>CM014270.1:53416196-53450931 GCA_004135705.1 Alloteropsis semialata | reverse complement strand
TGGTAGTGGCAGCTGGAACATCATACCACTCGCACCGGAACAAAATAACTTCTTTTTGTCCAGGGAACTCTAGTGATATAATTTTCCTAATCACTCCATACCAGTTCATATTGCCTGTAGTAGCATCGCCCCTCACAAGCAGGCCACTGTTTTGTGTTACAAGATTTCTCTCAATGGCGGACGTTCGAAATAGCCAATTATTAATATAGCATCGATTCAAAATACGAGCTCTATGGTCCGGTCCTTGAGCAAGGGCAAACATCTCTTTACTCACTTCTCCATTGTCATATAGTTGCTTGATCTGCAAATTCGTTTTAAAAAGTTTGTGTAATCAGTACATGTCACCGTCTCATGATGACCAAAATAAAAATTAAAATATATCATATTTACTAACCTTTCCCTCGAACCACCGTACAAATTGCTCTTCGTGTCTTTTTTCAGCAATCCTTTCACCATATCTGTGTTTGAGTTCTTCCTTATGTAACCTACATACAAATGTGTTAGTCGATAACAGCAGTAAATATAACATAAAAAATTAAAGGTACGGTTTATTGTAACATTACTTTATCCACTCGCTTGCTTCTTCGCAGTTACTAATTATGTAGTGCCTCATCTTCCGCAATTCATCTGGTCCAATTTCATCTATGTTCTTTCCTCTGCTCTTGTAATCCATGTCAGCAAATATGCTCAGACCAGATGGTGGCTCATTCACAGCCATATTTTCATGGCGTTCGGCACGATTTAGCTTGGTGTCCACATTCAAGAATCTGGAGCAAAATGTAAGGCACTCCTCGACTATGTATCCTTCAGCTATTGAGCCTTCTGGATGCGCCTTGTTCTTCACATATCCTTTCACAGTACGTAGGTATCTCTCCACTGGATACATCCATCTATAACACACCGGGCCTCCAACTTTAGCCTCTTCAGCTAGATGAACAGGCAAATGAATCATGATATCAAAGAAAGAAGGAGGGAATATCATCTCAAGCCGACATAGAGTCTCTGTAATTGAAGTGCAGAGTGTGTCCATATCTTCTTCCACCAGCTCCTTAGAACAAATTGCATTGAAGAACTTACTTAGCTGAATCAATGCGATGACAACTTCTCCTGGCAAAATCTGTCTCACCACTAAGGGTAATAGTTTCTGTAGAATAAGATGGTAGTCATGAGTTTTGAGTCCAGACACCTTGCATGCATCTACGTCAACACATCTCCTTATATTGGAGGCAACCCCATCAGGCATCTTCACTCCATGTAGAAATTGGCATAGATGTTTCTTGTCATCTTTATCTAAGGAGTACAAGGCTGCTGGCAAGGTACACTTATCATTCTCAATAATAGGATGTTGATCTTGTCGTATCCCCATATCCTGCATGTCAAGCCGAGCCCTCTCGCTGTCCTTACTTTTACCTTCAAGTTGAAGCAGAGTACCCAATATGCTCTCACATATGTTTTTCTCAATGTGCATGACATCTAAATTATGCCTAATGAGCAAAGAAGACCAGTAAGGGAGCTCAAAAAATATACTCTTCTTCCTCCAGTTGTGCCACCTTTTATCTTCATCTCGCTTCCTCTTTTTTGAACTCGTCTTTCCAAAGGTCACTTGATCAAAACTTTCATACTGCTGCAATACCTGTTCACCACTCAGTGGTACTGGTGCCTCCCTAGATTCAACCTGGTTGTTGAAGCTCATCTTGTTCCTGCGCAAATGATGGTCTGGGGGCAAAAATCGTCGATGTCCCATGTAGCAATGCTTTTTCCCATGTCTCAACCACAAATAGTCTGTATGCATGTGGCAGTATGGACATGCAAATTTACCTTTTGTGCTCCAACCAGATAGCATCGCATATGCCAGAAAATCATTAATTGTCCAAAGTAGAATGGCATGTAATTTAAAATTCCTCTTGACCTTCGCATCCCATGTTTCAACACCTTTTGCCCACAGGTCCTTAAACTCATCAATAAGGGGCCTCAAATATACGTCAATATTCATTCCAGGAGATTTGGGACCAGATATCAACATTGACATAATCCAGTAAGGTTGTTTCTGACACAACCAAGGAGGCAAATTGTAAGGGATTAGGATAACCGGCCAGCACGTGTATGTAACATTTTGCATCCCAAAGGGATTGAAGCCATCAGAAGCAAGACCCAGCCTAATATTACGAGCATCACGTTCAAACCAATCATACTTGTTATTCACGTGCTTCCACGCCTTTGAGTCAGCAGGGTGGCGCATTTTTCCATCCTTGGCTAATCCTTCCTTATGCCATCTCATATCCGATGATACCCTCTCAGACATATAAATTCTTTGCAACCTAGGGGTAAGAGGAAAGTAGCGTAGGATTTTACGTGGCAACCTTTTCTTCTTAGTCGTACTTGCATCAGAACCAGCATCCTCAACAGACTTGTCTGCACCGTCGTTGAGATCTTGCCACCTAGACACTTTACATACGGGACATGCTTCCAGCTCTGCATTTTTCTTCCAAAATAACACACAATCATTCTCGCAAGCGTGTATCTTTATGTAGTCCAAGCCTAGATCTCGAACCACCTTTCGCACTTTCTCAAGTGTGTCTGGGATACAATGGCCTTTAGGCAAAACCAATGAGAACAGATTAAGGATGGCCTCCAATGCACTGTTACTTATACCGTACATGCACTTAATCTGAAAAAGTTGCACAATAAACGATACCTTAGTAGCCTCTGTGCAACCTGGATACAATTCCTTTTCTGCCTCCTTTAATAATTTCAAAAATATCTTGGCATGTTCATTGGGCTGTTCACCAGGTTCTTCATCAATTCTCCCAACATAATGTCCTCTGATAATGGATCGAATCATAGTTCTAGTGGCAGCAGGGTTATCACTTGGTTCGGCTTCTTCATTGTCTACTCCAAAATCTTGTGGTGCATCTTCTTCATTGTTGTCTGGTGCTGCCACTTGGTTTTGCACATCATCATCAGGTCGCGCCGCTTCATTTGGCAATCCTATACCAGGAGGTGTGGCGCTTTCATTGTTTGGAACACCTGCAGCTGATGATGAACTTTGGCCTTCCACTATGAAACATTCAGCGAACCCTCTAATAAACAAATGAGTCTGAACCGTATGCTTCACTGCGTATTCAATGCATTGGCATCTCTCACATGGGCACTTAAGAGCTTCCCCACTTGATGTGTCTGCGAATGTGATTTCAATAAATCCTTTCAATTTTTCCAAGAACACCGGATCATGTCGAGGCAAGCGCATCCAACTCCTATCTTCATTATATGACGACGACATTCTTCCGCATAAAAATGATCTGATCACATGAAACAACGATTATTAACGCTAGCCAAATTTTTTGACAGTCTACAGTAGTTTTATAGTGGCAGCATCATTGATTAATAAAATTTATCATAATTTAAAATTGTCCAACTACTAAATGATCAACATTACGAAAGTGGCAACATGTGAAATAAATAGAGGATAGACTGAATCAGTTGTGACACTAATCTTCCTCTTGATGTTTCACTTTCAGACCCAAAATTAAGATCACAATTCACAAGTATTGCTATTGCCGTCACGTTGTAATGAATTCACAAGCACCAGATAATTGCAATAACAAATCGACCAATTTAGCAAATTGCTATGCAATCCCAAATCCCCAATTTTACATCCAATCAAAATGCTCACCTCAACAGCAGCTTCTTTTCCGGTGGGGCTTGATTTTGATGTCTAGCTTTAGCTCGGAGAGGAGAATTTCCAAAACCATAACTATCTGAATGTCACCGATTAAGCAATTAATCACTGAATGTCAGAATCTAACTTTCAATTTCCAATTTTGCAAGATTGATTGGAAAGCAATACGATTTGCAACCTTGTGCAGTGGACGGCTGGAGCAGGGGCTAGGGCGCGGGGCTATGGACTCGCGACGTGCGGTGGCTGGCCTGTTAGGCGCGGCGGCCGACGTCGGGAGGCGGTGAGCCGAGCAGTCGGCGCAGGGCGGCGGCGCGACCTGCAGAGTGCGGCTTGGTCACGGGAGGAGCGAGAGGTCAGGGGACCGAGGTGCGGCTGCGCCTGCGAACAAAGACCGAGTCACTGAGGGGGCTCCGTAAGGTGTGGATTCCTTTTTTTTTTGTTAGATTAGAAAACGAGCTAATCATCGCACAGCCCATTGCGGCCCCATGTTCTGCGTTAAAGGTACTGTTTGCCACTCGGCAAAGTCATAATTAAAACCACATTTTGAAGTAGTAAATCAATTCAAATTAAAAAGTTTTGAACTACAAAGTTGTATAACTTCTCAAGATGTAGAACTTTTAGTTTGGTCATTTTTTCATTCAACAAATTCATATGAATATTTGATAAGGACACGCTTATTGTGCCTGGAATTTGTCCCAATCTTTCACGGTACTAGCTGAAAGGAATAATGTATCCAACCCAGTTTGCGCAATGAAACAATATACGAGGCTAATGTTATTTATGCTTGCAATTCAGTCCTGTTGTCGACAGAAGAATAGTAGTAGTAATAAAGCTAGTATAGCACAATCTCTATGAGCTGGATGTAAATCCTGGTCAGAACACAATTAGCAAATATGTGTCTCTAAACTCAACCACGATGACAGAATGTCAGGCAAAACACAGGCATGAAACTAGCAGCAGGCCAATATTTAACTGATCCTCAAAAGCAATAGAGCAGAATAATTATGGGGAAAAAAATCCAATCCCGTTTTAGATCTCAATAGCAGTAGATGGAATCGACTTGCAGTAATCGCAGGCCAAAACTTGATAGATACCTTCCACCCGTGCCCTAGCTGTGCACGATCAGAAGGAGAGGAACTCGCAGTGGAATTCAAAGCACGCCCAGAAGAATTGATTTCCTGATCGCACCTCAGTCACAATCCCTAGCAAGGATCGGAGATAAACTTCAACATGAAGTAGCAGACCGCATCGCCATCTAGGGTTCCAGAGCAACGCTCGACAGGAAAAACCACGATAAAAAAAACCACTCCCCCAGTTTACAGGGGCACCGCCCAATTAAATGCACGCAGGCACCTGGACTCAAGTCCGACTCGACCAAGACCAAACCTAAATCGACCTGGCTAAGATTAACCAACTAAGAACTAATTAATTAGGTTCCAAAATAAACCTGTGTGCAGGAACATATAATATAATAATGCGGCTGCCATGTAAAATCTACGTACTAGTGTTTGATTCCTTTAACAAAACCTGCCCTGCAAACAGCCATCTGAAGATTAAAATAATACGACCAAGCTGCTAATTGTACCATGGAGTGCACCAATTATTTCAGATTAGATTGCACTCCATCTCCACCTGCATGGTTCCAATATTAATGTATCGCTTTGCCTTCTTTTCTTCTTTCTTGAGCAGATTAATTCCTTTGAAAATCATCTTACATGACAGAGTAGCAGTTGTAGCTAGAGCTCCTTCCATCATAATACTTTCTTTCTTGGCACCACATAAATATAAACCAAATTGTATAGGAAATTTATCTGTTACCTTGGAATAATTTTTGTCAGGCTTCTTAGGAATAACTTGATGATCTGTGGGCTCATCAATATTGTTCACAAAATCTATATCTCTCGTAGAGTTTCCTGAAACTATAAGAGAGATCTATAAGATTTGTGAACAATGTTACTCTCACTGCATCGGACGAAGAAATGACATATATCAAAGTTGTAGATCTTCAGAAGTTATACAACTTTATAGTTTATAAATTTTTAATTTGAATTTGTTTTGCTAATGAAAAGTACGTTTGTAGTTCTCTAAATTTGAAATTTGAGTTTTTTCAAATGATCTCGGATGAAGAAACAGTCAAAATAAGAGTTGTAGATCACAATAAGTTATGAAACTTTGTAATTGACAATATTTTCATTTGAAATCATATAGTCAACGAAAACTAAGTTTGAATGTTCTCAAATTTGAAATTCAAATTTTGTAAACGACCTCGGATGGAGAAACTATCAAAATGAAACTTGTAGATTTCAAAAAGTTATAAAACTTTGTAGTTGACAAGTTTTTAATTTGAAATCATTTAGAGCCTCAAACAAGCAATATACACTCAATTTAGTATAATATGGTAGGAATCAAAACAATATCTAATCACAAGTGAGCGTATGGTGCAGTGGTAGAGAAGGCCACATGTGAGAGAGAGGTCGCGGGTTCGAATCCCACCGACCGCATAGCGCGCGAATTTTTCGCTAAAAATGCCGCGACTTCCAATTTGATGGCTTGGATGGTTCCGTCTTCCCACGTTGGAATAAATTTTTTTTGCTATTATTTTCGGTTTTTTCAGCGCTGGAAAAATAAACTTTGCATTTGGCAAACACTTTGCCGAGTGCAAACAGCTCTTTGCCGTCGCAGTGTTTGCCGAGTGTTACACTCGGCAAACACTTTGCCGAGTTCTATTTGGTGTGTCCATGTATATGATTCTCTTTTAAAAGAATATAATTCTCTTTTAAACACTTTGTATCAACTATATGGTGTGTCCATGTATATGATTCTCTTTTAGTTTGCAATTCAATTGCACTAGACGACGTTCACCCTTTTATTCCAAAATTTTAATCAAAATGTTATATTTCAATTGCATATAAGTGCCGCCATTTTCCCAAATGAAAAAAGTGGCGCCTAGTTTCCAAATGAAAAAGTGCGGCCAATTTTCTTCGTGAACAACCTGGCGCCAACTTTTTCCAGAAAAAAACTAGCGCCAACTCTCCCGCCCACGTCCCCGCTCGATCGGGCCCACGTTTTTTCCTGCGGTAAATAGAGCCCCTAAATTACTCTCTACTAGCTAATATACTCACAAATCTAATCGGGACTCATCTGTTCCACCCACCCACCGCCGCAGCCAGTTAGGGTTTTCGCCATCAACGAAACGGAAGAGGATGCCGACCCCTCCGGAGGAGGCAACGTCGGCAAGGAGGACACCGCCAACTTCATCATCGGCGCATACAACTCCACCGGCACCGGCTGCTCCGACAACTGTCACGCCAACACACAGGGCGGAAGGTGCTGCACCGGCCTTCACGATGTCCAGACCAAGGGCGACGATGTCGCTCTTTCGTACACCTTCGTCGAGGACGCAGCCACAGCTTTCGGGCCGTGAAGATTCAGGTGATGGCTTCCTAGATCCAGATTTCGGTCGAAGATCGTCTCAGATTGAGACAGACGACGCCAGGTAGAGTATCGAGGCCCCATACCATGTCGAGATTGGGTTAAATGTTATTTCACGTTGTTGATTGCCATTTACATACTGATTTCTGTGTTGCATACATACTAGTATCTAGCAAGGAAGGACATGGATAGATCGTTTTCCCATGCATGTCGCTGACGAGTTTACTGAAAACCATTAAAACTTCATCGTCTCTCACATTGCAGAGGGCAAGATACTTGGACTCTGTATTTCACGTGCCAGGGGGCTCCACAAGGAGATCAAACTGTATCGTATGAAGTTGACAGAAGTGATCTAACGTTTGGTAACTTTCTAAGAATGGTATTAAATCTGGGCTATGGGGTTAGGGACTTCTTTTACTATAAGAGGAGATGTGGTAACGCTGTAGCAACACTAAACGATATCCGAATCGAGTCCGATGCAACTGCGATGATAGAAAGTAACGCTAATGAGAGGGAGGTCAGAATTGTTTTGTCCAAGACTGAAGTAAGAGAACGAAATGTGGCCATAACACCCCTTAAAAATGGCTCAAATACATCAGAAGATGAAGACGTCGAGGATTTGGATCAGGTTAATATATACAAGCAATGGCTTGCTTATATGCATCGAAAGGAACAAGCCATGGGTAAGTTTTGCTGCTGCCCTATACTATTGATGATTTTTGCAATGCACTGCTGACTCATGGAAGCATTATTTTTCAGAGTTGGGAGATTCATCTAGGGAAGAAACTGTACAGACATACAAACAATGGTTGAGGGCGGACCGATTACTAGATGAAATTAGTAATATCCATCTCCACATTCTGAAATCAATTATCATTCCTTGGCTGTCTTTTTATAAATAGCACATTAATGTGACGATTTCGTTTGCAGATGCCTATCGGAACCTTACCCCTCGTGTACTGTCAGGTCAAGACAGCAATGACGGTTCAGCACCTGTGCAGAGACCATCTCATGCTCGGCGTAGCTCACTGCAAGTAACTGGTAAGTAGTGTTTATTATGTTTTCATTTTTTTTGGTTCAAGTCATTTAGTCCTACTCTGAACATAGTTTTTTAAAATCTATTTAATTGTACATTCTTGAGGTGTACAAGGCTCACAAAATACAAAGAAACGAGGACGTGGCCCCGTGAAAGGATTGAAAGCAATAAACAAGAGAGCCAAGTCTGGCCAACAAAAGCTGAAAATTGAGTTCTCAAGACTTGGAGGACCTGTAGGTGAGAACGAGCGCACGTTCGTTGACGAAATTGTAATGTTTTCAAGGAAAAGGACACCACTCATTGGAGTGAAATCATGGAGCGATATCGATCAAGATGTAAAAGACTCAATAGCATCTGATGTCTTGGTAAGACTCTTATTAGTTCTATGGTTGCGTAGCCAGCATTTTAATTACCAAATAATGTAACAATTGACCTAGTATTTCTTTGCCCTGTTAAATATTTATCACAGGCTAAGTGGGACATTGAGGATACTTATGAAACAAGGAAAAAGATATGGGCCATTGCTGCAGCGCGTTACGCCGGATGGCGATCAGGTTTCAGTGCCACGTACAGGGCATACGACAGCTATGACGAAAGAATGCGCCATTGTCCTACTGATTTGAACATTGTAGAGTGGCACTATCTGGTGAAGTATTTTGGGACTCCTCACTTCCAGGTTTGATGACATGTATACTCTTCTTATGAATTGAAACTTCTTGAAAAAGAAGCAATGCTTTCATGCAATGTTATTGTAATCTATCCTTGCAATGTGCAGAAAATCAGCACAAGGAATACTAAGATTCGGCTCCAAAGAAAGACACACCATGTGGCTGGCTCGAAGCCTTTTTCTCAGTTGAGCTATGAGAAGGTAATAACTTGACAATCACATCTTTATGCATGTTATAGTAGGATACAATATTAATTTGTTATTTTCTTTCCATATCAGAGGGACCCAGAAACCGGGGAAGAGCCCACTGATTTGGAACTTTGGTTGATGACACACTATAAGGATGGGACATGGACAAACGAAACGTCTAAGGATATCTATGTGAGTTCTAACAAACTTTTTGGATACCGTTACTAATTGATGATGCAAAGAGAACTACAATTACATCACCAATTAAATCCATCTGTGCCCTATCAATTGTAGGATACAGCAAGCATCCAAATTTCAGAGAGGGAATCAAATGCATCAGATGACAACATCATTACAAATGTGGAGAGAAACCTGATTTTCCAGACAGCATACTAGCAAGTCACAAAGTCCAAAAAAACCAGGTTGCATGGAGCCTGTTCGGCTGGTCCGATGAACAGTGCTCGGCTGACTTCTTTCGGCTTATTTCCTCTCACACAATACTATTCATTCTACCAGCCGAGCACTATTCATTCTACCAGCCGAACAGGCTCATGGTAATGGATACATGGCTGTGTACCCAACTAGAAGGCAGCTACTGCTTGGGGAGTTGAATAAAAAAGCCACGAGTGAGCAGCTAATTCATGAGGAAAACTTAGCCATTGAGGAATCGCTTGTGAAGCTACAAGAAGATATAGCAAGACGAGATGCTGATCAGTTGGAGGAAAGGGCATATATGCAGCGTGAACTTGAGGCAGCAAAGGAAGAGCATAGGCTTGCGATGGAAGCGCAAAGGGAAGAACATAGGAGGGAGTTGGACGAACTGAAGAAGGCAAGGGAGGCTGATATAGAAGCCCTTAAGCAAGATCTCCTCTCAATGATGAAAGGAGCACAAGGAAAGGAAGGTTTACAGCAGGTACTATAAATTTAATGCTAAATCTTACCTAGCCAAATTAAGTTATATATATAATGTGTATATCACTTTACCTCCTATACCGGCCTGCCTGCATCTATCCATAGTGCAGAAATGAGAGTACAGATTAGCATCTCTTATTATGAAATATCTACATGTAGACAGCACAATAATTTATACTTCCCAACTCCCTTGAGGATTCTATTCTAAGCAAACTATAATTGCAGCCAAACAATGATGGGAATAATGGAACTGCACCGGGGGCTGCTCCAACAAACATGACTCAACGAGAGGAAGAACAAACTACAAGTCATGAACATCCTTTACCTCAGGTAGTTTCTGATTACAAATAAAATGTTTAGCATGATTGGAAACATCAAATAATGGAGGCTAATTGTTTCACTCCAACTTATTGTTTCGCAGCATAACCCAGAAAAGAACCTGCAGCAACCTCGACCTGTAGCTAACCCGCCTTCAGTCGGTACTCGCACTACTAGAAGTAATGCTGCAAATAAAGAAGGGAATACAACGCCGTCTTATATTGGTCCGCACCATCTGAAGGAACAATTAGCTTCTAGAAAAAGATCGTCTGCAAACAAAAAGAAGGACCCAGTTGGCAAATCACAGCAGGTTAAATTTTATGAAACTTCCCCCTACCACTTGTCAATTTTTCTGTTTCACCTGTCAAAGGGTAAGATTTTGTTATATGCTCTTAGTTTGATCAACCCTGCTGTGTTGTAGCAAATACTTAACAAGTATAATTTCATATGATGCAAATACCAATGCCATTCTTTCTTTTCAGGACAAAGCTACCTGAGTGGACGAATATAATTGATGGGAACGTCGACATGAAGGCAATGTGATGGCTTTGCTGAACTACAAGCCAGATCAAAGAATTATGTGGAATTTTAGCTACTTAGCTTTGGTTGTCCTCGCATATCTGTGTTACAAATATTTTGTCTTCGAGTACTGAGTGTGTTCTGGAATTTAACATTCGATGTTTTCATGAATGGATATTATGTTATATATGGATTGTGTAATGCTATATTTTTTATCATATATTGTTTTGATTTATCTGGTTGGCCACCAAATTGTGCGTGGCAAATTCATGTCCAACATGTAGCAACAAAAAACAAAATTGTGGCAATAGATTGATATAATATGCAACCGCATATTAAGCGTGGCAATAGAGATACACCATAACACGACCAAACATTCAACGTGGCACTAGAGGCTTCATGTTATTGCAACCCAACATTTTTGGGTGGCAATAGAAGTCCCCACCTATAGCCATCACACAATAATCCTGGCAATAGCAGGGCCCATTTATAGCTACCAAATAAATATAGTGGCAATAGAAGTGCCCACTTGTAGCAACCAAACAATTAGCGTGGCAATAGCGATGCCCACTAGTAGCAACGAAACAATTGCAGTGGCAATAGAGGTGCCCACTTATAGCAACCAATCAATTCTAGTGGCAATAGAGGTGCCGACTTATAGCAACCAAACAATTATAGTGGTAATATAGGTACCCACTTATGGCAACCACACAATTAGAGTGGCAATAGAGGTTCCAACTATAGCAACGAGACATGTGTAGCGTGGCAAAAGCTGGATGTACCTATAGCAACCAAACTGTGACCATGGCAACAGAGGTCCACCTATTACCACGTTTTAGGTCCGTGGCAATACACATTTTGCAATGCCATTTTGGTGTTGCAAAAGTACTTATTACCACGCTTTGGTGCGATGCAACTAGTTCCTAGGGCAATGACATCTGACGTTGCAAAATGTTCTATTACCACCAACCAACCGTTGCCTTATCTGTTAATTGCCACGGTTCATTCCGTTGCAATAGGAGTTTTTTAGCCAACGGCAAAGTGATCTCGTGGTAAAAACCCTATTACTACGGACTTTTGCGCCACGAGCCCTAACGACAAAAATCCGATGCAATTGCACTTATTGCAACGGTTTTGGGCATATTGCAACTAATTCTGTCTGTTGCATAAGTCCGATTTCCTAGTAGTGGATTGAAATTCATCGAATAAGATATAATTTCATAGAATTTCATACAATTTGATAGTATGGAAATTAGTTTATTAGAATAGAAATTAGTATGGAAATTAGTTTATTAGAATAGAAATTAGTATGAAATGTTTAGAAATTTATAGAATTTGATCGAATTTGATAGAATTTGATCGAATTTGATAGAAATTGATAGAATTTGATAGAAATTGATAGAATTTGGTCGAATTTGGTAGAATTTGATATAATTTGGTTGAATTTGATAAAATTTGGTGAATTTTGATAGAATTTGATAGAAATTGATAGAAATTGGTAGAATTTGATAGAATTTGATCGAATTTGGTAGAATTTGATCGAATTTGGTTGAATTTGATAGAATTTGGTCAATTTTGATAGAATTTGATAAAATTTGATAGGATTTGATAGAATTTGATATAATTTGATAGAATTTGATAGAATTTGATAGAATTTGATCGAATTTGATCGAATTTGATATAATTGTTATTTCATGTATATTTGATAGACGGAAGACGAAATGGATATGACAGAAGAGGAAATGAACGTGTATATGATGGAACAAATCGCAAAAGGCAGTGCACGTGCCATAAACCTTCTCGACGTCGATGAGGAGGCAGGTGGTGACGATGGCAGCCAATACCTGAATATGTCAGGTGATGGCATGAAAGAAGATGGTCGGCCAGTTGCGCCAGAGAAAGCTGCTATAAAGATGGCCAATCAGTGTGGTGTTCTAGTGAGAGACAACGTGCCCATCAGCCTGCAGAGGTGGAAACCCTGCGATGATGCTACATACGTGCCGCAATCAGAGAAAGAAATGCTATGGGCCAGTCTGCAAGAACATTTCGCGGTGCCTCAAGGTTCAGAGGCAAGAGTCAAAAATTGGGCTCTAAAGACGATGTGTACTGCATTTCAAACATGGAAGAAAAACATGTACAAGAAATATGCCGAGAAGAACCTGACACCCAACTTTGATGATTACCCAAAGCTGAGGGGTCATTGGGATTCCTTCGTGCAGTACAGGCGGTCGGAGTTAGGTGAAAAGAACTCGCGACAGAATAGGATCAATGCCGCGAAGAAAAGATACTTCCACTCTCTTGGACCAACTGGCTATAAGAAGAAAATTCCTATCTGGAACAAGATGGAAGAAGATTTGGTTGCCAGGGGAATCACGCCGGCGACAATGCATTGGCCCGAGCGATCAAGGCATTGGTACTACGCTCATGGTGGCACTCTGGATCTTTCCGATGGGTCGCTTATATACAGCGATGAGGTAAAAGAGGCGGCCGCTGCTATCCTTAAGGTCATTCAAGAGACAGCCGATGGGACATTCGTTCCCGACAGAGAAAACGACGAGCTAACAAGGGCTCTGGGGAACCCCGAACATCCCGGACGAGCTAGAGGTGTCGGCGTAGTCCCGTGGAAGGCTGCATTCCCTGCGGACAGTGACACATACAGGAGTCGAAGCCGCTCCAAGGCTGCACAAGAGAGAAGAGTGGAGAACTTGGAAAGAGAGCTTCGGGAGACAAAGGCCGGCATCCCAGACATGGTGTCTAGACAGCTACAGACATTGCTGAGCCAAGGGCAGACGGTGCCGGGAGCAGTACTTGTACCAGCTGTTGGATCAGCTGATGGTGTTAGCCCGCCCTCCCAACGTCGCAGCAGTGTTGCTTCCACAGAGCTCCCACCTGCCGATGCCGGGGAAGAGAGTGCTCGCTATCCAGTGGACGAAATCACTCTGCGTACGCCATGTGAGCTTCATATACCAAGCCGGAACTTATCCACTAAGGTGGCTTACGGTATGGCTTATCCGGTGGAGCAAGGGCAGACCATTCATGGGGCACAGATTCCAAGTGGCTACTGCAAGGTGGGGGTCGAGCAGATTTGTGAAGGATATGATGAATTGGAGCTCGACATCCCAGGTGGTAACGAAGAAAAGACGTTAGCGGATGCTGCCCACGGCAGTATCATTCTATGGAAGAAACGTTACGTCAAATTTCGCAGTCAAGGGCCGTCAGCTACTCCACCCAGGGATCCCCCGCAGCCACCGTCACCTTCAAGAAGGGCCGAGGATGACCAGAGCTGCCACCTCCAGGTCAGGATGATGCCGGCTCACACAGGTCTCCTCCTCCACCAGCACGGCATCCCCCAAAGCGCCAAGCTCCGCCCCCACGGCGGACTACTCGCCAGAAGCGCCAAACGGTGGACAAAGAGCCTACGACCGAAGAAGAAAGGTTGGCCGCCATAAGGAAGAAGTTAGCCTACGACCAAATTGACGAGGAAACTGCTTTGGTGGTCGCAGCCCAGGTCAAAGAGCATTTCAAACCAGATGAGCCAGAGAAGCCGGTGCCCATAGATCCGACAGCGAAGATATTTTTCAAAACAATGAGCGCGGCGAATCAGAAGAGATTCTTGCCCTCCGACTACGACCGCCAGCTTGCAAAGTCTTATGATAAGCAGAAACAACAAGCCAGCGGTGGATCCTCGGTGAAGAAGGCGGCCACTCCTAAGAAGAAACAAGTCGGTCAGAGCTCGGCTAGGAGGACACAAGGGCAACAGGAATATGACGACGAACAGCTTGCGTTGTTGTGCGAGCAAACAGGCCTCTCAGCGGCAGAACTTTTATCGGGCACGGGCGAAATTCCTGTGGCAACACCAGTGGAAATTTGGGAATTTGAATATGGCAAACCAATGCTGTCCCCAGATTCTTTGAAGTCCCTAACCACTCAAGCATTCTGATTTCATGAGTGGTACATGAAGGCGTCCAAAAAGGGTAGACAGATGCTCAATGTTTTGATAAAAGACCGTGATTACTTCCGTGGGCATAGTCTCTTGATTTTGGATTTCAAGGATGTGTATGATTTGTACCGTCAAGATGCCATAGACCTCTCATTGATGAGCTGCTGGGTTGTGTAAGTTTCTTTCACTGATCTATTCTCGCAATACTTGTTTTCTTAATTATAATTTTCAACAATAACAATCTATTCTTGTCATGTAGGATGGAGATCCATACATGCCGTGAAAAATCGTATGATGATGTCGGCTTCATGGATCCATTGATGGTAAATGCCGTAACTGTAGACAGTAAGCCACTAGAGACGGTGGACAACATATACTTGTACCTGGAGAGACAAAGAAGCAAGACTTACATTCTTTTGCCATACAATTTCCAGTGAGTACTTCTCTCTATGTATGTATAACTTTAAGACTTTGTTCTCAATACTTGTGCATGTATTTATATATATATATATATATATACAGCTTCCACTGGATACTGCTTGTGATAATCATAAACACCGGTCAAATTGTTGTCATGGACTCACTGCGGAAACCACAAGAGGATTACCAAGCAGTTTTAGACTTGATTGACATGGCATGGACACGTTTCCGTGCGAAACAAAAAGGAAATTTCAAACAAAAACTGGATGTGAGGATGGACTTTCAGGTACGTGGCTGGTGTACCCGCATATCTCGTAAAATCACACTAATATATAGTTGTTACGTCTAACTTTATTCTTCTCCACTATCAGTGTGCTAGACAGGAAGCAGGGACGAATCTATGCGGATACTACGTCTGCCAGTGGATCCATACCTTTGTTTCTCCCAAAAAAGCGACTCAAGAAGAACTCATGGTATGAATTAGATTATTAGTGTATATAGAAATTAGATTATTAGTGTATATGGAAAATAGATTATTAGTGTATATGGAAATTAGATTATTAGTATGGAAATATTAGTGTATATGGAAATTACATTATTAGTGTATATGAAAATTAGATTATTAGTGTATATTGAAATAAGATTATTAGTGTATATGGAAATTAGGTTATTAGTGTATATGGAAATTAGATTATTAGTGTATATGGAAATAAGATTATTAGTGTATATGGAAATAGATTATTAGTGTATATGGAACATTAGATTATTAGTGTATATGGAAATATGATTATTAGTGTATATGGAAATATGATTATTAGTGTATATTTATTATGAATATATTTATTATACTTTGTTATTTCATGTATACTTTGTTAATTCATGTAAACTTTGTTATTTCATGTAAACTTTGTTACTTGGTTAGAAATGATTATTAGTTATTGATTATTGTTTAGAAATGATTATTAGTTATTGTTTTGAAATGATTATTAGTTATTGATTAGAAATGAATGTGTTAGGATATTTTATAATTACATGCAAAATTTATTTATTATATGAATGAATGATTATTAGTTACTTTTTTAGAAATGATTGCATGCAAAATTTTTTTATTATATGAATGAATGTTGTCATTTGTGATTAATGCAGAGGATGTTTTACCATCAAGTGCTCCCAATGAAACAAAAATCAAAAGCTATTGCGGACCAACTATTTGGATTCATTATGGACCAAGTTATAAGTCCACTGGGAGAGTACCACCATGACGGAACCGCTATCGCTCAATTGGACTCCCTTTCTGCTCCTTCTTCCAGTGCAGCTCGTGAATTGTAAATAACTTTTAAATGCTCTAACTTTTGTATTGGCCGATCTCAAATGTTTATATGTGAATATTCGAAAAAAATGCAATCAAAGTCGGGTCAAAATCAATTGACAATTGCGACGATTTCAATCTTATTGCGTGAAAGATCATGTACGACATATAAAATATGACGAGCAGACACGTAGACGCATAGATTTGTATATAACTAACCCAAATATCAAACATTTAAAAAAAATAACCAAAACAGCCTTTGGTACCGGTTGGTAACACCAACCGGTACCAAAGGCCCTCCCCCGCATGCCTACGCGGGGGGGTCCTTTGGTACCGGTTGGTGTTACCAACCGGTACCAAAGGCTCCCTTTGGTACCGGTTCTGGACCCGGTACCAAAGGCCGCCCCCTTAGTCACGGTGTCGCGGTACCGGTTCCAGAACCGGTACCTATGAGGGTTACGAACCGTGACCGATGACGAGTTCTCCAGTAGTGGGCTGTGATGCAATGTGAATAGAAGCAACCTGGGAACTGCTGGGCTCTTGGGCCCCCTTAGGCCATGGGCCCTAGGCCGTCGCACCCGCCGCACTGGTCCAGAGCCGGCCTTGCTGCCGCGTTCCGTCCTGCCAGAGCACGTCGACCGTCGTGGTGGTGTTGGCGACGACCATTGGGCACTCAAACCCTAGGAGGGTCTCCTTCGGTCCACGTACTGATGGCAGGACTACGATGTCGAAAGAAGCAAGGTGCGCTCAGAACCCAGAACCAGATGGTGTCACCAGGAGGAACGCCGGCGCTGAAGAAGGTTAGGTTGCGAGGGTTGGGCTGGTACGCTGGAGGAGCGGACCCCATCGTCGTCTCCACTGACGCGACCCAGCAGACGACCGCGCCGCCCATCTCCACCTTGGCCACGGTGCCCTCGCCATGGGTGGGTTTCCAGTAGCCCTTGAGCCAGCTCCCTGCCTTGAAGACGGACGCGGTGGTGCCGGCGACACCGTCACCCGGGTAGAAAGGACTCTTGTGGCCGTGCCAGATGCCCTTGCGCACGACTCGAAGCTTGTCACCCGCCCTCCTCACCCTGCACGAGGAGCCGTCGGCGAACAGCACGTCGACGTCCACGGAGATGTCGACCACACGCCCCAGCCACGTTCCGGAGACGACGTAGTCGCCAGCGGATAGCTCCACGACCCGGCGCACTTGCCCTCGACACGGCCGTAGCGACAACCGTAGGCTCGCCGCCGTCGTGATGGTGGGCCACCAGGTCGAGCACCGTGGCGACGCCCGTGAGGACCCCGAGCTGTCCGCTGGGGTCCGACGCCGCCGTGACGGGCATGCCTGCGTACATGCGGCTTCTGTCGACGACGGTGAGGTCACAAGCCTTCTTGGCCACCACGGTGCCGTCCACGCGCAGGACGGAAACAAGCTCCTTGCCGGACGAGGCCTTCCTGACAACTCCCCGATCGGGATGTGCTCGGCCAGTGGTCTCGAACCTCACCAGGTCGCCCCGGCAGATTGGCTGCCCCGTTGCGTCCTCCATTGCGCCTTAACTATTATTAAGATCTCCAACTCGTTTGAAGCTGGATTTGTTAATTTGGTAGGCACCTACAGTATAGTTTATTATATATATATACACACACACACACATACATACAGGCGAGATGCACACAGATCTTGATGCGAAATGGTTTCTGCACCTAAAAGGAGGTTTTTCTAGCTTCAGAGTTCAGATAACACTGTAGCATTCTCAAGAATCTTCAACAACATCATATTATAACATAAGTACTAAAGCTCTAAATGACTTAAGGGTGCCAACTCACACTAATTCAGCTCCCTGCTAATCTCATTTCCAAGGTATATTGAGATAAGGAGGAAAACAGAGAACTAATAAAAAAATTAAGACCGAGTTGCACAAACATGCAAATCTAGCTCCATTTCTACTCTCATTCAGTTTAAAAAAATACATAGAAACACCACAGGGCACTGGAAGTAGTATGCACATTCAGCACTTGAAGCTGCACGTGTGGTAGGTTAATATGACAGTAAATTGATTACTTAAGGGTGCTTTCCAAGGTTCAGACATCTTAGATGGAAGGGAAATCTCAACAACTATGTTCTGCAAATGGTAATGCCAATATGCCATGTCTCTGACCATGCATAATGAACTAGAAAAAAAACATGCTGATATCCTGATAGTGACTTAAAATAAAAATCTGTATGCTGCACAGGTTGAGAAAATCACAAGCTTAGTGAACTACTGAAATGCAGAAATTGTGGTATGCAAATTATGAAAGAAAAGGAACAGCATGTTAATCATTACTAACTAGTCAGTTACTGTATACCAACACAGTAAACTCAAACAGAGCTTGGATTCTGCAAGAGCTTCAGAAGGCGAGGACTAACATTACAGATTACACGCAAATCCTCTGCATCCAAGTTCATGAGATCCGAAACACAAACATAAAGCACTGAACTGCACAAATATGCAAATCCAATTCCATTTCTGTTCTGCATTTAGTACATTGTGATTTAGACAACTATATGACTCTGAACATTGCAACCGGCAACTACCTAACTCTGAATGTTGCATCGGAAGTGATCTCACTCTGAATATTGCGAACAGAGACCACGTCAGTCTCGAGAAGTAGATGAAAACCTGTCGCCGCCTCAAGGGAAGGGAGAAGTCAAGCCGGAGCAGAGTAGTTCGATGGAAAGCTGATGGTCGAATTACCATCATCCCTGGAAAGCATGGACAGCCATCAGCCCTGGAGGGCCAGCATGGCGACAAGAGCCGCCGCACCTGCAACAGCGTAGAGCAGCTCCACAAGTCCCGGAATGAAGGAGTTGAGGATGATGAAGACGGGGCTTGTGGCGAAGAAGGCGAGAAGATAGAAGGCGCTGGCCGCTGTCGCGTAGATGACGAGGCGGGCACCCCGAGGCTGCTGCGCGGTGTTGACGTCTGATCTGGTCAACACACCGAGATTGCGCTAGAACGCGCAAGATCCGCAACGGATCGATCAACTGCAGCAGACCCAGGCAAAACCGGTGAAACCGGTTTGAGGATCCAGTGAAACCGGTTCCTCGGGATCTGCTGCGTAGATCTAAGATCGCCGGTCCGGGAGGGACCCCGTCAGGGCAGGCACGCCTAGGGTTTCTCTGAGATCGGCAGGCCACTCAGAGCGTCGTAAAACGCCGTAGAGACGAAGAACGAACAGGATTAGGGTTGGAAAAGCTTAGGGTTTAGAGATGACAAAAAAGTAAAGATAATAAGTATTTTGATCGATTGGATAACCCTCAATCGGCTGTGACCCTTCATATTTATAGGGTGGGGAGGTCGTACCCCGCAAGGAAAGTCCTATTACAACTCGGATTTACAAAAAGAGTCCAATCCTACTAGGACTCGGGGAAAACCGGTTCCACCGGTTACACCGGTCTGTCTGTCAGACGGGTAACAGTGGACCAAACCGGTTCCACTTGTTTGAGAATTCGGTTCCACCGGTTCTTCCTGCCTTGCTGTCCTTGTGCCAATTTTGATTGCTAACATATGCCCCCTATTTTTTGGTAAAGCTTGCGTACCAGAAAACATTTTAGCACAAGAAAACACTCCTAAGGGCGATGTTAAACAGAATTCATCGGCCTTTTACTCTAAGGGCGATATTTAAGACTATCGGCCATATAAATCAAGCTCCTTGCCAAACACTTGGATAATATTGCTTTAAGTACCTTCCATTAAGAGCTCTTGGTAGCTGCTGACCTTGCAAAGTCTCCACCATATAAGAATTACCGAAGATCACTCTAATCACCTTGTATGGACCTTCCCAACTTGGAGACCATTTACCAAACTTGTTGCTCTTCGATCCTATAGGCAGAATTGTCTTCCAAACGAGATCACCAACCTGAAAAGACTTTTGTTTTACCTTCTTGTTGTAGGCCTTAGCAACTCAAATTTTATCCTTCTCAATTTCTTTCAAAGCCTTCAATCGCTTGCCGGTCACCTCATCAATATTGTCCATCATCAAATTATGATAGTCAATAGCATCAAGATCATTTTGCTTAGCTAATCGATAAGCATTCAAATTCACTTCAACAGGTAAAACAGCTTCTTGACCATATACAAGCTCAAAAGGAGTAACCTTAGTAGCACCATGTCTAGATATACGATGAGCCCACAAAGTTTCAGATAAAACCTCATGCCACCTTCTAGGATTCTCCTCTATTTTCTTTTTAATTAACTTAATCAAGATCTTATTACTAGACTCGGCTTGTCCATTAGCCTGAGCGTAGTATGGAGATGAATTGAGCAATTCAATACCATACATATCAACAAACTCACGAACTTCCTTTGATATAAATGAAGTGCCTTGATCAGTAGTCAAAGTTTGTGGGATGCCAAATCTATGGATAATATGTTCAGTAATAAACTCAATTACCTCCCGATGTGTCATATTCTTTAAAGGTACCGCTTCGGTCCACTTTGTAAAATAATCAGTAGCCACCAACACGAAGCGATGTCCCTTTGATGAAGGAGGATGAATCTATCCAACAAAGTCTAATCCCCATCCTCGAAAAGGCCAAGGTTTGATAATAGGATGTAATAAAGCTGCTGGAACCATCTGAATATTTTCAAACCTTTGACACTCTTCACATCCTTTGTAGTACCGAAAACAATCAGCTATCATATTAGGCCAATAAAAACAAGCTCTCCTCAAAAGCCACTTCATCTTAGGAGCCGATTGATGTGTACCACAGATACCTTCATGAACTTCACCCATTGCAACTTTAGCTTGATCAAAATCCAAACATTTCAACAATAAATCTTCAGCTGTCCCACGATATAATTCACCATCAACCAAAGTAAATTTAAATGCCCACCGTCGGACTTTTCTGTCAACTTTATGATTAGGATTCTGCAAATACTCAACAATAGGTATTCTCCAATCAGTAACTTCGTCCTCATTAATTTTTGATTGCTCATGGACCGAAGTACTGCTGTCAGCGGATGAACCGGTTTCTCCGGTTCTAAAAGCGGTTTTACTGGAATTTCCGGTGGAACCGGTTTCTGGATCCGGTGAAACCGGTTCTTCCTGGGCAGATGTCTCGACTATGCAAAGTGTCGGCTTTCTTTCATAAAAAATTCTTTTCTGAACATCATAGGCAGACGCTTGCTGAGCCAGAGCATTTGCCCTTGGATTCTCATCTCTCGAAACATGACATATAGAGAATTCATCAAATTGAGCAATCATGTCTAAACATTTATCAAGATATGCATTTAAAAGTCCATCAAAGCATTGGTATACTTTATTAACTTGCTGCACAACCAGCAGAGAATCACCAAATGCTTCCACATGTTTTACCCCCAAGTCATGCAAAATCTCTAGTCCAAATAATAAAGCTTCATATTCGGCTTGATTATTAGTACAATCATTTTCTAATCGGTTAAGAGCTTCAAATTCAGCACCACTTGGTGATATAAAATAATACCAACGCCACAACCACTCTTACAAACCGATCCATCAAAATACAACTTCCATGGGGTAAAAGTAATATAACCGATATCTAGATCATTATCATTAATGCTATGCTCAACAATAAAATCAGCAACAATTTGGCCTTTCATTGATTTTAAAGGTTCACAAGCCAAATCATATTCAATAAGAGCATAAGCCCATTTACCAATTCTACCACTTAAAATTGGTCTATGTAACATGTATTTAATAATATCGGTTTGACAAGCCACTATGCAAGTATTGGATAATAAATAATGCCTCATCTTGGTACAAGCATAATATAATGACAAGCAAAGCTTTTCAATAAATATATACCTTGTTTTGGCATCCAATAATGGACGACTTGCATAGATAATAATATGTTCCTTCCCTTCGGTTTCTTGAGTCAAAACAGCTCCAATTACTTGATCTTCAGCAGCCACATACAATTTAAATGGAACTCCTCTCCTAGGAGCTTTCATGACCGGTGGCGAAGACAAGTAATGCTTAATCTTCTCAAAAGCTTCTTGCTGTTTTGCCCCCCAAGTAAATTCGGCTTCATCTTTTAACCGAAGAATAGGAGTAAAAGCATTGACCTTCCCAGACAAGTTACAAATAAATCTTCTTAAATAATTCACCTTACCCAAGAATATCTGCAAATCCTTCTTACATGTAGGAGCTTTAATCTTCTTAATAATATCAATCTTCTTAGGATCTATCTCTATGCCATTCTCATGAATAATAAAGCCTAAAAACTTTTCAGCCGACACACCAAATGCACATTTAAGTGGGTTCATCTTCAATCCATATCGACGCATTCTTTCAAAAGCAAGTCTTAAATCAACTAAATGAGGATTCAAACCAGCCGATTTAACAACAATATCATCGATATAAACCTCTATGATTAAACCAAGCAAGTCATGAAAAATTAAATTCATTGCCCTTTGGTAAGTAGCTCCAGCATTTTTTAAACCAAAGGTCATGACTACCCACTCAAATAAACCAACAAAACCTGGACATATAAAAACCGTTTTAGAAATATCCTCTTCGGTCATGAATAGTTGATTGTAACCAGCATTACCATCAAGAAAACTAATAACCTTATGTCCAGAAGCATCATTAATAAGCATGTCGGCTATAGGCATAGGATATTCATCTTTAGGAGTAGCTCTATTAAGATTTCTAAAATCAATGCAAACTCTGAGTTTACCAGAATCCTTTTTCTCAACAGGCACAATATTAGATAACCATTCAGCATAACGACAAGGCCTAATAAAATTTGCATCCAACAACCGATTAATTTCTTCTTTAATTCGGTCATACATGTTAGGATTGAAACGCCTAGCAGTTTGTTTAAAAGGCCTAAAACCAGGCTTAATAGGTAACCGATGTTCAACTAACTCGCTGGCTTAAACCAGGCATCTCTTGATAATTCCATGCAAAGCAATCAACATATTCTTTCAATAGCTCGATTAATTCAGCTTTATAATCAGCTCTTAAATTTTTGTTTACAAACGTCGGCCTAGGTACAGTGCCAACACCAATGTCAATCTCCTCTAAGGGATCAGCCGACGTAAAGTCTTGCCCTAATTTACTCATGTCATCAAAATCTTCAATAACTTCACACATATCGTTCTTTTGTGCCCGATAGTGCTCAAGTCTCTGTTGCAACCATTCTGAACTATTCATTAATTCAAATCAAATGGTTTAGCCGATACTCAACCGGCTTTAGAACAGCAGGCACGAAGACATCTCTAGTACAACTGATCATCTCATAGTCAGAAATATCTAAACCTGTTAAGCACTTAACATGATCATGCATAGACATGGTAGAACCATCAGCCACTGCAACACAAGCCGATGTGTCTCCATGCACAACCTCAATGTCTTCGTCTACCCATTGAATAAGAAATTGATGCAAACTAGAAGGTACACATCTATTTGCATGAATCCAATCACGACCCAATATTAAATTGAAATTACCTTGGGTCTCGGCGACGAAGAAAGCGGTAGCCAACGTCTTGCTCCCAACGGTGAGCTCCATAGAAGCAACGCCCTTAGCACTCATAGGCTCGCCTCCTCCCACACCGATCAGCTCATCATCAAGTCCACCAAGCTTCTTGAACACAGCATAAGGCATCAAATTGACAATCGCCCCGGTGTCAACAAGCATCCTTGAAATCGGCTTCCCATTGATATGTCCCTTCATGTACAGTGCCTTCAAGTGATTTTCAGAATCCTCTGGCCTTTTAAATATAGCTTCTTTTGGGCCAAAGTCTAAATGAGCGATCTCATCCTCCGGAATAATGTAATAATCCGAAGATAGGTGCACCACATTAGCATCAATATTCATATGTTCAGGTGACGACCCATAATCAACTAGCTGTTCATCGTCCATGTGCTGGGAATCCGATGACAACCTCTGATCAAACGCAGGAGCAACAGAAATTTCAGAGGCAATTCGAGATGGACCTGGATCAGCAGAAACCGGTTCCACCGGTTCTGACGCAGCAATGGACGGCGAAGGGGATAGAACCGGTTCCACCGGTTTGGAATCCGGTTCCACCGGATTTTGCTCTGGAGCTTCGGTCTTCTTCCACCCCTTGCCCGGAGGAATCATAGGCCTGTACTTGTTGAAGTGCTCCTCCCTCTGCTTCTCCAGTGCCTTCTGTTTCTGGTCCTGAAAGCGAAGCCGCTGCAACTTCCTCTTTTGTGTGCGTGTCAAACTTGGAGGGCACCATCTAGGCATAAGGTATTTAGTTTTATCAATTTCAACCTTCTTACCCACATCAGGTTCTGCAGCAATGTTCTCCTGGACTGATGACTTGACTTCATCACCAATTATCATAGGCATCTTGTCACCGTCCTTCAAATTTACTTGAAAGTCACCAATCTGAATGATATCAGCAGCAGTAGTTCTCTCCTGGTCGATCTCCATCTTCTGGACAACTTCCTCCATCTTCTTAGGCTGATAAACTTGCTTAGGAGGAGAAGGCTGTCTCTTCTGCGGAAACCGGTTTAACTGGTTTACAGAACCGGTTCCACCGGTTTGAGGTGGCACATCCCAACCTGATCGACGAGGAGCCGAACGGTTATCTACCAACCTCTCATGTGCTGGAACTCTGTTATTACCCCATCCTGGATGAAAAGGAGGATACTGCGCAGGGTAATAAGGCATATTCATCCCATTGTGATCTCATGACGGATATTGATAATTGTAGTACGGAGGCATCCATGGCATGTTCTGATATTGGCTCTGTTGGGGATAAGAACCTGCACCATCACCCTTCCACCTGTTATTCGCCCTTGGAGGCGAATTTGGCTTTTCTTGACGCATGGGTGACCTTTTCCTCTTTTTTGCCGGCCAATTCTCATCAACTGGCCTTTGACTAGCATATTTGGAAAACAACTGGTCATAGGTCACTTTTGGGTTTGCAACTTTGCCCTGATCCTTGGCCACATTGACTTTCCAGGTTCCAATCTCTGGACGCTTAGGCTTCAACATTTTCCGGCGCCCCTGAGTAGAACCGGTGGAACCGGTTTCTGGAACCGGTGAAACCGGTTTGTCCTAACAGGCTCAAACGGTCTTTTTGATGATCCTTGCCCCCCGAGATCCATGACTCTTGCAGTGATTTTGAATGTCTCTCTGCCATTGGGGGTCTTCTCACACACCACTTCCTTGACAATTGATTTTCCCTTCAGATTTTCAGGTTTTGGCTTTTCATTACCCACAACAATATTTTTTCCTTTAGTTGATTCGACTTGATGCGGCCGAATCAGAATTTTAGGAGGTTGCATCTCAAGGGTGTTGACAGGGAAAGGTTCCTTATCCACCTGCATCTCATGTAGTGTCAAACGTCCTTCATTTAAGGCCGATTGCACCTGTCGATGGAAAACATTGCAATCATTAGTAGCATGCGAAAAAGAATTATGTAATTTGCAATATGCCTGCCTTTTGAGTTCTTCAAGTGGAGGAATAGTATGAGACATTTTAATGTTTCCATTATTTAATAATTCATCAAAAATACGATCACACTTGGAAACATCAAAAGTAAATCGCACTTCTTTATTCCGATTCTTTTGAATTGGCTTAAGGGATGGACAAGTGTACGATTTATTCTTAGAAGGCCATACAAGTTCAGCAACATACACATCTTCATCATCGTCCGAACTACTAGAATCATAAGCAACAAGATGAACATTAGAACGATGAGTTTTATATGTATCCTTGCTATTTTTAATTCGGTTTTCAGTAGCTAAAGCTTTTATTTGTACTTGATTAACCGAAAAGTGTTCAAAGCCTTCTATCTTTTCTCTATTAGAGGATCTTAAACCATTAAAAGCAACATCAGCAAGATCCCTTTCAGAAAGTGATAAATTAAAACATCGGTTTCTAGTTTCTTTGAATCGTTTAAAATAATCAACAACGGATTCATCTCTTTGTTGCTTAACCGATGTCAAATCTGTCAATTTCAATTGAGTACTCCCACTATAAAAATGATCATGAAATTTTTGCTCTAATTGATTCCATGAATTAATTGAGACAGGAGTTAATGAAGAAAACCAAGAAAAAGCAGTTCCAGTTAAAGACAATGAAAACAGGCGAACTTTTAAAGCATCATTGGAACTAACTTCTCCTAGTTGAGCAATATATTGGCTAATGTGTTCCCAAGTGGTCTTGCTATCATCACCATTAAATTTAACAAAATCGGGAACACGCCAATTATTGGGGTAAGCTACAGCATCAAAATTAGCAGAATATGGTTTTTGATATAATCTAGAATTACCCATATCAATGCCAAGCTTATCCTGCATCATAGTAGCTAACTCGTCCTTCATCTTATAAAATTCAGCATATAAATTTGAACGAGCTAGATCAGATTGCCCTGTGGCTGTACTTTGAACTGGAGCAACATGAGGCATGCTAGTTGAACTTTGCCGCAAATATTGATCATATACATCATTAGGAACCCCGCTAGAATTAGTGTTTTGATTAGGTATGGGGGTGATGTATAAGCACGTGTTCTAATATAAGCAGATCCATTAACAACTTCTGTATTTCGGTTAGGGACCACCGAAAGAGGAGCTGCGGCGTGTGGAACAAGCTGCTGTCCAGTTTGAGCAGCAGAACCGGTTCCACCGGTTTCTGGAACCGATGAAACCGGTTTCGCCGAGGCTGGCGAAACGTGTGTTGGCGGCGGTACCTGTCCTGGATAAAAATTAGCCGGCATACCATATAAAGGATTTTCAGGTGCTTTTCCTGGTGTAGCCGACACACTAGCATGCATATTCTCATGTTGGGTAGGTTGTATATTTTGTGAATAGTAAGACGATTCTACCAACCTATCTTTTTCAATTTTATCTATCCTGTCCATAAGAGTGCTAACTACTTCATCGGTATGTAAAAGCGCAGCACCAAGATCATTATCAGGATTAGAAGTAGAAGGTTCAAGTGGATGTGCAGTTACCGGAGGGATTTCTTGCACCTTTTGATGCTTCATCACGAATGCCGGCATCGTGAAGTCTTGAGTTCTTGTCACCTTGCCGTGGCGATCCTTTTTGAGCCCCATCAAGAACTAAGTCTTGAAGAATTCCTGGGCTGTTTCAAACTTCAGGCGTTCCTCCTCGCTGATCTCCTCCATAGAGGGAACAACGATGTCGTCCTTGTCAAGATTTGAGATAGATCCCATCTGGCTAGGGTTTGAATAATCGGTTATTAAAACCAAGATTTCCAAATTCCCCAGCGGAGTCGCCAAAAATGTGTTGACGCCTGATCTGGTCAACACACCGAGATTGCGCTAGAACGCGCGAGATCCGCAACGGATCGATCAACTGCAGCAGGCCCAGGCGAAACCGGTGAAACCGGTTCCTCGGGATCTGCTGCGTAGACCTAAGATCGCCGGCCCGGGAGGGACCCCGTCAGGGCAGGCGCGCCTAGGGTTTCTCTGAGATCAGCAGGCCACTCAGAGCGCCGTAAAACGCCGTAGAGACGAAGAACGAACAAAATTAGGGTTGGAAAAGCTTAGGGTTTAGAGATGAAAAAAAGTAAAGATAATAAGTGTTTTGATCGATTGGATAACCCTCAATCGGCAGTGACCCTTTATATTTATAGGGTGGGGAGGTCGTACCCCGCAAGGAAAGTCCTATTACAACTCGGATCTACAAAATGAGTCCAATCCTACTAGGACTCGGGGAAAACCGGTTCCACCGGTTCTTTCTGCCTTGCTGTCCTTGTGCCAATTTTGATTGCTAACACGCGGCATCCGCAGCGACGGCTTGGTTGCCCTGGTAGTCCGCCGCGGCGTCGTCCTCGCCGGCATGGTCGATCAGTCGATGTCGATCCCCTCCTCTTGAGCGATCCCCTGGTGGCGCTGCGCCAGGTTGCCGAGAAGCGCCGCGGCTGCGGCGAGCGCGTGGGCGAGCTCCTCCACGCAGGGAGCCATGGCGCGGAGCACGGCGAAGGACGGGCTCCTGGTGATGACGACGATGAGGTAGTAGGCGCCCGCCGCTGCGAAGTAGACGACGCGGCGCGCTGCCCGCACCAAGCCCGAGCAACCGCGGCGGAGCAGCAGCTCCAGAGCGGCTGCGCGCCCCTCCGCCGCGACAGCTGCGACGGTGTTGTCGTTGTGGGCGTGGCCGTGGACCTCCTCGTCTCCGGCGATGGCGCCACGTCGACGGCTACCAGGGCGTCGGCGGCGTGGTGCACTGCCTCGCCATCCGCGGTGTCGAGGAGGTCTCCGTGGTCGCCCTGGATGGGCGTGTCGTCCTCTCCGACGGCGGCCAGGGCACCCGTGGCAGCGAGGTCGGCGAACAACTCCTGCGCCATTCCTGGGGAGGCCGAGGGAGGCAAGGACGCTACTGGTTTCCTTCTCTCTCTACTGGCGGATGCCTCTCTCACCCCTCTCCCAGACTCTGGTTCGTTGCGGAGGGGACGAGGGGTAACCGAGGCATAGATAGCTACCTGCCAGCTGTCACGAGCACATGGACGACACATCATCGTGCGCTCCAAGTAACGCAGGCTGCTAATGCCCGTCTCACTCGCGCCTGAGAGGTGATCGGTTCTTTACCGCACTGCCGGTACCTCTTTTTCATTCTATGCTAGGTAGCAGGGTTCATAATTCCGGTACAACAAAAATTTTGGAGGTCACCGATAAAACCGAAATTTCAAGAATTTCATGGTATTGTAGCATTTTTTAAACAAATAATTAAATTTGCACTAAAACACAAAAGTTAAATGGCATGCCGGTATGTTTTTTCCCGTTTCGCTACTTACCGATAAAAGCGAAATTTCGTTGAAATTGTGAACCCTATTAGCTAGCACTTGGGATTTTTGTTAGTATCTGGATAGGCGTTGCCACTTGTCGCCTACTCCATCAGAGTTCACCATGGTGCTTACACCACCACCATAGATTAGCAGCTGGCCGCACCTCCTCCGTCGCCACCACGGCAACAGGCGAGGTCGTGGTCACCGGTGAAGGAGGAGGAGGACGCACTCTATGTTGTCATGAGCCCGCGCCTTCACCGCCGTGGCCACCACAGTGACGGCGGCGGCGGCCAAGGTTGCTGCCTCGACCACAGGTCGAGCCGAGGAGTTGGAGCTCACGGAGGCAGAGCTCGAGGAGGACCGAGCCATTTGCGGAGGAGGAAAAGAACAAGGGGTTGGAGAAGATGGAGAAGATGCGGGCCATGTTGCTGCTGTGCTGATCGGCTACGGTAGTATGAAGCTGCTGCTCATCAAGGACGAGAAGGAGATGATTGGGATCTACTACTTCCTCTGCACTGACATGCATCTACGTTGGACGGGCTGCTCCAATTCTTCTTCCGTTGTGCTGCGTGTCTAATGGTAACGATCCATAATATCTTTAGTTGCAAGTTTCCTTGGTGTCACCATAGATGTAGTGCTAGAGTGGCCTACCCGTTTTCCTTCGGTACACTTTCACCACAAGTTTATTCACATTTTCCAAAGACATATATGTCCCTCACCCCATGTCAAATGAGTACCGAGTTTCACTATGAGGATATATGGCTTTATGGATTTTGATATAGAATTACTTCTGAATGCCAGGAGCAGGAATCAATGAGCGATCCAATTTTTTTAGCTCCTCAAAGCAATATTTATAGCTAAGATCAGTAGTGGTAAAACCCTTTTGATTTCTGCATAGGTATACCCTAACCGAATCAGCAGGAGTGTAAGAGGAGTTGAGCAAACAGAGGTAGGGGTAAAGCTTGGCCTAGCAAAAGTGCACACGCGCAGATAAAAAGTAGAAAAATTGGGTGCGTGCCCCAACTTTGAACTCAAATCATATTTGTTCCTTTTTTTAACTTTGCACAAAAGCGCATGCTCTGACCAAGTCAATGTCCCGTCACCCTTGATTTTGCCCGGTGGAAAAACTACGAGAAACGTTGCCTTCACTTAGTCAAGGCAGTGGTAATAGTGCAAAGTTCCAAAAAAAAAAAGTAAGAGGGCAAAGGTATTATGCACACTTCCGTGAATGAAATAAATGCCTAATTCATACGATAACAACATTGCAACAACAACAACAACTGAGACCATTTTAAAACTAACTACTCCTGTTACAACTCCGTAGTAAAAGATATAGGGGGCGTTCGGCTGATCAGGAACGGGCTGAACTGGGCTGAATGTGTACAGTGCCAGAGTTCAGCCAACCAGTTTCGGCTGACTGATTTGAATCAGCTGAATTCGGCTGAAGTAGATGAGCTGGCATATTCAAATCAAAAAAGGGCGGCAACTGCAACAGTTTATACATTTGAAACTCAAATCGCAGCAACAAGCAGATTCACCCTATTCATTACCGCACGAATTATCAAATGAGCCACTAATCACAGCAATTCCAAATAATCAGTACCACTTATGACCCCATTCATAAGGTCTCTATAGTTCGCTACATCGTACATATAAGTGGACCATTTACAAAATTTGTAGCCGTCATGAGCCACTAATGACACAGCTACAAGTCTCACAACTGCATCCATGTCCTAGACAAATTGGCACTGCACTAGTTTATAAATTCACCTAATCAAACTAATTTGAAGTAGTACCCATAGTAAGCAGGCAAATTCATCAACCTCCAAAAGCCATCTGCAACCCTCTTCCTCAACCAGGCAGTCCCTCATCCCCATGCTCCCAGCCCCTTCCATACCTCATTCATTAAAATCCTCATCCTCCATGTCCTCCCAGTAACTGCATGTTTACAAATGATTCATTAGTACCAACTTTGGCCACAGTTACTAAATATTGATCATTGCAGGCATGTATGTCAAGTAATAAACAAGTTTTACATACTTGTTCCCAAGGAGTCCAAGTCCCAGCGTAATCCACTCTCGGACTTCTTGTATAGGTGCATCAGGACTTAAAGCTATAGAGGCAATTTGACTCAATTGGCCTAGTCCAGCACCTACCCTATGCCTCGGTGGATGTGTAGGCCCCTCCAGCTGATGCACAAAGTTGTGAAGTGCCAGTCCAGCCATTATAAGCTGTGATTGCTTTACTAGCGGATAATGAGGTACGCGATCCAACATTTGCCACTTCATTTTTGCTGCTCCCAAACTCCGTTCAATAACATTTCGCAGCCTTGAATGGTGCCTGTTGAACACCTCCTCTGCATTTTGAGGCTTCCTTTTCTTGAACTCCTTCACATGGTACCTCCTTCCTGGATGTGGCGGCATGTAACCCTCTTGACAAGTATACCCAGAGTCCACCAAATAATAGCGTCCTGCAAACAAATACACACATTTTCATTACAACAGCACCTAATTAACAGGCTGCCACCATAAATTGTACATGCATCAGGGTTTTATTTTGCAAACAAACCTTTTGGTGGGCGCGGGAACTTGCTATCCATGAGAGCCCTCTGCTTCAACACCCGCATGTCATGCGCTGAACCCTCCGTGCCAACGCCAACATACGTGAACATCATTTTGAAGTCACAAACACAAATGACATTTTGGCTTGTCCACCCATGCCTATTAGTGAAGTCAGCTTGAACTCTTTCAGGAACACTCACCTCAATTAGCGTCCCATCAAGGGCTCCTATGCAGCCATCAAACAGAGGTGAGTACTCCGCCAACTCCTCAGGCAATTCTGCATAACTGCTATCCGTTGGCCGAAGCACCGCATCTGCAAAGGGCATCATGGCGTTCAGAACATGTTGGATCAACATGCTGCAAGTTCCCAGTCCCCTCCGGATTCTCTCATGCATTTGCCTCATAGACTGCTTAGTCCCCATAACCCACAGGAACAAGCCTAAAGCTTCTTCTGTTGAGATGTCCCTAGTTGGTTGTAGCCCATAGTAGTTGGTTAAGATGTGATGCAACTTGTAGAAGTTCTCAGGCTGCATACGAAAGTTGAGAAAACATCTGTTTGGTTTACTCAGCACATTGTTTACCCACTGACGGCCGGTGAGGTCCGGCACAAGCACATGTTTGAATGTTGGCGGTGCCGGGGCCATCATCCCAGACATTGCATAACCTACTGCCAGAGCAGCATTTGCCAGTTCATTGAAACTATTCTCACTAGAATTGTCACTATCTTCATCATAACTGTGATTGGTATGGTGCTCCATGATTGTTCTGCCTTCACGAAATGTACTTATGATTTTAATTCTACTACACATAAAAAAGGGGCACAAACTTTAGCCTGCAATGGCATTTAAAACTAAATTATAACTGAAACATTTACAACGATGTGCTTCCATGGTCAAACTTGAAAGATATAACAGGTAAACAAGCATGCTAGAAAATAATTGGTGTGCATGAATAGTCAGTGCACTGTAGTGCCTATTTAATCTCATTTTGCATAATGTAACAATGTTATGCAAGTTGTAGTTAGCTAAAAGAAAGAGGCGTGTATGAGCACATGGAGAATTATGTAAGAGATAGTCTCTACATGGAGAATTATGTAAGAGATAGTCTCTACCTGGAGAGGCGTGTATGTGCATATGGTACTTCATTTTATTTTTGAAGTACAAGATGAAGCCACAGCTGAACACCAACATCGTCAAATTTTGGGTATAACTAATTTATGTCATAGAGATTGGAAAAAAAGTAGCTATTAGTACCTGCCAATGTCTTGAGCAGAATCACACGAGGACACAACTACCTCTTGAGGTGCTTCTGCAGAACCTGTAGGGAAACTGTAGGGTTCTTGAAATTAATTTAGTGGTTAATATGTGCTAATTGTCATAGTATAGGCCATTGCTATCTTTACCTGTTTATTCATCGCACTACTCATTCTTGTTTACTTCCTCTTCTCTGATAGCTGACAAAGGACGCAAACACATATATCAAAAGGTTTCAGTTAGAGTTTAGGCCCCCAAGGAGAAGGGCAGAAATAATAATAAGAGAGTTTACCTAAAGTAAAGCTCTAGATCGGCACTTCTAAATGCACAAATACGATCTATATCCAACATAGCGATTAAAAAAACAGGCCCTGGAACTAAATTAATCTATAGAGAGTGTGCATTAAATTAAGTGGGTTCAAAATGTGCTGAAGACTGAAGAGCAGTGGTTATTCTATAATGGAGTCACTGAGCTCTAGATCCACACTTCTAATTAAGTGAATAGATATAATCCATATATATTCAATATAATAAAAAAAATTGTAGACCTTGGAACTACATAGTATATACAGGGGCCATGTCAAATTAACAAGGCCCAGAATGTGATCAGAAGTGAAGACACTGATGATTCTAAAATGGAGTCATCAGCCTAAAGAGTTACTGCATGGAGACATACTACAGAGGGCATTGGCATTTATCCTATCAACAATAACCAACGTCATGGGCACAATATTTCTTGGAAGGTGGAAACAATAATATTTACAATAGCAACAATTAAATCCATATTCAGGTAAGGAGAAGTAATCTGCTAACATCAGTTGTTAGTCCAAAGCAGAAGCCTCACCTTCTCTGCTCCTAGAATATCCTTTTCCCTCCAAAAGAAATTTGTCTGCTTCTCACCCTCCTTGGTCCAGAAAACTCACAGCAGTTGAGCTCAGTCCATTGCACATTCATGTCTTGATTCATTCACTGATTAGCTTCTCTCTCAGGTACTCCGGTAGTCCTTAGCACCTACAGGAAAACAAAAGGAACACTGATCAGTCCATATTTTGAAAAAATGCATCAATATTCCTGTGCACCAGCAATATGCATTGTTACATATATGAAAACATGCTCATGTAATAAGACAACATAGCAGCACAATTATTACAATCCAAGTCCGTTAACAGAGTCAAAATTATTACACACATAGTTTTGCACAGTACATAAAAGAGGCATTTAAACCAATACAGTCCAACTAAACGACAGCCGAAACAAGCGCTTGTACTCCAAAGACAGGTGCAAGGACTACTTCTGGTTCTGTTGCTTGAGCCAGGTCAGCCAAGGAATACGGACTTCTGGGCCATCCATGTTGAGGAACTCTCTACGGAGCACAGAGCTTTCGAATGACTTCAAAGCTGTGAAGTAGAGGTCCGAAGGGATTGGCACACCATCGTCTCGTAACAGTTGCATTGCTGCATCAACCTCTTCCTGCTCACGGCTCCGGGCACGATCCCGAGATGAACTCCGCAGAACAATGCTGTCCGATATCTTCCCCAACATTTCCCCAACTTCGCAGCACTTCTTATGTGGGCTCTGAACCTCTTGGTCGCCACGGGCCCTTTTGGATCCAGAGTGATAACTGACAGGGCCACTGTGATCGTGCTGACTCATAACATGAGGAGGTGTTGACGAACCAATGCCACCTCCCGATATGTACGTGCCAGAGTTGGTGACGCGGTCGCCAAAGAGGGCATGCAGTTCATTCAGGAAAGCCGG
>CM014270.1:53398386-53416121 GCA_004135705.1 Alloteropsis semialata | reverse complement strand
GTACGCAAGAGATCAATTTCTTTCTCAAGATTGGCACTCATCTCATTGTGCTCAACCAACTTGGCGCTCATATCATCGCGCATTTGTTTCAAAGCCAAAACTTCATTTTCCAAATCAATGCATGATGTGCAAATGAGACCACATGAACAAACATCATCATTCACATCAAGCAAAGCATTATGATCATCACATGAAGTAAGGCAAGCATTTTCTTCAAGCACAAAAGAGCATGTGCAACAAGGCATAGGTTCAAGAGCATTAATTTTAGCCCTAGCATTCTCAAGTTGTTCTACACATGTGGTGTGAGTCAATTTTAGTTGATTAATTTCAGCAAACAAAGACTCACAAGAAACACATGGCATAGGAGCATTGTCTTTCAACATATCATTCTCAAGACTTAAACATTCAATGGAAGCACTCAAAACATTATTTCTTCTAAGCAATCTATCACAAGAGTTGCAAGGCATTAACGCACGTGACTTCCAATAAAACATTCCAGATTTAAACCTAGAAAGAGAACATTTCAACTTCTCATGCTTCCTATGCAAAGCATCACACAGCTCTTTGTTTCTCACATCATTATCATCATTTCGATTGCATAGAAACAAGATGCATTTGGCGAGCGTACCTTGACTCATATCTTTTAGCTCGCGGAAGAACTTGCTCTTTGTGAGATCACCATCCTCGTAGTGCTCGAGGAGATCCAACACCTCATCCACTTCTTGTTCCATCTCAAGCTTCATGCTCCTCATCCTCTCGTTGTCATCCAAACCTGAGGACAAAGACACACAAGAAGAAGAGCTTGGTGCCATAGCTCAAAACACCGGTTAGGATTAGCTGAAAGCAAGCTCAAATCGCGAAAACCAAATCTAGAAGCGAAAATGCCCTTTCCCTTGTCGCCGAGTGGATCACAAAGCCGGTTAAGGTGGAGTGATCCTTAACCAAAGCTTTGATACCAATTGAAGGACCGAAACGGGCGACCAGAGGGGGGTGAATGGGAGCCTTTAAAATTCTTTCACAAGAATAAGGCCTATATCCTCGTCAAACCCCAATGACCCTCTCTTCTAGAGTTGCCAAACCCACATAGCAATTTGAGATGCTATTGGACCTAGGAACAACTCTAGAAGTCTCTGAAACGCAGCGGAAAAACACACGGAAAAGCACCAAGGGAAATGCACCACTTGCAGTGCAAAAACCGGAACCTCCGGATTTGAAACCGGAACCTCCGGATTCCTAAAACCGGAACCTCCTGTTTCCAAAACCGGAACCTCCGGTTTTCACTCAGAACAGCCTATAGGAACTACAAAAAAAATCCAAAACCATACCAAACGAACTCCAAAAATCACAATATTACAGCCACAGCATTTCTAGGCCATTGTGAGTCTGTAGCCAAGAGATCTCCTCAAAAAGAGAAAGATGGAACAAAAAACCGGAACCTCCGGATTTGGAAACCGGAACTTCCTGTTTTTCCTGGGCGCACGAAAAACCTAAGAAAAGATCAAACTCAATCAAACGACATCCAATCTTCGTGAAACTTGGACAGAAACATCACTACTTCGTGGTGAGTCTATTCCCAAAAGATCTTCTCAGAAAGATCACGACTTTCCCACTAATTTCGTGAAATCGCCCAAGAACACAAGAGAGGGAAGAAGAGAGGGGAACTTCAAATTCAAAGCGATTCCTCGGGTTTGAGGGGGAAAGATCACGGGCAAATCGGTCACGCAGAACCTATGAGTGATCCCCTCAAAGAAATCCCGCAAGAAATGGCCTCAAATCCAAGAACGAAAAATCCACGAAAAATAGCCCGAAAATGGCTAAAAAAGAAAAACGAGGGAGACAAGCCTTGAATCAACCATGAATGATTAAGGATTGAAATCTTAACAAGATTCGTGGCTAGGAAACCACCCTCATCCTCCCACTTTTGGATTGGAGCACTAAACCTAGAGTAATCACTCTCTAAGCCTAATCCTCTCTCATTTAAGCAAACCCTAGCCTTAAGGAAGAAAACTAAACTAAGAGAAAATGGGAGAAGTGCTGAAATTTCAGCCCCTTCACTACTTATAGCCCTTGGCCTAAAGTCTAAACTACCCCTACTGCAGAAAATAAGATACACACCCGCGCAGGGGCAAAATGGTCCAGATTTTTATAGAAGCATCGGACGGACACGGGACCTTCACGACTTCGCTTCGTCTCGACGCAAGCTTCGCGATGGCGCCACGTGCCCTCCATTCCGCCATCCGGCTGCACCGGACGCGCCCCCGGTTTTGAGGCCCAAACCGGCAAACCTGCCTGCCTGGTGGTTTTGAGGCCCAAACCACCCAAACCGTCCATCTCCGCATAGCCGCTACGCGACCTCCTCGATGTCGACGCGTGTCCGGCCTCCGCCAAGCCTTGACGCCTCCGTCCCACTTGACTCGACCAACGCCGTCTTCATCACGCCGTGAACTCTTGCTCTTCCATGCACCATGCGGATCGCACGTGACTCCGCCGGACTCTTCGGGTCCCTCGGTCCAAGCCTACTCGTCCATCCTTCACCGCCCTTGGTTCATCGGCATGGACCTTTCGCGCCTGACCTTCACCGCGCGCCGTCGGCCGCCATGTCGCATCCTGCACCTGCACATCACGAGCCAAGAGACACATCAATCCACTCAACGGTTGTCAATCACTCATCATCTAGGGATGACCACCATTGGTCCTCAGCACAAAAGCGCATGCTCTGACCAAGTCAATGTCCCGTCACCCTTGATTTTGCCCGGTGGAAAAACTACGAGAAACGTTGCCTTCACTTAGTCAAGGCAGTGGTAATAGTGCAAAGTTCCAAAAAAAAAAAGTAAGAGGGCAAAGGTATTATGCACACTTCCGTGAATGAAATAAATGCCTAATTCATACGATAACAACATTGCAACAACAACAACAACTGAGACCATTTTAAAACTAACTACTCCTGTTACAACTCCGTAGTAAAAGATATAAAGACACAAGAGATAATTACACTGGCAGTCCTTAAAGTATTGAGGTGTTCCCATCCAGGTCCCTGTACTACGATTTTGCATTATTAGCTCCCTAATCACTACAACACAAACCCCCATCTAGCATCGGATATGTCGCAACAGAAAGACATAGCGTTGCAGGAGGCTCGCAAGTAACCCAGTCCACCCCCTCTGCGCACACCCACGTTTTAAGCAAAACGACCTCCGCCCGCAGCTTATGCTAAATCTTATTTGTGCGCGTCGACACTCCACTTCCCCATTCAGTTCCATCCTTATTTTCTCTACATCTTAACTGATTTGTTGTTTTAGATCGGATCCATGGCGGCGTTTGCAGGGTGTGCGGCAGCGTCGGCGACTCCAAGTCCAAGGCACACAGTGACGGCGGCGCGGCACCAGACGGACGACGGCAGTCCCTGGTGCTGGCGAGGGCTCATCAGGGAGTTTAGCAATTAACCTCCGTCCCTACCATCCAAATACATGTCCGTTGCTCTTGCTAATCTAGGGGCATTTACCTGTACGTTTTGCCCCCTTTAGATTAATCCGATCTGTGTATGACTGTTTGTGTTTTAGATCCCGTTTTTGTCTACGTGAGATTAAACTGATTTACGACTGGTGTAGGTCTGCATCTCCTTGCGAAGAGCACCCCTAAGTATTACCTCTCCCGGTCCTTCCTCTCAATTTCCCTGTTATTCTGTGAATATATTTCGGTGATTCAATCCATCATCAACAATTTCTGTGCGCTGACTTGCAGTAACCAATTCTTGACAGCAGCCACGCCATCCTCGGCAACCAATTCTGTTGTACTCTCACCAATAATCCAAAGGTCATGCCCTTCCTCACCTTCTTTGCTTTTATTTGTCAGCACAATAATCAGCCAATCCCCTGTTCGTAAAAATACCTTGCCAAGATAGACATTTTTTTAATCTGTCCACCACGTGTTCCATACAATGCATCTTAGAGATAGAATGTTTATTATCCACTAATATTTTCCCTATCATAATTTGGAGATGGTCAAAAGTGACATCTTATCCGGGGATCCATCAAAATCTGCAACCAGGATCAGGTGGCTGTACACTCGTCGATATCAGAGGTATACATACAGTGCCTATAAAGATTTGTTTTGGTACAGTAGAGAATCAGTGAGATATTACCCTCCATAATTTTCACATACTAGATATTCATATAAAATCATTTGTGTTTTGGCCCACATGTCAGTCTAGTGACTAACAAGTAGTTGCATGCTGAAAAGATGGATGCTCTGATATTTAGTCAAAATAAATCTTGCTTATATTTTGCAGACCTGACTAACAAAGGAATTTTGCTGTAATCTCCGATCTCGACTTCATAAAAATGTGCTAGTATATATGCATAGTACTCTTGATTTTAATTTAAGGAAGCTGATGTAGCTTAACTACAATTTAGTTCGTTATAGTGAAGATTAAGTCCTGATTTAGTTCTGTTTCTTTTATGTCAGATCCTGCAGTTATAAGGATTTGATCAAAATTTTAGTTCCCAGGAGTTGACTGGACTCTAAATAGAGGTATATAAATTGGTAAGTTCTCTCACTATATAAGCATTATGTGTTCGTATGTATGATCAATTTAGTTTCTAGAATGACTTAGTTTATGCATGGTAAACAATAGTTGACATTTTTTTGCTGTGGACTCGGCTGGCCCGGTCGCCCACACTACTGGCGCTTCCAAAGGCTTCTGTGATGGATATATGCCACCATTTTCCCTTCTGTTACTCTCACCAAATTCACAGTTTTCATATGGACATATGCCACCATTTTCCTTTCTGTTACTGCTGACCAACTGCACAAATTTTATATGCATATTAATCAGCTGTGTATTGTTTTCTTCAAATGCCTGACTTATGTGCTGCAATCTGACAGAAATTTACATTATTTTCATTAATCTATCAAATTTGTAAGATGAACGATCTGCCACAAATTAGCATATTCTAGTTTTCCTTCAGTAGAGATGTACACTTGTGTTCCTCTTGAATATGTTCTTACCTAAATATTTTACTGCAGGAAAAATGCATGATGCTCTATGTGTTTTTTTTTTGAGGGAATGATGCTCTGGAGGTTGAGATGATTGTAAAGTGAAGTACAAGATTTTCTCACAAGAAAAGTTTACCATTCAGATGCCATGTATACTTCCGTTTTGGTCTCTTAGACATTGTAATTACTGAATCCTTTGTACATTTTCTCTCCATTGTACAGAATAATTTATTTAATGGAAATATATTAGTTTCTTGACCTCTATAAGATGTTGGTTCTTGTGTCTGTTGCTAATAGATGTAAAAGATTTATCTAACAGTACGTCATATTGGTACTGAAAAGGCAGCCTATAAAAATGCAAAAAAAAATGTGCTTAGTGAAGATTGCAACGTATGTATACGTTGTTAAAACCAAGATATATCCGTTGCTAGTTTGCAACACTTATACACAACACTTACCAACGCATATATATGTGTTGCCATAGACTCTAGCAATGCCACATGTAGCAACAGATATTAAACGCGTTGGTATAGACCTTAGCAACGTATATTTGGACTTCTAGCAACACATATATGCGTTACAAGAGGGGTGTTCATTCTGTAGTGCGGGTGATGTCACCACCTGGTACCAAAGGGCCGATACCGGGTGGTGACATCACCCGGTACCAAAGGGTATTTTGGGCGCCAAAGTGAAACCCTAAGGTACCGGGTGGTGTCCCAACCCGGTACCAAAGAGCCCCCAATTCAGTTTCCCGCCACCTCTTCCTTTTTATCTTTTTAGTATATACTCTTTCTTCTTTTTTTCTTTTTAGTATTTATTATTTCACCATTTAGTTTTTACACAATTAATTCCTTTATATTTAGTATTTGCAATTTAACTTGTTAGTATTTATTATTTGACATATGTATTATTTATTGCAATTTAACTTGTTCACCATTTAGTATTTGCAATTAATTCCTGTACATTTCCATTTCCCCACTTCTTTTTCTTCAATTTATGAGTTAGTAGTTTTTATTCACCTTATTTTAAATTTATTATTTGCTAATAACTTCTTCAATATTTGGTATTTTGTATTACCTTCTTTAAACTTTAGTATTTGCTAGAAACTTCACTGTTCCTAAATTATTTTTTTATTTATCTTTGGTATATTATTTTCTTATAATAATCTATGAATTTCCATTACATGAAATAACAAAGTATACATCAACTAACAAGTATTAATTTCTTATAATAATCTTTCAATTTCCTATAAATGAAATAACAAAGTATACATTAACTAACAAGTATTATTTTTCTTATAATGATATATGAAATAATGTAAATCTAGATTCATATTTCTATATATATTTTATTTGGTATTAGTAATATATATTAACTCCTTTGATATTAGTAATATATATTAACTCTTTTACTATTCTAGATTCATATTACTATTTAGTAATATATATTAACTCCTTTACTATTCTAGATTCATATTACTATTTAGTAATATATATTAACTCCTTTACATTACATACCATAACGCTTCAACATAATTTAAATTACATAGCATCATGCTTCAACATAAGTACTACATTACATACCATAATAGTTCATCATAATTAGAATTACATAGCATCATGCTTCAACATAAGTACAACATTATGCTTGAATGGCAACAAATGTTTTCTTTACAAGAGTGCCTTCGTTATGATCGTTGCAAGCGTAAGGAGCATCTTCATTGGCCAATAGGATGCTTGTGTCAACCTCCACACTGAACGGAGACACCTCATCACACCTATTATAATCATCTTCATCGGTGACGTCCTCGACACCCACGATTTTTCTTTTACCCGTGAGAACAATGTGTCGTTTTGGATTAAGTTCAGAGTTGTTTGTTTGCAGAGTCCCCGTCTTGGGTTTGGTAGACATGTCCTTCACATAAAACACTTGATGCACATCCTTGGCGAGCACGAATGGTTCGTCTACATACCCAATTTTGTTGAGATCCACAGTTGTCATGCCGTAGCGGTCTATATTAACACCTCCACTTGTAAGTTTCACCCATTTGCACTGAAAAAGAGGTATTTTCAAAGGTCCATAATCTAGTTCCCAGATCTCCTCTACCTGGCCATAATATGAGTCCCTGTTCCCTTTGTTGTCATAGGCATCTATACAGACACTACTATTTTGGTTGGTGCTTTTATCGTCTTGGGCTCTCGTGTAAAATGTATACCCATTTATGTCATAGCCTTGGAACGTCAAGAATGAGGATGATGGTCCCCTTGCCAAATACGCCAGCTGTGTATGTATTGTCTCGTTACCCATGAGCTTTTGTCGCAACCAACCAGCGAAAGTTTCTATGTGATGGCGTGTAATCCACTTGTCAGACTTTCTTGGATTTTGGTAGCATATTATAGTCTTGTGCTCCTCAATGTAAGGAGCCACCATGGTTGATGACTGCAATACAGTGTAATGGGCTTTCATGAATAAATCGTAGTCGCTACACCTTGTTTATTTCCTTCCTAACGTGCCCTTTCCAAGTAGTCTCCCCTCATGGCGTGACTCAGGTAGCCCAATCGGTTTCAGTTCGGGGATATAGTCAACACAGAATTCAATGACCTCCTCTGTTCTGTATCCCTTGGCGATGCATCCTTCTGGAAGAGAACGGTTACGAACATATTTCTTTAGAATAGCCATGAGCCTCTCAAAAGGATACATATTGTGTAGGAATACAGGACCAAGAATATCAATCTCTTTGACAACATAGACCAGGAGATGTGTCATAATATTAAAGAAAGACGGAGGAAATATCATCTCAAGGCTGACAAGGCTTTGGGCCACATCATCCTGCAGCTTTGCTAGATTACTGGGATCGATTGCCTTCTGGTCGATTGCATTGAGGAAGGCGCATAGCTTCACAATAGTTGTTCGGACATTAACGGGTAGAATTCCCCTCAGCGCCGCCGGAAGCAATTGTGTGAGCAGCACATGACAGTCATGGGACTTGAGGTGTACGAATTTTTTCTCTTTCATATTTATCAGACTCTTTACATTCGATGAGTAGCCGGACGGGACCTTAATACTGTTCAAGTAATCAAACATGCTGGTCTTCTCCTCCTTGCTTAGAGTGTAGCTAGCAGGACGTAAGTTCCAACACCCTTTCTCTCTTTTCTCAGGATGCAGGACGTAAGTTCCAACACCCTTTCTCTCTTTTCTCAGGATGCAGGGAATCTCGTTGTTTCATACGTTTCAGGTCCTGTCGTGCTTCAAGCGTATCTTTTGACTTTCCGTAAGTACCAAGGAACCCTAGCACGTTTACGAAAAAAAATATAATTCCGTGAAGACAAACATTAAATCAGTGCAAATAATAGAAAATATGCAAAAATTGTGATATGACAGAAAACAAATCCATTCTCGTGAACACAAACATACTACAGCAAATATATATGGTGAAGGCATTTATGGCTCCCAGGCCTCTAATGCGTAAGGGTTATTAGACTCAACTCATGGTGTGAATGTGTGATGCATGGCATATAAATATATGAATTACCTCATGTCACCCATGGGTAAATCAAAGGAAAACATGGGTTAGAAATATGAATGAAAATTAGCATATAAATGACACGTGCTGAAATGTCCATAAGATATAATTTAGCCCTTAAATGCACGCATACGTATATGATCAGTTTCCCCTTGCAAATATGTATGTACTTCCTGTGCCGAAGGTCCCAACAAGAGACCAAACACAGATCTCCGAGTGTAAAAGATCATGCCCACTCAAACATCGCAAGTGTTGTCACCAAGGTCCGCCTGTTTGAATCAAGTAGAGCTAACAGTTAACTGAAAATAGTTGTGTAGAAGCAGAAAACGGGATAGTTGTTAGCTAGGAATTATTGGGGGCTGTTCAGATTGGGTAGATCTAAAATGAGCTAGATAGTTATAGTTGGATGGTTCTAAATAGAGCCCAAGTCAATCTCTATTCACATAGACGACAATGAGACAATAAGTTTATGATCGATGTCTTACTGCTTGTTTCTTGTTCCTAGAGCGCATAATGACAATAGCAAATGCCAAGAACCGACCGGATGCAGTAACTTGCAAACCATCTGAACCAGAAAAGGTACTAGTGTCTAGTGGGTGTGCGTGAATAAATTAAACTCATGCATGCTGTGTGCGTGAACCATCATCTGCGCTAATGCTATATACACACATAGTATTTTTTTTTTTTGTTACTAACCCATCTCTAGGTTGAACGACCAAGAAATCTACCGGAAATGGTGGATGCCATCAGAGCAGCGCTTAAGCCCATGGGCGATGGAAAGATCAGTGTCTCCGCCTACGACACGGCGTGGGTCGCGCTTGTGAAGCGGCTGGATGGAGGTGGTGGCCCGCAGTTCCCAACCAGCATTGACTGGCACAGGCGGAGCTACATGCTGGCCAAGGTGGGCCATGGCCCCCCCTTGGCCCAAACAAAATTCCAACGATTTGGTTCATATGATGCTTTTCAACCATAGCACACATAGCAGTTCGCCAGCGCACGTCGCTCGTAGTTCACCACAGCAGTCCAGCAGCTACCTTACTCCGTGCTTTCCAGTCCCTAGTGATTAGAATGTACAAGACTTCTTGATCATGGCTTTTAACGGCTCAGGCGTCATGCGTCAAGGCTAGTCAAGAGGTGCAACTTATTTCTTTTGTTCCTTGCTTCGAAATCTGATGAGATGCATCTGAATTGGTAATATTGTTGAAATAGTGTAGGGGTGATATGTTTAAAAATTTGGAGGTTAATTTACTACCTATTGAGATAATCTTTACTAGCGATTGATAACTTTGAAGGTTGGAATAGTGCTTCCATCAAATTGTATTATTTGACCTATCTGGTACTTGTGCCATGTCTGTGTACATATTGATCCATGTTAGGCAAATTGGCCCCCTCTACATGTTGTTCCTGGCTCCGCCACTGTTGACTGGTCGTCAAAAATCAGCTGCCCGATGGGTCATGGGGCGACGACGCTTTCTTCTTGGCATTTAGGCTAGAAAATCTACTTCGTATTCTTCCTGAGCCGATATATAGACCACATAAAATACCCAGGTGAAGTCCTCCTCTTTGCTCCCTTCATTTTCTTATGATAGTCACATTTTACCTTGGCGCAATAACAAAAGAAAGAAACCTTGCTTATCATCTAATTAATCAGTTTATCAAACACTCCTCGTTTTCCTACGAAAACTTTTTGGTATTGATGTTTTCATATGCATGCACCGGTCATTTTTACAGGAGTTACTTTGCACATGAATCGAAACAGCCATTTGTAACCGATCTGATGCTACTACTCAAATGAGACTATCAAAAAAGAAAAGTTTGTTTTTGAAAATGGGATGATCAACAGATAATGGAGGGAGTATTATTTAAAAGGAATGTAGAGTAAATCAGCTATCGAACCAATGTTAAACACTGCAGCATGGTGACATGATGGGGATGTTTGGTTTAAGGCCTGCCAAGCAGCGTCGTCAGCCGTCGTCAGTCGGCCTAACGTACCGTGTCATCGCTGTGCGCGTACGGGGTGGAAACACTGTATCCGCCACGTCTCGGCGATTCGCCAAAGCAAATGAAACCGAAGGGAGTGAAGCCATCGTGGCCACCTCTAGGCAGTGTTCAGATGGAGGGTGGAATTTTTTTCAACCTACTTTGACCACTAATTAGGGGTATTAAATAAAGTCAGTTTACAAAACTACCTCCACAACCCCTGACAAATTCGCGAGACGAATCTAACGAGGCCTTTGACCGCACGATTAGAGGATGATTACTGTAGCATTATTGTAGCAAATCATGGATTAATTAGGCTCGTTAGATTCGTCGCGCAAAGTTGCACTCATCTGTAAAAAATGTTTTATAAATAGACTTAATTTAGTACTCCATGCACGCGAGATTCTTTCGGGCAAAATTTTTGTGAGCTCCCTGTGAACACGGCCCTAGTGTCTCGTCGATTTTGCTCTGCAAAATCAGAGATGTGTAAGAGCGTTTCTTACACACACAGTGTGCACGTCGATTTGGTAATCCTTCATTCGATGAACAGCCAAGTAAAATATTACTTCTCTGTCCACGCGTCGTTTACTTGGCTGAGCTCTTTGTCCTTGCTGCTGACCCATGATTTTTTTATCCAGAACCGTTCGATGCCTCTGCAAACTGCGATTTTGGTTCTGACAGATAAAACATTGACCGCCACAATGTCCTCGGTTCGGTTTTTTCATCCACGGTTCGCTTTCGCCTCACACTGGAGCTGGCCTCATGATGCCCTTCTCGCTGTGCAAACTGGATCTAACCACCTAGGATATTTGTATGAAAGCTACCGGGAGTAGTTAAGGCCTTAAGGGCGCGTCTGGTTATATTACCATTTTTCCACGCACACACGACTGGTTGGGAAACACCGACATTTTTGTGCTTGGGGTTGAAATTGGCCAAGATGTAATTTTTAGTAGTGCTGAAGCAGTGCTGGGAAAAATCACACTCCAAACTTGACTTTGAGACGGCGTAAAACTAACTGCTTTTGGCACACATTTTCAGCTACTCAAAACACGTGGGTAGAAAGTATCGGATGTTTGGACCCGGCAGTCCACACAGGGTAGCCTACGTGGTTGATTTGATGAGGGACAGATCGAGGATCACAAGACGATGGTAACACAAGACGCAAGGATTGAACAGGTTCGGGCCGTCGAGATGACGTAATACCCTACGTCCTGTGTTGGGGTGATTGTATTGCTGTGTATGAAGTTCCTGAAGGATCTCCGTAGTTGGGTTCTGTCCTAGGTTTCGTAGATGTTGTAGATGATCGTGTTCTGGAGGGGGGTTTCAAGGCGCCTTATATAGTCCGGCTGCCTTGAGTTACAAGTCGGCTAGAGATCGTAACCTACCCGAAATACAAGGATTCGATCCTATAACGATTACAGATATCTTTCCCTATAATTCCGGCTAGTTTATCTTGATCTCCGAGCTTCTTGCGGGATACGCCGTCTTCTTTCCTTGCCGCGCGCGCCGTCGCGCCCATCCGGTTCGTCCGACTGGTGGGCCTCCCGGCTGGTGGGCCACCCAGTCTGACAAACCAGCCCAGCTGCACTCGGATTGGGCCGCCCCTTGCTGGTTGGGCCAATCCGCCTGCAGGGTACCCCTGGGGGTCTACCCCCGACAAGCCCCCGAGTAGTACGTGGTTGAGGGACAAGTCGGCGAGGTCGTGCTGCCTAATGAGCGTCGAGCCTGCTGCAGTTGGAAACGAAACCGCGTGATACTGGAGAGAAAAGAGCCGTTTCCCAACGGATGCGCCGCGAGGTGCGTCCGTTGGCCGTAGCCCCCGAGCCTTGAAGCGATTCCGAAGGAATCGGTCCAAGGGTTAGTAGTCTTCTTCTGAAGGTCGTCAGACAATCAACGGATGCGCCGCGAGGTGCGTCCGTTGGCCGTAGCCCCCGAGCCTTGAAGCGATTCCGTAGGAATCGGTCCAAGGGTTAGTCAAGGAGCATCTGGCTAGATCATCCGACGTTAATTTCGGCGCCCAGCCCCCGAGCGTGAGGGCCGGGTCGAGCTGTCCGAGGCACGCCGAATAGTCGCCCAGCGCCCAGCCCCCGAGCGTGAGGGCCGAGCACGCCGAGTGGTCGTCCCGGCGCCAGCCCCCGAGCGTGAGGGCCGAGCACGCCGAGTGGTCGTCCCGGCGCCAGCCCCCGAGCGTGAGGGCTGAGCACGCCGAGTGGTCGTTCCGGCGCCAGCCCCCGAGCGTGAGGGCCGAGCAAGCCGAGTGGTCGTTCCGGCGCCAGCCCTCGAGCGTGAGGGCCGAGCACGCCGAGTGGTGGTCCCGGCGCCAGCCCCCGAGCGTGAGGGCTGAGCACACCGAGTGGTCTCCCATACCCTGCAACAAAGTAGAAATTCGAGAGGAGAAGGCATTCGGCGATATAAATATTAATGAACTCCGCTTCCTGCTTTTAAGTCTTTTAATTTTCCCGGAAAGTTAGCCTGTTACGTTTATGCACCTGATCCCTGATAGCCGTAGTCCATAGCGCAGGGAGCTGGGCCGCGTGCACGCGTAGGAGCGTAGGCGTACGGAAGAGTCGAGGTTTCACGGATTAAGGCGTGTGCTCCCGAGTACTTTAGCGACTTGTGTTAAAGCTCGCGGAATTGACGAAGTTATTCAATTGATACTTATCTTGGCGAAGGGTTCGAGTCCCGGAGGATTCCTTCTTTGTCAGATATGCCAAAGAGGAGGCAGGCGGAGAAGTGTTGCTTTTGATATACGGCATCAGGAACAGTGTTCCCGTGATCGCACAGGACGCTCCCGTGGTAGAGTGGAGCCAAAGGCGATAAGGATGACCTATGTACTTTAGGCTGGAGGGAAGACGCGTGGCGCGGAGTCCGTGCTCGTCATCGTGGAGGAAATCTCTCATCCTCCGGTGACCAGGGGCTATAAATACCCGTCGGGGAGCCTGAGCTGCTACCCAAGAGTGAATAGATATAGGATCTTTGCAGTCAACATGCCGGAGGCTTATTGTTGGGTTCATCCACCGGGAAGAGTTTGTGGAGTCATCATGGTATGGTGCTAGAAGAGTGCTTGCGAAGAACCTGAGGCGATGATCAGCGTCTGAGTGCTGTCCCGTTCACCCCGCATTCCCATGTGATGAGGGCCATGTGGGGTGAAATGCTTTGTAGAGCGAGGGATAGCCGAAGGCATTCGCTATCAACCCTCCACCGGTGCTGTCCCGTCGACGACTGCAGTGGTGCTACAAGAGAGCTTGCGAAGAGCTCAGGTGAACCGAGCTTGCTCCGGATGTAGCACTAGGCGCAGGGACGAGTGCCCCAGGCCGTCATCTTGGCGGTTGATGTGTTTGATGTTTGTAACCGGCGCAAGTCCGGCTCCGTTGTAACTGTACTTCCTGCAAAAGGGTTGCACTGTCTGTCGCAATTTATTCTCAGCGTCAGTTCCCGAGCGTTTCGGGGCTGATCGAGCCCGAATGGCACGCTGCCTTTGATATGGCGCCAGCCCCCGAGTCCGAGTGCTGGTCGAACCTTAGCGGTACGCCTTCAGTTCTGCAGTGTTGGCCTCCGAGTGGTTCGGAGCCAATCGAGCCCGAGAGGCACACTGACTTAATCGCGGCGCCAGCCCCCGAGCGTGGGAGCTGTTCGAGCCTTAGCGGCACGCCACTTGGTTTGCAGTGTTGGCTCCCGAGTGGTTCGGGGCCAATCGAGCCCGTGAGGCACACTGGCTTGATCGTGGCGCCAGCCCCCGAGCGTGGGAGCTGTTCGAGCCTTAGCGGCACACCACTGAGTTTGCAGTGTTGGCTCCCGAGTGGTTCGGGGCCAATCGAGCCCGAGAGGCACACTGACTTAATCGCGGCGCCAGCCCCCGAGCGTGGGAGCTGTTCGAGCCTTAGCGGCACACCACTGAGTTTGCAGTGTTGGCTCCCGAGTGGTTCGAGGCCAATCGAGCCCGAAGGGCACACTGGCTTTGTCACGGCGCCAGCCCCCGAGCGTGGGGGCTGTTTGAGCCTTAGCGGCACGCCGACTTCTCCGTTTTGCTCGAGTACTTTGGAGTCATTTTTTACCGTTGACGCCCGGCGTGTAACGGAAGGCGAAGCGCCCAACGGCTCTTTTTACCGTAACGCCCGCCCCCGCTAATCGCGTTATCTCGCGGTAATTTCGGGCATCAAGGCGCGCTATAAAAGGCGAGGGTTTGACCCGGAGAGAAATCCTCCCATTCCCAGATCCGTCTTCCCCGTTCTTCGCTTTTCATCCCACCGCCACCAAAGCTCCCATTGCTCGCCAGTCCGTTGTGCGATCTCAGTCACCACGGGGAGCGCAATCTCGCTGATGCGATCGAAGACCCCTGCTGTTAGATCCATGGCGGGGAGGAAGAAGCTCACTGGCGTCCCCAAGTCTGATAAGATCCCCTCCCCTGTCCTCGCGTGGGTGCGGGGGAAAGTAACCACAGAAATGCTGGAGGAGATGGTGGAGCGGAGCATCCTGCCGTCTCAGGCCGTGGCGGAGTGGCGGCCGAGCGCAGGGGAGGTGTTCCCGTCGGAGAACTCCGGCGAGCTGGTCCTGTTCAAGCCTTTCTTCGAGGCGGGACTCGGCTTGCCCACGGGGGCATTCTTCCGAGGGCTGCTGCACTACTACGGGATCGAGGCCATCAACCTCAACCCCAACTCGATTATGGCGATCTCGGTCTTCATCCACCTCTGCGAGGCGTATCTGGGGATCTCTCCCCATTTCAACTTGTGGAGGTACCTGTACTGGCTGAAGCCTCAGCCAAGCGAGGAGAAGATGGTGGTGGTTGGAGGCGCCGGGTTCATGCTGCGTCAAGGGCGGAAGGACGAGTACTTCGACATCGCCCTCAACACCTCCAACAAGGGATGGAAAGCTGAGTGGTTCTACGTCGGGAACCACGAGCCGGCGATCCCCTGCCATACCGGAGAGCGGCCGAAGGTCAAGGATTGCTGGAGTGAGCTTCCTGACGCCTCCGAGATGGACGAGGTTGACGAGCTCCTTGTGCTGATCAAGGAGCTGAAAGATCAAGGTTTGACGGCGATTGGCATCGCCTGCAACTTCAGCAGGCGGCTGATCCAGCCGATCCAGGAGCGGAAGCACCCGAGCTACGAGTACTCGGGCCGAGATGATCCTACTCGGGCTGCTAACCGCACCGTGGGAAAGGAGGAGATGAAGGCGCGCGTCGGCGGGTTCTTCCTCGGCCGCGTGTCGGAGAAGGACCAGCCGCGCCCTTTTTCTCTGAAGAGGCCTCCACCACCGGTAAGTTGTATTTCCGAGTGCTTTTGAATGTTCTTTCTTGAGTAATTTCTGGTAGCGTCCGTTGGCCGTCTGATTTTGCGTCTTCTCTTGCGCAGGATCGGGCCTTCGAATACTTCTCTGCTGCCCCACTTCCGGAGGACTTCCCGAGGAAGGTTATTCTCAAGGACGCGCCCCCGGCTGCTCAGGGCGGCACTCGGGCAGAGGGGGCGGTCGAGCCGCCTGCTCCCCGTATATGGGCGCTGAGTGACACGGAGGGCTCTCTGAGTCCTTCGGATGAGGAGGTGGTGGAGGACCGTCCGCGGAAGCGCCGGGCGGCTGTGGCGAAGAGGAACAACCGTGGGGGCGGCGTTTCCAGGCGGGCGGCGGTTACTGACGACGGGGCGGCCGACGACTCGGCCACGTTGTCGGACGAAGCGCCCTCCGTCCGGGATGCGGTGGCGGGTACGGCGCCGCCGCCTCCCAAGCGGAGGCGTACGAAGAAGGTGTTGGCGAAGAAGGTGGCGGCGAAGAAATCGGACGCGCAGCCGGCTCAGCGGCCGTCTGCGGGTTCGGACGCCGATGTTGACGAGCCGGGACGTCGTTCCCCGGCCGTCATGGAGGAAGAGGAGAAGGACAAGGCGGTGCTCGATGCCTTGTTCCAGGAGCAGGAGCATGCCCGGGCCATGGGCGTCTCGGTGGAGGAGAGGCGGCGCATGGTGGCGGAGACGCTTGTGCAGGCCACGGCGGATGCAAGGCCAGTCTCCGATTTGGGGACCAGGCCAATCCCCGTGGCGGCTTCGGCGCAGCGGCGTCCCAAGCTCCCTGTGTTCCGGCCTCGAGTCGCGGTGGCGAAGAGTACTCGGTGAGTTGTCGGTCTTCACATTTCTTCTTGTTATCATGTGTCTTCGAGTTCTTGGATTAACTTCCGAGTGCTTTTTTTTTAGCAATGCCTCCGATGTGGACGGTGAGGCGGCGAGCGGGAGGGCTCCTTCAGCTGATGTCCCGCAAGGCCCGAGTGCTCCCTTGACCGCACCCGCGGGCCAGTCATCCTCGGGTGCTACGCCCGAGGTGACGAACTCGGCCGATGGTCCGGGAGCGGCGCAGACGGCGGAGGTCCCAGTCGGGCCTGACCCGGAGGTGGTAGTGGAGGTGCCGGCGGCCGACGATGATACGGCGATTATCCCAAGTGTCACTGGGGATCCTGTCATGGACACGGTGATCCAGTCTTCGCCCGTAGGTGCGGGCGAGGTTACTCGGGGAGAAGCCCCGGAGGAGGGTCTGCCGAAGCAGTCGGACACCTCGGGGTCCGTCACTGTCCCCGGGGTGGACGCCATGGCGGAGAAGGAAGGCTCGGTGATCGCCGAGCTTCAGATTGCTGTCGACCACGCCCAGCGCCTTGCAGCGGTTAGATTCCTCCCCTGTCTTGATGATCTTTTCTTTTTCTTTATTGGTTTTCTGAGTTCTTCGCCTTTTCAGATGGTTGTAGAAATTGGCTACGCTCCGGCAGTCGCGCCTTGCGCAGGCTCAGGACGCGGAGTCGGCGCTCCGTCGTGCGGCGAAGGCGGAAGCAGAGCTCAAACGGGTCAAGCGTCAACGTGACGCTGCCAAGAAGAGCTTGAACGACGCCGTCGTGGAGCATCGGCATATTCTTCATCGTAAGGCCCTGTCCTTGTAATTCCCGAGTAGTTGCTGGACTGTAGGACTTTACCGTATTGTTTTCGTCCTGACCGAGTGCTTCTTTGCCTTTCCAGAGAAGGAGATGGAGTGGGAGCGTCACGTCACCGAGCTGAAGGAGCTGCGATTTGCGAACGCAACTCTGCAGCAGTCGGAGGAGGTGATGGTGGGCAAACTGAAGCAGGAGCAGGACTTCCGGAAAGATGCAGACATGACGATGCTCCAAGCCATGTATACAATTCAGAATAACTCTCAAATCATAACAGGCCTGGAGCAAGATCTGTCATCGGCGCATCTGGCGCTGACGGAGGTCAACGAGGCGGCGAGG
>CM014270.1:53371565-53388081 GCA_004135705.1 Alloteropsis semialata | reverse complement strand
GGATGGTCGGTTTCCTACTTTTGGTTAATTGATTCAGACAATAGTGGCAGAATTTGGGATGGCCTTCCTCCTTTTTTTTAAGTACTCGGTTCAATCTCAGTTTACACACTACAGAGAAAACTCACTACACAAGTAAAGAAGGGAAATTATGAAACTATCAAGAACAATCGGCTCCTCCCGCCGGTTCCTGGACGGATGGCCATGCATGTAATACGCGCGTGGCTACTGCAAGAACGGCTCCTCTCGCCGGTTCCTGCACGGCATGCCGGAGGACGACGCGACGGGCACGGAGAGTCGGAGAGGGAGATGGTCCTCATAGCGCAGCAGTAAGACATGCCATTCAACGATCAAGAACCTACAGGACATGGATCCAAAACACTGATATAGAGAGAGGAGAGAAACTTACTGGAGGAGACGACTGTTGGAGGGGAGTGCGCGGCGCGCCCGTCGCCGGCGCTGGAAGGGAGTGCGGTGCCGCCTGCTCCCTCCGTCTCGCGCCTCCTCTCTTCTCCGTGTGCGCCTAGGGCTGTCAAAAAAAGCTCGAGGCTCACGAGCCACTCGAACTCAGACTCGCTAATAGCTCGATTCGAGATTGGCTCGACTGAGAAACGAGCCGAGCTCGAGCCTGTTGAAGCTCGAGCTATTTGACGAGCCCGTTGATTTTACTCCTTCCTCCGGTGCTTGTGTGCCTCAGTTTTTTCATCACCCTAGTGCAAGTTGCTGCCTGTCTGTCGGCTCATTCTCAGCACAAACAAGCCTGTCCAATCTCTATTCCCAAGGCCACTTACGTGTCCAGCAACGACCTCAATCCTCATGCTACTTGTTTGTTTTTTATTCCAACCGTTGTGTCTCCTTGTTTCTTTTACATTTATTTGTTCCAATCATTGTTTCTTTGGTTCATGTTATCTGTAGCTTCTTAGTTCGTGTTCAATATTTCCTTGCCGAGCTTAGTCAAGCCGAGCTCGAGCCTTCGCGAGCCTTGTTCGAACCGAGCTCGAGCTTCACTGCAAGCTCAAATGGAATCTTAGGCTCGGCTCGAGTTGCTTTCAAGCTCGAGCTTGAGACGCCAGTCTCGTTGACAGCCCTATGTGCGCCGCCGACGAGGATGGGGATCGAGACCGACTATTAGGGTGGGAATTTTGGGTCGACCCTAGGTGACCCAATGAGTCACCAGGGAAAGGCTTCACAGGCCGCTGTCATGATGACCCAATCGATCCATTGACTTTACTTTTATGGGCTGGGCTAACTGTTCAATGGGTCGACCCGGTCCATTTCTATCCCTAATCCGAGGGCGCATTTTGGGTTTCAAACTCATTGTCATTGGACGTCACATTCGAGCATTTGTGCTTTCTCGCGAAATTTGCCAACTTTTGTGTGCTAAATGCGGCGCGGCATAATCCCAACAGACAGCCTGCCGTCCTAGCGTCCAGCCGACGCCAATTAAAGCACAGGGAAATATATTTTCAGAAACAAAAAAAAGCCCAAGGAAATCGACTGCGCTGGATTATCTCCCACGCAAGTCCCCGCCCCCTTCCTCTCTAAACCTCCCCCCATCCTCCGAGCCGCAAATCAAACCCACCGCCAAATCTGCCACTGGCCACCGCCACCCAAACCCTAGCCCCATGGGCGGCGCCATGACCGCCGCAATCGCCGCCGTCTTGGCGGCCACGGCCGCGGTCACGGCCTCCGTGGCCGCTGCGCAGTCCCCGTCGCCGCCCGACCACCCGTCGATCGCCGACGTTCTGAGCATCTCCGTCTTCATGTCCATCTTCTTCCCCATCTTCGTCGTGCTCCTCGCCTTCGCCTGCCTCCGCCTGTTCCGCCCCCCCGACGACGACGACGACCTCCCCCCTCGGCACGCGGCGGACGACTCCGCGGCGGCGTCCGAGGGGTCCCGCCGCAAGGTCGGCCTCGACGCGGCCGCGATCGCGGCCCTGCCGCTGGTGTTCTACCGGGAGGTGAGGCGGCATCGGCTCGTCGACGGCCGCGAGGACGCGCTCGAGTGCTCGGTCTGCCTCCTCGAGTTCGACGACGACGACGCGCTGCGCCTCCTCCCGACGTGCCCGCACGCGTTCCACCCGGATTGCATCGGCCTCTGGCTCGAGAGGCACGCTACCTGCCCGCTCTGCCGCGCCAGCGTCCTCGACGCCCCGCCGGCTCCGGTGGAGCTGGAGCTCCGGCCGCTGCCGCCACTGCCGCTGCAATCTCCGGAGGCGTCCCCCGTTCACGAGGCTGTCGTGCTGATCGGCGAACCCGGCGCCAGCGAGGTGGGCGAGGAGGAGGAGGAGGACTGGTCCACGATCCGGCGCCTCGCGAGGAACCGCCGCGCGGCTGGGCGGCAGGCGCTGCCGCGGTCCAACTCTACGGGGCACGGCGGCGACAGCGACGGCGGGGTGGAGCGGTTCGCGCTGCGGCTCCCGGAGCACGTGCGCACGGAGATCCTCATGTCGCACAGGCTCAGGCACGTGACGAGCGCGGTGGCGTCCGTGCGCGTCAGGGATGGCAGCGCCCACGACGCCAGCACGGTGGGCGGGAGCGTCAGGAGCGCCGTGGCGAGGCTGATGTCGCTCTTTGCGCCGGACGCCGGGTGGAAGGGCGACGGCGACGACAAGTCCGGCAATGCAGATGGTACGGGGGCGTCGTCTCTGCGCCGTCGTGAGAACTCGTGTCGCGGAGCAGTGGCTGAAGAGAAGAGAAGCGTCTGATCGGCAAAGACAGGGAGAGAAGCCTTAACCAGGTTCAACGCCAATAAGCGATTCTGTTCCAAAATTCTGATGATTCCATCATTTCTGTTCCAAAGTTCTGGTGATTCTACCAGTCTGTTTCAGTAGCGATGCTTTTTTCCAAGATTTGAGCATCAGAGTGTAGGTTGAGGATGTAGTGTTGCGGATTTTGGTCATTTTCTTTTGACCCCATTTTTGCAAGATCGTGAGAACAATATATCGGGACGAGGACAAACATTTGAGTGAACCTGTAAAAGACAGTGTTCTATGTCACTGATTTGGTGTTCTTCGAGTGTATGTTGATAATGCAGGGTTGCGGATTTTGGTCATTTTCTTTTGACCCCATTTTTGTGATTTTTTTTTGGTGACATTGTGGGAACAACATATCAGAACGAGGACAAACATTTGAGAGAACGTGTAAAAGACAGAGTGTTCTATATGTCACTGATTTGGTCGAGTACTTGATGTATGACTGTAGGTTGATAATGCAGTGTTGCAGAATTCTGTTCATTTTATTTTCATCCATCTTTGTGAGATTGTGAGAAAAAGATGGCAGAACTAGGACCAATTTGTTTTATTAACAGGGAAGTTATCCGATTTGGCTGTGGTATTCCATTTTGCAATTATGCATACTCACTATTGTGGTAAGTTTCATTGTCCTATGGCATTAGCACTTCAGCAGTACAACTGTACAGGCGTATGACTGAAAGATACATCCCTTGTCTTCTGTCCAAATGAATTGGATTTTTGTTTTTTTTTCTTTCAGAAGATTCATATAGCAACTTCATTTACCAGAACAAGGTGCTATTCCCAAATGGCACACTCGAATATGACCTTGGAGATCTGACTATCAATTGTTTCAGGTGAGCAATGAGCAACATAGTTACATAGTGCTGTACAGTACTAGCTCTTTTTTTTTTGAGGCCTCAATTCTTCGAGTACAAGTTGTAGTATCTGAACTCACGCACAAACTCACACCAGCTCTTGGCCACGTGGAGAAATGTCTGCTCGGTTATCCTGTTGACAGCCTGCTGATAGAGTTGCAGATCCAAAGAACACACTGTGAGCCAGTTTCTGCATCTCCAAATCCACTTGACTTTTTTTTTTGAAATTAAAATCCACTTGACTTAGTTGATCATTTTTGTTATGTTGGTTACAAACTTACAATCCTAACTAGTCAAGTAACCATAGCGTTGAGAATGTTACTTAAAATGTCGGTCCTTGTGCTTTCATGAACCTATTCTCGGACCTTTAATGCTCCAGTTTGTGTTTGGTTCCATGATCATCAGTTAGAGCATCTCCATCAGACAAAACCGCATGCTTGCTCTGGCAAACATTTTGCATTTTATCGAAGTAAAATGGGCGATGGATTTTCTTGAAGAATTATTAATTCCTCAAGAAAATCCATATAAGAGGAGTGAGGGGAGCGCCATGTTTAGCGATGTAGTGGTTTACCATGTTTTTGACAAAGTCACAAACAATTTGAAAAGAAAAGGCAAAATCACACAACAAAATAAAGAAAACAAACCTCTCAAAAGCCAGAAAAGAAAAAGTCAGCCAAACTCTTGGCTTTGCACCTGGCCAGGCCGGCCACCGCGCCGCCGTGGAGCATGCCACATCATGATGACCGCCCGGCGGTCGCCTTGTGCCTGCCTCAGGTCCCACGCCTCCCTTCCGCGCCGATCCTTCCCCGTCGCCCTGTGCCCACGACGTCGTCCTGGCCAGGAAGGACGCCCAACGGCGCCGTGCGCCGGGACATCTCTCGCCACCTACCACACACGCCGTCGAGCCCCCCACGCAGTTCGTGGCGCCTTGGCTGATGTAAACGCGGCTGGCAAGTCAAATGAGAAGGCCCATGTCAACCGTGCACCAACATCAACAGCGGAAGCATGGCAGGGCCGCCAATATCGCAATTTTGTTTAACCAGGCCCCCAATATTGCAAGTCAGGCCGGTATCTCGTAGGAAGCCCAACAGGCCGCGCTTTCTGTTGCTAATCAAAGGCTCAAAGCACCTGTTCTGTTTCTCCCCCATCAAAGAGGCAGAGGCAGCAAGTGTGGATCGAGACTTCCACGAGGAGGAGTCGGAGGGGCACTCGTGCGGCCTGGGGGAGCAGCGTAGGGTTGGAGGCAGAGGCAGCAGGCGAGGACGCCGCCGGTGGCCGCCGCCATGGCTATGGGCTCGACCTCACCACCGACAAATGAAATCGAGAGCCTCCATCCCAGATTAGAGCGACGTGATGAGGCAGCCGTGGATGGCAATCTGCAGGAAACATCCCTCACGCCTAAAGTAAGCGCTAACCAGCCTTTTCCCACCAATTCCTATTCATTTTCTCGATTAATGCAAGGATTGGATCACTAGACTACTAATTACTAGGCTTTACAATCGTGGGTAACTAAACTAATACTACCTCCAAATCGGAATACTTGTCACTGTTGAATTTTGGTTACAAAAAATTACTTAATTAGCAATTGTTTTTGTTTTGTTTGTGACTTACTTTATCATAATAGTTTTTTTATGCATGACTTATCTTTTCATATATTTGTAATAAATTTTTGAACAAGACGATTGCAATAAAAAATCAAATAGTGATAAATATTTTGATACGGAGGGACTTATATGTTTTGATCTTTGTTCCCTAGATCAGTATTATTGTCTAGTCTCCAACCGACGAAAGAAATTGAACAAAAGTAATGTCCAAGGGGACCGAGCCAGAAAATAGAATAAGAATAATCTCCAAGGGGATCGAGCCCTTTCTTTCTCCCTCAGCCTCCCCCTCCCACCCTTCTCTTCTCTCCCTCCCCCCTCTCCTCTTCTCGCCTTTTCTTCTTTCTCGCCCTCTCGTTCCCTGCTCTCTAGTGCAAGTTGGTCTTGAGAATCAATGTCTTGCTAAGTGTTGCAATCGATTGATGGTTGGGAAATGGTTTCTTGTTCATTGCTATCTACACATGAATCTAACTATCACAATCTTAAGGGAGTGGAACATTGAAAAACTTACCTATATAATTGTCTAGTATAAGTCGGAGATTATTGGTGATATGCCCAAGAAGCTACCATTGGATCTATACAAGGGCCAAAGTGATATTGATCCATGAGAGATTAGAGTTCTAATGGGCCTACAACGTGATAGCCCATTAGCGTGCTCTACAAAAACTTGGATGGGGGCTGTAGGTGAGTCATTCCATCATGCTAGAAAGCCCAGTTTCCACCGTTACTTGGCCCTATCTCAAAACCTAGCTGGATACTTGGTGCTAGCACATAGGTGCATGGTGTTCTACCCCGAACATATGAACTCTGACGAGGCGCTACTGCTATTTTTCTGTGCTAATCGGTATTGACAAGAAGTTGTTAGGTTCTTGTTAAGCTAAGGACAAGACGATGATGAGATTAACTGCTTCCTCCATATTAACAAATGTTTATTGATCTATGTTGGAGAGAGCTACTCCAACTCTTCTTCTCATAACTGCACATCTAGCGGCAATGGTCGATGATGTCATTATTTGCATGTTTTCTAGTTGAACGTGGTAGAAATTTAAATGTTTTAGCTAGTGTAGTCTACCTTTGTCCTTCAACTTCTTCTTAGATTGAGGATGTTGCGTAAGTTGAGGATGCATCGTTGTAGATTTTGGTCCTTGTGGGATTGTGAGAGTAATATATCGGAATGAGGGCATACAAGTGTCTATTTGACATTGATTTTTGTTGAGTTAATTGTTGAGAAAATCCGGTTTCTTCAGTTTACCCTATGATAAAGTTTAAAGATCAATTCGTTTGAACTGGTTCTATTTAATTCAAATAAATGGTATGTACAAGGTTTCCATGACATTATTAACCAGGTAAAAGTCCTTATAAAAAACTAGGAAAAAGTCCTATATGGTGGAAGAGGTCTTCCTTCAATTGTTCAATTGAAATCTCACTGCCATATATATTTTTCAAGATTTATTCTTAATTTATGAGTCATCGGATTTTCGGGTGGCCATTGGTCACATGTTTTTAGACCAGGATATATATATAAAGCCCCCAGAAACAGTGGTGGGCTAAAATCTTAGTAATGGCAATAGGAGTACAAGTATCTAACAGAAGGATAAGTCTCTTGTCTTCATCAGAGGACTCGTACGACATCTTCAATTACTGGAATAATAGGGCTTCAATTACTGGAATAGGGTGCTATTCCGAAATGACATCCTCGAATATGACCTTGAAGATGTGACTGTCAATTGTTTCAGCTGAGCAGTGAGCGACATAGTAGTAGCTCTTTGCCACATGGAGAAATGTCTGCCTGGTCACCCTGTTGATAGAGTTGCAGCTCTGAAGAACAGACTGAGCCAGCTCCTGCATCTCCAAATCCACTTGACTGCATGAATTCTCATCGTTCTCCATGTCTCCTTCATTCTGGTTATTCATTATGGGTAAGTTGGTGCTTAGCATACGATTACAAAATGTTATACATTTTGTGATGATTATCCACATACCTGAACAGGAACCCTAGAGGTCAGTTTGCGGCAGATGGAAGATGTAAGTCTCTCAAGCTGGGTATATTCTAAATGGTTCACATTCTTCTCCTTCAAATTATGCCTTCCTGAATGAATCTCTACTGTGCGGGCTAGCAACAATGCTGTATTCCCTGCACATGATTCAAGTCCCTCCTTTGCCGTCCATGATCTGAGCCACTGCTTCCACTGCAGATCACAAAAAAAAAATCAGTGTTCCATTTAAAAATAAGTTACCATGATGTAGTTAGGCAACATGTAGCAACACAAACAACATCATATCATAGTCCATTTGAGTGTAAGGTATTTGTTGCATCTCACAGCTTCACGAAGACTATGAGAAGCACCCTCAGATGAAGAAGGTAGGCCGATTAGCTCTCCAAGTGCACACAGGAAGGCATTCTCCGGATCATCATCTACCCTGCATCCAACACATGTGACATCGATCACTGAAACCATGTCCGAAGAGGAAAAGAAAATCAAAGGAACCACCCAAAATCTACCAATAATCTTTTGTCTCCAAATCACACAAAATGTCATATATATAGTTAAGAGGGATGCAGGTACCCAACCTAGTTTGTGCATGACGGCCATGGTTCTCGAGCTCAGTAATGAGCCTTTCCCTCGTGCCTTCAGCATCAGAAGCTTTGCTTTGCAAGTGCCAGGAGACTGCCTCGGCGACCACCATCGTGCGAGCCCATGCGAGACGCTCTGCTGCTCGGTCGGGCTCAAAGATGTTGGCTGCCGCTAGGAAGTAGGCTCTCAACACGTCGCTTGGAGCCACACTAAACACTCCAAGGTCGTTCTTGTCATACCACCTGCATAATCACATAATGGTATCAGCACCTTGGGGTTACGATACGAAGGTTTAAATGAACTTTCAAAGACATGTCGAGTTAGCAAGTGACGAAGAGAACTGCATGATGCTCACTTTCTAAGGCCATGCCACTCGAGTCGGCAGAGCCTCTGGAAACTGCGAAAATCTTCTCTTGCGGTCTCGAGGAACAGGTCATTGCTGATAAGGGGCATCCTGCAAATAAAACCCAGAGCCGAAGCGACATCCTATAGAGGACCTTTGAGGTTGCACATTGGGGTGTCTCTGAGTCTTAGTTTACTTACCTATAGAGGACCTTCCCGATCCACACATCGGCACTGCCACCGTACTGCTCCAGATACATTCTTGTTTCGATCCGTGGCAGGCTTGCTCTCCAGGGGAAGTCCAGCGCGTACCCGATCTACCAAAATCTCGAGTTCAGATGAGAAAAATGTATATGAGCTTATATTTCATTTAAGAACAGAGAGGGGGCAAATTGGCCATTCAGGGCACTTGAATTTTGCATTGGTACCTCGCCGGGTAAGTCCTTGGCGATGACCCATTTGTCGGCGAGTTTGCCGGAGGCTCGCCTCCCATCCAGGAACGCGCTGCTGTAGACAGCGGCCCGTTCGAGCACGTCCTCACCGGGGAAGGAGACCTGTGCGGCACGGTACAGGTTGTACATCGCCGTGACCGATTGGTTTGACTGCCCGGAGTAGCACACAAACTCACCATCGCTCTCGAAATGCTTGAAAACACCTGGTAGGGCAAAAAAAAGGCCCAAAATAAATACACACGAACTGTCAGCAACAATTTATTTGTAATCTTGGATCTGCCACTTGAGAACTATGGACAGAGTAAATTTGTCCCAATAAAGCTGCGGTAGTTCTATCTTATTTACCAGATTTTACAAATACATTTCGATAGAACTTAACTGGAATATTTACTTATCTTTATTTATCCAGTTGTGATGCATTTTAGTTAGCAATAACTCTATACACTTCCTATCCACATTCATATATACTTTTTCACTTCAACTCGCATCTCCACTTGTGTTTCATTGAAGCCTTTGTAATTGTAAGATTTGGATTCGCAGTGACATGTGGTTGGAGGGAGTAGTAATAAGGTGACGCGCGGTGCAATGCAAACCATAGTTCCCTTAACAACATATCGACCAATCATATTTCACTTGTATTCGTGGGGCCAGACAAATTCGTGTGTGTTGTACCACATGTCCCTGGTATGCTAATCTAGCAAATTTGAATAGTAACCATTCGAATCTGGGAGAACTAAAATGCTAATACTGTCAAGACATACTATTCCTCAAACTCTTTTTAGCAAGAACATTGTAGAAGTTCCACCAATTAACCAAAATAGAAGAGTTTTCTGAAACTTATCCCCTTGACGCAAGATGCCATTTTGATATATATGGGGGAATCCAAAGAAATTATCCTCAACTAGTCACCCATAATCTACCTACTAGGGAACCAAAATTTCCAAGGAGATGGTGATTGATAGAGCAATTCTTGCTCGTAAGTTACATAAGTTCATGCTACTTACTTGGAGAGACACAGTAGCCATGTAACCGCAGTAGACGAAAACCCATGGCTGTATCATCGATGTCATTAACCAGGGAAACCCTCGTAGCAGGCAAGCCATCTTGAGTCAAGTGCCTGTTAATATATACAACTTTGTATTTTTTACAATGACTTGAATAAATTCCATACTGTTTTTTACATATTTATACTTGTACCTGTAGATATAATCCAAGCACTCTTGAATTTCACTTGTGAAGTACCTTGAAATGCCTAGGCGCTCTAACCGATCAACCACCCATAAGCGCTCGAATATTTCAACAGGATAGTAAAAGGGTACTAAAATAAAATGAAGATACAAACATATTAGAATTACCAAAAATAATTGGTTATGCAATGCATGTCTTGGCTTACATGAAACTAGGTCTTTTTTTTCTATAAGGATTCCACCAAAGTCAATTAGGCCCCGTTTGGATCATTGGAATTGAATTCCATTCTAATAATCCTAATTTAAACACAAATTAATTAAGCTAATATAGTTGTATATGAAATATATTTGTATTGTTGGTCATATGGGAGAGATACTTATATGCTGCACTTCTACTATAGGGAAGCGAATTGTAGAGCATGCTATAAATTGCACATTAGAAACATAGCATGAGGATCTATAGAATGAATTTCCATCTCCCACCTCATGAATTTAAGATAGGCTTATATCTAAACTTTGGAAAGTTATGGAATGCCACATTACAAGACAAATAGCCTATTCCATTAAGTAGATTTCAATTCCTTCAAAATGAAGGGATCCAAACGGGGCCTTAAGGAAAACCAGACAGTTAATCCATAAACTTAATTTTTATTGCAAAGTTCATCATGACAATCAGCAACATGATTTTTCTCTAGAACAACACAAAATTATGAAAAGGAAATTCCATCTGTCCCCCACCACTAGCACTCATCACTCAGAAAGTCAACGGAAAGAGCGTTATGAGCATTTCAGGTATATATATAAATAATTAAATAATGGAACTAGAAAACTGCTTTAAGGATCATGTTAGAACCAGAGAAAGACGAGCATTATAATGGAACCTTGGACCTAATAGTTAAGACATTATTAGCTAATTATATGCACCATTGGCATCCTTTATTTTTGCTATGCAGATACGTGTCCAAGGAAATATGCATCTTGTAAGTACATACTCCCTCCATCGCTAAAAACAAGTCAATCTAGTATGTTTCAAAATTTGTCCTAAAAAATATGTCATTAGGATTAAGTCTTGTATTCGTTTTTAAATCATCCCTCATAAGCTGTCAATAATGCGTGAGTATGTCATCATTTTGTATCCATGTGTTATTGCACAATAGCTTGCGCATATAAAAATTAATTTTACCTCCCTTGTTGAAATTATCGACAATTTCTTCAAGGAACTGAAGGCACTTCTTGTCCCCAGTTTGCATAAGAGCATAAGCTGTTGGGGCAGGTGATGACATAAAGGAGCCATCAGGACACTGGAGCTTTAAGAGCCGTTTCCAGTCTAGGCCTGGCATTCCTTCTATGCTAAGAAGCAACGTTGTTGGTGTGGCGTGTAGTACCTCTTTAGGAATCCTGCAATGAAGATAAGCAACATATCATTCAAATAATAAATTGACGAATTCAAACTAATTAGGCCCCTTTCTGAGTGTAGAATTCTCATAACATTTTGTTGACAATATTACCAGGTCTAATGGGAGCGGATGCTACCCGTGTTCTAAAATTCTTACAGATGAACTCCAGCATATAATTCTAGATGAGGTTCCTCAGAACACAACGACTGAGTATTTTGGGATGCGTTATTCAAGCAAAATCATACAAAACAAACCCTAAAGCTGAAATGAGTAGTTGTTGTTAGTTATGTATACTTGGAGAGCTTGAGATCTCTTTTGGAATATATTTCTTGCAACGCAGGGTGATCAGACGGCAAGTCGAGGCCTAAATTCTTGGCCATCTCTAGCAGTGTTGGCAAGGTTATCTCGAAGCCAACTAGCATCCAGTCCGAATGTTCTTCAGTTAATCTCCACAGGTTTTCACGAATAAATGATAGACCTACAGTAAATCAAATAGACGCCTTCATTATTAACATGGTTGCCAATAGTAAACATCTTATCCATCGGCACTGTTTTTAGACATATATATATATATATATATATATATATATATATATATATATATATATATATATATATATATATATATATATATATATATACACATATCACTACAGCTTTGAGAGACTTATCATTAGTTAACAACTATATATGCCAAAACACTAACGTGTACCGTACCTCTTTGGCATTTGCGATGGTGAATGTTCCACGATTTTAGGGCGACGATGCAGGCTAGCGTGTTGATAATCCTGTCATGAACCAAGAAGAAAGCTTCGTCGCCCCATGACCCATCGGGCAGCTGATTTTTGACGATCCAGTCAATGCTGGTTGGGAACTGCGGGCCACCACCTCCATCCAGCCGCTTCACAAGCGCGACCCACGCCGTGTCGTAGGCCGAGACACTGATCTTGCCATCGCCCATGGGCTTAAGCGCTGCTCTGATGGCATCCACCATTTCCGGTAGATTTCTTGGTCGTTCAACCTAGAGATGGGTTAGTAACAAAAAAAATACTATGTGTGTATATAGCATTGGCGCAGATGATGGTTCACGCACACAGCTTGCATGAGTTTAATTTATTCACGCACACCCACTAGACACTAGTACCTTTTCTGGTTCAGATGGTTTGCAAGTTACTGCATCCGGTCGGTTCTTGGCATTTGCTATTGTCATTATGCGCTCTAGGAACAAGAAACAAGCAGTAAGACATCGATCATAAACACTTATTGTCTCATTGTCGTCTATGTGAATAGAGATTGACTTGGGCTTTGCCGTGTGGGCAAATCTTTGCCGTGAGCCAAATATCGGGTACTCGGCAAAGACTATCTTTGCCGAGAGTATGGAGGCAACACTCTCGGCAAACAACAACCTCTCGGCAGAAACAATCATTGCCGAGAGCAGGACAGGGGCAGCTCTCGGCAAAAAAAAAAACCCTCAGCAAAATTTCATTTTGCCGAGAGTTTATGAATGGAAGCTCTCGGCAAATATAGGAATCTCGGCATATCATGTCACGCGACATGGGCGTGCGCTCGACGTGAGACGGCAGGCGTGCGGAGTTAACGGCTGTTAAACCGTTTGCCGAGAGCTTTGGGCGAACTCACGGCAAAGGGACCTTTGCCGAGAGCCTGCCGTTAGCTCTCGGCAAATCGAGCTTACGTGGCACGCACCCCCCCCCCCAAACGGCAGTTGTGTTGGCTGTTGGATGGAACGGCCGTGACACCTGGTTTGCCGAGAGCCTGGCGTAACCTCACGGCAAAGACTTGTTTGCCGTGGGCTTGACTGAGGCTTTCGGCAAACATTTAAAAAAAAAATACAAACTTCTGTCGCCGAAGCAAATTTTCGTAAAAAAGAAAGGCGTGTTTGCCGTGAGCTTCATCAAGGTTCTCGGCAAACATTTCATTTGCCGAGGGCTTTACACAGGCGCACGGCAAAGGTCATCTTTGCCGTGAGCTTTCACAAGGCTCTCGGCAAACAATTCAGTTCCCTAATTGTATAAAATAGCAAACGAAGTCTGTAAATCATGAAATTTGTCTAAGTGTAATGATATGATGCACATACCTTATGGAAAAAGTTTGAGAAGGTTTTCACAAAGTTTGTGTCGTACGATGCACAAATCCGAACATCTCCGATGCACAAAACTGTTAGCTCTACTTGATTCAAACAGGCGGACCTTGGTGACAACACTTGCGATGTTTGAGTGGGCATGATCTTTTACACTCGGAGATCTGTGTTTGGTCTCTTGTTGGGACCTTCGGCACAGGAAGTACATACATATTTGCAAGGGGAAACTGATCATATACGTATGCGTGCATTTAAGGGCTAAATTATATCTTACGGACATTTCAGCACGTGTCATTTATATGCTAATTTTCATTCATATTTCTAACCCATGTTTTCCTTTGATTTACCCATGGTTGACATGAGGTAATTCATATATATATGCCATGCATCACACATTCACACCATGAGTTGGGTCTAATAACCCTTACGCATTAGAGGCCTGGGAGCCATAAATGCCTTCACCATATATATTTGCTGTAGTATGTTTGTGTTCACGAGAATGGATTTGTTTTCTGTCATATCACAATTTTTGCATATTTTCTATTATTTGCACTGATTTAATGTTTGTCTTCACGGAATTATATTTTTTTCTGCACCACAGTTTGGATAATTCTATATTTGCCACTGTCAGTGCCATATAGCTAGGTGACACATATGTCTCTATTATTGAGACATTATAATAACAAATAATGGAGTGCAATTTTTTTTTTTGTAATGGCGAATAAGAAATTACCCTGACGAGATTGCTTGCGTCGCCAGCACGGACCGCGTTCGGGCCTGACAGATTGAACCCGTATTCCTGCTGTCCGTCGTCGGAGCAACGGTGTGAACCCAGGCGCAGCGGTTGCTGTTAAGGCCTGCATTCTAGCTTCTCTCTCCCTGTGTGTGTCTCTCGCTCGTGAGGACTAGGTACTGAGGCCAGTGTGTGTATATATAATATATCTGGACGAGTACGTATTAACAGGCCTGAAGCGGGCGGAGCCAGGCGTCTGAGTCATCGAGGTCATATGATCATATCCACCTCACCCGTGCCATCTTCGTTGAATTTTCAATTAAAACAACCAGTAAACAGTAAATTGTATAGAATTTGCTAATTTTATCGATGTCAACTGATACCAACAACTACATGTGTAGCTCCGCCCTGCGTGTTTTTGGCACCGAAGAGTAAACGATGGCTATATCGACTCGAGTGGCGTCTAACAATTCTAGCACAAGTTTTTAAGTAAATACAAATGAGTGGTCGAGCCAAATAGTCCATATGCATGCACCAAGCTAATTGTTCTTGCTGTAATTTGTTTTTTCCCCTCATATAGTCCGCACACGAGGTGTTGTTTGTGTGACCCTTAGGTGGCTTCTACTGCCGTATTGCCTTTGCCTGATTAATATTTCCACAGAGCGCCCTAGTCTAAGTCAGGCAAAGCATGGACCATTGCAATTCAATAGATAGTCTATGCACGAGATGTTTCGTGTTTGAAACATGATTCCTATTTTGCCCGATTTACAACATTTCCCCTCACTCGTCAAGAAATACCATGCATATTCTTGCGAACTAAGCATAGATAGAGATGTTTCGTGTTTGAAAGTTGATTCCTACTGTGCCCGATTTACAACATTTCCCCTCTCTCGTTGTCAAGAAATACCATGCATATTTTTGGAACTAAGTGTGTACTTTAGTTGGTTACATTTTCGGGTCATGTGGTGGAACTTGCTCACCCGAGTTGAAGTCTCAGTTTCGGCACATTTTCTTTGATTTATATTCAGAACTTAATCGTCATTATTTTTTTCAGTGCCAACGTACTCGTCAACAACAAGACGCCTGTGGTAACTTTATCAATTTCAAGATCAGAATAGCCGATCTAATTTTCCGAAGGTGCTTATAAAGGTAGGATTTGGGTGCATTTTCCATATGGGTGAACGTGTATGCCTTTGTAACAGTGATCAGAAAAAGTTGATGTGAGAGAGGCGCACCAGATTTTGTCTCCCCTCCTCATGATTCAAATGCTGAGGTCCACTTTCTACACAATTTTCATGCATGCCAAAAGGCGTTAGTTTTACGCCGTGTGTAAGTAAGTTTGGAGTGTGATTTTTCCTAGCCTGATTCGGCACTACTAAAAGTTACATCTTGGCCAATTTGAACCCCCAAGCACAAAAAATGTTGGTGTTTCCCAACCGGTCTTGTGTGTGCGAGGATAAATGGTAATATAGCCATAGTACAAAAAAACTGACCCGTGTCAACCGGAAAAACCATGAACCGCTGATTCCATCGGTTCGGTTCGGTTAAGATCAACCTAAAGAAATAACCGGTCACAAGCGCTCTGTTGGGCTGAGATTGGTGTCTAATTGGGCTGAAATCGGCCTAATCGGCAGTCTGGAGGTGAAATTCACTAAAAAACAGGAGAAAAAAGTGGAGGAGGGTTCGAAGCCCTATAGGTTAAAATCCGACTGCCCTTACCACCTCGCCATTGATTCAGGTGTGATCATAGAACGAAAAGCCGGACTGATTGTTGAACCGGTAGAGCTTCTAGTTCACTAGTTTGACCAGTGAGCCAGCCGGTTCGACCCCAGTTCACAAACGGTCATATAATGGGTAAACTTCGTTATATCACATACAAAACACAACCTAGATGGTCGCCAGAGGTGGTTCTCACTCCGCCGGCTGTTCAAAGCCCCCTTGCATCACTTATCTTCCCCTTTTATGTGTAATTTTTGCTTTGGACCTCTAGCTGGGCCATGTATAGAGCTACTTTCGGCCCATTACGCGAGGGACAGAGCAGATTTCAGCCCACAATGCGCGAAATATACTGTTTCGGTTCGGTTTTTTTGTCCAACCAATCTTCTATGTGAACCGAGCTGGTGAGGCTGCCGATTCGTGGTTTTTTCGATCGGACCAGTGATGGGTCCGGTTTTTTATACTATGCGTGTGATTGTCTAGCGTATACATTGAATATGTAGTATTATTGAACTGCGGTCCAACCGGCCGGGTCACTGGTTGGACCGATGAACGATCGAATCGATGGCCTCACCGGTTCGACCACTGGTCCGGTTTTTCGTTCTATGAATATAGCTAGAAGTTTGTGGTGACTTCATTAGTCTAAGATTGGAACAACCGATCTAGTTTCTCAAATATATGCTTATAGGGGTGGGATTTACATGCATTTTTCATATGGGTGGCGTGTACGAGGATTTGCATTTGTAACATTGATTGGAAAGAAAAGTAGTTGTGAGATAGTTTCACAAGATTTTGTCTCCCCTCCTG
>CM014270.1:53356738-53370565 GCA_004135705.1 Alloteropsis semialata | reverse complement strand
CTGTGTGTGTACGTGCATGACGACGCCGGCCCCCCTCTGTGCATGTTGATGTGTGTCGTTGAAAGAATGTATTACTTTGATCATTATAGAAAATGTTAGTTTCAACAATGTGTTACTTTGATCATTAGGAAATGTTAGTTGAAAATAATTTGTTACTTTGATTATTAGGAAATGATTGTTATAAAGAAAGAATAGTTGAAAATAATAGTTAAAAAGAATAGTTGAAATAATGTGTTACTTTGATCATTAGGAAATGTTAGTTTCAAAAATGTGTTACTTTGATCATTAGGAAATGTTAGTTTATTAGTATGGAAATTAGTTTATTAGTATGAAAATTAGTATGGAAATTAGTTTATTAGTATGGAAATTAGTATGGAAATTAGTTTATTAGTATAGAAATTAGTTTATTAGTATAGAAATTAGTTTATTAGAATAGAAATTAGTATAGAAATTAGTATAGAAATTAGTTTGTTAGTATAGAAATTAGTTTATTAGAATAGAAATTAGTATGAAAATTAGTTTATTAGTATGGAAATTGGTTTATTAGAATAGAAATTAGATTATTAGTGTATATGGAAATTAGATTATTAGTGTATATAGAAATATGATTATTAGTATGGAAATTAGATTATTAGTGTATATGAAAATATGATTATTAGTATGGAAATTAGATTATTAGTGTATATGGAAATTAGATTATTAGTGTATATAGAAATATGATTATTAGTATGAAAATTAGATAATTAGTGTATATGGAAATATGATTATTAGTGTATATTTATTATGAATATATTTATTATGCATGTGTAAGGACAATTTATGATTATATGTATGCATGTGTGAGGACAATTTATGATTATATGAAAATTGTATTATTATAGAATTTGATCGAATTTGATAGAATTTGATACAATTGTTATTTCATGTAAACTTTATAATTGTTATTTCATGTATACTCTATGAGTGTTATTTCATGTAAACTCTATAATTGTTATTTCATGTATATTTGATAGAAATTCATGAAATTTGATAGAAATTCTTAGAAGTTGGTAGAAATTACTTTGAAATTGGTTGAATTTGATGGAAATTCATCAAATTTGATTGAAATTCATCAAATTTGATAGACGGAAGACGAAATGAACATGACGGAAGACGAAATGAATATGATTATGATGGAAGAAATCGCAAAAGGCAGTGCACGTGCCACAAACCTTCTCGACGTCGACGAGGAGGCAGGTGGTGACGATGGCAGCCAATACCTAAATATGTCAGGTGATGGCATGGAAGAACCTGCTGCTGGAAGTGTTCGGGCCAAGAAGATATATATGTATACATATTGTCAATATTGAATATATATATGTTGAAGCATGCGGTCTTGATTCATCTCTTTCATGTACCTGTGGCCCTCAGGCACACAGCCTTCTGGGTCCTCATCATCGAAGAGGACGAAACGTGGCCCGACCAAAAAGTTAGAGGGCAGACTTATAATCACAGATGTGGCAGAAGATGGTCGGCCAGTTGCGCCAGACAAAGCTGCTACAAAGATGGCCAATCAGTGTGGTGTTCTAGTGAGAGACCACGTGCCCATCAGCCTGCAGAGGTGGAAACCCAGCGATGATCATTCATACGTGCCGCAATCAGAGAAAGAAATGCTATGGGCTAGTCTGAAAGAACGTTTCACAGTGCCTCAAGGTTCAGAGGAAAGAGTAAAAAATTGGGCTCTAAAGACGATGTGTACTACATTTCAAACATAGAAGAAGAACCTGTACAAGAAATATGCTGAGAAGAACCTGACACCCAACTTTGACGACTACCCAAAGCTGAGGGGTCATTGGGATTCATTCGTGCAGTACAGGCGGTCGGAGTTAGGTGAAAAGAACTCGCGACAGAATAGGATCAATGCCGCGAAGAAACAGTAATTCCACTCTCTTGGATCAACTAGATATAAGAAGAAAATTTCTATCTGGGACAAGATGGAAGAAGATTTGATTGCCAGGGGAATCACGCCGGCGACAATGAATTGGCCAGAGCGATCAAGGCATTGGTACTACGCTCATGGTGGCACTCTGGATCTTAATGATGGGCCGCTTATATACAACGATGAGTTAAAAGAGGCAGCCGGTGCTATCCTTACGGCACTCAAAGAGACAGCCAATGGGACATTCCTTCTCGACAGAGAAAATGACGAGCTAACAAGGGCTCTGGGGAATCCTGAACATCCCGGACGAGCTAGAGGTGTCGGCGTCGTCCCGTGGAAGGTTGCATTCCCTGTGGACATTGACACGTACAAGAGTCGAAGCCGCTCTAAGGCCGCACAGGAGAGAAGAGTAGAGAACTTGGATAGAGAGCTTCGGGAGACAAAGGCCAGCATCCCAGATGAAGTGTCTAAACAGCCACAAACATTGCTGAGCCAAGGGCAGATGGTGCCGGGAGCAGTACTTGTACCAGCGGTTGGATCAGCTGATGGTGTTAGCCCGCCCTCCCAACGTCGCAGCAGTGTTGCTTTCACGGAGCTCCCACTTGCTGATGCCGGGGACGAGAGTGCTCACTATCCAGTGGACAAAATCACTCTGCGTACGCCATGTGAGCTTCATATACCAAGCCAGAACTTATCCACTAAGGTGACTTATGGTTTGGCTTATCCGGTGGAGCAAGGGCAGACCATTCATGGGGCACAGATTCCAAGTGGCTACTACAAGGTGGGGGTCGAGCAAATTTGTGAAGTATATGATGACTTGGAGCTCGACATCCAAGGTGGCGACGGAGAAAAGACGTTAGCGGATGCTGCCCACGGCAGCATCATTCTATGGAAGAAGCGTTACGTCAAATTTGGCAGTCAAGGGCCATCATCTACTCCACCCAGGGATCCCCCGCAGCCACCGTCACCTTCAAGAAGGGACGAGGATGAGTCAGAGCTGCCACCTCCAGGTAGGGATGATGCCGGCTCACACATGTCTCCTCCTCCACCAGCACGGCATCCCCCAAAGTGCCAAGCTGCGCCCCCACGGCGGACTACTCGCCAGAAGCGCCAAACGGTGGAGAAAGAGCCTACCGAAGAAGAAAAGTTGGCCGCCATAAGGAAGAAGTTACCTTACGACCAAAGTGACGAGGAAACTGCTTTGGTGGTCGAAGCCAGGTCAAAGAGCATTTCAAACCAGATGAGCCAGAGAAGCCGGTACACATAGATCCGACAGCGAAGACCTTTTTCAGAACAATGAGCACGGCGAATCAGAAGAGATTCTTACCATCCGACTATGACCGCCAGCTTGCAAAGTCTTATGATCAGAAGAAAAAAGCCAGTAGTGGATCCTCGGGGAAGAAGGCGGCCACTCCTTAGAAGAAACAAGTCGGTCAGAGCTCTGCTAGGAGGACACAAGGGCAACAGGATTTTGACGACGAAGAAATTGCGAAGTTGTGCGCGCAAACGGGCCTCTCACCGACAAAACTTTTAGAGGGCGAAATTCCTAAGGCAAGACCAGTGAAAACTTGGGAATTTTGATATGGCGAACCAATGGTGCCCCTATTTTCTGTGAAGTATCTAACCACTCAAGCGTACCGATTTCATGTGTGGTACATGAAAGTGTCCAAACAGGGTAGACTGATGCTCAATGTTTTGATTCAAGACCGTGATTACTTCCGTGGGCATAGTCTCTTAATTTTGGATTTCAAGGATGTGTATATGTTGTACCATCAAGATGCCATAGACCTCTCATTGATGAGCTGCTGGGTTGTGTAAGTTTGTTTCACTGATCTATTCTCGCAATACTTGCTTCCTTAATTATAATTTCCAACAATAACAATATATTCTTGTCATGTAGGATGGAGATCCATACATGCCGCCAAAAATCGTATGATGATGTCGGCTTCATGGATCCATGCATGGTAAATGCCGTACTTGTATCCAGTAAGCCACTAGACACGGTGGACAACATATACTTGTACCTGGAGAGACAAAGAAGTAAGCATTACATTCTTTTGCCATACAATTTTAAGTGAGTACTTCTCTCTAATATGTATAACTTTAAGACTTTTTTCTCAATACTTGTGCATGTATTTATATATATATATATCTACAGATTCCACTGGATACTCATTGTGATAATCGTAAGTACCGGTCAAATGTTTGTCTTGGACTCAATGCGGAAACCACAAGGGGATTACCAAGCAGTTTTAGACCTGATTGATATGGCATGGACACGTTTCTGTGCAAATGTTCGAGGAAATTTCAAAGAAAAATTGGATGTGAAGACGGATTTTTCGGTATGTGGCTGGTGTACCCGCATATCTCGTAAAATCACACTAATATATAGTTGTTACGTCTAACTTTATTCTTCTCCACTTTTAGTGTGCCAGACAGGAACAAGGGACGAATCTATGCGGATACTACGTCTGCCAGTGGATCCATAGCTTTATTTCTCCCAAAAAAGCGACTAACCAAAAACTCATGGTACGTCTGCCAGTGGATAATGAGATTATTAGTGTATATAGAAATTAGATTATTAGTGTATATGGAAATTAGATTATTAGTGTATTTGGAAATTAGTTTATTAGTGTATAGAAATATTAGTGTATATGGAAATTAGATTATTAGTGTATATAGAAATTAGATTATTAGTGTATATGGAAATAAGATTATTAGTGTATATGGAAATTAGATTATTAGTGTATATAGAAATTAGATTATTAGTGTATATGGAAATTAGATTATTAGTGTATATGGAAATTAGATTATTAGTGTATATGGAAATAAGATTATTAGTGTATATGAAAATATGATTATTAGTATGGGAATTAGATTATTAGTGTATATGGAAATATGATTATTAGTATATTTATTATGAATATATTTATTATACTTTGTTATTTCATGTATACTTTGTTATTTAATGAATATACTTTGTTATTTCATGTACTTTGTTATACAAATTATGAATATATTTATTATACTTTGTTATTTCATGTATACTTTGTTATTTCATGTAAACTTTGTTACTTGTTTAGAAATGATTATTAGTTATTGTTTATAAATGAATGTGTTAGGAAATTTTATGATTATATGCAAAATTTATTTATTATATGAATGAATGATTATTAGTTACTTGTTTAGAAATGATTATATGCAAAATTTATTTATTATATGAATGAATGTTGTCATTTGTGATTAATGCAGAGGATGTTTTACCATGAAGAGCTCCCAATGACAGACAAAGCAAAAGCTATTGCGGACCAACTATTTGGATTTATTTTGAAGCAAGTTATAAATCCAAACGGAGAGTACCACCATGACGGACGCGCTATCGCTCAATATGACTCCCTTTCCGCTCCTTCTTCCAGTTCTGCTCGTCAATTGTAAATAACTTCTAATTGCTCTAACCTTTGTATTGGTTGATCTCAAATGTTTATATGTGAATGTTCGAGAAAAATGCAATCAAAGTCCGGTCAAAATCAATTGACAATTGCGACGACTTCAATCTTATTGCGTGAAAGATCGTGTACGACATACGATATATGACGCGTAGACACGTAGACGCGTAGACACATAGACGAATTGCGTATAACTAACCCAAATAGCAAACGTTTAAAAAAAACCAAAACACCTCCCCCGTAGCATACGTGGGAGGGCCCTTTGATACCGGTTGGTGTTATCAACCGGTACCAAAGGCCCCCTTTGGTACCGGTTCTGGACCCGGTACCAAAGACCGATGGCCCTCTAGACCCGGTACTGATAGAGCTCTCTCCAGTAGTGGTGTGTCCTAGTGTACTGGTGTTCAGGGGAAAAAATAATACCATACCACGACATGCACTACCGGAAACTCGAAGTTTGCTGTGTGCCCGGTTGTTTGCCGTGTGTTTTCTATCGGGCACACGGCAAAGAGCCTCTTTGCCGTGTGCTTTTTTTGGCACACGACAAACCATGGCTTTGCCGTGTGCTTTTTTATTTGGCACACAGCAAAGCCATACTTTGCCGTGTGCTTTTTTTGGCACTCGGCAAAGTCATAACTTTGACGTGTGCTTTCTTCTGGCACATGGCAAAGACATGCTTTGCCGTGTGCTCTTTTGTGGCACACGGCAAAGCCATAATTCAAACCATATTTTGAAGTAGTAAATCAATTCAAATTTAAAAGTTTTGAACTACAAAGTTGTATAACTTCTCAATATGTACAGCTTTTAGTTTGGTTATTTCATCATTCGAGAAAACGATCGTAACATTGTTCACAAAATCTATATCTCTCGTATAGTTTCCTAAAACTATGAAAAAGATATATAAGATTTGTAAACAATATTACTACCACTATGTCGGATGAACAAATGACATACATACAAGTTGTAGATCCTCAGAAGTTATACAACTTTGTAGTTGAACTCTTTTTAATTTGAATTAATTTTTGCCAACAAAAAGTATGTTTATAGTTCTCAAATTTGAAATTTGAGTTTTTTCAAAAGACCTTGGATGGAGAAACAGTCAAAACGAGAGTTGTAGATCACAATAAGTTATAAAAATTTTTAGTTGACAACTTTTTTATTTGAAATCATCTTGTCAACGAAAACTAAATTTGAATTTTCTCAAATTTGAAATTCAAATTTTGTAAACGACCTCGGATGGAGAAACTACCAAAATGAAAATTGTAGATTTCAAAAAGTTATGAAACTTTGTAGTTGACAACTTTTTCATTTGAATTCGTTTAGGGCTTCAAACAAGCAATTTACACTCAGTCTAGTATAATACGGGAGGAATCGAAACAGAATCCAAACATAAGTGTGACTGTGGTGCAGTGGTAGAGGAGGCTATGCGTGAGGGAGAGGTCACGGGTTCAAATCTTGCCAGATGTGTAGCGCATGAATTTTCCTACAATGGAATAAAATTTTTTGCTAACTTTTTTGAATTTATTTCTGGTCGGCAAAAAAAGAACTTTGCCGTGTGCCAAATAGCACACGACAAAGATGTTTGTCGTGTGCCCGGCAAATGGCACACGGCAAAGTCATCTTTGCCGTGAGCGGTTTGCCGTGGACCGCACACGGCAAAGGCTTTGCCGTGTGTTTTAGGGCCTTTGCCGTTTGCCTCAGGTAGTGATGGAGGTTGGAGGCGTAGGGGCAGAGAGTGTCGATGCCTTGGCTCAACCTTTGGCGGGAGAAAGCAGCATGCCGCAGTATGGGTGCAGCAGTAAACATTGCGTGCGGCTCATGGCCGATGGACGAGGACGATGCTACCTCTCTCCCTTCCTCTCTCTAGTAGTTAGGTTCCGGGCAGTAGCGAACGTAGGAATTAGGATTATGGGGGTTTAGATACTTTCTTCCTCCTCTATTTTCTATTTTCTTCATTTTTTTCTCTTTTCTACTAATCCTCTTCTCTCATATTTCTTCATTGTTGCATCATTGTAGGGGGGCTGGAGCCCCCTCAGCCCCCCGGTTCCGGGGATGAGTAGATTGAGTACTTACGACCATATTTATAGCAGAAATCCATGTAACCTCACCATCATAGTTGGATCTGAAAGGATCAAGATGCCTAAAAAGGGGGGGGGGTTAGGCTTCTAACAAATTTTTTACGGAATTAAACACCTAATCAAGCCAATTCACCCCATGTGCCTAGTCCTAGGCTCCTAGCTAGTGTGGCTATTTAGACGATAAAAGGAGTTTTGCAACCTAGTTCCAATTCTAGTCTAGCATGACAATTCTAAGAAAGTAAAAGCGGAAATTTAAATTGCCAAATATAAAGAGAGAGTTAGGAAGCCGGATTTTTTCCCGAGGTATCGAAGAGTCAGCACTCTCCTCTAGTCCTCGTTGGAGCACCCAACACGAGAGTGTAGCTCCCCCTTGATCCAACACGAGGATCAAGTGCTCTCTAGTGGATGTCGATTGTCCCCTCCGGAACAGCGGACTCCAAACGCCATCTACACCTTATTGGGCCTCTCACAAGGCGCCTCCATGAGAGATCACCAAGAATACCACCACCAAGCCATCTAGGTGATGCTGATCACCAAGAGTAACAAGCAATCGCTTCACATGACTTGCACAAGACAAGAGACAAAGGTGGATGCACACTTGCTACTCACTAAGCACTAATGTTGTCCTTAATATTGAAAATCAAGAACTTCTCAAACACTTCTAGTGCTTTGCTTGCTCTTAGCTCCCAAATATTGCTATGAACTTTCTCAGATTGCAAGAGAGCTGAAATGAACCCATACATCAAGTATATATAGGCCAAGCCAAGCAACTAGCCGTTGGACACTCATCTCAGCTGAAAACGTGAGGACCGACAGTTGCGGTGGTATCTAAGTTGGTCCTTGCTTTATAGCACAGCTCCAACGGTCACTGACACAGGGACCGACTGTTGCGGTGGGTGAAAAACCCGTCCGCACCACAACAGTCCATCAAACCAGGAGCTATTTGGCCTTAGCTCATGCAGGACCGACTGTTGCGGTCGGTGCTCGGCTGACCTGGCCAGCTGGACCGACCGTTGCGGTGACCATCTTGGTCACCACCGCAACAGTCGGTGGTATGCAGAAATTCACCATTAAGTTTAGAAACTTGGCCAATTCAAATTTTTTAAGTTTCTAACTTTTTTCCATAGCTTCCATGGCTTCATCTGGGCTACCTAGTGCTAGAATTTCATAAGTGTGCATTACCTTTAGACTCTAGTCTTGTTTAGGTCAAGCTACAACTCTTGCCCCCCCCTTTATAGTACGGCCAAAGGAAAAACAAGGACCTATACTAATCCAAGCGCCTCTCAACTCCAAACGGCACTTGGTACTAGTTTGTCCTTACGCTTTTTGCATATCCTTTGATCCGAAATATATAAATCAAATGATGGGGGCCAAGAATACCATGAAAATCCATCATTGCACTAACTTATTTGAATGCCGCTGCAAAACACGCGTTAGTCACAATGATGATGTTGTCATTAATCTCCAAAATCGAATTAGGGGCCTAGATGCACCTTCAGGATCTATGCAATCATTATCGTCTAACCATGTGTCGGTGCAAGAAATCACCGACGAGTGAATTTAGTGGATTACATGTTAGGCCCGGATGGTTCGTGAGAGGACACGGGGATTATATTGGTTCGGGCACGAACGCCCTACGTCCAGTTTGAGGCTGCTCGTATTACTCGCGTTGCTCATGGTAGGGGTTACAAGCGGTCGAGAGAGGGAGGAGCCCCCAAGTCTCTGTGAGCGTGTGTGCGTATGTGAGTAGGCCGGATGAATCAAGTGAGTCCAACCTAGTCCAGTGACCGGCTGGAGGAAGAAGAAGATCGAGAGAGAATGCTCCTGGAGAAAGGAAAAAGAGATTTCGTCCGCTCCTCGCAGGAGGCCCGGCCTCCCCTTTTATAGCTCAAGAGGAGGTCAGAGACGATAAAATAAAATGAGAGAGTGTGTATGCAGGTGTTGCTTCTTGCCCATTCCGCGGCCCCCTCTGTCCTGAGTTACTATTCATGCTGTAGCCACGTCTTGTCCGCTCCTGTTTGGGGTAGCTGGCACAGTGTTCCGTACTGCATACTGTGCACTGGGCGCACAGTGTTGAATTATTGGTGTTGTGCAGTCCCGTCATGGCAGGGCATGGTCTCATCGTGGTCTGCACGAGATTTAGTTTCGGAGTAGATGGCGCGTCCGATCCCTGCGTGGGGGTCGGGCGAGACGGTCGAGCGGCAATGGTCGATGATGTCATTATTTGCACATCTAGCGGCAATGGTCCAACTCTTCTTCTCATAACTGCACATCTAGCGGCAATGGTTGATGATGTCATTATTTGCATGTTTTCTAGTTGAACATGGTAGAGATTTAAATGTTTTAGCTAGTGTAGTCTACCTTTGTCCTTCAACTTCTTCTTAGATTGAGGATGTTGCGTAAGTTGAGGATGCATCGTTGTAGATTTTGGTCCTTGTGGGATTGTGAGAGTAATATATCGGAATGAGGGCATACATGTGTCTATTTGACATTGATTTTTGTTGAGTTAATTGTTGAGAAAATCCGGTTTCTTTAGTTTACCCTATGGTAAAGTTTAAAGATCAATTCGTTTGAACTGGTTCTATTTAATTCAAATAAATGGTATGTACAAGGTTTCCATGACATTATTAACCAGGTAAAAGTCCTTATAAAAAACTAGGAAAAAGTCCTATATGGTGGAAGAGGTCTTCCTTCAATTGTTCAATTGAAATCTCACTGCCATATATATTTTTCAAGATTTATTCTTAATTTATGAGTCATCGGATTTTCGGGTGGCCATTGGTCACATGTTTTTAGACCAGGATATATATATAAAGCCCCCAGAAACAATGGTGGGCTAAAATCTTAGTAATGGAAATAGGAGTACAAGTATCTAACAGAAGGATAAGTCTCTTGTCTTCATCAGAGGATTCGTACGACATCTTCAATTACTGGAATAATAGGGCTTCAATTACTGGAATAGGGTGCTATTCCGAAATGACATCCTCGAATATGACCTTGGAGATGTGACTGTCAATTGTTTCAGCTGAGCAGTGAGCGACATAGTAGTAGCTCTTTGCCACATGGAGAAATGTCTGCCTGGTCACCCTGTTGATAGAGTTGCAGCTCTGAAGAACAGACTGAGCCAGCTCCTGCATCTCCAAATCTACTTGACTGCATGAATTCTCATCGTTCTCCATGTCTCCTTCATTCTGGTTATTCATTATGGGTAAGTTGGTGCTTAGCATACGATTACAAAATGTTATACATTTTGTGATGATTATCCACATACCTGAACAGGAACCCTAGAGGTCAGTTTGCGGCAGATGGAAGATGTAAGTCTCTCAAGCTGGGTATATTCTAAATGGTTCACATTCTTCTCCTTCAAATTATGCCTTCCTGAATGAATCTCTACTGTGCGGGCTAGCAACAATGCTGTATTCCCTGCACATGATTCAAGTCCCTCCTTTGCCGTCCATGATCTGAGCCACTGCTTCCACTGCAGATCACAAAAAAAAAATCAGTGTTCCATTTAAAAATAAGTTACCATGATGTAGTTAGGCAACATGTAGCAACACAAACAACATCATATCATAGTCCATTTGAGTGTAAGGTATTTGTTGCATCTCACAGCTTCACGAAGACTATGAGAAGCACCCTCAGATGAAGAAGGTAGGCCGATTAGCTCTCCAAGTGCACACAGGAAGGCATTCTCCGGATCATCATCTACCCTGCATCCAACACATGTGACATCGATCACTGAAACCATGTCCGAAGAGGAAAAGAAAATCAAAGGAACCACCCAAAATCTACCAATAATCTTTTGTCTCCAAATCACACAAAATGTCATATATATAGTTAAGAGGGATGCAGGTACCCAACCTAGTTTGTGCATGACGGCCATGGTTCTCGAGCTCAGTAATGAGCCTTTCCCTCGTGCCTTCAGCATCAGAAGCTTTGCTTTGCAAGTGCCAGGAGACTGCCTCGGCGACCACCATCGTGCGAGCCCATGCGAGACGCTCTGCTGCTCGGTCGGGCTCAAAGATGTTGGCTGCCGCTAGGAAGTAGGCTCTCAACACGTCGCTTGGAGCCACACTAAACACTCCAAGGTCGTTCTTGTCATACCACCTGCATAATCACATAATGGTATCAGCACCTTGGGGTTACGATACGAAGGTTTAAATGAACTTTCAAAGACATGTCGAGTTAGCAAGTGACGAAGAGAACTGCATGATGCTCACTTTCTAAGGCCATGCCACTCGAGTCGGCAGAGCCTCTGGAAACTGCGAAAATCTTCTCTTGCGGTCTCGAGGAACAGGTCATTGCTGATAAGGGGCATCCTGCAAATAAAACCCAGAGCCGAAGCGACATCCTATAGAGGACCTTTGAGGTTGCACATTGGGGTGTCTCTGAGTCTTAGTTTACTTACCTATAGAGGACCTTCCCGATCCACACATCGGCACTGCCACCGTACTGCTCCAGATACATTCTTGTTTCGATCCGTGGCAGGCTTGCTCTCCAGGGGAAGTCCAGCGCGTACCCGATCTACCAAAATCTCGAGTTCAGATGAGAAAAATGTATATGAGCTTATATTTCATTTAAGAACAGAGAGGGGGCAAATTGGCCATTCAGGGCACTTGAATTTTGCATTGGTACCTCGCCGGGTAAGTCCTTGGCGATGACCCATTTGTCGGCGAGTTTGCCGGAGGCTCGCCTCCCATCCAGGAACGCGCTGCTGTAGACAGCGGCCCGTTCGAGCACGTCCTCACCGGGGAAGGAGACCTGTGCGGCACGGTACAGGTTGTACATCGCCGTGACCGATTGGTTTGACTGCCCGGAGTAGCACACAAACTCACCATCGCTCTCGAAATGCTTGAAAACACCTGGTAGGGCAAAAAAAAGGCCCAAAATAAATACACACGAACTGTCAGCAACAATTTATTTGTAATCTTGGATCTGCCACTTGAGAACTATGGATGGAGTAAATTTGTCCCAATAAAGCTGCGGTTCTTCTATCTTATTTACCAAATTTTACAAATACATTTCGTTAGAACTTAACTGGTGGTTAAAGACAGCATTTAGTACCACCAGTCCACTAACGTGTGATCATTGGTCATTCGTAATATTGAGAGACATAAGAATTAGAAATTTATTATATAGATCATAGTCCATAGTAGGTAATAATCAAAATTGCTTATTAACTTGCCCTCTATGTCATTGTTAAATATTTACTTATCTTTATTTATCCAGTTGTGATGCATTTTAGTTAGCAATAACTCTATACACTTCCTATCCACATTCATATATACTTCTTCACTTCAACTCGCATCTCCACTTTATGTTTCATTGAAACCTTTGTAATTGTAAGATTTGGATTCACAGTGACATGTGGTTGGAGGGAGTAGTAATAAGGTGACGCGCGGTGCAATGCAAACCATAGTTCCCTTAAGATAACAACATATCGACCGATCATATTTCACTTGTATTCGTGGGGCCAGACAAATTCGTGTGAATGTCCCTGGTATGCTAATCTAGCAAATTTGAATAGTAACCATTAAAATCTGGGAGGACTAAAATGCTAATACTGTCAAGACATACTATTACTCAAACTCTTCTTAGCAAGAGCATTGTAGAAGTTCCACCAATTAACCGAAATAGAAGAGTTTTCTGAAACTTATCCCCTTGATGCAAGATGCCATTTTGATATATATGGGGGAATCCAAAGAAATTATTCTCAACTACTCACCCATAATCTGCCTACTAGGGAACCAAAGTTCCAAGGAGATGGTGATTGATAGAGCAATTTTTGCTCGTAAGTTCCATAAGTTCATGCTACTTACTTGGAGAGACATAGTAGCCATGTAACCGCAGTAGACGAAAACCTATGGCTGTATCGTCGATGTCATTAAGCGGGCAATCCCTCGTAGCAGGCAAGCCATCTTGAGTCAAGTGCCTGTTAATATATACAACTTTGCATTTTTTTACAATGACTTGAATAAATTCTATACTATTTTCTCCATATTTATACTTATACCTGTAGATATAATCCAAGCACTCTTGAATTTCACTTGTGAAATACTTTGAAATGCCTAGGCGCTCTAACCGATCAACCACCCATAAGCGCTCAAATATATCAACAGGATAGGTAAAGGGTACTAAAATGAAATGAAGATACAAACATATTAGAATTACCAAAAATAATTGGTTATGCAATGCATGTCTTGGGCCTACATGAAACTAGGTCTTATTCTTTCTATAAGGATTTCCACCAAAGTCAATTAAGGAAGACGAGACAGTTAATCCATAAACTTAATTTTTAATGCAAAGTTCATCATGACAATCAGAAACTTGATTTTTCTCTAGAACAACACAAAATTATGAAAAGGAAACTCCATCTGTCCCCCAC
>CM014270.1:53332314-53348481 GCA_004135705.1 Alloteropsis semialata | reverse complement strand
TTGCTCGCGGCCGTGGCCGGGGCGACGGTCAGCGCAGCGGCGCTCGGCTTGCCTCTGCCCATGGCGAGCAGCAGCCCCGGCGGCGAGCGGCAGTAGGCCGTCGGACGGCCAAGAACACCCCGTGGGAGCAGATCTTGTGGTTGAGGAGAAAAGGAAGGAAAGTGGAAACGGAAAGGGGAGAGGGGCGAATCCCCTTTAGAAAGGGGAGAGGAGGAGAGATAAAGGGGATTGAGAAAAAATTAAAGGGAAAGAGGAATAGAAAGGGGATCTGTTGAAGAAGGATTTTTTTCATCTCAATCCCCTTTAACCAGAAATAAAAGGAAAAGGGATTAGTTTTCTCAATCTGTTGGAGATGCTCTAACAAGTCTAGCACTAAGTTTTTGTGGAGCAAGCATAGCTTAGTTGGTTAGGTTTCTTGTGGTGGAACGTACCCACCCGGGTTTGAGTCTCCGACTCGGCCTAGGTGTCACATTTTTCTAGATTTATTCCAGGATTTAACCGGCGCTTTTCTTTCAGTGGTAGGCGACGTACCCGTCGATAGCGAGACGCCTGTGGTGACTTCATCAATCTCAAGATCGGAATAGCCGGCCCAGTCTCTCGGAGATGCTCATAGGGGTAGGGTTTGCGTATGTGTATTCATAGGGGTAGAGTTTGCGTACTTGTATTCATAGGGGTGAGTGTGCGTGCGTGTGTGAGTGTCTGCGTTTGTACTGGTCTTTCGACAAAAAAAAAGTCTAGCACAAGTTTTTAAGTAAATAGTCCATGCACCAAACTCCGTGTTCTTGTTGCAACTTGTTTTCCACCCAACAGTCCGCACACGAGGTGTTGTTTGTGTGCGCCTTGGGGGGCTTCTACTGCCGTATCGTCTTTGCCCTGATTGATATTTCCACAGAGCGTCCCAGTCTAAGTCAGGCAAAGCATGGATCCCTAGATAGTCTGTGCACGAGATGTTTCGTGTTTGAAACTTGATTCCTATTGTGCCCGGTTTACAACATTTCCCCTCCCTCGCTGTCAAGAAATACCATGCATATTTTTGGAACTAAGTGTATACTTTAGTTGGTTACATTTTCAGGCCATGTGGTGGAATTGCCCACCCGAGTTGAAGTCTCGGACTCGGCACATTTTTTTGATTTATATTCAGAACTTAATTGGCATTATTCTTTCAGTGCCAACGTACCTGTCAGCAGCGAGACGCCCGTGGTAACTTTGTCAATTTCAAGATTGGAGTAGCCAATCTAATTTTTCGAAGGTGCTTATAGGGGTAGGATTTGCATGCATTTTTCCATATGGGTGAGCGTGTATGCCTTTGTAACAGTGATCAGAATATGTTGATGTGAGATAGTCGCACTAGATTTTGTCTCCCCTCATGATTTAAATGTTGAGGTCCACTTTCTACGCAGTTTTCATGCGTGCCAAAAGCCGTTAGTTTTACGCCGTCTCAAAGTCAAGTTTGGAGTGTGATTTTTCCCGGCACTGCTTCAGCACTACTAAAAATTACATCTTAGCCAATTTGAACCCCAAGCACAAAAAATGTACTCCTCCATATTGTAAAGGATGTCATTTAGGACATCGACATAGTCTCCAAAACATAACTTTGACTGATACTTTTTGCTATAAACTATTTATAAAATATATTTAAAGAGTACTTTTATGAAACAATATTTCAATACGAATCTACTCGTACCATTTTCACATTTCTAATCTTAACACATAAAAAAATATTTGCAGTCAAAATTTAAAAAATTGACTCAAGACAATCTCAAAACGACTTCCTTTGCGATATGGAGGGAGTATGTGTTTGCCAACCGGTCTTGTGTGTGCGTGGAAAAATGGTAATATAACCAGATGCGCCCTTAACTACTCCCGGTAGCTTTCCAACAAGTATACTGGTTGGTGGTTAGATCCAGTTCGCACAGCGAGAAGGCGTCATGATGGTATTCAGGCCTTTTTTACAAGTTTCTGCAATTCAACCAAAAGTAATGTATTAAAAAATGTGCCCTCTCTACAACACGCTTCCCAATGCACGTTTTCTTCAGAAAATTCAACCAACTTTTACGAACTAAACAAAGCCTCAGTCCCTCCGGTTTAGTGGCGAAGCAGACTAATTGAAGGGTGGTGTATCTGCGTTATAGTTCCATAAATTTGAGACAAATATCTGGTGAAAAAAGACCTTTAATCACTGGTTTTGATTGTTTAGGTGCTGCATCTGCACTACCTATTGTTAACGCAGTTTGGCCACTGCTCCGGTTCATTTGCTCTGGCGAATCGCCGTGACGCGGCGGACACAACGTTTCCACCCCGTACGGAGACAACGGCGACGCGGTAGGTAACACCATTCCCAGTGGACTCTTTCCTTCGCGATTTTCAAAGATGCCATGACATTACGGGGGTGTTTAGTTCACCCCCATTTTGCATAATGCACACGGTCTAATACATTTTTTTTTTCTGTGCATGCAGTCCAATGTATAAACTTTTCACCCTTTTCACCCATCTAAACACCCCCTACATGAGAAGTGTTCTCGTATATATTAAACAGGGACTCTTGGTTTTGTTGTACAATTTCTTAAGTTATTTGTGGCATTTACTGTTGCACGGTAGTGTGACCAAGTATTCCATGTAATTGTGTAGGCACTTGTAATTGTTCCTAAATCGACCACTAGAATACTAGAGAAGCAGATCGGTGAGTGTTACATAAAAGAAAAAAAATGATCACTCACGCTGAAAGACCCATTCACACAAAAAAAAACAAGCATGAAGCATTCACACATACTCTTAAGGTAGGAGCAGGACTGTAGGAGTCGGCAAGTCTCCGTTTCTCCTCTACTTCTCTCAACCGAAGCAAGCAATATTTGTCCGCTGCTCTGCTTTCCTGTCCTCTACTTCCCTCAACCGAAGCAGGCAGCGCTCCCAAGCTTCCGACTTTAGACGCCTATGGCTGACGACGCTGCTTGGCAGGCCTTAAACCAAACATCCCCATCTTGCCACCATGCTGCAGTGTTTAACATTGGTTCTATAGCTGATTACTCTACATTCCTTTTAAATAAGGGCCTCCTTGGTAGAGGTCCATCTGATTCTGATTTTTTATGAGAGCTGATTCTCCGAGAGAAGTGCTTATATGGCTGAAAGTGATTCTCTTTGATTCTCTAGAAAAATTTCTCAAAATCAGGATGGAGAATCACTTCACAGAATCAGGAGAAGCTACTTTTTCAGCTCCCAGCCTCTTAGTTCATTTCAGATAATCACTTCACAGAATCAGCTGAGAATCACTCTCTCTGAAAAACTGTTTGGCAGAGCTCCTACTGGATTCAGTCGAGAATCAGCTCTGGGAGCTCTGCCAAACAGGGCCTAATAAAGAGGACGACTTCACCTTGGCCTTATATGTCGTCTATAGATTGGCTCAGGAAATCACCGGCTAGTAAATTTCGTGGATTGCGCGTTAGGTTCGGATGGTTCGCAAGATGACACAAGGTTTATACTGGTTTGGGCAAAAGCCCTACGTCCAGTTCGAGCTGCTCGTGTTACTTGCGCAGGTCTATAGTAGGGGTTACAAATGGGCGAGAGAGGGAGAAGGTTCTTGAGTCTGTGTGTGTGTGTGTGTGGGGGGGGGGGGGGGGGACCGGAAGTGTCGAACCCTTTGCATGAAGGTTCTCCTTCCCCTTTTATATGAAGAAAGAGAAAACAAAGGGAAACTCCTGGCCCCTCCTCATCTCCCTTCGGTTGCGGGGCCCTCCAGTCCTGTAGATGACGTTGGGGGGCGCTCGCACATCGCGCCTCTATAGCCACGCCCACGTGGCGCTGTCTGACAGTGCTACTGTCATGTCGCTGGGGCCAGCTACACCAGGAGCAGGCGGCATGGTAGAGTCAGTTTCCGATTCTCTTTGGTCCTAGCTCTGGTTGGGGGAAGGGGGCATCTAATCGAGAGTTTCAGTTGCTGCTTGTCGAAAGGCCGTACAGGTTGCCACACGTTTAATCCCTTTGGTTGGACGTCCCAAATATTGATATCCAATAGTAGCCCCCGAGCCTCTGGATGAGTGGTCAACTCTTTCAGGGGTTCCATTCGCCGTGTCAGTTCGTCATGGTCGGCTGATGGGTGTGCGTGAGCGCACCCACCGGGTGCAGCCCCCAAGCCTATGGGCGAGTAGTGGACTCATACAGAGGGTCATGTCCACAATATGGGAGACGTTGTTTCCACCGGGGCGCGCGAGCGCACCCGGTGGGTGTAGCCCCCTAGCCTCTGGGCGAGTAGTAAACTCGCTCAGAGGGTTAGGTTCGCCTACCCGTGCCGTCGTTTCACTGTTGGCGATGGACACTCTCTTCGAGGCTGCTTGCTGATGTGTGCTGTCTCTGCCGCCGAAAGTGCTAGATGCGCTCTCGCTTGGTCAGTAGCGTGACAGCTTTGCAGTGTCTTTAGGTCTGTCTTGAGTTGTCTCATCGATCCACGCTGTGGCATAGCGCGGCTGTTTCCCCCGTGAGGGCTTTTAGCCGTTCGAGGCTGCCCTCCTTTCGCCGCGCGGCGATGCTCTAGCAGGTCCCACTTGCCGGACCCATGGGGTTTTCGTTGCTATAAATAGGGGACTTCACCCTTGCTGCCGAATCATCCAGCGAGTGGCTCCAGCGGCTTGCCTCACCTATAGTAAGATTCCCTTCCGCCCTCGTGCGTTCCCCGGAGTCCTGCGCCCCGCGTGAAGTCTTCTAACGCTAGAAGAATCCCCGCAAATGGCGGAGCCGAGGCGCAAGGTGCGCAAAGTCCTTGGTGTCGCATGTGCTGCAAGCGTCTCCTGCCCCTCGTCGTCTGTTTCCTTCAGGATGGTCCATTGGCTGGGGTCTTTCCAGGGGAAACGCGAACTATGGGGGGTGGCAACGTTTCGCGGCTCCTTTGCTCGACTCTGGCGACTGAGCCCCTTCGTTTTCTCCCTCCTAGGCGTTCTTGAGGGAGCCAACGCCAGAAGAAGGCCCGCGATGCGAGCACGCTTGGCCTTTCGTCTGATTTAGGATGACCTCCTTCTTAGGACTTTTGATGTTGTCACTTAGATGTGGCAATACCCTTTGTATCTTGTAACAGCCTCACGCCAAACATGCTTTTGTACCTGTTTCCCTTATATTCATTCTTCATTTGTTGGGGGTGTTCAGTTCTCCTGCGACCGTGCACTTGGTCTCTTTTTGCGATTCCGACCTCCACATTCTCGTGCGCGGCGATGACCCGACCGGAATGTCGGTTTGGCTTCAAACGGCTCCCCTCGAGCATACCTTTTTGAAGGACGGAGGGTTGAGACATACCATGTTTTACCTCGTAGTCGTAGGCCGAAACTTGGCTCTCGGTGAGATACAAACGAGCTAGTTCGAGCGTGAAAGTGCATCTAGGCCCCATGTGGGTTTTGGTGAGTTTAATGACAAAACGATTAAAGGTCTAACTTGTTTGCTTAAGATGATGAGCAGGGATTATTCTTATGATTCAATGTGTTTATTGTGCTCATCAAGATATATGGTTATTCATTAATACAAGCAAGCAAGTGTGTGAAGAAATAATGCTCATTGCAAAAGATAAAATGAAGCTAGGTCGGCTCAGCCAGGTGGCACATAGGTCAGCCGGATAAAATTAAATTCAGGACAGAGAGGCTGACCCGGCTCAGCCAGGTCCAACCCGGGTGACCCAGGTGTCAAGTCAAAACAAGCAATGATGAAGCAATGTCTTGGAGATATGCTATGTGGGTCTTCAAGAATATGAGATGATTTATTTGACAAAGAAGAATGATATGCAAGACTTCATGTATATATGATAAAAGGACATGAGCATATATGTTACATATTGGTCTTCAATTGGAAGCTTGCATTATGGATATTCTTTATTGATCAAGAACAAGCATTTGAAGAATCTTTCAAATGGAATTCATTCAATAGCAATGCAAAGCTAAACTTGATGATGCAAGGGTAAGTGGTGAAGAAACAAATCGAGATGACTAGAGCAAGGGACTAAGCAAGCTTTGGCTAAGTGACAACTTATGACTATGTGCGTAATGCTAAGGTGAAGTATTTAGTATCCAGGGGGTTTTGAAGTATCATATCCAAGTATTGTCATGAGAGGCATTGCAATGCATATATGTTATGGTTGATAAAGGAGGTGGCCTAAGGATTAAAGTGAATTCAAATGAAAGCTATGAAAATCCTAAGTCACTAGCTCAAGGTTGATATGCTCAGATGATGGACAATGTTGAAAGCCCTCAAGTGAAGAATATTCAAGTATTGGCATGATTCTCAACATACAAACTCAAGTGATTGAAATATGATTTATTTATATGTCTTGAGTATAGGTATGCCGTACTATCAAGAGGGATGCAACATTGGTTGATAGACATTCACTGAAAGTGCTCAAGTCAAACCCATGAGAGTCTAACCATTTGATATTTAACTTAGTGGGGTTTTCAGGCCATAACCGGTCTGACCGGTTATGGGAACCGGTCTGACCGATTCCTGGCCTCTGAGTGCCTAACGGCTAGTTGAGTTTGAAAACCGGTCTGACCGGTTTTGTCTGACAGTATAACGGCTAGTTTTTTTGGTGTTGGGTATTTATACCCAAGAGCTCCTTTTTGAGGGGCTGCTGGTTCTGTGCGTCCCTAACACCTTCTTGAGGCCAGCTGAGCTCTCCCCAACCTCTCTTTGTAAGATTTGAGCAATCCTTGTGAGATTCTTGAGTTGGGTTGAGAGAGGAACTTGTGTGTTAGCTAAGTGTGAGCAATCTGACCTTGAGCACTTGTGGTGGCGTCCAGCAACTCGTGAAGCATTTGTTACTCTTGGAGCTTTGCTCCTAGACGGCTAGGCGTCGCCGTGGAGCACACATTCCTTGTGTGGTTGTGCCCCGGAAGTTTGTATCACCCATCCTCTTGTTGAGGAAATCAGTAAGTATACTCATTTCACCTTGGTGGTGGTTTGGGTGAGGAAAGGGTTAGGTGTGACAACCCGGCTCTTTGTGAGCACCTCAACGGAGACTAGGATTCACCTTGCCTTGGTGGATGCTTAGTGCATGTGGTGAATCTGAACTTCGGTAAACAAATCTTGTGTCTTGTCTCCATTTACTTACATTTGTCATTTCTAGCATTTACTTATAATTCCGCATCTATCTACTTTGGTATACTTGTGCTGTGTGCAGGAGCTTCACAAATATACTTGTAAACATCTGGTGAAGCTTGTTGTCCAAAGTGGTTTGTGCTAGATTTGATATAAGGGGTTTGGCATATTTGTTCCCTGTCTGTGACAGGAAACCGGTCTGACCGGTTCCAGTGCTGACAGCTGTGGTTTAGTTTTTGTAATTTGCAGAAATTTGCAGAAACGCCTATTCACCCCCTCTAGGCGACATCAAGGTCCTTTCAATTGGTATCAGAGCAAGGCTTCACTTTAAAGCTTAACCGCCGTGAAGAAAAGATGTCGATTGAGGTACTTTTTGAGCCACTTGAGCTTGATGGCTCAAACTATGCTTCTTGGTGTGGTAATGTTCATAATGCTCTTAGAAATATAGATCCTGTAATTGAACATATTTTAGTTGCAAGTATTCTACCTCCTAACTTTGATTATGACAACCTTGGTATGTCGAAACTTAGTGAAAAGGAGTTAGTTTGCACGCAACTCAATGCTTGTGTTACTGACTTCTTTCGAAGATCTGTTTGTGAAGAGTTATGGGATATCATCTCTAGCGAGAAAGAAATTCGAAAAGATGCTCATCACATTTGGACTCTCATCACGGATACATTTGAAGATTTAAAAAGTGATGATGAAGAGCAAGAAGTCATGGAATCACCTGAGAAATGCTCATCTACATCAGCAATATTAATTGAGTCTCAGGTGGATCCCACCGAGGAGCTAGAAGAGCAAAAGGAGGAAAGTGCAGCCTGCCTGGAGGAACCGGTCCGACTGGTTCCAGGGACCGGTCTGACCGGTTCTGCCCAGGAAGCTGCTCCCGAGCGTGCTCAAGATGTTCAAGCTGCAAGTGTCACCCCATCCACTTCTGGTTCTTCATTATCCAATGATGAGGGACCCAAGTGTCTGATGGCTTGCAAGAATAAGAAGAAGACCAAGAGAGATGAATTTCATAGAGTTGGAACTATCAAGGCTCTAACTCAAGAGCTTGAAAAACTCAAGCTTTCTCATGCATCCTTGGTCAGTAAGTATGAAATCTTGTCAAAGGATTATGCTTGTGCTATTGATTTATCTACTCATGTAGCATCCTTAGAACAAGAAAAACAAGTGCTTGGTGCTCAACTTGAGAAGCTCACTAGCAAGCATATGGCTTTACAATCTCACTACAAGGAACTTGAATGTTCTCATGAAAAGATTGTAGAATCATATGCTCTACTAGAAATAACTCATGAGGTCATGGTTACATCGGTAAAATTCCTTGAACCTCATACACACACATGCACATGCTCTCACATCAATTCTACTTTATTATGTGAAAAACCGTGTTGCTCCCAAGCAACCAAATCTCGTGGTGAGCATGTTTTTGTAGAGTCTTGTGATGATCTCCTTGCTGAAGAATTGGAAGACATGAAGCAAGAGAGAGAAAAGATCAAGAATGATTTGGTCAAGCTTAAGGGAAAGGACCAAGTGCAACCTCCTCAAGATAACTGTGAAAACATGGTGAACAAGCTTGAGAAGGGATCAATGGTCACTAGCTTAATCCCTCAGCTTAACAAGCAAGTCAACAAGAACAAGACTCAAGAAAAGAAGAAATAGGAGCTTGATCACATACAATGCTTCAAATGTTTAAACATGGGGCATTACGCATCCATGTGCTCTCTCAGGCACAAAAGCAAGGCAAAGAAGCAAAGAAAATCCAAGAAAAGGCTATACTATAAATGCAAGGAGTTTGGACACTTCATCGATGCCTGTCCATTGAAGTTGGACCCACTGCCTGTACCAAACCGGTCCGACCGGTTCTGGCTGAGGCAGCAGTTCAACCTCCTAAAAGAAGTGATCAAGCCACATCTTCAAACAGCAAGGCTAGCAAGGGACAAGTGATCAACAAGAAGAGCAAGTCACCAAGAAATATCAAGAATTGCATTTTCTATACTTGTCGATCAAAGGAACATCTAGATAAGGATTGTCCAAATGGTAATATTTCCAAATCTGATCTTGTCCATTATGTTTTTGCTAGGCTTGAGAATGACAAAGCTGGTACTTATGCTACTAGAGTGATTAGTTCACCTAAAACTAGCATAAGGGCCATTTGGGTTCCCAAGTATCTTGTGACTAACCTTAAAGGACCCAACATGGCTTGGGTACCTAAAAACACTTGCTAGACCTATAGGGGAATAGAGATGCATTGGAACTTTGGCAAATATATCAAAATGTGTGAACTCCATCAACTTGCCAAAGCATTGCTAAATCTACTACATCATTTCCAATGACATCTCGGTAACATGTTTTAATTGATTATCTTAGTCATATTCTGTCCTTTGTGGATACAAGTATTTCACTCGTTGAGAATGCTTGAATATGCCTAAGTCACTCATCCTTAACATTTATTTCCCTTATGCCATGTGATGCTTTTAATGGCTCTCTGGTAGAGCATACTATTTTGAAGTGCAGGAAATTATGAAAAAATTGAAGAAGAAATTGCTTGGAGGAAGTAAAAGAGATGAAATCCACTTATGTGAAGCAGACTGGGAGAACCGGTCTGACCGGTTCTGGCCCAGTTAGCAGATGATAATTTCCGGCCGGCTCCAGATCTTCCGATCCAAAAGTCCGGCAGCCTCTGGCTCGTATCAGAAGTTCTGGCTTGTTGTGCCAGAAGTTCTGTCCCATTTGTGAGAGTTTGTCTCTCTTTGAAGGAAGCTATGCCTTTTGTCCAAAAATGGTAAAATTGTATCTATTTCTTACTTGGGCAATGAATTCTTCTCAATAAATAGCTGCTTGCCATAATATAGATTAAATCCCTTTGCTTGGCTTTGTGACAAGATTGATGCATATGAGCTTGCCTTTCCATCCATATACACATGTGCATCAAGAAAAAGGAATTTAACCTATATTGTGGAGTTTCATCTTTTAGTGATCCATTATGCCTCTCCAATTCAAAGGTCACTAAATGATGAAAATAGGTCTTGTTCTATTTAATGCATTTCTCTTCTATGGTGTTTGAAAAAGGGAAAATATAAAGTGAAAAGGCATTCCGATTATATTGACAATGCACATACTTTGTGATACAAGTCTTCACCAATGTGAAGAAAGGACTAGCTAGAGGCTAAGGTATATTTCTTTGACTTATGCTTTTACATTGAGCATCTAGGCCTCATATCTATGCTAGTGTGTGCATTCTTGCATGTAACTTTCTCAAGTCCCGTTCTTGTATCTATTAGATGTTTTGTAAATTTCTTCTTTAAAATTGACTAGGTGTCATATGTTCCATAAAACGGTGTAAGGAATTTGCCAAACATTCTAATATGGTTATTGACTTGAGTTGTTGCATGCTTGTGTGACATAGGATAGATTTTGAAAAATCCAACTAGTATGTTAGGACTTGTGTGTCTTTGAAAATATTTGGTTCTTGGTCTCTGTGACCCAATGGATCTATTTGTGACTATAGTTAACCTTTCTTGACTGATGGCTAGTCACAAATGGTGAAATTTCTCTCAAGTCCATAAATTATCTATCTTTTCCCGACTTTTATGGAAGTATCAAGGAGTTTGAATTAAATTGGAAATTCATGTTCTTGATCAAGATCCAGTACCAATATCTATCCAGCATAAGGCTATATCAATTTTGGATCTTTTCTTGGAGTTGAAGGAGCATCTACTGGACTTGTGGCTGGTTTCCTGGGAAACCGGTCAGACCGGTTCTAACCGATCTGACCGGTCTGCCTCGGGGCCACCCACCTTTTTACCCCTTCACCTCCAAAAGTTACCCTATCCACTCACATTTACTCCCCTCACCCAGACCAGGCCCGTGCCTTTCCTCTCCCGTGCTTCCCCCTGCCCGAGCTCACTCTCCCCATTGATTTTCGAAGTTTTAACCAAGGAAGAGCTCGGCCCTTTGGAGTTTCTGAGCATTGAAGTGATTCTTGTCGGTCTGACCGGATTCAACACCGGTCTTTGGATTCAAATCTTCAGGTTCTTCCCTCTCAAGGTATTCATATGTTCTCCATGCCCGATCTATGTGCTCAGTGAATATCTCTACGATTCCTTCAAGCAATCATCACCTAGTATGCCTAGGAAGACCTCCCTAAAGTTTTATTCAGTTTGGTGGGCTACATTTGTTGGAATCTCGACCTAGGGTTTCCCAGCAGGAACCGGTCTGACCGGTTCTTGGAATCAGTCTGACCGATTTCTGGCTGTTAAACCCTAAATACTCATATCTGTGCACTAGTGACCCCTATTGATTACCTTGAACTGCTCAAATGCCTTTATATATCCATATACTGTGTTTTTATCCTCAAGAACTTGCCCAATATCAGTGCCCATGGTCTGTTCTCTGTAGAACCGGCCTGACCGGTTCCTATAACCGGTCTGACCGATTGTACTCTGAACAGCCACATCACATTCTGTCCAAGCCCTTAATTTCCAATCTTTTCACTCTCTAAAATTTTATCTATATTCCTGTGACCTGATCCTTCATTTCCATATCACTTTGTGTCCAGGAATCAGTGCTAATGGCTCCAAAGAAGAGAGTGGCAAAAAGAACTAAGAAAGGGCAAGGTGTTGATGAGGACATTACCGGTGGATCTAGTCAGGTCCCGGTGGTTACTAGGCCTGGTTTAAGGCCTAGAGGGCAGAAAAGGGCAGCATCAAGAGAGGTGGATGACAGCGAGGAGACAGAATCAAGTGTGAGCAGTGATGAGTTTGACATTGAGGATGAGGATTTTGTGGTGCAGCCAAATCGGGGTAAAAGGCCAGCTAGAGAGGGCAGCAGCAGTGATGATGATGATGAGGATGAAGAGGAGGATGAGGTCCCTAGTGGCAAGGGGGCCGCAGTGGGTCAAGGCAGTAGCTCTTCTTCAGCTATGCCTGTTCTTGTTGCTCCCACAGGTCCAGCTGATCGCGATATTATTGATTATCATGGGACAGGGACAACGGATATTGTGAAGAAGTTGAGAAGACAGAATCCAATCAATGCACCTAGGACTGCTACTGATTACAGGTTTCATACTTCTTTCCAGCAGGACTACTATCACACCATACTTCTCACAAAACCCAAGGTGGTATCTAAGGCACAATGGATTGATTGGAGAGCTTTGGAGAAAAAGAATAACCCTCTGCTCAATCAGGTTATCAAGGCATGTGAGGATAAGAAAATCAAGAGTATCATGGGTTACTCACATAATTGGAACAGTGAGATCATTGCCCAATTCTATGCACACTCTACTTTGGGACAATTCAGGACGATCGGGTAATGCATTGGAGAACTGAGGGTGTTGACTGTCAAATCACCTACACTCAGTTTGCAGAGTTTCTTGGATATAGAAGGAGCGATGACAAATGTGGCAAGATTCATTTTGAAGAGATGATGGCACCGGAGGCTACAAAGTTTATGTATCCAAGAGAGGAGCAACACAACTTTGGCAAGGTGAAGGGCTTATACACTTACTATTCCATTCTTAACAGGATGTTTAGGAAAACCATTTGCCCTAAGGATGGAAACCCAACCAATATATCTCTCTTTGCCAAGAATCTTCTTGCTAGGCGGTCAAAGGTTTTGTGTTGCTGATTTTATTTGGGAGGAGATCAAGGCTGTGTCGGAGAGCACTTTGAAGTGTTGTGGCTATGCTCCATATATAATGAGGATAATAGAAAAAGTGACAGGAAAGACTTGGCGCATGGATGGTGTGCATCTTGCACTCAAAGTCAAGGTGCCCAAGTATCCAATTCTTATGCCAGCAGAAGGAGAAGAAGAAGAGGAAGAAATTCAGGTTGAAGAAGACGAGGAGGAGCAGCATGTTCAGTATGGCGCTGCTGGCCTGGGGCCAACCGGTCTGACTGGTTCCCCAGACCGGTCTGACCGGTTTGGGCCTGGGCAGCAGCAGCGGGGTTCCTCTTCTCGGTCCAGTGGGAAGCCCTCTTCGCCTATAAAGAAATTTCTTAGCTTTCTCACTGGAATGTGCAAAAGTCAGAGGGATATTATGGTTGAACTGCAAAGAGCAAGGGTGGCAAGCAAGAAAGATAGAGATTCGATCAAATTGATATACAATGCCATGAACTTGCAGCCGCCAAGATCTCCACCTTCTCCAGTGCCTGTTGAGGAAGAAATTTCTTCTGTTGAGGATATGGTGGGTCAGTATAGCTCGGGGGCTTGCTATGAAGACTTTGCACATATTTTGGATCCCGCCTTTGGAGCTTCTTCGTCTTCAGTTCCACCACCACCACCACCTCAGTATGGAGCTCCTGTTCAGGGTGACTTTGGCATTGCATACGCAGCACCAGCAGATCCACCACCAGCTCAGCCTGAACCATTTGAGAGGTTCATTACGGGCATCTTCGACGATCCCACTCTTCCCTCCGGATGGGCTCCTTGGCCTGGACAGTAGTTGACAGCAGCAGCAAGATTCTTATCCAACATTTCTTTTTGGATGATGGATGACAAAGGGGGAGAAGAAAGGATTAAAGCTTATTCAGGGTGTGCTGTCCAGGTGAAACCGGTCTAACCGGTTTCTGGAACCGGTCTGACCGGTTTCTGTATGTTTTATCTGTGTTGGAAAAGATGGACTGTAATATTTGTCGAACCTTATCTATTTGTGGACTTGAGAACTTGTAATGTGTGCTACTGTGTGTGATGTACCCTTTAATTTAATGCTTATTAAGTAACTTTGTGTTAGTTTGATATGCATGTTTTGATGTGATGACTGTTTTTGTATATGTACTGACTGGGGGAACCGGTCTGACCGGTTCTTGGACCGGTCTGACCCCAGCCAGCACATATACACTTTGTTTTTTGATGTGAAAATTCATGTCATATGCATCACGTTGTTTTTTTAATGTTACACACACTTGTTGCACCCCACAGGTTTCTGAGATATAGGGGGAGCTCCCATGGTTTCATCTTTTTATATGTGCTTTTGGCATGTGAGGCCAAATTTGAAAATTTCAAATCCAAGCATATATTTAGGGGGAGCTCATCATATATCTGAGAATTCAAAAAGATTTAATTACTATATTTGTAAGCTTTAATCGGGTTGTCATCAATCACTAAAAAGGGGGAGATTGAAAGTGCATCTAGGCCCCATGTGGGTTTTGATGAGTTTAATGACAAAACGATTAAAGGTCTAACTTGTTTGCTTAAGATGATGAGCAGGGATTATTCTTATGATTCAATGTGTTTATTGTGCTCATCAAGATATATGGTTATTCATTAATACAAGCAAGCAAGTGTGTGAAGAAATAATGCTCATTGCAAAAGATAAAGTGAAGCTAGGTCGGCTCAGCCAGGTGGCACTCAGGTCAGCCGGATAAAATTAAATTCAGGACAGAGAGGCTGACCCGTCTCAGCCAGGTCCAACCCGGGTGACCCAGGTGTCAAGTCAAAACAAGCAATGATGAAGCAATGTCTTGGAGATATGCTATGTGGGTCTTCAAGAATATGAGATGATTTATTTGACAAAGAAGAATGATATGTAAGACTTCATGTATATATGATTGTCGGTTTTTTATACCGGCTAGCTTACTACGGGGGGGTCCCTAAGTAGTCGAGTTGTTCGTGAGGGCCTCGCCGGAACCAGAAGCACGATGGTGAACACGAGACGATTTAGACAGGTTCAGGCCGCCTCGAGTAGAGAGCGTAATACCTTACGTCCTGTATGGTGGATCTTCTCGTATTGATGGTTATGATTTTACAAGGGGTCCCTGCCTCACCTTATATACTCGGGAGACAGGGTCTACAAGGCAAGAAATACAAACTCCTAGTCGGATACAATACACAGAGTCCTAACATGAGTAGACCGGGTTGTTTCCTAGACCCGACTAGTTTCCTTAAGCTGTACGCTCCTTCCTTGTATCAGTCAGAGTTGCCAGCCCAATTTTCTAACGGGACTGTGGCCCATGAGGACTCCCATGGATCCTGGACCGTCAAGCCCCCGAGCGTCTTCATATCTTCACGCCTGCCGGGTTGTTTCTCAACATTTTCAGCATCAGCCGAGTTGTTTCCTCGTCGTCTTGCTTGTTGAAAACCTTCAGAAGTGAACATGATGTGCTCCTTTGCCGACTTGTTTTGCAGCCAGCCCCCGGGCCTTGGTTCATAAACCAAGATTGATGCAAAAACTTCCCCATTTACTATAATGGTGTCCAGCTTTTGAAAAAAGATGGACCCATTATGGGTCTAGCCCCCGAGCCTAGAAATATTTTCAAGGATTAAAACAATTCCAGGATCTTTATTGAAAAAACTTTCCAAAAGAAATATACTATTTCCCCCCCAGCCCCCAAGCTTAAAGCAGATGACAATAAGCTTAAAGACTTCTGTTGAAATATGTATATTCTTTGATGTGGAAATAAATCCTATTAAGCATCAACCCCCGAGAATGAAAATTCATCGAAAAATGACCTAGCTCGTTAGGAAATGGCCGCACAAATATGCATCTGGTTTGTAACCGCGAATACATAAGTGTTGGCGTATTTTGGAAAATGGGTTACAGAAAATACGCTTAGGGTTATCGCTTCAATCTTATAAGACAGAGGGTGAACCATTCGTATTCTCCTCCCCGCCGCCGTCGCTTTCACAACTGAAATCCTCAAACTCTTTTCGCCTCCGCGCGCAATCCCCAATCCACTCAAGCCCCGTTCGAGAATCAATCCAAAGTCTCGTCCGGCAGGATGGATCGGAAACCTGCTTCCAGCAAACCTACTGAGAGCAAATCCGCCACAGGCAAAAAGAAATCTATGATCCCAACCACAGATATGCCGGTGTTCAAGAATTCCCCTGCGCCGGTTCTTGCCTGGAAGCCATCCAAGGCAACAGACAAGATGGTGCAGGGTCTTGTGGAGCAAGGCTATCTTCTGGATAAATCAATCTCCTATTGGCGCACTGATGCTGGTAAGGCCTGGCCTTTTGAAGAAATCCACGAAATCGTGGTTTTTGTTGCTTTTTATGAACGCGGATTCGCCCTCCCCGCTCATGATTTTCTCCGAGGGCTTCTCTCCTACTACAAATTAGAACTGATTCATCTCAATCCCAATTCCATTCTTCAAATCTCCCTCT
>CM014270.1:53239192-53331314 GCA_004135705.1 Alloteropsis semialata | reverse complement strand
CCCGCCCGCCCGCCCGCCCGCCCGCTCGCTCGCCTGCACACCGGATTCGGCGCCCCGCGGCGGTGGTTGCGGCGGCGGGCCTGGCGCGGGGCCGCGCGGGAGATGTCGTCGCGGTCGGGGTCCGTCGGCGGCGGGAGCTCCGCCGGCGGCAGCAGCGCGGGGGGAGGCGCCGCGGTCCCGCTCGCCGTGCTGCTGCGGCGGGAGGTGGCCAGCGAGCGAACCGCGTCGGAGCGCCCGGAGCTGCACTCGGGGCTCTTCAGCCAGGCCAAGAAGGGCGAGGACTTCACCTTCCTCAAGCCCGACTACGAGCGCCTCCCCGGCGTCCCGTCCTCCTCCTTCTCCGCCTTCGGCGTAAGCGCCCTCTCTCGCCCCCGGCTCCTGGTCCCGCTCCCCCTTCCCGTCGCGATCGCTCCCCCGATCTGGCGTCACATGAATCGGTGCCCTGCCTCGGCATCTAATCGCCTTGGGTGCGCAAAATGTGATATGTCTGGGGCCGAATTTCATGCTGGGGATGGGTGGGCGGCCGAATTCGGGTTCGTTTGCTGGGAAATGAGAACTCTGACTCTCATTTTGGGGCGTGTTCCCCCTTATCCTTACGGAACCGCGGTGTGATTGTCTACGGTTTATCATGATATACAATGCCTGTTACTTCTGCAACAACGTTCTATTAAAAGCGGGCGGTGACACTTGTAGATGAAAGCTGCCAATTAAAAGTGTTCAGATGGAAAATGTCTGCTTCAGCTTCTAGCACCGCAGGCATGCCTCGTTTCTTAGCGCTGTCGTTTGGTTGCAGCTGTTTGATGGGCACAATGGCAATGGAGCCGCCATTTACACCAAGGAGAACCTCTTGAACAACGTCCTCAGCGCGGTCCCTGCTGATCTAAACAGGGAAGACTGGCTCGCTGCGCTCCCAAGGTCGCTAGTTGCCGCATTCGTCAAAACAGATAAAGATTTCCAGACAAAAGGTGCGTGATGCAACGAATAAAGCAACATTGACTAATCTTTATGGATGAACCTGTCTAGGTTCTTTTGCTTGTCTGTTGTCTTGCTGATGACATAAAGAGGATCTATATGTGATACCACAAATTTGGATGTTATTGTGCCCTAGCCACTGTCACTAGTATCATACGTATACAACATAGTCTATTTGGTATAAATCTTACAAACACCAAGAGGGATTTATATTTCCTACTAGTAGATTATACTGCCACATGTATTGCAATTGATTCCTGTGACCACAACCGTATTTATCCATTTCAACATATTTGATGCTTATACTTGCTAGCTGAGAGCCTGCTATGCCTATTTGGTTGCCTGTTACAGCACGTTCTTCCGGGACAACTGTAACCTTTGTCATAATAGATGGATTGGTCGTTACTGTCGCATCAGTTGGCGACTCCCGCTGTGTACTAGAAGCTGAAGGGTCAATTTATCATTTATCTTCTGATCATCGATTTGATGCAAGTAAAGAGGAGTAAGATTGTTTTCTCCTGATGCACGTCACTTCCCCTTTCTCATGGCTGTAGCCTTGCTCCTATAACTTAATGTTGACGTGCAGGGTTGATCGTGTAACTGAATGTGGAGGTGATGTTGGAAGGCTAAATGTTGTTGGTGGTGCTGAGGTTTGAACTCTGTCCATTTTTTTTTCTTGTAAGCTGGCAACAAGGCTTGATTATGTAGATGACATTTCTTAAGTTCTTTGCATATCCTATATGTATGCAGGGTCTAATTACGGCACATAATGTTTGGATGTGCTTGATACAGTTCTAAAATTAAATCGACAACTAATTTAGGTGGCATTCTAGTTAGATGTGCATGTTTTGTGCTTGCTTTTTGTTGTCAATCTAAATTGTTTGCTACCATGGCTGCCTAAAGAACAATTTCAAAACCTCTGTTATTATATCTTACACACTTCAGCGGCTTACACATCTGCAAGCGATACTACACCAAACGTCAAATTTATCATTCATTTTAGAAGGGGGCCACTCTTTTCCCTCGTCCCACTGCCACCCCTTCCCACCACCCACATGGCACAAAAAGGCCACAATTTTAGCTAAGTGACTTTGCAGTTTTTCCTTTCCACCTGCTTGACCCATATTTATTTTTTGCTTACCTCCAGATTGGCCCCCTTAGGTGTTGGCCAGGAGGTTTGTGCTTATCAAGGTCAATTGGAGATCAAGATGTTGGTCAATTTATCGTCCCAGTTCCTCTCGTAAAGCAAGTAAAGGTATGTCCTGTATAATACTTTACATCAGCTTTGCAGGCAATTTACTTAACCTTCTTTGATTCTTATGTCTTCTTCTTTCGTCTGTAAATCCTGTAGTGGTAATAAAGTTATAGTTTCTCCAAGTCTCTTGCCTTGATCAGTTGGTCTCATATGATAATCGATCATATATCTAGTGTCATATTTTGCATTCGTTAAAACTTGTGTTTTCTTTCAATACGTATCTCTTCCCACATGGCCACAATTTTCTCTTGTACCTCTACATCTACACTAACTCAGGGCTTAGCAACTTGTGTGCAGCATGAAGAATACATATGTATTGTTTCCATTGTTTCTTTTGTGAACCTACACCGCTTGCATAAGCTGCCTCCTTTTCGTTTTTCGATTTGTCCATTTTGAGAGAATCGTAACAGTTAGGTGATTTCGTGTCAGTTATTATTCAGCATTATGTCTATCATCAGCATTCAAACATTAATCTGCCTTCTTATATATGTAGCTATCTACTGCGGGAGGCCGACTTATTATTGCAAGCGACGGTGTTTGGGATGCCTTGTCTGCAGAAGCAGCTTTTAACTGTTCACGTGATCTTCCTCCAGAGCCTGCGGCTGAACAAATCGTTAAAGTAACACCCCCTACTTCCCTCTCTATATGCAGCCTAAGTCTTACATGATAGCCTTCTTTACACATTTGAAACCTTTTGCAGACTGCTGTGCAATCAAAAGGGCTGAGGGATGATACCACTTGTATTGTCGTTGATATAATAGCAGAAAAAACCAACTCTTGCATGCCACATCCTAAAAAGCAACCTGGAATTGGCGTCTTCAAAAATATGTTCTGCAAGAAAAAATCATCCGACTCATCGTCCCACACGGATAGAGAATATATGGATCCAGATATTGTGGAGGAAATATTTGAGGATGGATGTGCGCTTCTTTCTAGGCGGTGGGTTCCCTAATTTCATCATGATAGTTAAAGCTTATACATTTTGATGGGCACTTGTTTTTTTTCAAAAATTTGCAACAGGAGTTGTAAATATGATTTTGCATGTTTGTCATTGTTCAATGCAGGCTTGATTCTGAGTATCCTGTTCGAAATATGTTCAAGCTCTTCATATGTGCCATTTGTCAAGTAGAGTTAAAACCAAACCAAGGGATATCTGTACATGAAGATTCATCACAACCTGGGAGCTTGCGTCGCTGGGATGGTCCATTTCTTTGCCAGAGCTGTCAGGAAAAGAAAGAAGCAATGGAGGGAAAGCGTCGTTCACGAGGTCTTATTTAGTGATCTGTTATTTGCACTAGATTATTTTTTTTTGCGAAATATTTGCACTTGATTATTTAGGAAGCATCAATCTGCTCTTTCTTATACTACTTGCCCTCGTTAATATTCTGCAGATTCATCACGGTCAAGTGAATAGTTGTCATGTGTAGAGTGATCAGGTAACTACTGACCAACAACGCCCCAGCGCCACCGATTTTGCAGCATTTTCTTCTGTTGTGGCACTTCCTTGATCACATGGAATGTCTGGGAGTTCTGATCTAGAACTAGAGTGAAGTATTGAATTGCCATTGTGGAGGTGGCTGCCAAGGATAGCTCTCATCCCAAGTGAGAGGCATGCCTTGTCCTACAGCAAGGTTCTTGCCCAGGAATGCATGCAGCTTTACTCTCCCTTCGATCTTGATGGCAATATACAGGTTGAAAGATTGGTGACAGAATGGTATGTCATGTCTAACTTAAGGTCAATTGCTGCAATGCAAATCACTCATCGTATAGAGCTCTGACAATAGCTGCGGCATTGTGATTCTGAAATAGGACTTAGGTGAGCACATCGATTTTTCTCCCCCCTTCAGGCTAGCCTTAATTTAGGGTCGAATATTATCGGTCCCTATTGAGGTCCAGCCTTTGCTGACACCAATGTAATTAGCATCTAAAGAAATCATTTGATACAGCTGTGATTCATCAGCAAGACATCTTACTTGTCATGTACAATGTACAGATCTTGCTAACGAAGACAGATCTGTTTCTTCTTCTGCCTTGTGGCATTATCGATTGGCACAAGATTTTTCCTTTGGTGCACCTCTTATACCAGGGGTCTTGGAAACTGTCGGTTTGTAACAAAGGTGCACCTCTTATACCAGGGGTCTTGGAAACTGTCGGTTTGTAACAAAGAAATTGCAGTATACCACTTGACTCACTGGCCACTGCAGTTGTCACCGTGTATGGCCGTATGGAGTTGTCACCGTGTATGATCTTGTACGCATTTTAGTTTTTTCAAAATATATTGTGTACTCCCTATGATTTCAATTCAAATGTAGGCTGTTTAGCTTTCCAAATTAGAATTCCTTCGACTTTTCTTACCCCAAATTTGATCACTCGTCTTGTTAAAAAAATTGTGCAAAATATCACATCTTTTGTTATGATTTTCTTGTTAAAAAAATTGTGCAAAATATCACATCTTTTGTTATGATTTATTATTAATAAAAGTTTTTCAAAAATGACTTTATTTGCACAAATATCACATCTTTTGACTATATTTGCATAACTTTTTTGAATAAGACGAGCGGTCAAACTTGAGGTCAAAAAAGTCAAACGAATTCTAATTTGGAACAAAAAGAGTACTATCTAAATATAAGTGATCTTATAACGTTCAAGTGTTTTTTTAATATTACTTTCGTTTGTTGCTACTACTCTTACAAATAAAAATGAGTCATGCTTTCCTCTGTACAATAAATTTAAGGGCGAAAAAACAATTATCTGAGCTACTTTCTTATTCTCGTTAAGACATGAAATTGTCTTCAATATTATATTTTGACGAGCAAAGTAGCAATAGATACGAAATATAGGGATTATCTTAAATGAAAATTATTAACACCTGTTGTACCAAAATATACTATCGAGAAGACACCGTAGGCGGGAGCGAGTATGAAAGCACTTTTTATAATTAATATAGTAATGTCAATCCTGTATTACAGCAAATAATTTGCTATATTATTTTAGACGTCTAATACCCATCAAATTTGTTTCATTGGTGAGTTTATTACTTTGCATGTCTAGTTCGTGAAAGTTGTGAAACTTTGAAAACTAGTTTGAAAAAGTGCCAAAGTTGTGGAACCCAAAAGTTGCAAAAGTAAGGACATGTTTAGTTCGTGAAACTTTAGAAACTAGTTTGCAAAAGTGCCAAAGTTTGCAAACTAGTTGAACGGGGTGTTTAGTTCCAAAGTTGCAAAAGTTACATTGAAAAGTGTGTCACTAGAGAGATGACACGTTTTCCAACACGTTACTTTTGCAACTTTGCATACTAGTTGAAGGGATGGGTGTTTAGTTCTAAAATTGCAAATTTGCAAGCTAGTTTTCAAAGTTTCACGAACTAAACATGGCCTAAGTTGAAAAAGTTGTATTGGGGAGCGTGTCGCTAGAGAGAGGACACGTTTTTCAATGCGTTACTTTTGCAACTTTGCAAACTAGTTGAAGGAAGGTGTCTAGGCCCTCCACAACGCGGAGTAGTGAAAAAAAATATATATGTGGGCTCCACGATCAAAAATTGGAACCGGGATACTGTACTGCAGTGGAACGCCCTGTTTGGTACAGATTCGGTCAGCTCCAGCTTCATCACTGTAGGGTCACTGTGCTGTGTCAGAAGAAGCTGCGGGGAGCATGGTTTCACCAGCTTCGGCAGCTCCGGGCGTGTCAGTCAGAGACAGCGAGATGAGAGAGAAAAAGAGATTCTCGCTACAGTATTGCTACAGTGTTGCAACAGTGCACATGTCAGGAGAGTCAGGCGGAGCTGGAGCCGAAGGAATCCATGCCAAACATGTGGCATCACTCGCGAGGCCCACCAGGTAGTAAAAAAAATCACTCAAAGGACATGGTCCTATGTATGTCTGGTTTAGAAGCGCAGGAGGAGATACGTTTTCCATTTGTTTAGGGCGTGTTTAGTTCCACACAAAATGCATAAAGTTTTCACCTTGAGAACCGTGTGCACGTGGTCCAATGCATAAACTTTATGTATAAAGTGGCCATCTAAACACGTCCTGAGCATCAGTTCCAGTACGTGCATCGCTCCCTGTTTTTTGGACACTAGCACTTCTAGGCACTGGTGATTACAATGTGTGAAGTGATGCTATTTCCTTCTCTTTCTATTTGGGGCATTACTCAAGGCTCACGTTGTGGAAGGCTTTAGTTTCAAAATTGCAAATTTATAAACTAGTTTTCAAAGATTCACGATCTAAATATGGCCTAAAACAGTTATGTTATTCAACATACTAGAACCTCTGTAGATTTGGCATGTGCCACGGAATCCTATAGACCACCACATGAATCTGTAACAAAAAAAAAAGATTTCGGACCAAGCAGTAGCATTTCCAGGATGCTGACATGCTTGGGCTATCTTTCAATATGTTCCTTACGAAATTTACTAGGTTCGTGCCCGTGCGTTGCTACGGGAAGGAAACAAAATTGTAGAAGTGATAAAATTGGTGCGACAAAAAAACCATACTTATTTAGATTACCAAATATGTGTGGCGGGACGCGCATAGACACGCATATTTTATAATTCAAGCGAATACACAATAATATGAATGAGTTGAATAATATGACTCAAATAAATTTTCAATAATTTTAAAAAGTTCAACCAACACTCTACAGCTATAGCTTAAGTGTAAACAAAACTAAGAAAGACATCAAATAGATCGAATTGCTCTTCATAAGCACCAAGCAAAAGATATACAAGGCCCAAGTTTCATCATATACAGGAATATTTTCAGTTCCTGTTAGAGTCATGCTCTGGAACACTGAGATGTACCCATCCTTTGCATCCAGGTTAAAAGAATTACAAAGTTACAAAGCATATGTATATTGATTGCTTTTGTTTCTTCAATCACAACAAGATCTTACATTTCCTAGGGCTGTGCGAGTGCGTAATCTTTGACGCTGGTATCTGTTCTGTAGATGCATTGCAATCCCTGCATGATTGCCCATCGCAGGAAGAGTTGCACCCCCCTCTGTAAAAGGTCAGTGTTTGACTCATCCTTAGAAGATTTGGATGTGCTGCCAAATGACACCTACTTCAGTGCTTCCTCCAAGAAAAGAAGAAAGCATATACCTGCTTGCTAGAACAATCAGGCTGTCCCTTTATCTCCCATGTAAGGCTAATAAGAGCCATTACCATCGCTAGATATTGGTGACATTTTCCACCTGAAAATATAGTAGTGAATCATGATAAAAGAAGCATGCATTGGATAAGAAACTTAACCAACCAATAGACTCAACATGGTATTTAAATGTTGATGAAAGTACCTTCAAGTACCAACAGATTATTAGAATCGAGAAAACTTAACCGGACATGGGTTAAAAATGCATGTTTGCAGATAACGCTAAAATGCTGCAGTCAAAAGTTTTAGGCAACAAAATTTTGCGAGTGATGATCCCTTACCATGGACAAATGTCACTTCCATTTGCAATCAATAAATTGGGTTTGGATGCCCCTTGTACCACTTTTGTGCTGCACCATACAGCTATGGCAAGAATATAGTCCCAAGCTCCCAGTTCGATCGAAACCTGAAGGAAAACCATCAGCTTGTTATTAGGCTCCACACCATATTCACTCAAGCATTTAAAGGAATATCAATCTGAAAAAAAAAATCCATGGCTGTAAGAAGCAGCAGAACTATTTTCTACAACTGAATTTTCCATGGGTGTAAGAAGCAGCAGAACTATTTTCTCATATCATGATCAGATTTTACCGATAGTGGAAACCAAATTAACCAGAGTATGACTGAAGCTGCTTAACCTTTTAAAATTATTTTACTTATCTTCTTTTGCACTCTAGGAGCATAGAAAAAATACAAAGTTCAGATAAGATTTGTCATATCGACATTCAGGCATTCTGGAAACACATGCTAAATACCTGAGATTACCATGCTTACATGTCATGCAATGTAATTGGAAAATATCGAGAACACATTACACTGCAAAAAACAATAGTGCAGACCAATTACCACTTGGCGCCAAAATTCAAAACAGTCGACTAAGTCAAATTCATCTTGGCAATAAACACATTATGCATGGGTTACGAAATTTGGACATGGAAGTGGGGCATACTACCACGTTTCACTACCATACAGAAGTGAATTAAGAGTCAACAGAAGAGATCAGCAGATATACTGAAAACCAAAAAGAACATCAATATTCAGTAGCCACAAATATTCTGTCGAAGCTGAATGGAAGCAGATTTATCCATGGATTGCCAAAATCCAAATGTAAAACATAACCCCATTCAGTTTCTCATGTTTCAGAATAACCTTTAGTTAGAGACCAACTATGTATGTATAAAAGCATTTTGTGGAAGAGAAGAGGTACCTCCGCATCAATCCTATGAAGAGTCACTTGATAGACAGATACAGATTTCCCATCTGATTTCTTGCAAGATTCAAGGATGGTTCTTCTTGGTGCTCTACCAGGTGAACTCGTCCTTGACATGGCGCAAAGATCAAATTCCTGCAGTGTTCCTGCAGCTTGGCTGTTTGCCGCTACTTCCGCCTCTTCTATGTTTATAACTGAAGTAATATCTTCTATAAACTGTAAAACAGGTCATGACTCGAGCGATTAGCTATGCTTAATTTGAAATACCACCTGACCAAAAACTAACAATGTGCTCCTCTAAATCTTAGTACATGGTTTTCAATAAATCTGCACATAGAGTAATAAATCCAATTATCAAAATATCCTTTTCAAGAAGCCCATTGCAAAATGAACTTCCATATCTACAGGTCCTTGAATCCCTAAAAATTCAGCAGAAAGAACTCATCTCTGATGCGCCATAACAGAGGACAGAGGTGGGGGGGTTTCCCATGGGATACACTATTAAGATTTATAGGATCAAAATGATACATACATATAGGTTAGGGGGAAAATTCTTATGCTGTGATACCTGGCTTTGGAGGCCTGATGAGCAAGAACACACACTATGCAGGAGTACTCCACTATGCAGTGTGTATGCGCACAAAGCATGCTAGACCTGCCGGACGACAGTGCCTAGCAATGGTTGGCCTGCGCCTCCAGGTCGACGCTGCTGTCATGGAATTCATAGAATTCTGCTTCACAGCAACATAGCTAATTCAATAGTCATATCTTATTCCCTTTCCAATAAATATAATAGTATTATCCCAAGAGGAACCAGGTCCTACTGGAAAAAAAAAGTTTCTCACCATTCTGAATTTCTGATTGTTATGTGGGGATTAAAGTTCAGTCGGCGCAAGAAGTCAGGGAAGAGCTTAGGCGCCCAGATTAGTAGTTAGTTAGAGATAGATAAGATTTGTTTGAGATTTGGTTGGTTAGTTTGAAAGAGAGATTTGTTTAGAGATTTGTTAGGAGGTTGTTAACTTCCGGCGTCATATAAGCCGAGAAGGAGAGAGGGAAAGACACGCTTAGATTGATCATAACCTGGGCGCCGTTCCTGCCTCCCTGGTGCGACGTGAGCTTCACCATTGCTCCGCCGCGCCGTCGAGGTCCAGGGCCGCGTCCGGCCACCTCTTTTGAATACAATCTTCGTCGTGTTCCCTCGTCCAATTCTCTACCCTCTGCCACCCATCACAACTTGGTATCAGCTGAGCCTTGTTTCGTGCCCATGGGTGACCACGATGACTTCAAGAAGGAGATGGCGACGATCTCCAGTGGCCTCAAAGACCTGGTGGCGAAGTTCGACGATCTGACCGTCAAGGTCGATCGCCTGTCGCCGCTCGCGCCCGTGGCGACCAAGCTCGCCGCCCTGCCGGACAAGGTCGTCACCCTCCAGTCCACGGCGTACGAGAACACGGAGCAAGTCCGTGCGCTCAATCTCGCCCTCATCCGCGTCGAGTCTTCGCAGCGCGACGGCAAGGCACACGTCGACGACGACGGCGACGACACCATCGACTCCATTAACGGTCCTCCGAAGCACGGGCCCAAGCCTCCGCCGCACACGGGACGGGGGCCGTTCCGCCAGGAGCCGCCATCGCGTGATCGCTTCCGCGATGAGGAGGACGACTACACCGACACCCGCTTCCATCCGCGCGCCCGCCTTGAGTTCCCGGTGTTCGACGGCAAGGAGGACCCTCTCCCGTGGCTGAATCGCTGCGAGACCTTCTTCCGGGGCCAGAACACGCCGGAGAAACGCCGCGTTTGGTACGCATCCATGCACCTGTCCGGGTCCGCCCAGCTGTGGTACTACAGGCTGGAGCTCACGGCGGGCACTCCCTCCTGGCGCCGCTTCGCCCAGCTGGTGCAGCAGCGATTCGGGCCGGCGATGACCGACGGCCCCGTCGGCGAGATCATGCTCCTGCGCCGCTCAGGCTCCGTGGAAGACTACACCGACCAGTTCCTCTCCCTGGCCTGCCGCGACGCGGACCTCACCGAGTTGCAGCTGGTCCAGATGTACACCGCCGGGCTGGTGAACCCCTTGAAGACGGACGTCGCGCTCCGTCGCCCGCAGTCCCTCGACGACGCCATCATGTTCGCCCGCGCCTACGAAAAGCGCCTTCATCTGGCGCCGTCCGATCCGGGACACGGACGCGGGGGCCGCTCGGCGTCCCAGTCCCTTGCGTCGGCTCCCCCGCCCCCGGCGTCGGCCTCGTCTACCCCTGCAGGCTCGGGCAAATCCACACCGCTGGTTTCGTCTCTGCCTCGCCGCCGCCTCTCGCCTGGGGAGATGGCACAGCGCCGCGCCGACGGCCTGTGCTACAATTGCGACGAGAAATTCGTCATCGGTCACCGCTGCAAGAAGTTGTTCATCATTGAGGTCGTCGGATTCGAGGAGGAGGACGACGACGATGTGGACGAGACGATCGAGTGCGCGGCAATCACCGGCGCCCTTGCCGCGCCGGGGATCTCTCTCCACGCCCTCACCGGCGTCCGCGCGCGGGGCTGCCAGACCATGAAAGTCTATGTCGCCGTCGGCGACGCCGTGGCGGTCGCCCTCCTCGACTCAGGCTCGTCCCACAACTTCATCGACGTCGACATGGCCCGGCGCGCGGGGATCAAGCTACAGCCGGGCGCGGGCCTCTCGGTGGCCGTGGCGAACGGAGACCGCGTGTCGTCGCCGGGCAAGACAGTGGCACAGACCGTCCACATTGGGGGAGAGGCGTTCGACCTCGACCTTTACGCCCTTCCCCTCGGCGAGTACGACATGGTGTTGGGCGTCCAGTGGCTGGGCACACTGGGCCCCATTCTCTGGGACTTCGCGAAGCACACCATGGCGTTCGTGCGCGGCGGCCGGCGAGTCCTGTGGCGCGGCGCGGACACGACACCGGGGCCCTCCTCGGCCGCGCTTTCTACCTCCGGTGGCGAGCTCCTGGAGGCGCTGCTGGAAGAATTCGCTGGCCTATTTGTGGAGCCCCAGGGTCTTCCACCTCGCCGCCACCTCAGCCACCGCATCCACCTCAAGCCGGGCGCCGGAGCCGTGGCAGTGCGGCCATATCGCTACGCCCACACGCAGAAGGACGAGCTGGAACGCCAGTGCGACGAGATGCTGCGGACAGGCGTCATCAGACCAAGCTCATCGGCATTCTCTTCGCCGGCACTCATCATCCGCAAACAGGACAACACGTGGCGCTTCTGCGTGGACTACCGCGCCCTCAACGATGCCACCATCAAGGACAAATTTCCCATTCCGGTGGTGGAGGAGCTGTTGGACGAACTGCGCGGCGCCAAGTTCTTCACCAAGCTCGACATGCGCTCGGGGTACCATCAGGTACTGATGCACCCCGACGACGTGGAGAAGACGGCGTTCCGCACACACCAGGGCCTGTTCGAGTTCTTGGTGATGCCCTTCGGCCTCACCAATGCCCCCGCCACGTTCCAGGCGATGATGAACGACATCCTGCTGCCCTTCCTTCGCCGGTTTGTCCTCGTGTTCTTCGATGACATCCTCGTTTACAGCTCATCATGGTCGGAGCACCTCCGCCACGTTCGCACGGTCTTCCGCACACTGCAGGATCATCAGCTCTTCCTCAAGAAGTCCAAGTGCGCATTCGGGCAGACGTCCGTGGCTTACCTGGGCCATGTCATCTCGGCTGAGGGCGTCGCCATGGACAAACAGAAGGTCCAGGCCGTGCTGGAGTGGCCGATTCCCAAGTCGGCGCGGGCGGTGCGCGGTTTCCTCGGGCTGGCGGGGTACTACCGCCGGTTCATCCGGGACTTCGGCACGATCGCGGCGCCGCTGACCGCCCTACTGCGGAAGGAGGGCTTCCGGTGGAACGACGACGCCGGCCACGCCTTCCGTGCTCTGCAGCTCGCCTTGACGACGGCACCTGTGCTGCAGCTGCCGGCGTTCGACCTGGACTTCATCGTCGAATGCGACGCATCGGGCTCAGGCTTTGGCGCGGTTCTTCATCAGGGAGCAGGACCGGTGGCCTTCTTCAGCAAGCCGATCGCGCCGCGCCACGCCAAGCTCGCCGCGTACGAACGCGAGCTGATCGGGCTGGTTCAGGCGGTGCGGCACTGGCGGCCTTACCTCTGGGGCCGTCGCTTCGTGGTCCGCACCGATCACCGGAGCTTGCGCTTCATCCTCGACCAGCGGCTCACGACCATCCCCCAACATCAGTGGGCAAGCAAGCTCCTGGGCTTCGATTTCGTCGTCGAGTATAAGCCAGGTGAAACGACCCGGATTTTTAGAAACGAGAATCCGAATCCCTGTACCATTGTGATAGTCCCAGAATCAACAGCTATCACGTACAGAACTCATTTCAGCTGGATATCACATCCATACAACGAAAACAATCATCAGAGTTAGCTTACAACAAGGATATATAACGGAAAGCGTACCGGTACATGCCCCTTGGGCTAAACGACAATATGAAAACCAACGCAACGGTAACTAGGCTTCAAGCCAGCTTCATCTTCAGAGCGCCACTTCCACAGGCAACACTTGAGCATAGCACTGCAACCTTCTCACCAACTTCAACGGAGTTGGTCTTGCACTTCGGATCTTCACCTGTTCATTCACAAACTGCCCCCAAGGATTGGGACAGGTCCACGTCACCATCCGTAATGCAAGCTTTAAGGTGGCCTAAATCTAGTATAAGAAATATCAAGGACAGGCTTAAGGTTAATCCTATGCAAGCAGCAGCATCTCCATCCCAAAACCATTCTCACAACACCTACGAGCAGTCCTGGCGCACCAGGTACCCGTCCCCAAGCATCTTCCACTCATCACTCTCTAGGCGATGTGAAAGCTCCCACCCTTCACATCTCAACTGCCCGAGGCAGGCCCTACTCTAGAGGGGAGGTAGAAATCCCTAAAACAATGGCGGAAATAAACAGTTTCACACAGGAATCGTCCATTGTCCGCGGACGGCGGCTATATATATAGATTAGACTCTGCAGAGCTTGTACTCCTGGACCCACTCGGGCTGCGAGACGGTGTACGGCCGCCTCGAGACGCAGCCCACAGCACAGACCCTAGCCAGTGAACGGTACCCTCCTGCTTTTCCCGGCTTAGGATACACTGAAGACGCAACTCGGTGTCCGAGAACTGTGATGGCCTCCCCCGCGGTGGCCAAGTCCCGGGGTATGAGCCTCCTTCGGGGGACAAAGGTCTCCGCCTTTTCCCCCACACACTTCCGCTAACTCCTTACAGTCCGGGTACCGCACTTAACTAGGCTGGCTGGAACACCCCCCAGTAGATGTAAGTGGTGAGCACGGAAAGTCCCGAGGAAAGTCATAACCAACTCGGTTTTTGGTGCCGGGGTGAGCGTCACCGTCAAATAGCGTATCCACCTCCAGTGGTCCGCTCGCGCACCCATTACAGGTATTGCCGCCAAACTCCTCAAGTAGCACAAGAACTCGTACCCGCCACAGGTACACCACAGGATGCGCCTAAGTTCGCACCCCAAGCCCTCGATACGAGATCGAGTTAAGCTGCTCACCCCCGCAAAGTTCCCAAAACCCCTTACTCCTTTCCCGGGTTTTTGCCCCACACACGCCAAGAATCCTATCACATCCATCCCATACACATGCAAGCATAGCAAGTTCATAGCATCAAAGTGTATTGGGTTTATCAAGGATAACGTTAAGTAAATAAGGCCATGCAATAGGTCATTATCATCATCATGCGAGAAAGTAAAGCGCTAGCATACTAGTAGCAATGCCTAATAGGATTCAAAGTAGGATGGGCGTGGACACCTGTGACTTTACGATCCAAACTCATCTTGACGTAGTCGTACAAGTCTTCACTTGCCGAAGTTTAAGTTGATGAAGTCCACGAAGTCTTCTGGATCTTCCTTGGATCCTAGTACACGTTTGCATAAATAAACAACGGCATCTAATGCGAATAAACTCCAAATAAGAAGCAATAAGAACCAAATAACACCAAACCTCACACTAACGGGTAGTTCATGATTTTAGAAGGAATACCTAAATTGGTTTCAATTTATTCTAAGCTACGGTTGATTTTATACTATTTTCCTTTAATAAACCCTTTCTAGATTTTCGCAAAAGGAAAAGAAAACAACTGACATGTGGCCACACTGAAATGCGTCACATGCCAGGCCCGGGTTAGCCGTGCTAACATCGTCATGATGTCATCACGTGGGATTAGTTTTGGACACCGGTAGTGGGCCCTACCGACGTCGGGGTGGACCAAGTCAACAACCAGGGTTGATTGGTCAACGGCTCAAGGTTCGGTCAGCGATCAAGCTGGTTAGCGGCCAAGTTAGTTGGCTAAGTTAGAGAACAGTTAGCGGACCCTATGCATCATTGTATGGGTCCCAGCGGTCAGGTGGCTAGGCTGATTAAGTCAGTGGGGTACACATGCTATCATGTGGGCCCCGTATTGTTAGTGGCCCAGATAGTTAGTTAGTGGGCCTGGCTCGTTAGAAGATGGGCCCGAAGTGTTAGTGGGCCGAGATAGACTGTTAGCGGGTCGATACTGGGCCGACAAGATTGAAAGGTATACGGGTCAGGTAGCAAGGCATCTTGTCTAGACGGCAGCAAAGCTCGGATCCGATGCAACGAGTTGCACACAAGTCCGGGCGGTCTCTGGTGTGATTCAAGGTTAGGCCGGGAACAGGCTAGGCGGAGGTTGGTCGGAGCGGCTATGGATCAAGAAGGGTCACGGTTTAGGTTCAAGGTCGAGGCAAGGGCGACGAAAGGTGTTGTTCATGCACTCAGGATTAAACGGCAAGGGGGAGGGGGTGGTTTAGGCCGATGTGACGCGAGCACAAGGGTTCACCTTGGCCGCGTTATAAGAAGGGCGTTGGTATAACGGGAGCGAAGCGAGGTCGTCCATGGTTTCGGGTTCGTCAAGCAAGGGTAGGGTTTTCGCACGAGCTCACGGTTCACCACATGGTCGCGGAACGATCGACAAAGGATGACGACAGGGTGGCTTAGGAACGGCATGACAAGGCTTTGGACGGGGTCGTCACTTGGGCTGGTTCGGCCTAGCGGGTTTACGGGCCGCACGACATGAAGTCGTAGCTAAGCTTTGGTTGGGCGAACGCGTGCGGGTACGTGGTCGTTCACGGCCGCAGCATCGCCGGGATGGGACGGCATGACATCGGCTAGAATGCTGGTTTACGGCGTTCCATGGTCGCGACGTGGTTGACAAGGTAACAACATGGGGATGGTCAGGGACAGCAAGAGTTCAACGGCAAGGTTCACGACTCACAGTTGACGCACAAGCGACGTTAACTGAAAGCAAGATGGAACGACCAGGACATGCACAGGCTGTTCGGGCATTTCATCGAACACATGGAAGGCGAGATCAGAGGGGCTATGGCTGGGCAGCAAGGGCATGGTGTGGTGATCCTCAACGGCCGTGACACCTGCAAGAACACCGCGGCACGAAGGCCGAACACAGAACTGCAGTGAAACAGCGGCGAGGCGAGCTAGGCATTCCATCGAACACCTAGAGGGCGAGGGCAAAGGCAGCCATGGTTGGGTTGGTTTGGACATGGGTTGGTCATGGGGCAACGGTTCCTGCACAAGAACGCAGCGGCACGAAGGCCGGGCAGCAATGGAGCTCATCGTCGGGGCTCTCACGATCGAAGCAGCAAGGGGCAGCAAGGGGATTAGAACGACGGGGGCATGGCCTGGCTTACCAGCAGCTCGGCGTGAGGGGCTTGGCGCGGTGGCGAGTGAAGCAGGACGAGGTCGGCGCGGTACTCGGCGGCGGCGGCGACGTGGAGCAGAGCAGCGCCGGCGAGGGGCTTCACGGGCGGCAGCACAGGGACAAGGGCGTGGCGAGGTCCGGCGGCGCAGGCTCGCGGTTCAGCTTCTGGACGGCGAACTCGGGGACGGCGTGACGTCGAGGTGACGATGCTCCTGAGCGGCGCGGCCTCCAGCATCGCGGCTCGGGGATGGGCGGCGTCCTCCTCCTTCCTCCTCGACTCCCTCTTCCATCCTCCTCTCTGCTCGCTGATTGCCTGCTCTGCATCTCTGCGTTGCTGCCACCGCTGCTGCTGCGTTGCCTGCTGTGCTGATTTGAAGAGAGGACGGAGGCAGAATTGGTTGGAGAGAGAGAGAGAGATGAGTGGTGTGAGAGAGAAATTGCTGCATGATTCTGTGAGAGAGAGATTCGAGTGAAGAGACGATGGGAGAATTAATTCTCTGGTGCTTGCGGTGGATGAGATCGAGAGGAGAGAGATAGAACTGCTGCTTGCTTCTTGCGGTGGAAGAAATGAGCAGGGGAAAGAGAGGCGGCTGCCAGGGAGGATGGAAAAGAGAGGGGAGGGGTGGGAAATTTATAGGAAGGGATTAGAGCTAGGGTTAGGTTGTGGGCTTTAGATGGGCCTAGGTTTGATGGGCTAGGATATTATTAGCCTATGAAATAAATTCACAATAATTTATTTCATAAACCGTGAAACAAATGAATTAGACTAATTATCCAGATCGAATTAATTAAGAAATAACCAATTCAAAATCCGGATAACGTGGCCATAATTCAGAACAAATTCTTTAGATATTTGGGATGAATTAATCAGACTATTTTCTGAACCAGATTAATTAAATCAATAATCAATCCGTTCAAAGGAAAATAGCGCCATAATTCGGATAGAGTTTTCTGGAACTCCGGATTGATCTGGACGCCGAGAATTTCGATGCAGACTTTGATTGGGATTAGAGAGATGGATGATCGGTCCGATATGTTAGTGGGTCAACTGGCCGGGAGATCGGATAGTGCTTAGGTAGCGGCTTTCGCCACAGGGTTTGATCGGGCGAGTTAGTTGTTAGCTTTAGATTTATATTTGAATTTAGAATCCAAATATAAATCACACTCAAAAACCAAACAAAGCCAAAACACTCTAACCTAAATTTAACCTAAGCAGAATTAAAAGGTCAATTTTAATTTCCTAGGAATTTAGGGAGATTCACAAGAAACCAATCTAAGGTGTTTTCACGACAACACAAGCAAAAATTTTGAAATCCACAATTTTACAATCAAGGAACATTCCGGAAAAATCCGGGATGTTACAGACTCCCCCCCTCAGCAGAATCTCGTCCTCGAGATTAAGGCTGCACTGGGGTTGACCGGAGTTCTTTTGCTTCTTCAAGTTGTCTGATAGCTTCCCGATGCCTCCATAGTTGAGATTACTTTTCCAAAATGGCATATAACTCCTTAATCCAATTTTTACCAATTCTGAGTTGCGACTCAGAATCCAATATATACTTTACTAAATACTCTTGATCAGTTGATCTGGTGCATCTTGTTCTCAATGGTAGCGTCTTGCGTGTTCTCTCTTTGATTGATCCACAACAAGTGGGTGTACTTATTCCCATCTAGTTCCAAACTGCTAGGCTTGTATCGTCTTGATACTCTCGGTTAGCCTAATATACCTTATATGAGATAAACAATCTAACACCTTAAGGTATTACATTCCATGTGGGAGATCCTTGAATCATCTGAATCCTTCTTTCCGCGAATATCCATATCTTTTCTCGTATCTTCAATCCTCAACAATCTGGTTGTACTAATTAATGGTTAGGGCATGAGAGGGTTCATTTCCTTAATTCCAATGTAGATGACATATCCACGGGTTATTTGTTCGAGGTAAATCCTTAATCTCCCGGTTTCACGTCTTGTAGCTTGGATAGCTATTTCTTAAGCCTCCTAAGCTAATTCCAACAAGGAGGTATATCTTGATTCCGTGTAAATTATGTCCTCCTTTCAGCTTCTAGCTCCTAGTGGATCTTACGGAGTTCGACTTGGTCACCCGAGTACTAGGGTTGATTCAGCTTCCATCGAGCTTATCTTTTCATCTATAAATCATTACCAACTTTTCAATCCTTTAATTAGTCCATGTGTTGGTTATAGCACATTTGGGTAATATTCTCATACTCGTGCTTGGGATATCCGATGTATTCAATCCTTCTCCTGGTTACCCATATTACGAGTTATCACCTTTCATCCATACTGTTCTAAAGGGTCATTCATATTTTCCTTGTCAGTGTGGAAAAGATCAATTCTTCTTTCCAATTACCACACTTAGTACTTCGGGTATTCCTGACATCTGTGTAGATCTTTTTAGTAGTACTTCAAACTCAAACGTCCTTTATACCAGACTCAAGATAGTCGATACTTCCTTATGTGAATACCACCATTGATTTTCCATATTTCTCAGTAGGATCTTATTCACATAATTGGGGTTTATTATAGGCATTTGTCGTTCCATGGTGTCATTCGGGTGTTAGACAAATCCCTCTGTTTCTTTTTCTAGATGGTATTCGATCCAACGACTATCCTGGAAAAGGTCTTAGCTTCCCTTAACTTCATCAATCCTTCCATAAGAATGATCACTGGAGATCTTGTATAGATATTAACTGTGAGTTACCATCCAAAAAGTTAGTAACTGGTATCCATGATATTGATGGTTTCTTCGCCATGTGAGCTGTAATCCTCTCTTATGCTCATGTTACCTTATAGCTTGGTTCCAATAATTGGGCTGTAGGTTTCTAGGTCTAATCCAACTTATCCAGTGCCTCATGGAGTCCTTCTCCCATCTTGGTAAGTTCATTAGCCAAGTTAGTAGAAAATCTTTGCTATTGGAACTTATTCTGTTGATAAGGTCGCTCTTTAACTCCATGTCTTATTTCAATGACCTAGATACTCCCTTGCAAATTCCAGAGGTACTTGCATACATCAGGTGCTTCTTCTATCGTTTTGACATTGTTCTTGCGAAGGCCTTCTCAGGTGTTCTTCGATCTTTGTCTTCATCCAGCCTAAAGGTTTAGGGTTATGTGTTTGTGTAATGTAGATTAGAAGCAAGTGTACTCAACAAAAGTTTCTTGGTTTTGGATCATTCCATAGAGAGTACGTTCTCTTCATCCAGTAATTGAGTACGATTATTCATTTTGATGATTCCAGAGTACTCAACAAGACACCAATTATTGTGCTTCTGGCAAGGGTTCCTATAGCTGGGGTTATGTTTAGGTTCTATCTTCTTAGCATTCACCTCAGAATGGTGTTCCTTTTCCAATAATTTCAAGATAACTTATCCAAAAATCTTGTTCTCCAACAGAAAATCTTGAGGTGCTCATCCTTTGACGGTTCATAGAAAGATCATTAGCTTGTAAACTCATGGCAGTACACCCGTGGGGATCGCTTAGCTCTCCCCCCCTCAGTGTTAGCACTAGAGTTTACTTGGGGGCTAGTATTCTTTGGCAACACGTAGTGGTGGTCTTTTCTAAGTGGGTGGTGTTCTAACTAGTTGCACAAGGAGTTGAGATACAAACACTGAAAACAACACTATCCTACACTCAATGAGAACAAGCAATAAGAACAAGGAAACTACACAAGAACCAATCACTCAAACATGCAATACATTACAACCTAAGTGCTATCTTAAGGCCAACTCCAAATGCCTTAGAGATCTCGCACGCTAAGCGATACTACTATATCGATAGCTTTTCCAAAAAGGTGGTCACCTACTACATGCTGGTGAGAACCAACTCAAGCACTCCACTTCATTATGATATCTTCAAGTTTGTACATCTAGAAAATCTCGACCAAATTCCAAAAGTCGTATTGCTTTCCCATCTTCATTATGATAATCTCTTCATGTTGTTCTGAATTCTGTGATTCCAAAAGGTTCAATAGTAATCTGAGAAGTCATGATAAATCCAACAAGTCAAATCCTTTGTATTCTTGGCACTCGCCCTATAGTTCCTTAATCTCTTGATCCTTCCAACGATCTGTACTCCCAAGATCATAAGAGAGTTATTGTAACTTTCAGTGGCACAGTCTTCTTATGGTCCGCCTATTCATTCGTTGTAGAAGACGTGGAGAGTACTAACTCCAGTTTGCTTCAAATACTTGTTGAAACAAGTTGAAATCTTCTGTACGGTGATCCGAAGAGGTAGAATGGATACTTCTTCATGCTTCACTTTTCCCAGATATGATGGAGGGATTAAGTCAGTGAGTCAGTCAGGAAGAAAATCAAGGATAGTAGGGCATCGAGTAGTTCAAGGAATATTTATGAAGTAGTCCAAGGATGTATATATCAAAATAGACTCAAGTCAGGGCTTCCTAGCTATCGTTCAGTCTAAGGTTTGCGTGCTACGGTCAAGTACGGCTCTGATACCAACTGAAACGACCCGGATTTTTAGAAACGAGAATCCGAATCCCTGTACCATTGTGATAGTCCCAGAATCAACAGCTATCACGTACAGAACTCATTTCAGCTGGATATCACATCCATACAACGAAAACAATCATCAGAGTTAGCTTACAACAAGGATATATAACGGAAAGCGTACCGGTACATGCCCCTTGGGCTAAACGACAATATGAAAACCAACGCAACGGTAACTAGGCTTCAAGCCAGCTTCATCTTCAGAGCGCCACTTCCACAGGCAACACTTGAGCATAGCACTGCAACCTTCTCACCAACTTCAACGGAGTTGGTCTTGCACTTCGGATCTTCACCTGTTCATTCACAAACTGCCCCCAAGGATTGGGACAGGTCCACGTCACCATCCGTAATGCAAGCTTTAAGGTGGCCTAAATCTAGTATAAGAAATATCAAGGACAGGCTTAAGGTTAATCCTATGCAAGCAGCAGCATCTCCATCCCAAAACCATTCTCACAACACCTACGAGCAGTCCTGGCGCACCAGGTACCCGTCCCCAAGCATCTTCCACTCATCACTCTCTAGGCGATGTGAAAGCTCCCACCCTTCACATCTCAACTGCCCGAGGCAGGCCCTACTCTAGAGGGGAGGTAGAAATCCCTAAAACAATGGCGGAAATAACAGTTTCACACAGGAATCGTCCATTGTCCGCGGACGGCGGCTATATATATAGATTAGACTCTGCAGAGCTTGTACTCCTGGACCCACTCGGGCTGCGAGACGGTGTACGGCCGCCTCGAGACGCAGCCCACAGCACAGACCCTAGCCAGTGAACGGTACCCTCCTGCTTTTCCCGGCTTAGGATACACTGAAGACGCAACTCGGTGTCCGAGAACTGTGATGGCCTCCCCCGCGGTGGCCAAGTCCCGGGGTATGAGCCTCCTTCGGGGGAACAAAGGTCACCGCCTTTTCCCCCACACACTTCCGCTATCTCCTTACAGTCCGGGTACCGCACTTAACTAGGCTGGCTGGAACACCCCCCAGTAGATGTAAGTGGTGAGCACGGAAAGTCCTGAGGAAAGTCATAACCAACTCGGTTTTTGGTGCCGGGGTGAGCGTCACCGTCAAATAGCGTATCCACCTCCAGTGGTCCGCTCGCGCACCCATTACAGGTATTGCCGCCAAACTCCTCAAGTAGCACAAGAACTCGTACCCGCCACAGGTACACCACAGGATGCGCCTAAGTTCGCACCCCAAGCCCTCGATACGAGATCGAGTTAAGCTGCTCACCCCCGCAAAGTTCCCAAAACCCCTTACTCCTTTCCCGGGTTTTTGCCCCACACACGCCAAGAATCCTATCACATCCATCCCATACACATGCAAGCATAGCAAGTTCATAGCATCAAAGTGTATTGGGTTTATCAAGGATAACGTTAAGTAAATAAGGCCATGCAATAGGTCATTATCATCATCATGCGAGAAAGTAAAGCGCTAGCATACTAGTAGCAATGCCTAATAGGATTCAAAGTAGGATGGGCGTGGACACCTGTGACTTTACGATCCAAACTCATCTTGACGTAGTCGTACAAGTCTTCACTTGCCGAAGTTTAAGTTGATGAAGTCCACGGAGTCTTCTGGATCTTCCTTGGATCCTAGTACACGTTTGCATAAATAAACAACGGCATCTAATGCGAATAAACTCCAAATAAGAAGCAATAAGAACCAAATAACACCAAACCTCACACTAACGGGTAGTTCATGATTTTAGAAGGAATACCTAAATTGGTTTCAATTTATTCTAAGCTACGGTTGATTTTATACTATTTTCCTTTAATAAACCCTTTCTAGATTTTCGCAAAAGGAAAAGAAAACAACTGACATGTGGCCACACTGAAATGCGTCACATGCCAGGCCCGGGTTAGCCGTGCTAACATCGTCATGATGTCATCACGTGGGATTAGTTTTGGACACCGGTAGTGGGCCCTACCGACGTCGGGGTGGACCAAGTCAACAACCAGGGTTGATTTGGTCAACGGCTCAAGGTTCGGTCAGCGATCAAGCTGGTTAGCGGCCAAGTTAGTTGGCTAAGTTAGAGAACAGTTAGCGGACCCTATGCATCATTGTATGGGTCCCAGCGGTCAGGTGGCTAGGCTGATTAAGTCAGTGGGGTACACATGCTATCATGTGGGCCCCGTATTGTTAGTGGCCCAGATAGTTAGTTAGTGGGCCTGGCTCGTTAGAAGATGGGCCCGAAGTGTTAGTGGGCCGAGATAGACTGTTAGCGGGTCGATACTGGGCCGACAAGATTGAAAGGTATACGGGTCAGGTAGCAAGGCATCTTGTCTAGACGGCAGCAAAGCTCGGATCCGATGCAACGAGTTGCACACAAGTCCGGGCGGTCTCTGGTGTGATTCAAGGTTAGGCCGGGAACAGGCTAGGCGGAGGTTGGTCGGAGCGGCTATGGATCAAGAAGGGTCACGGTTTAGGTTCAAGGTCGAGGCAAGGGCGACGAAAGGTGTTGTTCATGCACTCAGGATTAAACGGCAAGGGGGAGGGGGTGGTTTAGGCCGATGTGACGCGAGCACAAGGGTTCACCTTGGCCGCGTTATAAGAAGGGCGTTGGTATAACGGGAGCGAAGCGAGGTCGTCCATGGTTTCGGGTTCGTCAAGCAAGGGTAGGGTTTTCGCACGAGCTCACGGTTCACCACATGGTCGCGGAACGATCGACAAAGGATGACGACAGGGTGGCTTAGGAACGGCATGACAAGGCTTTGGACGGGGTCGTCACTTGGGCTGGTTCGGCCTAGCGGGTTTACGGGCCGCACGACATGAAGTCGTAGCTAAGCTTTGGTTGGGCGAACGCGTGCGGGTACGTGGTCGTTCACGGCCGCAGCATCGCCGGGATGGGACGGCATGACATCGGCTAGAATGCTGGTTTACGGCGTTCCATGGCCGCGACGTGGTTGACAAGGTAACAACATGGGGATGGTCAGGGACAGCAAGAGTTCAACGGCAAGGTTCACGACTCACAGTTGACGCACAAGCGACGTTAACTGAAAGCAAGATGGAACGACCAGGACATGCACAGGCTGTTCGGGCATTTCATCGAACACATGGAAGGCGAGATCAGAGGGGCTATGGCTGGGCAGCAAGGGCATGGTGTGGTGATCCTCAACGGCCGTGACACCTGCAAGAACACCGCGGCACGAAGGCCGAACACAGAACTGCAGTGAAACAGCGGCGAGGCGAGCTAGGCATTCCATCGAACACCTAGAGGGCGAGGGCAAAGGCAGCCATGGTTGGGTTGGTTTGGACATGGGTTGGTCATGGGGCAACGGTTCCTGCACAAGAACGCAGCGGCACGAAGGCCGGGCAGCAATGGAGCTCATCGTCGGGGCTCTCACGATCGAAGCAGCAAGGGGCAGCAAGGGGATTAGAACGACGGGGGCATGGCCTGGCTTACCAGCAGCTCGGCGTGAGGGGCTTGGCGCGGTGGCGAGTGAAGCAGGACGAGGTCGGCGCGGTACTCGGCGGCGGCGGCGACGTGGAGCAGAGCAGCGCCGGCGAGGGGCTTCACGGGCGGCAGCACAGGGACAAGGGCGTGGCGAGGTCCGGCGGCGCAGGCTCGCGGTTCAGCTTCTGGACGGCGAACTCGGGGACGGCGTGACGTCGAGGTGACGATGCTCCTGAGCGGCGCGGCCTCCAGCATCGCGGCTCGGGGATGGGCGGCGTCCTCCTCCTTCCTCCTCGACTCCCTCTTCCATCCTCCTCTCTGCTCGCTGATTGCCTGCTCTGCATCTCTGCGTTGCTGCCACCGCTGCTGCTGCGTTGCCTGCTGTGCTGATTTGAAGAGAGGACGGAGGCAGAATTGGTTGGAGAGAGAGAGAGATGAGTGGTGTGAGAGAGAAATTGCTGCATGATTCTGTGAGAGAGAGATTCGAGTGAAGAGACGATGGGAGAATTAATTCTCTGGTGCTTGCGGTGGATGAGATCGAGAGGAGAGAGATAGAACTGCTGCTTGCTTCTTGCGGTGGAAGAAATGAGCAGGGGAAAGAGAGGCGGCTGCCAGGGAGGATGGAAAAGAGAGGGGAGGGGTAGGAAATTTATAGGAAGGGATTAGAGCTAGGGTTAGGTTGTGGGCTTTAGATGGGCCTAGGTTTGATGGGCTAGGATATTATTAGCCTATGAAATAAATTCACAATAATTTATTTCATAAACCGTGAAACAAATGAATTAGACTAATTATCCAGATCGAATTAATTAAGAAATAACCAATTCAAAATCCGGATAACGTGGCCATAATTCAGAACAAATTCTTTAGATATTTGGGATGAATTAATCAGACTATTTTCTGAACCAGATTAATTAAATCAATAATCAATCCGTTCAAAGGAAAATAGCGCCATAATTCGGATAGAGTTTTCTGGAACTCCGGATTGATCTGGACGCCGAGAATTTCGATGCAGACTTTGATTGGGATTAGAGAGATGGATGATCGGTCCGATATGTTAGTGGGTCAACTGGCCGGGAGATCGGATAGTGCTTAGGTAGCGGCTTTCGCCACAGGGTTTGATCGGGCGAGTTAGTTGTTAGCTTTAGATTTATATTTGAATTTAGAATCCAAATATAAATCACACTCAAAAACCAAACAAAGCCAAAACACTCTAACCTAAATTTAACCTAAGCAGAATTAAAAGGTCAATTTTAATTTCCTAGGAATTTAGGGAGATTCACAAGAAACCAATCTAAGGTGTTTTCACGACAACACAAGCAAAAATTTTGAAATCCACAATTTTACAATCAAGGAACATTCCGGAAAAATCCGGGATGTTACACCAGGCGCACAAAACGTCGTGGCGGACGCGCTGTCTCGCCGTGACGAGTCGCAAGGCGAGCTGCTGGCGCTCTCGGCCCCCCAGTTCGCGCTCTTTGAAGACATCCGCCAGGAGATCAACGCGGACGCCGCCCTGTCCCAGCTGCGGGACGCCATCAGGGGCGGTACCAAACCAGCCCTTTGGTCGGTGGTGGACGGCCTCATCCTGTTCAAAGGCCGTGTCTACGTCGCGGCGTCGTCCGGCGTGCGCCAGGCCATCCTGGATCTCGCCCACGGAACGGGCCACGAAGGGGTTCACAAGACGCTCCACCGGCTGCGCGCGGATTTCCACCTTCCCGGCGATCGAAGGGTGGTGCAGGATTTTGTGCGTGCGTGCCTGGTGTGCCAGCGGAACAAGGGCGAACACCTTCAACCTGGGGGTCTCCTGCAGCCGCTCGGCGTGCCGACCTCGGTCTGGGAAGATGTGGCCATGGACTTCGTCGAGGCGCTGCCCAAGGTCCACGGCAAGTCCGTCATTCTGACGGTGGTGGATCGGTTCTCCAAGGCGGCGCATTTCATTCCGCTGGGGCACCCCTACACGGCGACGTCGGTGGCACGCGCGTTCTTCACCGAGATTGTGCGCTTACATGGGATTCCCTCGTCCATTGTGAGCGATCGCGATCCGGTGTTCACCAGCGACTTCTGGAGAGAGCTCTTCCGCTTGGCGGGCGTCAAGCTCCGGATGACGTCTGCATTTCATCCTCAGTCTGATGGCCAGTCCGAGGCGACGAACAAGATCATCGCCATGTACCTGAGGTGTCTCACCGGCGACCGCCCTCGTCAGTGGCTCGAGTGGCTGCCTTGGGCGGAGTTCTGTTACAACTCTTCCTATCAGCAGTCCATCAAGACGTCGCCTTTTGAGTTGGTGTATGGCCGGCCTCCCCCTTCGGTACGTTCATATGCTCCTGGGGATGCAAGGCTGCCGGCGGTTGATAAAGCTATGAAGGACAGGGATGAGTTCCTGGCTGAGGTTCGTGATCGGCTTGAGCAGGCGCAGCAGCACTACAAGGCCTCCTATGATCGCCATCACCGTCAGTTGGAGTTCGCCCCTGGCCAGTGGGTTTGGCTGCGTCTCCTGCACAGGCCGGTGGCGTCGCTCCAGGTCAAGGGAAGAGGGAAATTGGGTCCTAAGTTTTTTGGTCCTTTCCGTGTCCTGGAGCGCATTGGAGATGTTGCCTACAGGTTGGAGCTGCCCGCGGGTGCACGAATTCATGATGTGTTCCATGTGGGTTTGCTCAAACAGTACTACGGCGAGCCGCCCTGTCAGACGCCGACGTTGCCACTAGTCCAGCATGGCAGGGTGGTGGTGGAACCAGAGGAGGTGCTTCGGGGACGTCTTGCTCGTGGTCAGCGGGAGATACTTGTTCGGTGGAAGAATGCATCGGCTGCAGAGACTTCGTGGGTGCCGCTCGATGAGTTTCGTCTGCAGTTCCCTCAGTTTCAGCTCGAGGACGAGCTGCTTGTCCAGGGAGGGAGAGATGTTATGTGGGGATTAAAGTTCAGTCGGCGCAAGAAGTCAGGGAAGAGCTTAGGCGCCCAGATTAGTAGTTAGTTAGAGATAGATAAGATTTGTTTGAGATTTGGTTGGTTAGTTTGAAAGAGAGATTTGTTTAGAGATTTGTTAGGAGGTTGTTAACTTCCGGCGTCATATAAGCCGAGAAGGAGAGAGGAAAAGACACGCTTAGATTGATCATAACCTGGGCGCCGTTCCTGCCTCCCTGGTGCGACGTGAGCTTCACCATTGCTCCGCCGCGCCGTCGAGGTCCAGGGCCGCGTCCGGCCACCTCTTTTGAATACAATCTTCGCCGTGTTCCCGCGTCCAACTCTCTGCCCTCTGCCGCCCATCACACTGATGGAGTCTTCGCCCTTAGCCAGGATAAGCACCATAGTCCTGTAGAGAGTAACAGGACAAGCTATCAAGTCAAAACAAAAGCCAAGCTTCTAAGGAAACATGTTCTTCTATATTGTACAAAACCCATGTCTTAAAATTTCAGAACACAAAAACCAAATAAATCACGCATGCTCAGTACTACACTCTCCAACTGAAATCTAATAGACAAACAACATAAAACTTAACTCAGATAAAGGAGTCAAATAATTGAAATGGTGACATGTTCACTCGTAGTAAAAGGTATACTCCTTGCAATCTTTCTAGAAAATCGCCATTTATAGTTGTTGATGAAGTTTCAGCAGGAAAATATCCTCGGTTGTCACTCTTGACTCAACTGTTTCAATTTTTTTAAAATATTAGCAAGCCTATCAAAACAGTACATTATATCATTCAGAAGCGAAAACAATACAGTACATTTAGTGAAACTGTATAGCTGACAGTATTATGAACTCATGAAAAGCACACCCATCATGAGAGTGGCCGAGCAGTAATATATGAGAAGAAAAAAACAGTAGTAAGACTTCAATAAATTCCAGATTAAGCAAGGATCACCATGCGGCTATGTTACAGAACAGGTTTGTCTGATTTGCAATCAGACTAATATTTTTCAACTGGATGTGCTATTTGCCCTCCTGATTAGACCAGGCATAGTTTATTCGTGCAGCCCTGTCTCATGTCTGCCAAAAATGGCAGGGGGCTATTCATTTCTGCAAGTTTATGAACTCATCTCTACTGATGGCGACCAAAAAGGCATTGCATTGCATTGTATTCACTGAAAAATATTAGGTGTATTTATGAACTCATCTCTACTGATGGCATATATCTGCAAAGTTCAGCAGGACAATTCATGTGTATATATGAACTCATCTCTACTGATGGCATATATCTGCAGAGTTCTGCAGCTTGAACTGAGAATTACAAATGATAGACAATTTCCGATGGAACATACATTATTGAAAAGTAATAATCCCTCTAGGATCAATATTATGTTGAGATGTTCAGGAAGAAAAAGTGAACTCAATGAGGGAATGGAATATGCAAGCTACACGTGAAACATTCTGAAGATGGAAAGAACTGTGCAGTATGGATTTAACAGTTAGCTTTCTGTTGCGGCATCAGAAAAGGAACAAAGCGCATATCAAATGAATCATGGATGGAACCTTTAACTGAACTTGCTATTTCATTCCCTCTTCTTTTAATTAGTCTATGTATATCATCTCCTTTCTCGAGAAAAAAACTCTATCTAATCTAACTTTTCCTGAAGCCAAGAATCTCTATTTTCTAACTCTCTTGATCCTCACTGGAAGCCCGCCCTCACCCCTTGCTCCTTGGAGCCCAAATCTAGTGCCCTCACCCATTGCAATAAATTGGTTGGATTCGGATCAGATCCAGGGTTAGAAAGGGAGAGGAATTGCTGCGATTCATCGAGAGGTGTGTACCTTTCAGGGACTTCTTCAAGACCAGGAAGCCCGCAATGGCTCTTCCTCATCGTTGATTTCTTGTTCGCGGTCCATGAGCTTGAGGCGATGGTGCCGAAGTGGAAGGCGACAGCCGTCGTTGTAGCGCCTGCGCAACAGGAGCTCCGCCATCTCGGGCATGTGGTGCCGGCTCGCATCGGCCTCCAGGATCTCCTCCCAGCTCCCCACCAATCGTCGCAGGTAGGCGAGTCGTGGCACAGATCGAGGGATTGGCGGGTGAGGGGAGCGGATCACCATGTCGCCGCCGAGCTCTGCCCTGCACTGGATCCGCCGCCTCCTCTCCATTGCCCGTCACCGCTCACCGAAGATGTCCGCCCCATGTGATAGGTAGATGCTAGACCGCACAGGTGAGGGCACTGGATCTCGTGAGGGTGGCCGGCTGACGCACGGGCGAGGCGACGGAGCGGCGATGCGAGAGAGGATGCGACCCTCGGCGACCACGTGAGCAGGACGGGGCGGCGAGGCGACGAAGCGGGGCGAGGCGACGGAGCGGCGATGCGAGAGAGGATGCGAGCCTCGGCGACCACGTGAGCAGGACGGGGTGGTGAGGCGACGGAGCGGGGCGAGGCGATGCGAAGAGGAAGAGACTCCGCGGATTGCGCGAGGAGATTGTCGTGGATCGCGCGAGGAGTACGAAATTCAAACGGAGCGTCAGTTGTGCGGACGAAAACGGGAGTACGAAAGAGGATGCGAAGAGGAAGAGACTCCGCGGATCGCGCATTTGGTTTTTTTAGGAGTAGAGATACGAAGGACGTGGAAACGGCGACATTTGGTTTTTTTAGGAGTAGAGATAGAGAATGGTGAAGACCAAATCGTCCTAAGAAACCACAGCCAATACAACCTCTTTTTCGCTTCTCTCAGCCACAATAGAAAACGTATTTCAAAAGGAGAAAGATAAAAAAAAATTCCCAAGACAGCAATATCCACAAACACCGCGGCGCACCACTAGAATGCAGCCATGATCGCCTCCTCCCTCCTCCCCCTCCGCTCCTTCTCCTCCCTCGCCACCACCACCGCCAGCGCAGGCTACCGCTGCCCTTCCGTCACCACCACCGCCGTCCCGTTCCCGAGGCCCACTCTCAGCCTCCGCCGCCGCCGCCGCCTGGCCGCCTCCGCGACCGAGAGCAGCGAGGAAGAAGCGGCGGCCGGGAGCACGAACGGGTCCCTCCCGGGCCTGCCCCCCGTGGAGGAGGACGACGAGTTCTGCCCGGTGGACTGCGTGACGGAGGTCAAGACGAACGAGGAGTTCCAGCGGCACCTGGAGCGGTCCAAGGCCACGGGCGCGCTGGTGGTGGTGGACTTCTACCGGCCCTCCTGCGGCAGCTGCAAGTACATCGAGAAGGGCTTCATTCGCCTCTGCAAGGGCTCCGGCGACGACGGCGCCCCCGTCGTCTTCCTCAAGCACAACGTCCGTACCAACGACCCCTCCGTTTGTATTTGATGCTAGCTAGCTGGATCTCTACGAGGACTGTTCATGGTTGATTCTTTCCCAGTGACGTGTGGATGCGAAATGCTGCGGGTGATGCTGGATGCAGGTGATCGACGAGTACGACGAGCAGTCGGAGGTGGCGGAGCGGCTGCGCATCAAGATCGTGCCGCTGTTCCACTTCTACAAGGACGGCGTGCTGGTGGAGTCGTTCGCGACGAGGGACAAGGAGAGGATCATCGCCGCCATCCGGAAGTACACCTCGCCTGAGCCCGAGACGACCGAGTGAGTCCCCAACTTCTGGTCTGTTTCGAGCTCACAAAGTATCATCAGATCTTCTGAACATGTAGCATTTTCGCATCATCTCTTTTCTTGATTCATGATTTCTTTGCTATGCCAAATTTGCATTGCTACTTGCTAAATTGATCGAGCACATAGACCTACCTAGCAAGATCTGCTGGCCTGTTCTTAAGAATGGTTCTATATGTTCCCGGAATGGGCTGCACATGTTCTATCGGTTATCAGAGCTTAGGAAGACAGGAGCCACATTTTTGTTTTTCGAAAATGTTTCCGGGACAATTTATATACACCCGTGTCTATTTACTATTTGATTCAAAAGGAGAAAGGAAAGAGAGAGAGCATTCCTGGTGGCAAAAATTCCGAGGTGTCTGAAGAAGCAGCCACACCCTACATTGCTGCATCAGTGCATTTTTGCAACTGGGCTAACATTTCCATTTCCCTTGTAGAGAAGAGGTGCAGGAGTGAATCTTCCACTGGCGGACATCAATTTCCTCGAGGGTGCAGATACGTGTATGGGAGATTCAACATGGTTCTTTGGCGTTCCTATGCCTGTTCCACGCATTTGGGAGATCTCAGCTATTCGGTATATGATGGATCTGGATCAGTGTACCATTATCTGTATGTAACACGAGACATGTATAATATCTGAATGACTGAACTGAGCATCACTACACCCTACTCCTACACCGTAGTGTAGGCATTCAATGGAAATCTGAGGCATTCTGCAAGACGCGAGTTTGGTTATTGCCATCGCTCCTCTGTCAGATACACCAGCTAAACCATGTGCGAAGTGTAAAACGGTTTTTCATCAATATGATTCGGACTGCTTCCTGGTGCGGTGGTGTGCTTGTTTTGGTTCTTGTTGAGTGGGTTTCTCTTCTCTCTCGTCTTGTGATATCTCGTAGCTCCGTTTTTTTAATGAAATACGTGCAGTGATTGGTAGCGCAGGGTGCTTACATCGCTCGGTGTGGCACCGAGAGACATTAAGGGAAGATTTGGCTAGAGTAGGCCCAGCTCTAGGCCTAGGGCAGCAGGGGCAACCGCCGGGGGCCCCGGCCAGAGGGGGGGCCCAAGATCCAGGATATCTCAACTTGGCCAAGTTCGGTGACCGCACGACCGCACCTGACTTGAGCGACGCTCACGATTCAGGCAATCAGCCATCTCTCTATCTCTCACTCGCCTCATGCCAGTCCTCGTCTCCTCAATCACACGGTGTCACACCGAGTCACCAACACCGAGCGAGAGTCCGAGATTGCGAGTGAGACGTAGTCGCAGACGCCGCCACGGCCGGCCACACCGGTCTATCTCCAGTTCTCCACCGTACTCCGCTTAGTCTCTGTCTCTTTCAGTTTTAGCGTCTTTAATCTTTCAATTCCAGATTTTTCTCGCCAATCCATTTTTTATCTTTCAATTCCAGATTTCCAGCCACCATCATTTCCTATTTTCTTGTATAACCTAGGTATTAGATGCCAAGGCCGTCGTCGAGCGCTAAGAAAAAGAAAAAAAGAAAGAAAACAAAATGATCAATTGGTTGAGTCGCAAATGGGAGATTTACTTAATTTTTTGTGGCTTCAAGTAATCTTGGAAGGCATCGATCTCAATATTTTCTTTAATGATTTTGCATCAAGAAACGCCCGAAGAAGTTTTTTTTAACAAGGATTGATGGAGTCGTGTTGCTTGATACTTGTTTTATTTTGCCGCTCTTTTTGTTTGTACTATCGGTGTTGATTTTAAGAATTAAATACATATTGTTAGTACTATTATGCTAAAAACTATCTAGCATAAGGGCCCGTAGTGTCGGATTCGCTCTAGGGCCCTCAAAATGGTAGAGAGGGCCCCGGGCTAGAGATCAAAGTCTTGGACTGTGAAGGAATGCTGGTCTGGGACCAAGCGTATGTGACACTGGGCGTCAGTTGAGATGGTGGATCTTTTGAGCGCAGAAGGCATGAGAAAACTTAATAGCCACAACTATGGCTATTGGCACACCGACATAGAGTCCTACTTTAAGGGTCAGGACCTATGGGAGGTCGTGGCAGGCACCGATACTACTACTCCATTGAAGGAGAATGCGAAAGACTTGCAGATGTGGCGAATCAAGGCTGGCAAGGCTATGTTTTTGTTGAAGACAACAATCAAGGAAGACTTGGTGGAGTACACAAGAGATACAGAGACATTGAATGCGGCCTGGGAGACACTGGCGAAGCTGTTCTCGAAGAAGAATGAGGCACGGCTCCAACTCCTAGAGAAAGAGCTTGTAGGTATCTCACAAGGCATTTTGAGCATCAATCAATACTTTAATAAGGTGAAGAATATCTATCGAGAGATATCTCAATTTGACTCGGAGGAGAAGGTCGGCGAAGCTCAGATGAGGAGGCTCATCATCAATGGCCTAAGACCCGAGTATAGTGCGTTTATGGCCACAGTGAGTGGATGGCCGATACAACCATCCTTGCTGGAGTTGGAGAACCTTTAGGCTAATCAGGAGGCATTAGCCAAGTGGATGGGCAACATCACCTTGAAGGATACAAATGAAGAGGAGGCGCTCTTCGTCAGAAATAGAGGTCCAACAGGAGGGGCGAATGAGTGGACAACAAGTGACAGATGACGTCTGAAGAAGAACAGCTATTCAAGGGGAGCTCAACAAGACAATGGTGGTGAAGATGACCAGGATTTGGTCAAGAACGAGAGGAGACAAAGATGTGAGTGCTTCAACTATGGCAAAAAGTGGCATCTTGCACGGGACTGTAGGAGTCCACATTTGGCTACAACAGAAGTCATCATCCCAAGTGGGGTGGCTTAGTGAAGAAGAGTGTGATGCAGAGGCATGCACCACAATTGAAGATGGTGGAGCTTACTTCGTGGAAGACTTGGTAGAGGGTGAAATTCCATCAGTCGGCTTTGAGTGGCACGCAGAAGGTGTCTTCTCCATAGAGGTGAGAGATCCAGATACTTCTAGTGGTTTCATAGTATTTGGATATAATAGTAATGAAGTCTGTGAGCCTCTAAGTGAAGAGGAGGAAGATAATAAGGATGAGAAGAAAGAGCTTAGTATTCATAAAGATGAGAAACCACAAGAACGTAGTAAAAACACAAATGGAGCATTAGTGATCCATGAAGATTTGAAGGAGCATGATAAGGTGAATAAGCTTCCAGAAGGATCTAGTTATGAAAATCTCAGAAATGTCAGTGCTTCACCTGGAAAAGTTATTTTGTCTTCATACAAAGAAGTATATAGAGGAAAGTCAACCAAAAGTGTGAAGAAGAAAGAAGAAGTGTCTAGAAGCATCAAGTCTACAAGCAAGCTACAATTAAAGATGGAGGTATGTGAATCGAAGGAGGTGGATATGTTGCCACAAGGACAAGTGAAGAAGAAGGCTCCGAATGGCAGAGCATAGAAGATTCAAGGGCAAAGACGAGTATGCATTGAGAGAGAGTGTTGAAAATATGCAACACATACTTAGAATATTCTAGAAGGTTCGAGATACATCAAGACACTACTTTGCCATGCATATGGATAAGATCATGACAAAATAAAGAAGAGTGTGGAAGTTAGATATTTTAGATAGTCATGCTTCATGGTGAAGTGTGGAATATTCTAGAGTAGAGATATTTGTATGTGATGCTTTGAATGGTTGTCATTTGGTACCAATCCAAAGGTCATGTAACACTATAAATAAGGGTGTCATTCACCCCAATATACCATGCCATGCTAAGTAGAGACCATTTGAAAGATGGCATAGGTAGTCACTATGGGGGGTAGAGTGTGTAGGGTAGCCACATAAATAGTGTAAAATCTTTCTATTTTGAAGAAAAAGTTGAGTTCTACATAGTGTTGGCCTCGTGTTGGTGTGGGTGTGAAGGTCTCCTCGAAGTAGTATGGTCCACGCCAGAAGTCGTATCACACTAGTTTGGTACTACTTCTAGCAAGTCGGTATCAAGGTCGGGGCATCGATTTCTTAACAATTACCAAACTTGTCATTCTTTCACTGATCCACACGACCTTAAACAGGTCAATAAAATGAAGCTTGCTTATCATTTGGTCCAGTTTGTAGAGATGAAACATTTGGCTGAGAGCATAACATTCATTATCACACTAGCAAATATCTTGGACACATTTGTCGAAGCACACTACATGTTTTCAACTCGAGTAGTCTGCTGGCCTTCCATAAGACAATCCGACTTTATCAGAGGAATAAGCAAATGCATAGGAACTAGAAGCTTCTAGCATTACAATTTGCTCATAACTCTCTAATGATTTAGAGTCATCCCACTCGTTGGGTTCCACAATGAATGACAAGTACTAGGAATGTAGGCGCGTTACCGTCGCGCCCGTATTCCTCTCACGTGCATGAATTGTTGCACTGTGGCAGGTTATGTATGTACATGCTATGCTTCACATGTAGAACAATGAGTAGTTGCAAGCACCAATTAAGCAAGTGATTGGTTGTTTGCTCAACGCTTGAGACATGGCAGGGGTTCAACAAAGTATAATAGGTTTGGACGCAGCAACTGAAGATATTGCTTGTTCGTTGAACATATTCGATAGTTAAATGTATATGTATAGAAAGCCCGCTATCTAATATTTGGTTGACCTGACTGAACAAAAGAGCATAACTAAAGTGTGGAACACTTGGAAATAAGTATATAAGTTGTACAAAGAACAATAGTACCCTCTCATCTTGGCGACGACAGTAAGAAGCTTTGTTGAAAAAAACCGAATTCTTTCATGTGGTCCCAAAATACTGGAATGAAAAAGGAAAAGGCACCCAATGAATCCTCATGAGTGTCAGAAAGGCAACAACCTTTCAATCCAGTGTCAGAAACAACCGATAACATGGAAAAAATTGTCATCACCATAGTTTTTGAATTGTTTAAAATTGTTATCACCATTGTTTTTGAATTATTTGCAAAATGACTCATATTATTAAGGGGAGCAATGACATGTCAGTGTACCATAAACAATCATGTCGTTGTGTGTTGGATCATGTAAAATTAATTTATAGATTTATCAGCACGTAACTTTGCAATTATTGTAATCTCAAGTGGAGTTAGAACATCAAAAAATGGCATTAGGAATGATTTGAAATAATCATTGTATCGCCTCTCATGTCACCATGCAATTAGCTTCTCATCATCAAAAAAATAAATGATTTGGTGTCTGCATATATACAAAAAGGCACAATTGAAATACATCATATATCAGTTCTGACTCACACATGGTGGACAATATGGATTCACGAAGAGAGTTTACTGGCAAAAGTGGAGACCACTGGCATCCATAAAAAAACTATGTTGAACTGAGGATACATGGATTAAAGTGCTTTGAAAAAAAGCAAATGTAGTAACTCATAACATGCCTTGAAGATTTGGAACCGCATAGTACCATGGAATCACATACTTCTTAGTTAAGAATACAAATGTGTAGCCTATCAGAGAGGATAGTTGTATGCTATTATAACACCAAGGATTATATAGCAGGGATTGATGTAAACATCATAGGGCTTACACTAAAGATAGATATAAAGCAAATTAGATACAATTTTTTGTTGAGGTACAGTAAGAAGGGCTGAACTAATGACCAGGGCTGGGCGAGCCATTTATGTCCAATCTGTCCTCACCTCCGTTCTGATCTACTTTGCCACCGCCTTGGATCTCCCTTCATGGGTGCTGAAGGCAGTGGATAAAATTCGTAGAAATTTCCTATGGAGGGGAAGAAAAGAGGCTAACGGTGGCCACTGCTTACTAGCATGGCCCAAGGTTAGCCGTCCCAAGGAGCTGGGAGGATTGAGTATATTAGACCTGCAGCGGTTCAGTTGGGCTCTTAGAGTGCGATTGCTTTGGTTAGGCAAATCTGATCAAGGGAAGCAGTGGGCTAATTTTCAGATTTCAGTACATGGATGTGCTCAGGCTCTCTTTGCTTATGCTGTGACTACAGAAGTTGGTAATGGAGCTAACACCAAATTTTGGACAGATAGATGGATCAATGGAAGCTCCATCGAGTTCCTTGCCCCCCAGCTCTTTGCATGTGTGTCCAAACGGAGGGCTAAAAGGCGCATAGTTCAGGAAGCTCTTCCTGATGACCATTGGACACAGGACATTCAAGGGAACCTTTCAGTAGCAGCGCTCTCAGAGTACTTTGACATTTGGAACTTGGTGCAGGGAGTGATTCTTCAAACTGACATGGAAGCCACCCATAGATGGCGGCTCGAAGCCTCAGGACAATTTACTTCTAAATCAGCTTATGAGGCATTCTTCTTTGGGTCCGTTCAGTTTGCACCAAGCAATTTAATATGGAGGTCATGGGCACCTAGAAAATATAAATTCTTTCTATGGCTGGCTGCTCACAACCGCTGCTGGACTGCAGACAGGCTCGCTAAAAGAGGCCTTCCTCATCCAGCAAGGTGCCCTCTTTGCGATCAAGAGGAGGAGACAATTCAGCACCTGCTCTTGGGATGTGTGGTGTCCAGGCAGATTTGGTTCTTGCTGCTGCGCCGATTTGATCTCCCTGACTTAACCACTCGGGTAATCAATGCCGATTTTTTTGAGTGGTGGCAGCAAGTTTCTGATGTGTTGTGCAAAGTAGCAAGGAAGGGCTTTCATTCTCCGGTAATCTTAGGTGCTTGGACCATCTGGAAATTGAGAAACGACGTGGTATTCAAGGGGGTGGCACCTAGGACCGACCAAGCTGTCAGCATTGCACAGGAAGAGGCGGATCTGTGGATGCTAGCTGGGGCAAAAGGCTTAAGTGGATTGGTCGCTGGCACACTCGCTGGTAACATCGTGTGATCAGCAGGTCTAGGGTCGTTTTGTTTTCGGTTTTATCAGGCGATCGTGTAACATAGAACTGTGGGTGTGTGTGGGGTGTTTGTAAGGCTATTTTGGCCTCCTTTCTTCTATCTTAATACAATGATACGCAGTTCTCCTGTGTATTCGAGAAAAAAAAGAAGAGATCTGAACGAAATAGAAAAAATCAATCAAAAATAAATCTACATCGATCCTATCACCCACGCTTATGAGTTTGTTTGCCTTATAACTAACATATTATTGTCGACCTTTGATAGCTTTCATCACGCATATGTTTTTAAAAAACATTTCAGTGCTAAGCATGCAAGGGGGCTTCGTAATGTCGTTAGCTATATTCATCATTATTAATCAATCTTAGACATGATTAACGGGAGAGCAGAGCACTTTGGGCTTCTTTGGATCGGACCCTGGCAAAGCTGCCTGGTCCAGGCAGCACCCTCGGGCGTCCGATTTCGGATGCTTGGGGCTCGGATCGCTGCCTGGCCGGCGAGCTGCCTGCCAGGTCTCGATCCAAACAAGCCCTTTGAAAGTACCGATATCTAACCAGCTCCAACTCTAATACATCTTCAATCTGAAAAATGAAAGCATATCATGACATTACTATTTGTTTTACCTAAAAAAAGATTGATATACTTAAATTTCCATGTCACCCCGTGAAGTTATATTTTCATTTGTTTACCTAAACAAAGACTGATATGATCTTTCCAAAAAGAAAGTAATACCACTATGAAAGAGAAAATTAGAGATAAAGCAATATAGTAATGCATTACTGAGAAAAACAATTGGAGCTAAATGCATCGACCTTTTTCAAAACCACCAGGGACAACGATTAGAGGAATGAATGCATCTCCAGAAATTGGTTAATCGGTTCAAATTCATTAGCTAGTAGCAATGCAGGCTAGAACTTACCTCTACCTCCATTTCTGAATATTGCTCCTTGAAACCATCTCCAACCCAACCTGAAAATAGATGGTAAACTATGAACGTCTGTCACAATAGCCATATAAATAAAGACCTTCCTTCGCACCTGGCGACCAAAATAAAGAGCAGACAACAAATCAGCAGCATGCACATGTTAGATTTTTTTTTAGCGTAACTGAAATAAGCGGTTCTAGGATATTTTTATCTTCTTCAGGTTGCAAGACTCAAAATGAATGCATCATTCACAGAACTAATTGGAAAGAACACATGGAAACAGAGATAACAAACAAATTCAGATATATGTAAAAGAAAATACCACAAATAAAAAACTAGAATAAACATCTTGTTTCTCATACTTCTTTCCTGGAGCAGCAACACATGAGATTTTCGTAATCAAAGCATGGAGAATTTGCATGTATTACTTCCCATCTGCCCCTTGTACCATTGATTATCTCTTTCCTCGAAAAATCTAGCGCGCATAGATGATGGACAGCAACACACATTCACTGCATCAGGAGATGGTTCCCTCTGTTTTCTTCTTTCTAGTTAGGCATGTAGATACAAACATGATCCAAAGGGATGGAGAGGGAAAGCAAAAGAGGAGGTATACCTTTCACTGGATTGGGGAAAGAGACCCTGAATCCTGTCAGCAAGGCAGCCAAGCACGTGGGGGCTTTGGCAACCAATAGGCAACAGAGGAAACACATTGAGCCGGGGGCACAACACTTGATTTGGACAGGAAGCAGAGAAGCCACTAAAAATAGACTGAACCATGTTAGCTTAAACTCGCCATGGCGTGTCCCAGGGTGTGTGTGTTCGTGTTGTGTACGTGTCGGAGTCCATAGGCTAGGTGGATCACGTGTGTGTGCACATGATCGGTGTGTGTGCGTCGCGCCATGGACGTGCCGTGCGCGCCGGGGAGGCGGTGTCGTGTGCGGAGCACGACGTGTTCTACGCCGGGGATCGCGAGGGGGAGGTTAGCTTCACCGCGATCGTGTATAGGGATCAAGGAGGAGGGTCGTGGTGTGCCTAGCGCGGGTCTAGCGGAGGCCGCCGTCATGTTCGGGTGAGCAGCGGCTCACGATCGCGACTGGGCGTGTTCCACGCGGATCGGGCGCAACGACCGTCGTGGAGGGGAGCTCCCCGGCCTACAAGAAGCCCCTGTGCTCATCCTTGTAAGGTGTTGAGTTGAATTAGTGCCAAGATACAGGAGCTTGCGGCTCCGCGGCGTTTGTCGCCGTAAAACCACCGTTCATCTTCTTCCTCCGTCCGACGGCGCGAGAGTGAGAGAGAGCTAGCGATCCTCTGTTCCTGAGCTTGAATTCCAACAATTGGTATCAAGAGCAAGGTGTAAATGAAGATCGGGGAAGGCTCGAGCTCGGTCGCCGCCGAGCGCGTCGCGCCCGGCTCCGGTTTCATGGAGCTACCGATGCTGACTAAGGCCAACTAGGCAACTACCATCAGTGGGCCTTGGTTATGCAGGTAAGCTTGGAGGCACTGTAGTTGTGGGACGTGGTGGCAGCGGAGAGCAAGGATCGTGCTAAGGATCGTCGGGCGTTGGCCGCCATTCTGCGCGGTGTGCCGTCGGAGATGAAGGTCGGCCTCGCAGTGAAGACATCGGCAAAGGAGGCGTGGGACTCCGTGAAGAAAATGCGGGTCAGTGATGATCGCATGAAGGCGACGAGTGTGCAGCGCCTCATGAAGGAGTTTGAGAACCTGGCGTTCCGCGATGGGGAGTCGGTCGGCAACTTCGCGATGCGGATCAACGGCCTCATTGCTAGCCTGCCCGAGCTCGGTGAGGCGATGGAGGACAGCTGCGTCGTGAAGAAGGTTATGCGCGTGGTCCCCGAGAAGCTGAAGCAGGTCACTGTGGCAATTGTGATGCTCGCCCACCTCAACAACATGTCCGTCGAGGAGCTCATCAGTCGGCTACAAGTAGCAGAGGACGCGGACGCCGAGGATTGTGCACCGGCCACTGTGGGCACCGACAGGCAACTGCTTCTCACTGAGGCGTAGTGGGAAGCTAAGCGGCGTCAGTGCGGGAAGGAGCAGGCGCTCGGCGGCGGCGGTGCGAGGCGCGGCGGAGGCGAACGTGGCAGCGGCTATGGAGGCGATCATGACGACGACGACAATGGGAGAAGCAGCACAAGCTCGGAGCGCAGCAGGAGCCGCCATCGAGGAAGGTGCTTCGAGTGCGGTTTGCGCGGGCACATGGCGAAGGATTGCACGAAGAAGAGGAGGGAGAAGGTGCTACTCGCCGACGTCGAGGAGGAGGCAACGCTCCTGTGAAGAAGCTGAAGGTCGCCAGGTCGTGTTTAGGGGGGAGTTTGTTAGCTTAAACTCGCCATGGCGTGTCCCAGGGTGTGTGTGCTTGTGCCGGAGTCCATAGGCTAGGTGGATCGCGTGTGTGTGCACGTGATCGGTGTGTGTGCGTCGCGCCATGGACGTGTCGTGTGCGCCCGGTGAGGCAGCGTCGTGTGCGGAGCATGACGTGTTCTGCGCCAGGGATCACGAGGGTGAGGCTAGCTTCACCGCGATCGTGTCTAGGGATCAAGAAGGAGGGTCGTGGTGTGCGTGGCGTGGGTCTATCGAAGGCCACCGCCGTGATCGGGTGAGCAGCGGCTCACGATCGCGACTGGGCGCGTTCCGTGTGGATCGGGCGCAACGGCCGTCGTGGAGAGGAGCTCCCTGGCCTGCAAGAAGCCCCTGTGCTCATCATTGCGGCTCCGCGGCGTTCGTCATCGTAAAACCACTGTTCATCTTTTTCCTCCGTCCGACGGCGCGAGAGTGAGAGAGAGCTAGCGATCCTCTATTCCTGAGCTTGAATTCCAACAAATCAAAGCAGGCGACCCTGCTGGGACTAGATTGAATCAAGGCAGACGACCTCCTCCTAGTGATACTGTGCTCCTCAGAGCACCATGGCGTTGCTCAGTGTGAGTTTACAACCGGTGGCCGGTGTAGATATGGACCAAAAGGTCACCGACATGACGGCCTCTGCACGCGGGTGCCAGCAATCTGAGCTCCGGCGGCTTAGACGGAGTACGGATGTGACAAAGGGAACGACCTGCCGCGGCTGAGGCCAGCAACAGTGCTCCAACCCAATCCCACGAGGCCATTACCATCCTCCATGGGCGGTGTAGACCATGGCGGCCCAGCTCCGTCGGGCTAATTCACGTGGAGGTGGAGGGACAACGACCCCAGCTCTGCCGGCCCTGATTTAGTGGATGTGGAGGGTGAGGGAGGATGACAATGTTTTCCAAAGTGCGGGGGCGACAGTGCGACAAACATGTGGAGGGGATTTCGTCCGCGGACCGCGAGCAAGGCAAGGATGACTCGGCGGCGCGGTCAAAGAACTCAGCACGGCGGCCGCTGCGAAGAAGATCGAGGAGGGCCACCGCGTAGGACCTGAGCAGGGGTGAAGATGACAACCATAGCCACTGACCAGAATTTTCTTTATTTTTATTTCTTCTTTTTTACGGTTTTGCAAAAACGGTGTCCGGATGACAGATTTTGCAAATATGTCACCCAATCACCGATTGAAACGGCGGTCACCATATGATACGGCGGCAAGGACCAAAACCGCCGTATCAAACGGCGGATAGAAAAACCGGCGAACGAATCGGCGGTAAGGTACAGTACCCGTGGTGCTACAGTACCACACAGATACTGTAGCGATTTACCGCCGTTTCATTCAGCGGTACCTCCCTTCACTGTCAAAAAAATCATAATTTTTTCATATAAACTTGAATGAAGCTAAAGTTTATAAGAAAATTGTAGATCTCGATGGGATCTATAACTTTATAGTTCAAACTTTTTTCATTTGAAATCATCTTCATGTTCAAATAATTCACGCAATGCTCAGATCTAATAAACCAGAAGAATTTTTCTTCTCTGGACAGTACATCTTCAAAAAAATTATAACTTTTTCATATGAATTCGGTTGGAGATAAGCTTCATACGAAAATTGCAGAGCTCGATGAGATCTACAACTTTGATGTTCAAACTTTCTTCATTGCGAATTATTTTGGGGCTCAAATAATCGAGACAATGTCCAGATCTAAAATTCAAATTTTAGATATGAATATTATGTGGATTATTTGAACATGAAGATGATTTCAAATGTAAAAAGTTTGAACTATAAAATTGTAGATCTCGTCAAGATCTACAATTTTTGTAAAAACTTTAGCTCCATTCAAATTCATATGAAAAAGTTATAATTTTTTTGACAGGAGAGGGAGGTACCGCCGAATGAAACGATGGTAGAGTGCTACAGTGCCCGTGTGGTACCGTTTCATTCGGCGGTTTTTCTATCCACCGTATAATACGGCGTTTTTGGCCTTTGCCGCCGTTCAATCAGCGGTTGGATGACATATTTGCAAAATCTGTCGTCCGGGCACCCTTTTTGTAAAATCGTAAAAAAGAAAAATTAAAAATAAAAAAAATTCCACTGACCACATCGGCGCTTATAGGTCGAGGAGGGCCGTATCGTTATCAGGCCCATATAGGTTGGCCTCGTTTAGGCCCAAAACACTTGGTAGAAACCGAGTGTGGCCCAAGTTCCTCATCGCTGGAGACGAGATGCGGGGAGTCGGAGGCCCGCTGCTCACCATCGGGGACCTCCTCAGCGACCTCGCCGTCGACGGCGGCGGCGACCCCCTCGCCGGCGTCGGAGATGCGCCCGTCCCCTCATCCCCCTCGGCGGAGCAGCAGGCGGGGAAAGCCGACCCGTCCGACCTAAGCTCGCTCTTTGAGGTTAGGGCTCGGTTCCTCTCCCCCTTCCCTGTTCTCGATCCGGCTCCCATCCCATCCATTGATTCATCCAGCGTGTGCTGCTTGTATACTCCTCGGTTTTTAGAATTGGTTCTACCGATTTGAAGTCCAGCAAGTGATTCGTACCCGTGAGTTTTTTCCGTTAGGAACTCAGCTGTTACCCTCGAATGATATGGCGTCGACTGTTGTAGCTTACTTGATTTTCTGGGGATAAAACGAGTATACGGATTTACTGGCTCAGCTTGATTTACATGATGCAACGCTATTCACCTGATTGTAGTTAATTTACATTAATATCTGGTGTCTTGTGCTCGGCTTCTTTGCAACCATGTCTGGTAGAGAAGATAGTTGTTGCATTGCTGCAGTTTTAGTCCGAAAATGTACTTGTGGTGCTGCAATTTTAGCCAGATTGCCAGAAGAGATATTTTTGTTGCTGCAACTTTGTCATCCCTGCTTGCCAGTCTAGTGTTAGCTGGTGGCTTAATCCTCATACTAAATGAAAAGTGGACGCTATAAGTGAAACATCCCTTCACCTCCAGGTCATAATCTGCTATTTAGATCATCAATAGTGTGCTGTTGTACTGTATCATACTCGCTGTATGATTCACTAGATTTAAATCTCTCAAGTCTCGACTAAAAGATCAGACTGAATGTGAGTGTTCATTCATGATGCTATCAGGAACACTACAACACACTGATGAAGGCACTACAAGAGAACGATCCTTCATGGCCATCGCTGATGTTGAAGGTGTGGTTCTTGTCTTCCTGTTCGTTCTCCATTGGTTCCCGTTCTTGTTCCAGCGAACTAACATTGCCATTGTTCCATCTATTCTAGCTGTGTGCGGCATTGAAGACTGCAGATAAGCTGGTGAGTTGTGCGAACACGAATGCTGAACAACTGCAGGAGAAGGTGAAGGCGCTGGAGGGCGTCCTTGAAAGGGGCGATCGTTCAGTGGCAGAGATTTTAGAAGGCCTTCAGAAGTCAGGCCTCGCCAAGGATCATCGGACTTCTCAATCTAAATCGTCTAGCAAGTAGTGATGTAGTGTTGTGCTCTTGTGTTTGTCAAGCACATGTGGACTATTGTCACTGATCCTGGGTATTGAAAAAAAAGGAGTTGTATACCGATCTTTTTATATAAACTACAGTCTGCTTATGCTTTAGCACTGTGGACATTTGGATGTGTCGGTGTCTTAATCCTGATACATGTTGATTGTTTCTTCTTCATTCAGCAGCTTGGTTTCGTGCTAAATGTATGCAGGTCTGGAATCAACTCAAGTTTCTGAAGCAAAAACCTATGAAAATGCCTGAAATGGGACAATTGGAGCCCCAAACTGTGTTCGGTGATGCCATAGTTATGGAATAGCTCCGGTTTTCTTAAGCGCTATCTATCTGTTTGAATGCAAAACTCATTGTGAACCGAGAAAATCGTGAGTTTGTATAAACTCCTCAGGAGTTCACATGAAACATTTCGATCCTGAAGCACACATAAATTTGAGGTTCGCACTGATCCTACTTGCGATGAGCTTTTTTTTCATCCCTAGTTCCCTACCTGTCTTCTGTGTTTCTCGTGAAGGAGCAACCTAGAAAAATCTACACCTAAAGCGTCCTCATTTCACTCCTCAGCCTGAAGCGAATTCGCAATACTAAAACTTTACGAGGACTAGACTGAACAAAGCAAGCTCCCCCACTTTGGTCTCTCTTCTGCTGTGTCCCCTTCCCGGCGTCGGAGTCGGAGGAGGCCTACCGCGTGGCGATGGACACCAACAACCTCCTGGCGGCGTGGCCGGTCGTGGGCCCGGGCGTCGCCGGCGCCGTCTTCGGGGCCGGGTGGTGGTTCTGGGTCGACGCCGTCGTCTGCAGCGCCGCCGCCGTCCCCTTCCTCCACTACCTCCCAGGTACGCGCGCGGTGCCCCGACTCCGCAAGCTTTGCATCCGCCGTCGTCTAGCCTCCTTGGCTCCGTGTGTCCCTAGAATCTACGGGTATTAAGTTTTAACCGCTCGTGTCGATTGGGTTTTGGCTTGATTAGGGTTCTTCGCCACGTTCGCGGCACTCATGTTCAACTGCGTCAACCGGGAGGACATCGGCGACGGTTACTACTCGCCCTACGACGACTCCGAGTGGAGGTGAGGTCGAAATTCACGAGCTCTCAGCGTTTAAGTACGGTGATTTCATTTCAACTGTACCATGGCGCGATTATTGAACATCGACTGATCCAGCATTTCGAATCGTTGGATTTGATGATTGAGCGTGCTAGTTGTGATGCCATTACTTGATGCAAGACTTTTCATATCTACTTGGTTTGGAATTAAATTGGCTACGCATATTGTAGCTTAAGAACCCCCCTTTTTTAGAATTGATATCTTAGAACTTGATGGGGTATAAAATTAATTGTTCAGTGTCTTGATTGATTGAGCAAGTGATTTTTCATTATTAGTTGTTTCAATTTCGTTTCGGCAGGAACAGGGTATTAAGCTTATTAGCTTTCGAAAAAAAAAAGCAATGGGTACCCAAAAATGTCCAATTAACAGGCAATAGTACAGATATTGAGTTGTGTCAACTGTGATTCAATCACACACTCGAAACACCTTAATCGTCATAAAAATTACCTAATCATGCCATTTTCATGTTGTTAGATGAATCAAAAACCATGGAAATGGGGTCAGTGCAACTGTAAGCAGAGAGTAGCATACAAATGAAATCTTAGCAGTTATAAGATTAATCAGAATAAAGACAGAGCTTTCTATCGTTAATTTCCAGCCTTTGTGCCAAATAAAATAAATATATAGGAAGGAAAAGACAGAAAATGTTGATAATTCTGTATCTGCGCAAATTAGTTAACAAATTATCCGACAACTTGTTTCTCTAATTGCTATGTTTAAAAAGACTGCCATTCACGAATCACTGTGGTAAGTCAGGCTGTTCTCTCAAAATGCCTTTGAGCTGCACTCTGACTAATGTTTACCCTTTCTTGGCCATGTGAAAATTGAATTGCAGGGTGAAACTCTGGCTTTTCATTTCATATGTGGTGTCTTTTGTCTCATTGGCTGGTTCAGTCGGGTTTTTGGTTCAAGACGCACTTACAGATACAGGGCCATCTGCGTGGACTGGCACTGCCGGTGTCCTACAGTGTGTGTTTGTGTTAGTCAGGTATTTATTATTTCCTTATGGCATATCTATACTACAGTCTGCTCCTTGCCCTGTTGTACCTTCCGTCGCTTATGATGTTTGTGACATACCTTGCAGCGGACTGATATACTGGACGTGCCACTCTGAAGATTGACTTGACAACTGTGTGTGACCATGGAAGATGAGCATTCTAAAGGCAATATGATATGAGCTCGATTGCGAGAATTCAATTTGTACTGTATCATGGACTATTGCTTTTCCCAAGTCCCCTGAAGTTTGGTACCCCTGTAAATATAGTCTTGATACCATTCTGCTCGGAATGTTTCAAGGTGTTGTTTTGGAGCAGCAAACTTGGACAGATGATAACTGGTTGATATCATAACAATCTGCCCCATCTATGTGCAAAGGTCGCCTGTGTTTTACTCTTGTAACTCTTGAGGAATCCCACATCAGCCATTATCCCTTGGTACAAAATGTCGACTACATTTGTAGATGGCAGTCATGTAAACTCAATTCTGATGTTGGAACAACCTGTATTGTCTTAGAAGATTAAGAGGTGTGACTATTAAGGTCCTATATCACATCACATGTTCGTGTGTAACCTAAATCCCAGTCCAGTCAGAATAGTGCATTTCATCTTTTATCTTCTCTGTTAGTTCATGATTTAAGAAAAGGAGAAGGGGAAATCCAAAGCTGTGGTGTACAGAGACAGATGCATTTCCTACCTAAATAGCACCAGCAAAACTTTGTAGAAGCTGATCGATTGCAGAGAGTATCTTTGACAGCTGACACATATATTCCAGCCATTGGGTTGGTGTGGTGTGGTGTATGACAGTGCTCAGTGTAGACTCCTGAAACGCGAGCTGCTTGACTGGTACGCAACCACAACTCTTCCAGAAGGAATTTTCGTTACCTTAGCTCGCACGTCCACCATAGAGGAACAGCGGATAATCCTTGACCACTCCTCGTCCGCATTTTCTGAGTTCTGGTTCTACGCAGTCCAGTTGACTGACTCAGAAACAATAGGTTGACCAGAAATCCAAAAGGAAAATCGACCCAGGGCCAATATTGGAAGCTTGTAGGCAATTTGAGCGTCAGTTTCTCAACAAGAGTTAGGTCCATGACCAGGACATCCTGTGCTTATCAGTTATCAACCATTTTCACAGTAGTACCATGCTTGGATCCAGGCAAATCCTATCTGTTAGCTGCGAAAATTGGCACGAGTGGATCCAAATACACCACCTATAAAATGGAATACTACCCAACTGATAAAAAGCCATTGTTTGGCTGAAGGTTCCAAACAGATAAAAAAATATTATAAATGATCTGAATCCAGAAGTCCGGAGATAGTAAAACAGACGGTCTCAAGAGTGAGAAGTTTCAACAATCTGACGACCTCCCAAAGTCAGATGTCACATGGCAGGAACGCCATAGCTCGCATGTCGCATATTTGCCAAGTTGCCTGGCAAAGCGCACATAGTTTCGTTTTGCAAGCTGCTGCGTTCGCCAAATGTTTGCACCTAACGTGTTGCTTTCGATGGAATGTTCCTCCACGAAAACATGGTCAATTTTAACCGCAGATTTGATGTGGCCCATGTGGAATCTTGAAAGAGGAATGAGAGGCCGGCATGTGGCCACAGTGGCAGTAAAGAATATCACATAGGTGGAAGGACCTTGTCACAAGGCCCCGGCTTGAGCTCTTTGCCTTTGGGGAATGCTAAAAATTTTGGTTGCCCGGAAGAGTGGTAGGGCAGGGTCCCAGTTCAGATGAGCTGCCACGGCCATGAACGCGTCCACCGACGTCTCCATTCATCACCACCGTCCACGAAATTTTTGCAAGCAACATACCACCTTAAGTTTCAAATAACAAATGGAGCAGGACTTTAAAGTTTGAAATGTCCAATTTTTCGTATGCTTATGTTTTTCCATTCCACGCGATATCATTTAAAGTGTCATTCCCTTTGTTCAAAAATAAAAACTTATCGACCCTACAATCTTTTATTTTTCTTGTTCATGTGTTTAGAGAATCCTGTGTTCCAAAAAAAAAGGCAATCAAACCCTTAGTTTGTGAGTGGTACAACTACTAGTTTGAGACCTTATCTAAACAAGACGGTGAGGACAAAAGGGAATAAAACTCTCTGACCATCAGTATCCTTTCACTTGGCGATGACTTGCAATGAAAACTAGTGCACGTATACAGTAGTTCATTCACTTCCAAAGTTTCCTACCCTCTTTCAATTCTTGCGTTCCAAACACCACTCCTTTAGTTTATCACTCCACTCCTTTTTTATTTCTACGTTTTTTTTTCTTTCCTATATTTTTTGTTCCCCCTCTTCAAACAGGTCCTCAATCCTAGGCATTATCCAATCAGAATAACCCAAGTGAGACGTGGGAATTCACTTATCCATCTTGCGTTGACTTGGGCCAAACTGGAATTTGGTCCGATTAAAAAGTGAACAAAGGAGGTGAGAATTCTCAGCTCTCTCTTTTTGCACTATTAATTTACTCTCTTTTTGAAAAAAAAGCTAAATACAATTGTCAATAGGGTTCAAGTACTTGAGAAGAAAAGGATAGGAATTCGCACAAACTTCACCGTCACGTAACACGGCGGTGTTGGTTCCGACTTCCAACCCACCATCGCCGGCCATTCCATGACGTGGCAGCACGACATGGCAGTATGGCACGTCGGCGATTGGGTGATGGCTTCGTCGTAGCCAGGAGCCACGCACACACGCATTCGCTGGAGAATGGACCGTGCTGTGGCGCCTCTTCATGCCTAACAACTAACATGCGCGAGCTATTGTTATTTAAAAAAAACTAACATGGGCTAATCACTCTCTTTCCTCTATGATATGCCTAACCAAACAAATGACACCTTTTTAAACTCTTTTTTTATTTGCTATATACTGACGTTTGTTTGGCAAAAATTTTCTCAACCGTCCTGACTCCCATGTCGTCTTTCGCCAATCTTCCGTCTTTTCTGCACTAGTACTATAAAGTTTGTAACCTTGCAACTTTATCTTTTTGGTCCTCAAAGCCTATAAACAAATTCATCTCACTTTTTTTGTAAATTGTTTATGTTGGAAATGGTTATTTGATGTTCCCAATGCATTGTGAGGTTTTCTAATTAGACGTTTGGGACCCAAATCTCTTCGTGGTTAACCTATTTACATCCATGAACGGCCCAAGGGACCTAACTTGACACGGTGGCCCACCATAATCCAACTAAGCACCAGCTCCTCACGGCTAATCATGGTGTACTCCTGCGTCACATCACATGATCAAGTCTTTCGCAAAAAAGGACGACTTGCTCTGATTCGCTTGTGCCATTTTGCAGCCATGATCTAGTACAAGCTACTTTTGGGATCAAAATAAGTCACAAAAATAACAATATTCAAAGTATAAAGTGAGAATCTAAAAAGAAAACCAGGCTAAGCTCTTGTTTTTTTTTTCATTCGAGGAAATAATGATATCCCATTTTATAAAACGCATAAAAACAAATTTTGCTCTTTTATTGAATTTGACATAGAGGTACCATCCCCAACTGACCTTACACGGCAGGACGCCCGTCCAAATCCAATGAATATACATGAGCAAAAAAAAAGAGCTCATATTTATAAAGAAAATAAATAAAAAGGAGTGAAGAAAAAGAAAAGAGGAGGAAAATGCTTTCAAAAGGGGGAAGAGAAGGAAGGCAACAAAGTGGGCAGGCATCACGGGCTCCATTGCAGGCGGCCAGCTTCCTCCTCCTTCCCACTAGGCCAGGCTCGGCGACCGCCGCCGTCTTTGACGCCTGCCTCCACCGTCGCCTCGCCCCCAAATCTCCGTGCGTGTTTGGCCGGAATCCACGGGACGCGCTTGTCTTTGCTGAGCTGCTCCGGAGCGGAGCTCTGGCTACTTGAGTTCGGGTTTGTTTCCCCATCTGAGACCAAGGTTCGGAGCGTCGACGAGGGGAGGCGATGAAGGGGAAGGGCGGCGCGATGGACAGGAGGTCCTCCGCTAGGTGGAGGGTGCTCGTGCTCTGCGCATTCAGCTTCGGCCTCGGCATGCTCTTCACGGACCGGTGGGTCTCCCTCTCCTCCTCTCCCGCCACGGGAACCTTTGGATCTCGCCTTGCGCTTCCTTTGCGCTTGTGGTTTTTTGGTTCCTTGCCTGTGTTTGACGGGTCGGTGCGTTGAAAGGATCGTGCTTTTTAGGCTCTAGTCGCGTTTGTGATTTGGAGTTTGAATAAGTTCTTGCTCAACCAATGGCGTTTTGAGATTTGTTTGGAGGGAGATTGGATTTTGAGCGTCCTTTTCTTTTCTTACTATTTTTCTCTCTCATTCCTTGTCGGAGCTCATGGCGATCTGGGTTGGTGGAAAGATCCTATTTTATTTCTTAGAAGAAATCGCGTTTTGATGTCGACTGGTGTAGGTACTTTCCTGTTCCTGCTCGTGCGTGCGTGGTTTGGTGGTTCTCACTACTTAGCTCAGTATTTCATTCTGCAAGGAATGGAAAGTTTAGAATTTTACGTTTTCATCAAATGAGATCTTGCGAAAGCGCGACTTTTGCGGCAAAAGTCGAATAAACGACCACTCTGAGATTTCTGCTAGCAAATACCGAGCTTGGATCACCAACAATCACCTTCATGTGTACAACGGTGTCGTTTTGTTATATTTGCATGATTTGTAGTAGTTGTATCTGTTAAAGAACGCATTTTGAGATGAAATGATGACCTTCACCGCTGATAACAAACAAGTATGCTTCTCAAACTGAAACAATGATTTTCTTTTTTTTCTTTTTTTTTGTCTTGGATTCCTAATTGCCTGTGGAGCAAGGATTTATTTTCATTTATTAAAGCTTGTGTTGGAGCGGTATGTGGTGTCCTTAGGCAATGCAGTGATTTAATGTAGCTCCCAAACCTTCAAAAGTAGAAAATAAATCTTTTAAGCCAACTTTGTATACTTCACTTCAAAGAGAAGTGGTGCTGGGCGTATTATATTTGAATATAAACATGGACCAAGGACTGATTACAGATTTGGATTCAAGATCAAATTTCGCTATTTGAAAACCAATTTTTGTGCTTTACATGAAAAGTAGGTACTGTGGCCATATTGTATCTAGATTAAAAAAAAACTTGAGCTAAATACTTACTGAGTCAAGACCAAAATAAGCATCTAATGAATTTGGTGACTATTTTGAGAAGCAGATAGATTGGCATGAGCCGTATCTTACTAATAAGGATAATTATGTTTTCTTGGTTCCAAAAAGTCGATTCAGTACATTCTGAATTGAATATAAAAGTTATTGTTTTCCTTGAGAAATCATTATGTGTTGGTTTTACAGGTTTTGGACAGCACCAGATACCAGTAACCATGTCATGTCTCAGCGCCGGAGGCAAGATCAAGAGCTGCAACTTGTATCAGAGGATTGCAATACAAAGAGGGTGGGTTCCATTTCAATTTGTGTGATTTCTCCATGAATTTTTATTACTTGGTTTTTGGCTGAAAATTGTGAATATACATTTGGATGCAGAAGCATGGGGAGGACAAGGATATAATGGGAGAGGTAACCAAGACCCATGAAGCCATACAGTGAGCCCCTTTGATTCTATATAGGATTCAATTGAAGAATCTAACTGTGCTTGAGCTATCTGTATCTGAAGACTTTTCCTTGGAATTTGTTTATGGTGTTAGATCATTGGATAAGTCCATCTCAACGCTACAGATGGAGCTTGCAGCAAAGCGGAGCACACTGGAGCTGCTCCGTTCAAGTGGTTCTCCAGTAACCTCAGAAACTAGCCAACCAAGGAAAAAAGCATTTGTTGTCATTGGAGTCAACACTGCGTTCAGTAGCCGCAAGCGCCGCGATTCAGTCCGGGAGACATGGATGCCTCAAGGTATGTAGTTGTTTTATAGTACTTTTAAATTTGAACAGATAATAGCATGGGCATGTCTATTAGATTTGTGCAATGATTAAATTGTCAATTTCTAGTCATTCTTGATTCTTCAGTGAATAGTGTCAAGTCTCTTTGCTGAATTGTAAGATCTATACTCCATTTCTACGCATCGGATTCAAATCACACTGGTTTTGATTATAGTGCAGCTAATGTAAGATTCTGTTTGGACTTAGCTTAACCTCTTTGCATGAAATATGCTAGACTTCTAGTTTGCCATCTTTTGTAGGGGAAACAAATAGTGGGGAGGTTTATAGAGCTTGTAATTTTATAGCATCTTATAATTTCAGTTTTTCCAGATAGTTTCAGATATTAGAAACTATAATGTAGAGCAAACAGCTTGGATATACCTGTAGCTGTTCATTTAAGTGTGTACATTATACATGGTATCAGTATCATCCTTGTGTTGAGTTGTTTAATCTAACTGTCAACAAATTTTTAGTAAAGGTCTCTTCTTTTTATTAGGTGAAAAGCTGCAACAATTAGAGGAACAGAAGGGAATAATTATTCGCTTCACTATTGGGCACAGGTAAAGTGATGGTTCTTGTATTCATAGCACATTATTTAATTGTCACTACTTGCACTGTATTTTGTCTAAATATGCTCTTGTAATAATTTCAACTGTACAGTTTCTATGTTCCATGATACTAGAATGAAATACCACTGAAAGATCCACTCTTTAGAAAAATAGCATCTAAAGATTAAGTTTTAGGAAAATACCATTAAAAGTCGCTCCGTTATAGCTTTTTAATATTTCGGCTAACTTCACGTTACCTTGCCGTCATCTCCCTTGCGACCCGCCTCCACGGCGACCTCAAAATCCTCAAAAACCAGCCACCACCTCTGTTGCATCTAGCTCATACAGAGATGATGAGCTCTAACTCTTTAGGCACATCCAGGAAAAGCCATTTCTTGGTACCTCGTACCTGGACAGCAGCTCAGCTAGGCGGTCCCTGGTGGTGTCGATGTTAATCTTGGCCTCGATGCACGGAATGGCTGCTCCATCACAATCAGTGCAGCCCACCCCCTTCCGCCGCGTTGGGAGGAGCTCTGATGGCCAGAAGGGTTGTCTCCCCAGCACGCGCGTGACCTCCATGTGCTCCAATAGCAGTTAGACGCAATGGCTTGAGAAAGGAGAAAAGGGAAGGAGAATGAGATGTGGCATGTGTTTTGCTCTGGGATCCAATTTGCTCCAACTCCTTGCTGGTGGAGATGGGCTGGATTTCAGAATGGGGATTTGAGAGGTATGGTGCAGATGGGAAACGAGGGGAAGGAGAGGAGGAAGAACTGCGGATAGGCAGTTAACATGGAGTTAGCGGGAATGGTAAAAATCAACCACGGAACAACCTTTGGATGCTATTTTTCTGAAGCTCATTCTTTTGATGGTAGTTTCCTAAACTTTGGATCTTTTAACGGTACAAATCTAATTTTCCCTTTTCTTTATTACCAGTCTGCCACGGTACAAATCATTATGATTCAGACACATAATTCGTCCATGCTGATATACCGAACAATGTACTAGTAATATTACAGCCATAAATAATTATTTAGCTCTAATTTGTAAACTGTAGCTTTCAATATTTTTTGTTTCTTGGGACTGCAAGGCATCATATCATATAGCCCTGCGCTCTCAGAAGTAGCAAAATCTTGCAAAGAGCTGATCTTGGCATTAATCTGCAAAGCACCTGAAGTCTCTGAGTTCTAGAACTTCAATTGGGATTTGTTGATAACTTCCTTACTTGTTACTGTATTAAGTCAACCCATGTCTCATTCTTCATCCAGCCATGCCTACAATCTCCAATCTTCATTCTAGTCTGTCTAATGATGCAACTCAATTCACTGCCTCTTCTGTAGGCCCCTGCAGACATTTATTTTCATAGTGTCACATTCTTTCATCCTTTTACTTGAAAAAACACCTTCTAAAAATTGGATATAAAAACTGCCTATTTTGTTTGCTGCACAGTGCTACATCCAATAGTATACTGGACAAGGCTATAGATTCAGAGGATGCTCAGCATCATGACTTTCTTAGACTGGTGAGTATGTACTATTCAATAACTAGTGAATTCAGCTATGCTTTGACACTAGCCCTGACCATTGTACTGCATGTGGTTTATTTGATTACACAGGACCATGTTGAGGGATATCATGAACTCTCAGCTAAGACAAAAATTTTCTTCTCAACCGCTGTCGGCATCTGGGATGCTGACTTCTACGTCAAGGTTGATGATGATGTGCATGTGAACTTAGGTGCTTATCTTTTCCTTAGACACAATAATTTCCTCTTGAAGGTTTTGTGACTTAATTTTGTTTAATGCTGAATGCATACAATTAAAACAGGAATGCTTGCCACTACCCTTGCTCGGCATAAATCAAAACCAAGAACTTATATCGGCTGCATGAAGTCAGGCCCAGTTCTCGCTGACAAGTAATGTTTACTGCACTGTCTTACAATATGATTTAAATGCTTGATTTTAAGCACTAAGATATGTCTGCTTGACCTGCTCTGTTCATATAGAAATGTGAAGTACCACGAACCTGAGTCCTGGAAATTTGGGGAGGAAGGAAATAAATACTTCCGTCATGCTACGGGGCAGATCTATGCCATTTCAAAAGATCTTGCGACTTATATTTCAATCAATCAGTATGTTTTGTTTATGTTCATGAAATGTAAAAGGGCGTCTGATAATCTAAATGAAAAACTAATGATGTAAGTAATCTTTATCAGGCCTATCTTGCACAAATATGCAAATGAAGATGTATCGCTTGGGTCATGGTTCATTGGTTTAGAAGCTAATCACATTGATGAAAGGAACATGTGCTGCGGAACTCCGCCAGGTGTGTTTCATCATACTGATCAATGTTCCACTCTCCAGTGTCTCCTTTACATACTTGTCTTCTGCTTTCCCCTTATTGTCAATACGAACTCTACAGATTGTGAGTGGAAAGGACAAGCTGGCAATGTCTGTGTAGCGTCTTTCGATTGGAGCTGTAGTGGCATATGCAAGTCTGTCGAGAGGATCAAGGATGTACATGCTCGCTGCGGTGAAGGGGATTCAGCAGTTTGGAGCGCCCTTATCTAGCATATACTGGTGTTCGCCTGTGAATATGTAGCATACTTGTTGGTTAGCTCTCGTGGTGGACACCTGCATAGTCAACTCATCAAGTGAACTCGATGAGACCAAGGATCATGCCCCGTCCAATATAACTTGGAATTGCAGAAAACAGGACGTTGCCAATGGTGCCTTTGGCATGGCGATGCAACAGCGACAAGTAGGTTATGGGATGCTTGTTGAGATATTCTGATAGATGGCTTGCTGCCTGTCACCATTGGTGACTTTGGTTAGGAGGAAGTTGGAACTGATGTTACTGATCTTACATGTAGGGGGAGACTTTCTCAGCTGGTGCGTATGGAGGTAGAGATCATGTAATGTAGAGAGCGTTGTTTCATGCAATTTTGACTGATTCTTTTTGCGGGTTAATGAAAAAAAATTGTGCCATGATCCAACATACAGTATGTCCGTATGTGGGACTTGGACTGATGCGCTGGTTCAGGAAAATGTCCTAAGCAGTCTGTTGGAACTTGGAAGGGCTATCATTGGCTCATTGTATTATGGCTTGTTACTAATAAATCACGAGGTTGCAGTGTTACAGAAACAGAGAAATTTTACAGCAGCGTAAACTCCAGGTTAATACAATGTGGAACAGGTGGCTGTACCCCTTTTGGAGAACGGAAGGTCTGATAGTCAGAGGGGGCAGCTCCTTTGTAATTGTGCACACGAACTAAATAGCTGGACATTCAAAATTCTTGGTTTCACTTCCGCGTGCAAAAAGTATCATAGACCGTCCCGATGTTACACTAACACAAACATATAATTTGGATCCAAATGAACCTCCGAGACCCATATATAGTCATATTCACCTTCTCATGTCAAAACCCAGTATACCACAAGCAAAAGATGATCTGTGAGAACAGAGCCTCCTCTTTCAGAGGGCAGCACAGCCATGCGAGTTCAGGATCGGACTTACATGAGCTATTCCTAGGGAAATGCAGCGAAATCCCAAACTCCTTTCGGTGTGCAAAAAGAAACTGTCAGAGCTATCTTCTGTGAACACTAAATCCCTAACTGTTGGACATGCAGCAAAATGAAAAAAAAGGGATATCGCCATGTTAACAATCTAAACAAAAACTCATGCCAAAAATGATCGCCGTTCATTGTCAGCGTCTTTACATGGTCAGCATCGATCAACATCTGTAGGCATTGCATTTTCCAAACAACTCCTGTAGTATCCTCCGGTCTCTGCTGCCTGCTCTCTGAAGAATTTTGCTAGGCTGCCATTGTATTTAGCCCCTCTACTTTTTATGGTGCTGCAGTTTCTCATTTAGCCCTACCCGTAAATAAGGTGGAGAATGCTCTTGATGTTATCATTGGACCCCATAGACTGAAGCTTCTTCTTGAGTTCCTCACAGCCTTTTATCTGCACAAAATTGGTATTGATGTCACAAAAGGTGGTTATAATGTGAAACAGGTAAAATGAACAGTAATAACTTTAAAAACAGAAACCGGAACTATTTGGCCGCTGAGAAATTAAGGATGCAACAAAAGGCTTACAGTGTCTGCAATCTCATCGAAATCCAAAGGTTCAACTTGCACTATTTCATCTTCTCGCCAGCCAAGCAACATCATGAAATCCTTCTCTTCGGGTAAAAACTCAGCTAGATAGTCCTCATCACCTGGTTCAGTAACCTCTGATAATGAACTAGCTTCCTCATTGCCAAACTGGGATCTGTTCCACCCATCATCAGAATCTGCAGGTGTCGAGGACATACTGCCTTCAGCACTGTCTGACAGGGACGACTGAAAACCTTCATCACCTGTGTCAGCAGGCTCTGAAGATGAGTCAGCTTCTCTGCTTTGCACTGGAAGCTGCTGAGACATCCCATATGGTTTCAGGGATGGAATGTTCTCCTCAGTATCAGATAGGTTCCTCTGAGACCCCTCAGAAGAATTTGTTTCTTCATAGAAACACTTTCTCATTTCAGAAGGGGACAAAGAGAAATCATTTCCAAGATTAAGAGAAGAAACCTCTTTCACATCAACTAAGCTGGATGGAGATGGCTGACTCTCAAAGGGTATGCTCGAATCATTTGAAGACTTGGTCCGTAATGTCTGAAAGAATCTATGTTTGTCTTTTGCATTTGATTTTCTGTCACCACATGGAACTTGCAGGGGCAGAGGACGCTCATTGGTGCTAATCTTCAACTTTTGGCTCACAGCAGGCTTTTTTTGTGTATCAATTGAAGCCAAAGGAGTTGGAGGACTCACAGGTTTGATAGGGCAGTCTTTGCCGGTGTGTGCAAAACCGTTTTGCTCTCTACTGAGGACTTGGAAATTTACTGACTGAGAGAGCTTTGAAATATCAGCTTTAACTGGAGCTCTAATGGAACCGTCGGCAGACTGTATTTTTAATTGTTGTACAGTCTTACTAGGACCAGTAAGATCTCCAAGCCTTGTACCTTTTGTTTTCAAAGAACTAAGCACCTGGGTAATGATTGAAAACAATTAGTTAAGCAGATATAATTGAGGTTGATTCAGACAGGCATAAGACTGAATCAGTTTTTCTTGTTATATATATATATATATATATATATATATATATGCAACTATAATAAAATCAATGAAACTTTAAGTAAATCTACATGGTTTTATCAGTAATTGTACTTTGATTGTTTGCAATAGGAAGAAAACCGCATAGCCCCTAGACTCGCCCCAAAAAACCCACAGCTGTACAACAGAGCGATGTTCATAGTTATCCTATTGTACACATCTAATTTGATTGAGAATAATGTATATATGCATCCAAACATACAGTATACTGAAGGAGATGTCAATGTACCACTGTGACATTCCACCAAGACAACTAAGAATCTCCACACTGTTGTGAAGCTAAACTAATAAGGCGTCTCCTAGGAGCATCATCACTTCGTGCAGTGTTCAGCTAAGAGCAAATATGTGCTTATACTAGAGGGAAAAAATATGTAATGTCATTTTGAGTATGCCAGTAAAGTCATTTCATTATATCCCTTTATTCTCCCTTGCATTTTCTTTCAGATGAAAATTATTTCAGGTATAGTGTAGTTCAATACTCAATTGTTTCCATTTTTTATGTGCATTTAAAGCCCAATCTGCTATGTCGCCATACGTCACACCATTTTAGCTGGTATAAATGATATCATAACATGTGCCGTCAACAGGATAATTCTTTCTGTTCCAAAACAAAACAATCAGATTATCGAACTCAAAACTGCCAAGGATTGCTGATATCTTTTATTGCTACTAGTACCAACAACATGATTATACTTGTCCAAAGGCTGCATGATGGTGGCATATAGATACAAGCTAAAATGAAATACATTTATAAATGAAATACTATTCACATCTAAAGGAAATATATAAGGAAATCTAAAGGAAATATATTAGGAACTTACAGAAGATTTGCCTGCTGTAGGTGTAAGGGGTCTTAGAGTATATTGCCTTAAAGTTCTTTCTTCAATCTTCTGAGCCTCGATCGATAGCTACAATTAAAAAAGTAGAGTCATAAAATAAGAGAGCGAAATTCTGAATGGCCAATGTCTAATATAAAACATACTGTAAGCGTTATGCAGTGGTTCACTGGTTACCTGAGGGCCACTGGAAATTCTCGGAGGAGCTTGCATCACTGTCTCTGCCATGCTTAAAGCAGTCCCACTGTTTGGCATCACTTCAGTCTGTTTACTAGGAGCAATTTGTAACACAGAAGACATGGCTGGGCTTTTCTTTGCATCACTTAATAGAGGAAGGTCTGCTAGCACGGAGCTCCAGCCATCAGATGGAGTTATCAGAGGCACGTTCTGAATTGGAGTGCTGATACCAGGAGATGGGGCTTTGCTTATGCCTTGCCTTCCATTTTTGTCATCCAAACTAAGCTGTGGAAATTCTCGCTCAAAGGTTACGATAGCAGCTTTGCTGCCATTGTTTACGGCGTTACTGACAAAAGCATTGCTTGCTGAGGTCCCGACAGAAGCATTGCTTATTGAGGTCCTGACAGCAGCATTGCTTACGAAGGTCCCGCCAGCAGCATTGCTAAAAGAGTTAACAACAACAGTTCCAGTACTAGCAACAGTATTGCTTTTGTCATTGCTTCTAGAAGAACTAACTGCATTATTTCTAGAGGCACTACCATTATTTCGGTTAACAACTCCCTTAATCCATGTGTCTGCCTTCGAGCGGGCACGATTCATCCTATCCCTTTCTGATCTGCATGTGCCAAAGGACTTGAAATCATCACGAACTGTAGCAGTCGACCTACTCTCCCTGTCACGGGAATCAAAGTCCCTCTCACGATCCTTGTCCCTGTTCCTTCCAAAATTGCCATAGCCCCTTGACTTCCCCATTGCATCCCGGTCAGGCCTCCGAGATCCATTCGAGCCTGAACTTTTCTGTGATGAAGATTGCAGGGAACTACGGTTACGGTCATGTCCAGATGAATGGTTTCTTGATGAACCACCTGTACCTTGATAATCTAAAGCATCCAAGAAAAATATTTGTCATTATCATTACTGACAGTTTTGCAACACAGAACAAAATGACGCTATAGTTGATTGGCATGTAGGACACTACCATAAATCCAACTGAAAATATTCATTGTGACATCAGTTCGACGAACAAATAGTTTGCACATAAGTACGAAACTCAAACAGCGAAAAACTACAATCGCATAAATTAACTACAAAAAAAGTTCAGAAAATAGACAAAATAAAAGCTTGCACCTGTACAAAAGAAAAATGTGAACAAGGCAACAGTGACACTACGAACAAATCAACATAGTGCAATGGTGGCATTTATTTTTAAACATGACCTAAGTAACTGCCTGAACAACCCAAAAGAACTAGTTTAGAGTACAGCATAACTTCCCATATAACTGAAAACTGCAATAAATTAAACAGCTAATACAGTGCATTATTCTTCCTGAAGAACCCAAAAGAACTAGTTTAGAGTACAGCATAACTTCCTATATAGCTCAAATTCCATTTTAGTCATAACATAATCTTTTCTTTTTCTACTCATCTTTTTTCAAAATGATGAATTAAATGTTGATGGGTAGTAGTACTCCAATTAGAGAGTGCCAGAGCGGTGTAATAATTGAAAGGTGCAAATATATGTCATCACACCTCTCTTGTTTTATGCGCGCAAGGCCAATACAAATATGTATTTTTCAACCAACAGTGTTGCAGCAACTATAAATAGTATCCAAGCACTACTCTTATGTATGGAATAATCAATTCACACTAATGGACCAATAAGTTCTTTATCGTTTCTTGGAGAGAGATTCAGTAAGGACACATGAATTCCTAATCATTCCCATAGTTGCTCCATCTCAACCATCTGGTCCGTCCAAGAATCTACCTCCCAGTACAACAATACTACATTCCCAACATCAAGAGTACCATATCTAGAAACAGCGCCAAATTGCAGTCACAGTAGCACGATTAAATACATATACAGATAACGGACAGTTCTATAATCCATAATGCACAGTTCCTATAAGAATAAGAATAGAACCTATGATGTTTAATGCATGTGAAGCACATGAACAAATAAAAAATCACTTGCACAAGCGTTACTCGGTTTCAAACCTAGCAGTCCCAACATGGTGTTGCAATTGCACAACGTCTATAGCACAGCCCCACACCCTAACAGATGACAACAGACTCAAAATTGGCAAGGTCAGTGGATTCACCTGCGCGGGAGGAAGCTGTAGCCCAGATGTTTGCGGCGCCTGCTGCCTTGTTTTTCTGCATCCATTCCGGCTTAAACGTGGGTGTGTCCTGCTCCATGGCAGCAGGCACCACTCACCGTCCACCCACCGGCCGCGGTTGGGAGGCCGGGCCAGGGGTGGACCTGCCGTAGAGCATGAGGGGGTTCAGTCGAACCCCCAAAATTGCCGGGGCAGAAAAACTGCACCGGTGAATCGATTGCTCCTGCGCGCTGGAGAAGACGAACCTAATCGAACAAAGAATGGAGGATTAGACTAGACTTGATTACATTTGCAGGGCACCAAGAAGCAGACGAATCCGGTCCTGTACCAGGCAGGGATGGGGTTGGGGCGGAGGGCGTCGCCCCCCGGCGAGAGACGGCTCTGGCGGGAGGGGGGAGGGCCCGGCTTGCCGCACCCCGTCGGTCGTCGGGCTGGCGGCGAGGCCGCCGATGGCGAGGCGCAGCAAATTGCGGCGGCGGCGGCCGGAAGAACCCCTCCGCGAGGATTAAACCCCCACCTTCCAGAGGCCTAGGTCTGTAGATTAGGGGCGTGCCACTCGCGCCGCACGACGGGCGCCTCCGCCTTGGCTCGGATTAACTGGCCGAGAAATCAAGGAAAAGAGATTGTGGGGGGGAGGAAGGAGACCGCGGCGGCGGCGAGATTGGTTGCGTCGTCGGATGGGCGGTTGCTCCCGGCGAGTCGCTTGCGTTGCCCTCGGCGAATTCGGCGGCTGCGGTGCGGGGTGGGAGGGGGGCAGGGCAGCGGAAGCGAACAAAAAGAAATTTTGGCAAAGGTTTACGGATTTTCGTGGGATTTATAGGATTTGGTACGCTAAAACTCGGATGAATCACGGTTGGTTTGTTGGACAGGGAGATGAACTCTGGTTCTTCTCTCTTTTTCCCACTATTTTCCACTATATATAATATAATAAAATAGTGATTTTCTAGTCTATATTATGTCTTAAATCATATACTATAAAAATTATACAAGTCCAGAGATTTTTAGGATATTTGACAATACATGTTGGATAAGTGATGAGTCATGTTATATTACCAGATTTTATAGGATAAAATTTGCATGTTAAACGATGATAATTTGGATAACTTGCATATTGCTAATAAAGGAAATATATGAGCTGGGGCTGCTCTCTCTCACCATTCTCCCTGCTCTGTTTTTTATATGATGCAATGTATTTCCTTGTACAGGTTTATGCGAGTTTTTTCATATACGTAAGATAAATGAATTTTATGAGTTTTACGTGAAATGTCCAATAATTGAGAACCTACATTGCACTATACATGTTTGACAATACATGTTGGATAAGTGATGAGTCATGTTATATTACCAGATTTTATAGGATAAGATTTGCATGTTAAATGATGATAATTTGGATAACTCGCATATTGCTAATAGAGGAAATATATGAGCTGGGGCTTCTCTCTCTCACCATTCTCCCTGCTCTGTTTTTTATATGATGCAATGTATTTCCTTGTACAGGTTTATGCAAGTTTTTTCATATACTTACGATAAATGAATTTTATGAGTTTTACATGAAATGTCCAATAATTGAGAACCTGCATTGCACTATACTCTAATGAAACAAATAGCATCATTGAGATTTTGAAGGATTTTGCGAGATAAAACACATACTTGCTCAAAGTCCACCACCATCGTTTATATCATCATCCTTATCTTCTATCTCATGCAATTTCCATGCATATTCGCATTTTTCTCTTATGTACTTATTATAGGCAGCAATTTAGTTCCTTTTCAAAATATACTGCTTTAGAAGTAAGCAATGGAGCACGACCACGTGAAGCAGACAACTCTCTCTGGAGTCGCTTACGTTTCATTCATCTTAGCCATGCTTCTTCTTTTCTATAATTGTGAACCAGCTAGAATGACATTGCTTACATTACAATGTGACATTTGTTGTTTTTGTTTTGTCGCTTACTTTTCTTTATACAAAGTTGCCTTTAGAGACCACTAGGATGCATTTCTTGGTTGCCAGCAACTTATAAATGATCGAATGCCCTACTCTAATATCTTTGAATAACTATACACTCCTCTCCTTCATCCCTTCTTCACGACAATGAATGTATCCTTCAATCAAGTAGCAGCCATAACATAGCAATACGTGAAACATTCATCCACGGTATGCGTGGTCACATCCACATCCACCATCGGCGATTGGCACGACCACATTTCTATGTCTTAGGCCATTCTCAATGCAAGTTTTATATGCGTTTCATTCTCATTAAATGGCATGCCACATAGGCAAAGATGATGATATGGCATGAGATTTATGACGAGAGAGAGGATTTGGATTTCATGAGGATGAAACCCTGTGTACACAGTTAAAAAGACTATGAAACTGGGATGAAATCTTCACTGAGAGCGATTCGTTTCATCTTCACCCATTTCATCAACTCTCACTGGTCATTTGTATCCGACATTTAAGTGATATATTAACCTATGAAACTGTGAAATGAAACTTTGCATTGAGAGACCCCATTTCATCATCTACTCAAATACATTTGATGACATGATATTTTTGAAAACCGCGCAATAAAACTGTGCACTTCCTTCCGCCACCTCCACCCTACCCATCCGGAACCCACTTGGTTACTCGCCCTAGCCGAACATCACTCCAAGCTACCCCCTATCTTTGCATACTTGTCTCGCCTCACCATGCTCTACACGTCTATTGGAGTGTCGAGCATCTCTCTTTTTTTCGAGAACATGCCTAAGCACGTATTTCATTAAGAGAAAAGCAGTTTACAGACACAATACTTGATGCAGCCAAACAGAGCTTGACCAACACAAGATCACAAAGGACTAAAAGAAGAGAAAAACATAAAAAAGCACAAACAAACTCATAGCCAACAAATGACCAGAGCAACGACCAGAACAAACAAATAGCAGAAGACGAGGGGAGAACACTTCCAACCCTGCAACACTAACAAGGTCACCTAACAAACTCGAACCCGTAGAAGAGATACAACGCTGCCAAAGTTGCCTAGAGAGTCGTCCACCAATCAGCACGTCCACGGCAGCAAAGCATCTGCCAGATGAGGAAAAAGAAGGCGGCAAAGCATCCGCCAGACGATGAACCACAGCGGCAAAGCATCTGCTAGAAGATGAACCACAACGGCAAAGTATCCGCCAGACGAAGAAATGGTGGCAAAAATCCACCCGACCAACACAATGGGGGCGACAAAAACCATTCGGCCAGAACGATCACCAGCAGCTCAGACACGACATGGCGGCTAAGCATCCACCATGACCTAGGCAACCAAAGCGACGGTGTGTAACATCAAAGCGAAGGCAGGTGCAGAAGATGAACCGCCCGAACAGCTTCCAAGGCAACGCCTTCAGGAAGGAAATGACGCCACAGGCGCCATCGACGCCCGACCAGCAAGGTCCAGGTTTTCACCTGGGAAGCCCGAAAGGGGAGGGGCACACGAATGATGCCTCCAAGGAGGGAAAACGGCGCCCATGGGCGTCGCCATCATCGACCCACAAAGCGGGCACAAGCTTTCGCCTCGACCCCACCCCCAGAGCAAGGCACGACACGCCGACCACCAAAAGCAGCGCCACACAGATCCAGCGGCCCCAGACGAGGAGCCGCGGATGAGTGGGGGCCATGGGGAGGCCGAGCCACGAGGACGACGGCTAGGGGCGCCGGCCGCGAGGACGACGACCCCAATTGGAGAGCGGGCAGGCAGCGCCGAACCCGATCCACCCAACGCTTGTGACGGGGCGACTGGTGGCGGGGCCCATGGAGCCCCAAGGCTGGCGTCGGAGCCCCCAGGCCGGGGAAGCCCAGATCCGGTCCCAAAGTGACGGATCCAGGCCCCTAGCACCCGTCCCCCGCGGAGGAAGGAGGAGGCGCGACCGGCAGCGAACCGGCAAAGGCGGCGGTGAACCTAGGGTTAGCGAGACAGGGAAGGAAGGAGCAAAAGGAGATGGGAGGGAAAGAGAATAAGGAGGGACTGAGGCATGGCCTCCACCGCCGTGGGGGCCGAGCCGGGGGGCCTGGCGTGCGGTGCGCGGCGGGTCGCCCCCATGACTGCCCGCGAGAGCGACCGCGGGGGAGAGGTGCCTATCCCCAACCGGGGAACTGATTTGTCGAGCATCTCTCAACCTGAACTTTAAACCTAATCCTAGCGTCTTTGAGTCTGACAGACGAGCCACACGGACAACGTTGCGACATTAATGATCTCGATCAAATCAGCCAACGCCTTCGTCGACCGAATTAGCCATGACCCTGTTTAGATTCGCGAAATTGCACCAATTCAATCAAAAGGTAACGCATTAAACTACGTGTCCTCTCTCTACTTTTTCAATTCCCAATGCATCTCCAATCATTGAATTCAATCGAATCCACCCTGTCTAAACAAGACCCATGTCTGCATCCACCACCACGCGTGCCAAACATGCGTCCGGCCCGGGGTCCGGCAAGCCCCAATGCCGAGCGCAGTCCACCGCCGAACCTCCTAGAAGCTACCGTGGGCGGGGCGGATTCGGAAGTTCGGAACCCAACCCTCCCGAGTCTCGACCAGGGTTTTTCTTCCCGACCGCTACCGGTCCGGTTCCCGCGGTAACCGGTGTAACCGGTCCGGACCGGTAGCGGTACCGGCCGGTTACAAACCGGCCAAATTTAAAATTTGAAATTTGAATTCAAAAAAATGAAAAATCAAAAAAATTCCTAAAAATACTTCAAGGTGCGTAGAATGTAATGATGTCAAAATTTTTCAAATATTAGTTCATTTAGTATTTTTTTGCTGGCATTAGAAGTTCAAACAGCCTACTAAATCAGCACGTTAAACTTCTAATGCCCGCAAAAAATACTAAATGCACTAATATTTGAAAAATTTTGACACCATTAAATTCTACGCACCTTAAAATATTTTTAGGAATTTTTTAGAATTTTTCTTTTATTTTTCAATTTTTAATTAAAATTCGAAAATATGTCAAATTCTTCAATGTTTTCGCAACCGGCCGGCTAACCGCTCAAACCGGCCAGCTAACCGCTCAAACCGTCGGCTAACCGGTGGGAACCGTTGAACTAGCGTTTTTGGTTTGGATTTTGAATTTGACCGGTTTTGAGCGGTAACCGCGGTTAACCGACCGGTTAACCGCTATCTCGACCCTACTACCACGCTGCGCGGCTGCGGAATGGATGGACCGAGGGCGAGCAGGAGCCCAAGGCCTTTCCGAGGCCAACGCAATGCAGCCCAACCCAAAAAAACCTCCATAGCAGAGCGCAGACTCGACCAAGACCCCACCACCAGACACCAGCTCCCTCGTGAAGAATCCGCACACTCGTCTCGCGTCTCTTCTCCTCCTCCGCTCCTCATCTGGGCTCTCGCTTCGAGATCCCTCCGCCTCCGCCTCCGCCTCCGCCTCCGCGTCGGCACCGATCTCCTCCTCCCGCCGCCACCGCCGTCGCCGCCGCGAGGTTAGTCCCTACCGCCTCCCGCTCTCGCTTCCCCCACCCCCCCCGTCTCGCCCGCTCGGTCCGGTCTCGGTCCCGCCCGCGTCTCCACTCCGCCACCCGCTTCCGTCGAATTTCCTCGACCCTCCCCTCCTAGGGTTCGCCTGCGCGTGCGTCACCCCACGTCGCCGGGCTCGCCCCCCTTGCCCCCACACGTTTTTTGCTTGCATGCGCTGCTAGGGTTCCGCGTCGTCCTCCCTTGCCGCAGCCCGGGCGGATCTCCCCTCGCCCGGCGCCCCCATTTCTGGGCAAGCGGGTGCCTTTTCTAGATGCCGCGTAATCTCTATGCGCTTCGTGAGCCGCGGCCAATTATCGGCTTCTGCCGGGAGATGATATCGATGCCGTTTATCAGGGAAGCGAAAGCTCGCTTTGTCTCGTTGTTTGCACTGCTGTGTACTGTGTGTAGCAGTCTAGTTAGGATTTGGTTTGTAATCTTTAGGGTTCTCTTGGTGAAATCCACTAGCCTGATAGACCAAACCATACCTTATAGCAGGTGTGCGAAACAATCGCTAGGCAGTCTGTAAAAATGGAGTTTTTATCACTCTGTGTGATGCTAACTGGTATGTCTCCATGAATAAAAGGTGGCGAGGAGCCGGGACGAATATAGACCAAATGTTTTTTACTCTTGAAGTTATATGAATCGTGATTTATTTTTGGGACCAGTAGTAGTAAACATGAACATTGCCGTCAGTGTTGGGTGTTATGTTTGAGATACTTGGTCTGAGCATAGCATTTTTTACATTACCTTGTACATGACTTCCATTATGGAAGTAGCTCTCTCTTTTACTTGCGGCTTTGGTACATATTGCAATGCATTCCATTCCCTCTGTACCGTTTTATTCAGAAACCTAACCTTTTGTTAACTTACTGGTGGTGAACTGTTGCAGTTGCTCGCTCCAGTGAGAGATACGTTAGTACGTTACTACCTTTTGTTTTTTTTTTGTTTGTCGTTTTCGCTTTTCAAAAGTGTTCGCTTTTGTTTGCCGTTATAGGATTTCAGGAATAGACATAACACATAACTGCATGCCCCTACCCTATTAATTGTTTGCTACATTCCAATATGCAATTCCTTTCTTCATTGGCTATCATGGGTGATCAAAGAGAAATGTTGAGTAACGTGCTAGAATTTATTAGGGGAATAGTGACATGCTATAGCTTAGCTTTTCTTAATAACCATGCAGAAACTAAAACGACAAACAGAAAAGAACAGATGGAGTATGTCTTAATAGTTGCTTCATATATGTATTTTTTTCAATCAATTCGTTTGTCCGTGGTGTGGTCTTTCTTGCATATCGACAAAACTGTAAACACATTATTATTATTTTTTATTTTCAGATGCATGCTTGTGATAATTTTTTTTCATGTATCCCTTTTCCCTTCTGTCATTGCTTAGTTGGTACTCGAACCACAACTGTTTGCAAATTTTATTATTTGAAAATATCGTATAAAGGAAATTGAAACTATGTAAGTGTGAAATTTGAAATCATGTGGTTCACTAGCAGATTGAAGTTCACTCATCATATCAAATTGTCTGGACTTCGAGGTATGCTTGGCAAATTTTATCCAAATAGCCATCATAAATTAAACTCTGAAGATTGCAGAACTGGTTGTTTCTCTGACAAATCCTTTTTTGTTATTGATTGAAATATAGTTTCTTGGTAACTGTGATTACAACCAACTTTAACAATTTGTGCATTTCTTTAAGTGACATGTGCAGTGATTATAAATTTGTGTGATTGTGTCCGAGTTAGCTGGTCAGCTGCCCTTTGTGTTGGATGCTCGTTGTCCTAACATGGTGGTCAAGTTGGTCCTATTTAAGGGAAAGGGGTTTTGAGAGGCTTTTAAGTTCGTGCCTATCAATGTCCAACTTTTCTATAAAAAGGACTATAGGATCCTATCAGCCTAACATTTAAATTTACTAATTTGTCCTAACAATCCGAAGACTGTAAGTGTGCAAGTAACTGAGTCTTACTAGTAAAATGTGCAAGCTTTCATAGATATGTTTGCTTTCATCTGAAATGCTAGCCATTATATATAGCCCAAGCATGCATAAAAAATTGTAGCTAATATATGCATTATTTTTCTTGCCATTCTTGCAGTTGCCAGAACCTTTGAAGGATGGCGAGATCACCAAGAGGCCGCAACCTCCAAGCTCGTCAACGTAGGTCAGCTTCTTCTGATGTGCCCTCATGCTCCTGGAAGACAAAAGGAACTGGCAAAGACAATGATATGTCAGTGACCTCTGAGAAGAATGAATGGAAGGGTGCCACTTGCCCAGTTTGCTTGGAGCATCCACATGATGCTGTACTCCTCCTGTGTACCTCTCACCACAAGGGCTGCCGACCATACATGTGTGGTACCAACTACCGTCATTCCAACTGCCTTGAACATTTTAAAGAAGCTTATGCAAAGGAAAAATTGGCTCTTGGTGTTTCGGAAGAGTCTGCACCTGGCTTTCCATTATCCTCAAACACACAGCTTGCAAGCAATCAGCCATGTGCAATGGAACTTGCTTGTCCTCTCTGCCGTGGTGAGGTTAAAGGATGGACTGTGGTTGAACCTGCTCGTCAGTATCTCAACCGGAAGCGGAGAACCTGCATGCATGATGGCTGCTCCTTTGTTGGCTCATATAAGGAACTTTGCAAGCATGTGAAGTCCAAGCACCCTTCAGCCAAACCTCGTGAAGTTGATCCTGCTATTGCAGACGAGTGGAAGAAGTTTGAATGTGAGACAGAGCGGCAAGATGCAATCAGTACTATCAGGGCCATGAACCCAGGAGCTGTGATCATGGGGGATTATGTCCTTGAGTTAAATGGTGGTGGCAACAGCCATTTGCCCATTGATGGAGATAACTTTGATTTGGAGGAAAGACTCAACTTCTTCACATCCTTAGATCGCACTCTGAATGAGAGGATTGACTTGTACGACTCGTCAGATGGTGGTTTGAATGAGGGCTTTGACTTCCTGGCGTCCTTGTTTGCTCGAGGCAGGAGAGTCTCTACCAGAGATTCATTCAGCAGGGCTTATAGAAGACACAGGGAGAGGCCTAGGCGTTCAACTAACTCTGTTGATACTTCTGACATTCAACCTGACTCAGTTAGCACTCAAAGGGGGCGGACTGGTACTGTCCGGGCTGTAGGCAGAACCTCACGGCGGAACCATCCTGTGGTGGCTCATATTAGGCCAACCCGCGGCAGCTGAGAGATGAAATCACCTTGGGGGGTTTGTTCATGCTATCCATCTGCAAGGGACGCAAAATAAACACACCGTGGTAAGCTGCTGCCTGGTGGTCAGAGGCCCTGCATGCTCTTCCTTCCCTTTTTTTGTCCCATTGCTGAGTTGGCAATAGCAGATATAGGTTGGATGGAGATCTCTGGTAGGCAGATGCCGGAGCCTGTATGACATGCTCTGTGATCTGCATACAGTTTTGGGCTGAAGCAGCTCCTCATTTCCGATGCTGCCTTGCATGGATTTTGTGAATACCCTTGCCTCGAGCTTTCTTTCTTGTTCTGTTGGTCAAAGCAAACTGCAAACAGGTGATTGTTTCGACAGCAATTGCTGTTTGAGAGTTAGATGTCAAGTGTCATGAACAAATCCAGCATACAGGTTACTGCTTATGTTTCGGTGTTGAACTGTTGATGTAGTTTTGTGTCGATATGTTGTGGCCGTTGGATGGCTTGGTCGAGTCGAAATGTGAGCTCTGAACTTATTTGCCAAGAGCGCATCTTCTCATGGTTGTCTTGTATCGTGCATTAGTCCTGCTAGGGTTGTTTTACCTTGTGGTACACTCAGGTAGTCTCAATCAGTAGCTGTTTCTGCTGCTCATGGGAATATGGGACTGGTTTGTATTGGTTTTATCTGCTTTCAGAAATGAAACAGTGTTGACATGGAGTTCCGGCCAGATCTGGGTAGTCCTAGCCCCCATGTAATTGGCTTGACGTTTAATTGGTGAATTCTACCACATCGTGAGACTATGCAGCCAACTTGGCCTGATATACCGATCTTTCTTCAAAAATTAATCAAATTATAAGCAGTTTTAGTATAGGGAACTTGTAACAATGTATTAATGTCAAGGCGTCTTTTAATTTAGCCTCGACTTTTGCGAAATTTACTGTAGCAATTTTAAACTGAAGATTATAAACCAAAGATTAGGAGGACTAAACATGATCTAATTATAAAACTAATTACACGGATGGACGGAAAATCGCGAGACGAATCTATTAAGCTTAATTAATCTGTCATTAGAGATTATTTACTGTAGCACGACATTGTCTAATTATGGCCTAATTAGGCTTAATAGATTCGTCTCACAATTTCACCCAGGGTTATGAAATGAGTTTTGTCAGTTATCCATATTTAATACTCCTAATTAGTATCCAAACATTCGAATTTACTGTAGCGATGAAAAGAGTTGGCGAACTAAACATGGCCTAAGTGTTGGAGAAATTGAGGATTGAAGTGAATTTCTTTCAATACTTTTCTAATACAAAATACGCTTATAGAAGTGGACTGGGAGTATAGTCATCAACCAACCAACCTGGGCTAAAACATCCTCATTATTGTGCCATCAATTGAATCTACACAACCACCAATTATCTTTCGAAAGAAACGATAAAAAAACGTACTAAAAAGTGTGAAGGAGCATACACTGATCCGAAAAAAGTGTGAAGGAGAATACACTGATCGATCAAAACGGTTAATCTCAAGCACTGCACTATATCTGCACTCCATTTGTACATTCTGACTGATAAGCGAAGTGAAGCTCTCTCTGCATCAGAGATCGGGACAGAAGCGAAGGGCAGCTGGATCGGAGGCACTTCAGGAGATGCCGACCGTCTTGCCGAGCAGCCACATGACGAGCGAGAACTCGATCATGAAGAGCGCGTGCAGCCACGCCCTGTCCACCACGAAGCCGTACACCGTGATCCCGGCCCTGTTGTTCTCCAGGTACGTTACTGCAGAGAGAAGCGTGATAGCTCGTCAGGAATTCAGGAGGAGCACTAACAGCAGCACAAAATGGAAGGAGGATGCTGCCATGTCGTGTGGTCTCTTACCCAGCGCCTGGCGCTTCTGGAAGCAGATGTTGTTGGCCTGGAACGGGACGTACTTGGGGTCGTCGAGGGAGGAGGTCTCGCTGCGGCTGTCGTCATCGTCGTCGCTGCCGGACTCCTCGCCGGCGGCGACGCGGTAGGCGTTGGCGGGCGCGAGGTAGCCGGCAGTGGGGGGCAGGTCCGGGTCCGGGTTCTCCTGGTCGTTGTCGAAGGCGTGCACGGTGGCGTCGGCGTGCCACGCCGCCGCCACGCTCGTCATCGCCTGCGTCTTGTGCGTGATCTTCGCCGCGCTGTGCAGGCACACCAGCAGCCCCGCCACCAGGCTCACCGAGCACAGCTGCGCGCACCAAGAACGCAATGCAACAAATCACGCAGAGACCCAAGTCAGTCAAACAGATATACTAGTATTAAAATTTCTTTTTGCCATTTACAGTGTTGATTTGGTGCTGAAAAGATCTTAAAGCAATTTTACCATGTCACTACTCACTATGGACATTTTGCTGAGCAGATCTACCACCTGGTGAGTGGTGACCTGCACTGCACAACCTCCTGATGGGAATCTAGGCATCTAGCTGTTGCCGTGGACCATGTGGAATTGGGGGAAACGACCGATATGGGTGGTGTCTGTCTGTCTGAACTCTGAACATCTGTTTTCCTTTCGGGGCAGGCAAGCTTTCCCTGGAACTTTCCATTTACAGCTGTCCTCGCTCAACCTGCAGCCTGTTCGCTTGGCTTATCAGCCACCAGCCAGCAGTACTTTTCTCTCACAACAAATCAGCACCAGCCACCAGCCAGCCAGCAGTACTTTTCTCTCACAACAAATCAGCACCAGCCACCAGCCACCAGCCAACCGAACAGGCTGCTGATTTGGCATTTGCTTGTACCAAACCCACTGAGATAGTACTACTAGTACTATGCGTACATACTATGCATTTTTATCTTGCTTTCCAGTTTATTCCATTGAAAAAAATATCTATGTACTGTCCTACGCAGTCAGTTTGTACCACTATTATTCAGACCTTTTTGTTTTTTGCATTTTTGATAACACTGCATTTCAATTGTTCAATCATTCACGACGCCTCGAGCATTGATGGACACATGTTCCCGTGCTGCCTCCCTTATTTGGAACTCGAGATAAGTGCGAATTAGATGCAGCCCCTTTGTGGTTGGTAAAAAGTTAGCATTCTTGTTGTGTCAACTTTGGATTAGAACTTTATTCTTAGAATCTATCCATGATTTCGGGAAGACAATTGAGCTGAAAAACAGAGGATGAGAGGATACGGTAGGGCGTGGTGAATTTACTTTTTTTTTTCGAAAGGGCGTGGTGAATTTACTGACCGCGAGCTCGCCGGCGGTGGCGAGATTGACGACGGCGTGCGGCCTGGTGGTGGCGAGCAGCGCGGCGAACTGGCTGGCGGAGACGAGCACGAGGCTGCAGACTATGAACTTACGGTAGCGGTGGCTGATCTTCCTGAGCTGCTCCCTGATCCGGCGGTGGTGCTGCAGCACGGTGGCGACGTCGGCGAACCTGCCGAACTCGCGCGCGAAGCCCACCATCCGCAGGATCTGGAGGTAGCAGATGACGCGGAAGAGCACGCAGACCATGAAGAAGAGCGCGACGCGGTAGACCCAGGAGGCGACCTCGAGGGCGCAGGCCGCGGCGGCCCACCACCACGGGGCCCCGCGGAGCGCGGGCGCGGCGGCGGCGTACCAGTAGGCCTTGTAGGCGGCCTCGGCGAGCGCGCAGGGGAGGACGAAGCAGGCGAGGACGCGGAAGGAGCGCGCGAGCTGCGCGGCGTAGCCGGCCTGCACGTCCTCGGAGTCGCGGCGGAGGCTGTCGAGGTAGAGCAGGCGGCGCAGGCCGCCCGCGCGGCGGAGGAGCGCGCGGAGGGAGATGTAGGCGAGCGACGCGGCGAGGGTGAGCGAGACCTGGACCTGCCCGTCGAAGGGCCGCGGGGGTGGTGCGGCGCCGGCGAGGAGGGGGAGGAGGAGGAGCGGGACGGCGGCGGGCGCGGCGACGGCGAGGAGGAGGAAGACCGCCCAGGAGCCCGCGGCGGCGAGGCGCGGCGACGAGGAGTGGTCGACGCAGAGCCAGGCCAGGCAGGCGCGGAAGCTGCGGAGCTCGTCGCGCGCGTTCGACTCGCACCGGGCGTACTTCCGTGGGAGCAGCGGCGCCGGCGACGGCGCGTCCGCCATTGCCGCGCCCGGTCGCTTTTGTTGGCGGGCCTTGGGTGTCGGGACGGGGAGGGAGCGCGCGGGAGTGGCTCTGTCTCTGCCGGGCCGCCCGAGACGTCGGGAGAGAGATGTGCGGCGTGCGCGGCTGGGAGTTCGCCTGGCGGATCGCTGCCTGGATATATATGCCCTTGCCTCTAGAGAGTGTAGGCGACCAGAGAATTGCATGTGGAATTGTGGACACTGGACACATGAGACAGGCTAAGCTGTGACAGGCGTGACAACTGCAGCAGCGTTTTTTTAAATTTCGCATAACTATATACGCTGCATTTGAAAAAAAAACTATCACAAAAGACATACTTTGAAGAACCAGTTTCACAAAACTACAATTTTGAAGCTTCGAAGTCTAGTTCTTCTGCCATAAGAAATAGTATCAACAATTATGACATCAAATATACGTGTAAAATGCAAATAGATTTCATGTGAAACAAAATGCTTGTTGGTGATAAACCCGGTCAATTTTAAAATAAGTTGACCACCTTTACCAATTCTAAGTTTAAACCCAAAATTCAGTCATCCAGTGACGATTGTTGTCTAAGCAAATCTGGTTGATATCAAACGCACGATTTATCGCCTAAACGCCGAATGTTGCGGCATTTAGGCAAACTTTATAGATAACAATGTGAGCTCAGCAACGCTTCGAGCACTTTAGCACTTGCCCTAGTATTTTATAGTGATATTCAAGATTCCTGTAATCTCAGTTATTAGCCTGTCGGCGCACCATCTCTAATTGCTCGGTCTAGCCGTGCCACCAAGTGGACTGTCCTGATGCGGTCTGTCAATCTCGAAGGAGGGAGCAGAAGACGCACCCGTGTCATGTCAATGTAATCACATCCAGTAGAGTAATGGATACTAATCCTACATCATCTCAAAAGTCACACGGGTGATTTAGATGTTAGGCATTGGAAACACCATGATTGGTTTTGCTTTCTGTGAGGTGTCAATTCTTCCTTGGCACTGGTGGTTTAATCTGAGCGCTGGTACCTTGACTTGCCGCCTGCGACCGCTAGCCACGCTGCTGCTGACAGTGACAGCAATCATTGGTCGCCCATGCTTCACGCCACGGTACATGTGAAGTCCAATAGTGGAGGTGGTATTGAACGGCTTCCGAATCTAAACATTTGATTGGGAGTAATTCGATCAGGGGTAGTACGTCCCACGTTAGGTTGTTCGACGCATGGGCGACCAATGATCGTGAATATATTTTTTTCCTGTTTTGAATTTAGACGCCTAAAGATGAGACCATACCTTTTATTGTCAAAAATTAACAATTTCATAATAATATATTTTATATATGTTATAAATATGGTATAAAATTAGCTATGTAGACCGTGTCAATACCCAAAGCATCACTTATATGGAACCGAGTTAGAGTGAGAGTGAGAGTGAGAGTGAGAGTGAGAAAGTATGCAAGAGGTGAGAACTGAACCATGATTGCGCTTCTAGGGCGTGCTTGGTTCCCCGCCACGCTTGGCCACCGCTACAGTGTCCTCGCCACGCTACAGTTCCACCACGGAACAGTCTACTACACCCAGAGCAAATACTGAGGCGCAGATTTTCGACACCACACCCTTGTGGCTCGCCACCCCATGGCGAGGCGTGGCTTGGCTGGGAACCAAGCACGCCCCTAGTAGACGACTAAACGATTACGCGAATGAAGGGAACTGGGAATGCATGATTGTTTCTTCCTTCTTAGAGGGGAAATTGAGATGGTTAGTTGAGACTACTCAAGTCATTAGGACCTACCTCAATTCTCAATGCATAGTATGTAACTTTGTATAGAACAACAACAGTGGTCACTTTCGGAACTACTACTAGGGCCTAGGCATATTGCCTTCAGAGTTTCAGTAGTCATCTGATGACTGACAGATCATAGATGGACTGCTGCGCGGCCAATGATAAGCTAGCATTAAGCAGGAGCCAGCCCATACTTATCTGGGCAGGAATCTTCTTCATCACTTGTTTATCATCAATCCCGTCTCTCCGGCCGTGATACGTGGTCATCGGCGGCACAGGTGAAGTTTGTTGTCTTTGGCCGCTTTGCTGGCCATACACACAGCCACTTTCCATGGACGAATCAGAGCGCTGCACCTCATGCCGCGGCCAGAGCACCAGACAGAAGATACCTGCGCCGCAGCTGCCAAGTGCATGCCCAGGTGGAATGGAAGTGGTTGGCGCCCGAGAAAGCGCCTCGAGAGACGTGTCCGTCAGTGCGCATCCGCAGCCGGGCTCGTCGGGATTCTCCGGCCGGCGCTCGATCCGATCCTCCCCGGCGCCGCGGCGCGTGTTCGTGTTCACGACCGGCGTTCCCGTGCGCAGCAGCCCCGCTGGCCTCGGCGTGGAGCAGGACGACTGGACGAGGAGCAGCCATCACACACGGTCTTCTAGGGACTAAATGTGACTATGCAAAGACTGAAATGATGTTTTCAGATGTAGATCGATGCAAATTGAGATTGTGGCTCAAAATTGGCTGAGATCGTGGATGTTACGTCTTTGCCAATCTGAGTCCTTGAAGATTGTAATTGCCGCGGTCTATTGATACCGATTCAGTATTGCAAAATAGAGCGAGAGCGAGACTTCAGTTTAGTAGAACAAGAATGATACTTCAGTAGTTTAGTATGTCTGCTTGATAATAGAACTCAGTACGCGTATCTGGGAACTCATTACACAAGGTCTTTGACAATGGTTTGGTTCTTGTGTGTTATTTGTCCCTTTCCTCATAACAGCATCGCAAACGTACATGAAAAAGAAAAAAAAAACTACGAACTGATAAACTTCTAGGAATCACAATGAGTTGCTCCCAAAATGACAGCATGCAGTCGTCTCAAATTGACAATACAGCACCTGATGGTTTATCGATTGATCATCTGCAGAGATGTGTCCACTCCATATTGATGAGATCAGTCGATTTTGAAAGAGACAGAACAAAAGGTACCCTGGCTCCCCAGTTGATCGACTCGCATCGAGTGTCAACATCCATACTCGTCTTTTCAGGTTTGTGCTAGTCTCCACACAAATTGCTTGATTCTGTTTTGACATTTCAGATTCCATCATCATAAATTTGAAATTTGGTGTACATAAATTTTGGCTGATCAAATAACTATATACCATAAAAAAATAAAAAACCTCTAACACTTAAATATCCTACATAGCCTTCTTTCGTGTGATTTGATTCTAGAATTTATTTCTAATTGATATTTCTATATTAGAGAATAAATCATATTTTTCTTGGGCTCGACAATTAGACTTGCATGTAGCATGTTTCTCAAATTTACTTTTATTGATTCCAGAGCTTAAAGCCCCCATCTATGAAACTATTTTTACCTTTAGAATTTTATTATTCTTTGTTGAAAAATTGGAGTGGGCCTAATACTACTAATGTAAGGACCTTGATTTGAATTTTTTTTATTGTAACAAGGGAGTACTTACACAAAGTGGCTAGTCTACTTCTCACGTGCTTCCTTATAACTTCTTAGCACTACTACCTTGCCCTTCAACCCTTCACCATGCTCATAGATATATGGCATGGCAAGAGAGGGGTGCTCTATTTATAGGCCAAGGGGATCATAGGATTTAGACAAGTGTCCCCCTCCTAGAGATTTTTTATATATTACAAAATTTCCTATTTTATTACTAATTCTATAGTACTCCATAAAAAAAATATCTTCTTCTTACATGGTGGAGAATATATACTCTAGAAAATTGTCTTGCACTCTTTCAACATGAACAAATATAAAACAAAAAAATGATGCAACTTCTTATTTCACACAGTACTCAAGCCAAACATAGGTATCAAACTATTGAGTGCTAACTAGTGATTAACCAATTTCACAAGAAATATTTAATTGCATCAAATATGACTAGAACTGTTAAACTAATGAATTGATTTCCAATTGCCCAATTTGTGTTTCATACAACACCTTATGTTGAATTTGTTGTAGATGTAGCTTTGGCCTCCTCGGCAGCTAGTAGTCCCATGCCTGCCAGTGCCTGCTACATCTCTCCACTCGCCGTTGTCGTCGTGGTTTGCTCTACATCTCTGCCCATCGAAGCCATGCCATTGCCTATTGCTAGGGATGAAAACGGATCAGATACGAGTGGATACGTACAAATATGAATACAAATATTTATTTTTTTTCTAGGATCGGATTCAGATATAGATAGTGCAAAAAGTGCCGGATATGCAACGGATATAGATATATGATCCATATCTATACAGGATATGCAACAGATATTGATGTATATGTTGACGGTCCTTAGACGCGCCAATTGTGAACCATAAGTGCACAGATCATGTGTAGCTTTTCTCTTAGAGTATTCCCCCAAGGTTTATCAATCCGTGGATCGACAGTGAACTATCTAGGGTTTTCTATTTAGCTAAATGGATCTAATCCTAATATTAAGCATAGTGTCGGATATAAATATCCAGGGCGTCTAACCCACGAGGATAAGACTCCCAAACCTAATAAGGGCTAGCTCTTAAGCAGCCCACGAAGCGGCCATAGCCCAACTATGGTCTGGATATGGCCCATCCACGGTTCAACACATCACGCTCCGCGTCACCCTACCACCGAGGATGGGACGACCGGAATCAGAAGAGCCTCTCCGCCTCGCCCGACCCTGCGAGGGTCGGGCGAGGAGACCACTATAGGCAAGGGCGTCCGCCTCGCCCGACCCTCGTCGGGCGAGGACCCGCCACCTATCCCTCCGCCTCGCCCGACCTCCTCTGGGCCAATAAGCCATCATGACGGAGGAGCTGGGCCTGCCAGACGTGGCAGGCCCGAGACATGACGGGTCGCTGCCTGCGTTAAACACTAAGGCGGGCGCCGCTCGCCTAACACGCCAGCCCACCCGGTCTAAAAACCAATAATAAAATGACGGCATGTCCGGCGCCTGCCTCGTCAGCAACAGGTGATGAGGTGGCATGCCCGGCACCTGCCTCGTCACAAACAAGTGACGGGACATGCCTAGCACGCACCCAGCCCTGGCAAGGGCCAGAACGCTGACAGCCCCGGTTGGCCAGAACGCTGACGGCCCCAGTTGCCACTCCACCCTAGCACTATCATCATTTCTCCTAAATGAGTAATGGAGGACCGACGACGAATGATGCAGAAATGTCAAATATCACTGACGACTACATGATGCTCATCATGAGTACTCCTCACGATCCCCAGGGCAGGACACGGCGACGAACGGAGGGATGGAGGCCTGCTCGACCTTTTGAGTCTTTTTTCTTTCTCCCCCTCGGGATCTTCTTTTCCTTTTACCCGCTTACGTATCCGACCCGGCCCTTTCTCTTAGACTATAAAAGGGAAAGGGGGACCTTCCGTGCCGGGGGGAGAGAAGAATGACGGAACACAATTCACCCAACACTCATACACACGCTCACAGAGACTTGGGAGCCCCTCCCTCTTCTCGATCACTTGTAACCCCCTACTACGAGCAACGCGAGTAACACGAGCAGCATCAAACTAGACGTAGGGCATTCGTGCCGGAACCAGTATAATTCCTTGTGTCCACTCGCGAACCATCCGGGCCTTAGCACGCAATCCGCAAATTTCACTAGTCGGCCATTTTCGATGCCAACAGATGGCGCGCCAGGTAGGGGCCTTTGCGTGTTCGACGATCTCCCTCGGGCTCCGGATGGCCAGTGACAATTTGGGCTGGGCTCCCAGGACGCACGTGCATTTCAGAAGCCTGGATTTCATCACCACCAGCGATGGCGCGCTGGAGCGAGTCACCATCGCCGCCCCAGCCGCCGACACCGACATCGATGTCGCAGTGGTCATCGAGACCCTCGCGAGCGTTCGACTGAGCACCCTCGAGTCCTATGAGTTTCCCACGAACTCAAACAAAGGGGACTTTTGGGGATAGCTCAATGCGTTCCTGGGACTACGACCGTCCCAGGAAGACGTACGCTACGTCATTTTCGCCCTTGCGAACATCGCGACCCAACTTGCGGGAGGTGCGCCACTCCCTTCAGGCGCGTTGATTCCCGCGCCACCTTACGTGGCACCCTTTGGCCTGCACAACGCGGGGGAAATGATCTCCCGTGGGTTGGTCCGCGACGTACTCCAGACCTCCGCTGACGGCGAGTTCGTAGGAGTGATCGACCATGCCTCAGAGTTGATCCTCGACTTGCTCGAGGATAGCTCGCCGGAGACGTCCGAGACAGAGCTGATAGCCGAAAGCCATCATCTGTCTCGCGAATGTTTCATGGCGGATACTCCTGATGGAGCGCTGGAAGGGGCGAGCGACGATGACTCCAGCCAGCCGCCGGCTCACGGAGCTGCGGCTAATGCTGTAGTGGCCGACGCCGTCGCGGCCCACCCCGTTGTGGCCAACGCCGTTGCCGTAAGCGTGGGACTGAGCCGCCTCGGCACCCGCGCCCCGCTCAAGCGCGAGCCCGAAGGCAGGAGCTCCAAGATGCCCAACGTCGGCTGGAGCAAGAGCGTGCGCGCGTGGAGCAGGAGCAGCTTCGCGTCGAGCAGGAGCGTGCACGCATGGACCGGGAGCAAGCGCGCATCGAGCGCGAACTCCAGCAATGCGACGTGGGGGCGCCGGCACGTGGACGCACTCGCGACGTCCAGCAGCAAATCGTGAACGATGACGAGGGACCCCCTCGCTTCGTGAGAGCAAGCCAGAACATTGCGGCAGCAGCAGTGCTCCTGCGAGGACTCCCTGACCCCGTCACGCCAGAAGCCCGTAGAGCTCAGCGCGAGGTACGCGAGCTCCTTGAGCGGGCAGCGGCGCAACAGGCCGAGAGTTCACAGTCTGACAAAGTGGCTCTCAGGCTAGCCAGCGTCGCGCCTCGAGGCAATCTCCACACGACCGCGGCAACCATGGCCCGCAGAATGGGTCGGTTCATCAGCCGCGCCCCGGTCTCGACGAGCGACCAACGGCCCCCATCCGAGGACGTCTCGGCCCGGTCCGTGACGCCCACAGCATATTGAACGCGCGTCGTCGTCAGCCAGTCGAGGACAATGGGGAGCCCCAACGCGGGCGCGCCCCTCGCCAGGGTGGCCGCTACAACGATGATGAAGAGGGGCGCACCCCGAGTCCAGACGCGCTAGGACCTCGAGCCTTTAGTTCCCGGATCAAGAACGCTCCTTGTCCCCCGCGATTTCGACCCCCGACGAACTGGCCTAAGTATGCGGGGGAGACCAACCCCGAGCTCTGGCTCGAGGACTACAGACTCGCATGCTGGGCCGGGGGGCAGATGACGACGACTTCGTCATCCGACACCTGCCACTGTACCTGGCCGATTCCGCTAGGGCGTGGCTCGAGCATCTCCCCGCGGGCCTGATCCGAATCTGGACCGACCTTCGGGAGATCTTCATGGGGAACTTCCAGGCAACTTACGCTCGGCCGAGGAACCCTTGGAACCTCAAGAACTGCCGTCAAAAGTAAGGGGAAACTCTCCGGGAGTATATCCGACACTTTTCCTGGCAGTGTAATGAGCTGCCCAACCTCGCCGACACCGATGTCATCGGCGCGTTCTTGTCAGGGATGACTTGCAAGTCCCTCGTCCATAAGGTTGGACGCAAAAGCCCCCGCACGGCGAAAGATCTCCTAGACATAGCAACGAGACACGCCTCCGGTGAGGAGGCAGTCGGGGCGATTTTCCCCCATCTCCCCGAAGGGAAGAGTAAGCGCGTCGAGGATGCGGACGAGGGTCCCTCCAACCGCCCGAACAAGAAGAAGAGGAAGGAAAAGGTGCGGCACCAGGATTCTGATGCTGCCACAGTGGTGACAGCAGAATGGAAGCCGGGAGTCAAACCTCCAACGAGAGAGATGACCGACCACTTCGAGAAGATGTGGAACGGACCTTGTCCGAATCACGAGTACCCCGTGAGGCACCTTTACAAGGAGTGCACTCTCATGAAAAAAATTCATGATCGGGGATACCCGAAAGTGGGATCCCAGGAAGCGGAGGCCCGACCCGGCTCCCAAGGGACCAGAACAGGCTGAGGATACGCCGGCCGACCCTTACCCGGAGCCCGATGGCTGCCTGATGATCTTCGGCGGCACCGAGGCCTCGGTCAGCAAGGGTCGGGCCAAGGCGGAACGTCGCGTGGTGTTCGCTGCTGAACCAGCCATGCCGACCTTCGTCCGGTGGTTAGAGGCAGCCATAACTTTTGACCGCGACGACTACCCACAATTCGTCCTCCGGCTAGGAAAGTACCCGCTTGTGGTCGACCCGATCATCGGTCGGAGCGACTCACCAATGTCCTGATGGACGGTGGGAGCGGCCTAAATATCCTTTACGCCGACACCCTCGACGCGATGGGCATCGACCGGGCGCGTATCCGCCCGACCGGGGCACCCCTCCACGGGGTCATACCCGGGAAGCAGGCCGTCCCCCTCGTGCAGATCGACCTGCCCGTCACGTTTGGGACCCCGTCCAATTTCAGGATGGAGACCCTCACATTCAAGGTGGTGGGCCTCCATGGGTCCTACCATGCCATCTTGGGTTGGCCATGCTACGCGAAGTTCATGGCCGTCCCCACCTACACATACTTGAAGCTCAAGATGCCTGGGCCCAAATGGGTGATCACTGTGGGCTTGTCTTTCCAGCGCGCCTATCAGTGCGAAGCCAAGAGCTACGAGCTGGCCTTGGCGGCCATCGCCTCCGTAGAGGAGCTCGCGCCAATCTGAGCCTGTCTGGTGGAAGAAGCCCCTGACTCCAACAGAGGGACGACGTCCTTCCAGCCGACGGAGGACACCAAAGAGGTGCAACTTGACCTGGCCAACGCCAGAGAGAAGGTGGCTTGGATCGGGACCAAGCTGTCCCCCAAATAGGAAAGCGCACTCGTTGACTTCCTCCGCACGAATATCGACGTTTTTGCGTGGAAACCGTCGGACATGCCAGGCATCCTGAGGGAAGTCGCCGAGCATTCCTTGGACATTCGGCCTGGCTCCAAGCCGGTGAAACACGCCTACGTCGCTTCGACGATGAGAAGCACAAAGCCATCGGTGAAGAGATTGCGAAGCTTTTGACGGCCGGATTCATCAAGGAGGTGTACCACCCCGAATGGTTAGCCAATCCTGTTCTTGTACGAAAAAAGAATGGAAAATGGAGAATGTGTGTTGACTACACGAGTCTTAACAAAGCGTGCCCGAAGGATTCGTTCCCTCTTCCGCGCATAGACCAGATAGTCGATTCGACCGCGGGGTGCGAAACCCTTTGTTTCCTTGATGCGTATTCTGGATACCATCTGATTGCGATGAAAGAGTCCGACCCGCTCGTGACCTCCTTCATCACTCCATTCGGTTCGTATTGTTATGTAACAATGCCGTTCAGACTCAAAAATGCCGGGGCAACATACCAATGGTGTATGCTCAGGTGTTTCGATGACCTCATCGGACAAACCATAGAGGCATACGTGGACGGCATCGTAATCAAGTCCAAACAGGCCGACCAACTCGTGGCCGACCTCCAAAGATGTTCGACAAACTCCAGGCCAATGGAGTCAAACTCAACCCTGAGAAATGCGTGTTTGCGGTGCCCAGAGGGATGCTGCTTGGCTTCATTGTGTCCCAACGAGGGATCGAGGCCATCGACAGAATGGGTCCGATCCAAAACCTGAAGGGGGTACAGCAGGTCACGGGATGTCTAGCCGCGCTGAGTCGATTCATTTCGAGGCTCAGTGAGCGAGTCCTTCCCATGTATCGCCTACTGAAAAGGTCCGAGCGCTTCATGTGGACCCAAGAAGCCCAAGAGGCCCTTACACGGATCAAGGCAGTCCTAACGAATGTGCTAGTTCTGGTCCCGCTGACCCCAGGAGAACCACTCCTGCTCTACATCGCGGCAACGACGCACATCGTGAGTGCAGCCCTCGTGGTGGAACGGGAAGAAGATGGACACATCCTCAAGGTTCAGCGCCCGGTGTACTTCATCAGCGAGGTACTCAGCGACACGAAAACACGGTACCCTCAAATCCAGAAGCTGATATGCACCGTCCTGATCGCCAAGAGGGAATTGCGTCATTGCTTCGACTCACACCCCATCACGGTCATGAGCTCGTTCCCCCTTGGAGAAATCTTCAACAATCCCGACTCTACCGGTTGGATTGCCAAATGGGCGCTTGAATTGATGGGCCAGGGAATCACCTACTCCCCCAAAACGGCTATCAAGTCTCAGGTCCTGGCCGACTTCATTGCCGAATGGACGGAGACTCAACTGCCGCTGGAGCCGGTTAATCAGGAGTACTGGACCTTGTACTTTGACGGGTCTCTGGTCAGAACAGGAGCTGGGGTCAGGCTAGTCTTCGTCTCCCCACAAGGAGTCCGAATGAGGTACATAGTCCGCCTAAATTTCCCGGCATCAAATAATGTGGCCGAATATGAAGCGCTCATTAACGGCTTGAAAATCGCAATCAAGCTAGGAATTCGACGCCTGGAAATAAGAGGCGATTCCCAACTTGTGGTCGACCAGGTCATGAAAGAATCGAGCTGCGAAAGCGAGATCATGGCCACGTACTGCCACGAAGTTAGAAAGCTTGAGGACAAGTTCGATGGCCTCGAGCTCAACCATGTCAAACGGCGATTCAACGAAGCAGCCGATGAGTTGGCCAAAAGCGTCGAGTCGGGAGTCGGTTCCGACAGGTGTCTTTGCTAGTGACCAGCAGCGCCCGTCGGTCAGCATCTCAACTGCAGAACCAACTAGTGCAGCGTAGCACACCCAGGACTTGACGCCCACCCAGGGCTCGAGGGCTGGCAGCGCCCTGACCTCGACTACCCTGTCGGAGTTATCGTCCGGCAGTCCACCCGGGGTACCTAGATGGTTGATTTGTAGGCAAAGGGAGATCGCTGGACTAGGGAGCTCGAGGTAACACAGGGACACAAGGATTATACAGGTTCGGGCTACCCGGAGGTATAATACCCTACGTCCTGTGCTCGGGGGTCTTGTATTGATCTGCTCGGCGTGGTTCCGGGGAACGACGGCGAGCTCTTGGTTACAATAGATGAATGGCGTGGGAATCAGATGTCTAAGGGGGTCAACCTAGGCCGCCTTATATAGGCCGATGACCTAGGGTTTACAAGTCGGTTATTTCTAAATACTGTCCGGCGTGCCTTGCAAGCTAAGTCATCACCAGTCTTGTCCATCAAGTCGGGGATCCTTGTGGGCCGGCCTGGGGTCGGCCCACATCCTTGTCAGACGTGGGCCCAGGCCGACTACATATCCGGTCGGTAGTGGGCCCAGGGGTACCCATATCCCACAAGTCCCCGAGCAACATGGAGGCGCGTGTCGGAGTGCTGATGAAGAAGCGAAGCCTTTGCAGTCGGCTGAAGCGTCTTGGTCGGCAGGCCGACACAAGGGTGGACGGTGCTCAAAAAGAAAAACCGCAGGGCATCCGGGGATGACCCTGGACAGACCCGGGGGCGGAGCCCCGAGTGGCGTAGCACCGAGTCGTGGCCGAGTCGGGTACCGAGGAGCTGCACCACTTGGAAAAAGTGATATATCCTGATGGGGCATATGGAGGGCGATGCAAGGAGCCCTCCATATGGAGTAGTCCCCGAGCATTAGGCCGACTAGAAAAGTCGGGCTAATGGTCAAAAGAAGAATCGTCCGAGCTTCGAGGCAGACAGGCCGCCTAGAAGATAGGACGGTCTGGCGCCCTGAAGAGAGGAGCTTGTCCCAAAATCGTGGCGCCGAGTCCCCGAGCGTCGTGGCTGGCCGAGGCGTGGAGACCCGCTGACCGTAGTCGTAGCGCCGAGTCCCCGAGCGTCGGGGCCGGCCGAGTCGCGGAGACCCGTTAACCGGAGTCGTAGCGCCGAGTCCCCGAGCGTCGGGGCCGGCCGAGTCGCGGAGACCAGTTATCCGTAGCCGTAGCGTCCAGTCCCCGAGCGTGGGAGCTGGCCGAGTCGCGGAGACCCGCTGACCGTAGTCGTAGAGACGAGTCCCCGAGCGTCGGAGCCGGCCGAGTCACGGAGACCCGTTAACCGGAGTCGTAGCGCCGAGTCCCCGAGCGTCGGGGCCGGCCGAGTCGCGGAGACCCGCCGTCCAAAGTCGTAGTGCCCAGTCCCCGAGCGTGGAGGCTGGCCGAGTCACGGAGACTCGCCATCCGAAGTCGTCATGCCCAGTCCCCGAGCTTAGGAGCCGGGCGAACCGCCGAGTCGTCTGTGGCGCTCAGCCCCCGAGCCTGGGAGCCGAGCAAGCCGCCGAGTCGCCTCCCACACCCTGCCGCCGAGCTGGGAGGTCGGCCGGGTGGTAGGAGACGCGCCGAGTGGTCGGCCCGCGCCAGCCCCGAGCCTGGGAGCTGGCCGAGTCGGTCGAAGTACTCCGAGTAGTCGGCCCGCGCCAGCCCCGAGCCTAGGAGCTGGTCGAGTCGGTCGAAGCACATCAAGTAATGCCTGAGCTGTATGAAGGCAGTGCAAATATTATGTAGCATAATATTCAATAATCTGAATGATAAATAATGTTTGTCGTAAGGTTGTAACAGAAACAGGTTTGTAAATGCATTGTGCATATGCGTAAAAACCCCTTCCCTCTAGCAGAAACACCGAGTAGGACGCCGTGCGGCCCTTGCCTTGTGTCGCTAAGCACCTTTTTTACCCGCTGACCACTGCTCACGGAGAGGACGGCTTACCCCAGACTACACTGCTCAGCAGGGAGGCTTAGGTGTAGGGGGCGCATGGGTTGAGCACGGAGCCCAAGGTTTCACGATTGGGGACTTGAACCGCACGGGTTAACCCAGGAATTACTAGAGGGACATAGGGTCGGGCAAGGACTCGGAAGTCAGAGTCAGCAGGGACTCTCCCGAGCGCTAGAGCAGCGCGCCGTGTTAAGAAATTACACAACAGCATGAGCTGGACACCCGTAAGGTGCAGTCTGGATAGGCCAGGCTGTACAAGTAGTCGGAGTGCGACCGAGGTGGTCGGCGGAAGCCATAGAGGCATATTAGTGCCGAGGCGTACGAAGATATACGGAGGCCGTAAAATATTTAATTAAAAATAATACTTAGCTTAGATTCGTGCCGAATCGAAGAATCGACGAGTCGCCCTTGTGTATCGTCATGGCCGAGTAGTCGAGGAGGTCATGCATCGTTGTATCGATGTAGCAGCATCTGCGGCCGAAGTTGTGCGGCCGAGCAGTCGGCGTTGCATGTGCATGCATACAGCAGCCTGCTACCTGCGGGGTCGGCCTCGACTGGTTGCCGAGTCAAGGTAGTCGATGCTATCGCCAGCAGTTTGGTGTGGTGTCGCAGATGATCATAAATACAGGTGCGTGCATACGCGTGCCATCGCTGCTTCATGTTCGATATTGTATTTGCGGACGTAGAGGCACGAGAGCCTGAGGCCTTCCCTTCTGGATGCTGACGAGTCCACCGTATAATATAATCCTCACATATATCAAGAAAACGTATATAAGTAAAGTAACTGTTAATCTTCTCGAGAAAAGGAAAGAGACCAATTAGAGTAAGCGGTAAAGGAAAAGAACAATGCTTCCCTATTTGGTCCCGGTGATCAGGTACGAGCTGCCATGCAAGGGCCACTATTAGGCCATGTGGACGTAGAAGTCCATGGAAGGCATGACATGTGCTGCATGCAGAAGCCGCCGGTGCATCCGATTGTCGAACCGCCGCCGGCACACGCGAAGGTCGCGCCCAACCCGAATGCCGTATCTGCCGAGTTCATGGAATAGAATAGACTGCCATCGAGCTAGCTGTAATGCCCCACGATCACCCCTACCTGGCGCGCCAACTGTCGGAGTTATCGTCCGGCAGTCCACCCGGGGGTACCCAGATGGTTGATTTGTAGGCAAAGGGAGATCGCTGGACTAGGGAGCTCGAGGTAACACAGGGACACAAGGATTATACAGGTTCGGGCTACCCGGAGGTATAATACCCTACATCCTGTGCTCGGGGGTCTTGTATTGATCTGCTCGGCGTGGTTCCGGGGAACGACGGCGAGCTCTTGGTTACAATAGATGAATGGCGTGGGAATCAGATGTCTAAGGGGGTCAACCTAGGCCGCCTTATATAGGCCGACGACCTAGGGTTTACAAGTCGGTTATTTCTAAATACTGTCCGGCGTGCCTTGCAAGCTAAGTCATCACCAGTCTTGTCCATCAAGTCGGGGATCCTCGTGGGCCGGCCTGGGGTCGGCCCACATCCTTGTCAGACGTGGGCCCAGGCGACTACATATCCGGTCGGTAGTGGGCCCAGGGGTACCCATATCCCACATACCCCCGAGGTTATCGAAACCAGCGGGACGACGGACGCCGCCGACCCGCCAATCCAAGCCTTGGCCGACCTATTGGCCCTGGCGATCGCCACCTTGGATGATGCCACCGAGGCCGACCCCACTGACTGGCGACGACCTTTCCTCGATTACCTTGTTAGGGACATGCTCCTTGAGGACAAGGCCGAGGCCCGACGCATCACACATCGCGCCAAATCCTATGCAATCGTGGATGAAGAACTCTATCGACGAAGCCACACAAAAATTCTCCAGCGCTGCATCCCCTTCAAACAGGGGAAGCAGTTGTTGGAAGACATACACGGAGGAACATGCGGCCATCACGCCGCACCTCGTAACCTTATCAGAAACGCGTTCCGGCAAGGTTTCTACTGGCCAACAGCATTGCGAGATGCCATGGAAATAGTCCGAACTTGTGAGGGATGCCAATTCTATGGAAGGCAAACCCACCTCCCGGCTCAAGCCCTCCAAACCATCCCCATCACATGGCCGTTTGCGGTATGGGGGCTGGATATGGTCAGGCCCCTCAAGAAAGCGCCCGGGGACTTCACCCACTTATTTGTCGCAATCGACAAATTCAGCAAGTGGATTGAGGTTCGCCCGATCACACAAATCAAGTCTAAGGAAGCTGTCAAGTTCTTCCTCGACATAGTCCACCGTTTTGGAGTTCCCAACTCCATCATCACTGATAATGGCATGCAATTCACAGGAAAGAAATTCTTTTGATTTTGCGACGAATACCATATCTGAGTCGACTGGGCGGCCATGGCGCACCCCCGAATGAACAGGCAGGTCGAGCGCGCAAACGGCATGATCCTTCAAGGCCTCAAGCCTCGAATCTTCGAACGATTGAAAAGTTCGGTGGCCGATGGGTCACAGAACTGCCTGCGGTGGTCTGGAGCTTAAGAACAACGCCTAGCCGCGCAACAGGGTTTACCCCATTTTTCATGGTATATGGCTTAGAGGCCATTTTCCCGACCGACCTTGACTACGGCTCGCCGAGAGTCTGTGCCTACGACGAGGTCGGCAATCAATCCTCACTAGAGGATGCCACTGACCAGCTAGAAGAGGCTCGGGAGATCGCACTGGCTCATTCTGCCAAGTACCAACAAGCCCTACGCCGGTACCATAGCCGTCGAGTGTGCGAACGTGCATTCCATGTGGGAGATTTAGTCCTACGTCTGGTTCAAAGCAACAAGGATCGCCACAAGCTCTCATCCCCTTGGGAAGGCCCGTATATAGTCTCTCAAGTCCTCCGACCTGGATCATACAATCTGCAGAATGCCGACGGTGAGGAGTTCACCAACGCCTGGAACATCGAATAGCTACGTCGCTTTTACCCTTAAAAACTCCTTCTCAATACCGTTCATATTTTTCGCACATCCCCGTTTGCTCAACAGCTACTGCTGACCCCGTTGCACGGCGTTGGCGATCGCTCGGGGGCTACCTAGTGTCCCCTGGGACACCGGATCGTGTCAGCACCCGATTTCTCTCACGTCGCGCGTTTTGACAAAGGCAAGTCAGGGGAAAAGTAGGATCGGAAGTGTTGGTCGGACTGCGGAGAGCAAAAGGCCACGAAGGCAACGGCTCGGACGCTGACCAACCGTGCCAGATCCGCTCACCCTCGTGAAGGCCCCAACAAAACACAGAATTGAACGAGAACTCGGGGGCTGACACGCACGCGAACGATTATAAACTTAAACAAGATAACACTGAATTCGGCCGACCCGGGGACACTTCCCGCTCGGCCATTGTCGGGGATAGACCCCCGGGGGTACCCAGAAGGCGGATTGGCCCAACCAGCAAGAGGCGGCCCAATCCGAGTGCTATCGGGCCAGGTTGTCAGACTGGATGACCCACCACTCGGGAGGCCCACCAGTCGGACAAGCTGGGACGGGTACGACGGCGCGCGGGACAAGGAAGAAGACGGCGTATCTCACAAGAAGATCGGCGGTCAAGATAAATTACGGATGTCCTTCAGGAACTTCATAGACAACAATACAAAACACTCAACACAGGACGTAGGGTATTACGTCATCTTGACGGCCTGAACCTGTTCAATCCTTGCGTCTTGTGTTACCATCGACTTGTGATCCTCAATCTGTCTCTCAACAAATCAACCACATAGACAACCCTGTGTGGACTGCCGGGTCCATAAATCCGACAACCATGAGTCTAAATAAAATAAATGAGCCTAAAGGCCCGAAACAGTTTGGATATCAAAAGAAACAAACTAACTAATGGGTCGACGGCCCGTTCTCCCTTTGCGTCGATGCAGCCAGGATCGAAGCCAGCGAGGCCACCTCTTCCTCCAGCATATGCACCTCGTCCAAGGTGGTGCCCGACGCGAAGCCCTCCTCAAGGAACTTGTTGACACCGGATTTTCGCACCGGGAGTGCTGAGTCAGATGGTGACGTAGCAGCGCTGGAACTGAGCTGTGGGCCTGTAGACTGGTCAAAGCCGAATGTGACAGAGAAGGAAGCCGATGCGGGGAGTGGAGTCCGATAAAGTAGAAGTCCGATCCGATGACGGATAAAAGGAGAAAGGCGCGTCGGCTAAAAAGGAAGCGTATCAGATGCGAGGGCTATTTCCTTTTTGAAGGCGTATTGAGAGTCCCATTCTATATTAGATTTAGTTTACTTTATCTACAAGTTAGTCAAGTCCGATCAGGACTCTTCATGACCAGGGTATAAATATAAACCCTTGTCGATTGTAAAAAACCATTTCACACAATCAATACAACCCGGCTTCACGCCAAAATCCTAGGAGTAGGTTAGAGTAGATCTCGACGAACTCATTGGTGAACGGGCTGCATCAGTTCTCGATCTCCGGCTTACCAGTAAGATTGTCAACTTATCGAATTAGTATAACCTTTGAATTGAGGCGCATCGCCCTTTCTCGTTTATGCTGTTCAACCGATTTATCTTTGGATTGTCAAGATTGGTTTAGATTCCCTGCGTCGGAGCTAGATTTCTCTTGATTATTCAGTGATTAATCGTTTATCGAGTAGTTCTTTTAGTTTTCGGGTTTGATTTAGATTCCCTGCGTCGGAGCTTGATTTCTCTTGATTATTAGAAGGCAGCTTATGCGGTTGTTTGGAGTTGCTAGATTGATTTAGATCTGCGCCATGTGAATTAATCTGATTCTTCAATAGCTATGAGCATTTGTTTTAGTCTGATTTGAGTAATACTTATCTTACAACATCATTCTAGGTCCGATTCATCTTTACAGCTTAATCTGGTTGTTCTTTGAGTGTCAAGTTTGATTTAGATTCCCTGCATCGGAGCTAGATTTCTCTTGATTATTCAAAGACAGCTTTGAATATTGGAACGATTTTGTTACCGTTTTATTGCTTATTTGCTTCAATCTGATTAATTACCTGTGCGAGCATCTTGTTTAGTTGTTCTGTTGATGAGTCGAGTTTGATCGTTTAACTATCTGGTCCGATCATAGCTGAAGTATGTGCGCTGCATCCATCTGTGAAACCGTGTCGAAACAGTTCTGGTTTGATTGGCTAGCTAGATGGTCCGATGAGATGAATCATACTGTCAACTACGCAAGGTGGACGACGCATCGGCTCTACTTTGATTATTTAATATCCTGTTCAAAGGCATAGCCGATCTGTTATTTTTGCATCTAGATTAGTTGTAAGACTGCTATCTTGTATTAGATTTGTTAGCAATTACGTGAGGCAATGTCACTGGAGTATGTGCGCTGCATCCGTCTGTGAAACCGTATCGAAACAGTGATGTAAGTAGATCGGAAAGTTGATAGATCTGTTAGAAGTAGCAGTTGAGCAATTGAGACAGATGAACAGCATATCGGCCATGTTTTATGCTTTATTATTCAAAGGCTGATCTGTTACATTAATCAAGGCCCGATCCTGATTGGTCCGATTCTGAGGTCCGAGTCGATGATCTGATTAAGGTCCGATTATATTGGTCCGATTGATGTCATCTATGAAGTCCGATTTTGAGGTCCGATTGGCATCGGCCGATACAAGTCCGATTGGGTCGTGGCTAAATCCAACGTGCATCTGCCGTCTG
>CM014270.1:53203800-53238192 GCA_004135705.1 Alloteropsis semialata | reverse complement strand
ATTGTTATAAGAGAATTCTGCGTATGGCAAACTCTTATCCCAACTTGTCCCGTACTGTAAAGCACAAGCCCTCAACATATCTTCCAATATTTGATTCGTCCTTTCAGTTTGCCCATCTGTCTGTGGATGATAAGCCGAACTGAAGTTCAGTTTTGTATCCATTGACTCATGAAGTTTATGCCAGAACTGTGATGTAAACTGTGATCCCCGATCTGACACTATCTTCTTTGGAACTCCATGCAAGCATACTATTCGCTCCATGTATAGCTCTGCTAGCTTTGCGCCTGAGTAGGTGGTCTTTACCGAAACGAAATGAGCCACCTTAGTTAGTCGATCCACAATTACCCATATAGAATCAAAACCTCTCTGAGTACGGGCCAAACCGACTATAAAGTCCATTCCTACTTCTTCCCATTTCCATTCTGGTATCTTCAAGGGTTGGAGTAAACCGGCAGGTCTCTGGTGTTCCGCTTTAACCCTTTGACACGTGTCACATAGAGCGACGTATGTTGCAACATCTCGCTTAAGTCCATACCACCAGTATCTCTCTTTAATATCCAAATACATTTTTGTACTTCCCGGGTGTATGGAGTAAGCTGAATCATGTGCTTCCCTTAGAATAGCATCTCTTATATGTTTTAGGTTAGGCACACATATTCTTTTACCGAACCACACAGTTCCTTGCTCGTCCATGCTAAATCCTGGTGCTTTTTCCTGAATGATCAAAGCTATGATTTCCTGAATCTTCTTATCTTCTTGTTGCCCTTCTTTAATCTCTTTTTCTAGTGTTGGTTCAACTTCCATTTCCACTGTGCTAGCAGCAATTCCCAGATTCAACCGTTCAAATTCCTTTCCGAGTTCTTCTGGCAACTGGGTAACTCTATTTGCATGACTTCTTCTGCTTAAAGCATCTGCCACCAAATTTGCCTTTCCGGGATGATAGTGAATCTCTAGGTCGTAGTCCTTGATTAACTCTAACCATCGGCGTTGCCTCAAATTCAGGTCTGACTGTGTGAACACATACTTCAGACTCTTGTGGTCAGTGTAGATATCACACTTATGGCCAATCAAGTAGTGTCTCCAAATCTTTAGTTCGTGCACCACTGCTGCAAGTTCAAGGTCATGAGTCGGATAATTTAACTCATGCTTCCTTAACTGTCTGGAGGCATATGCTACCACTTTTCCTTCTTGCATAAGTACACATCCCAAACCTTGACGAGATGCATCACAATATATAGAGAAACTCTTGGTTATATCAGGCAATACCAATATTGGAGCAGTGGTTAATCTTTTCTTCAACTCCTCAAAACTGGCTTGACACTTTTCTGACCACACAAACTTCACGTTCTTCTCTAGTAAGGATGTCATAGGTTTAGCTAGTTTGGAGAACCCTTCAATGAACCGTCGATATTATCCGGCCATTCCAAGGAAACTCCGAATCTCACTCACATCTTTTGGTGGATTCCAACTCAACACATCTTTAACCTTCTTTGGATCAACTGCCACTCCTCCATTGGATACGACATGACCCAAAAATGCTACTTCCTTCAGCCAGAACTCACATTTACTGAACTTGGCATACAGTTGTTGTTCCCTGAGCCTCTGTAATACCAACCATAGATGCTCCTCATGCTCTTCTTCATTCTTGGAGAAAATCAGAATGTCATCAATGAATACTACCACAAACTTGTCCAAATAATCCATGAAGACTTTATTCATCAAATACATGAAGTATGCAGGAGCATTGGTCAATCCAAATGACATCACTGTAAACTCATACAATCCATACCGGGTGGTGAATGCTGTCTTGGGAATATCAGAAGCACGAATTCTCATCTGATGATATCCTGAACGGAGATCAATCTTAGAGAATACACATGCTCCCTTCAATTGATCAAAGAGATCATCGATCCTCGGTAGCGGATACTTATTCTTTATGGTTACATCATTGAGTGCTCGGTAATCGATGCACATTCTCTTGGTTCCATCTTTCTTCTCAACAAATAATACCGGTGCTCCCCAAGGTGAAGAGCTAGGTCTAATATAACCCTTCTCAAGTAGCTCATCTAATTGCTTCTTAAGTTCTTCTAATTCTTTCACACCCATTCTATATGGTCGCTTAGCTATAGGTGCAGTGCCAGGTTTAAGATCAATAAGAAATTCAACTTCGCGTTCTGGTGGCATACCTGGCAACTCTGCGGGAAATACATCGGGAAATTCCTTCACCACATTGATGTCTTCCATGGCCATCTCCTTCACTTGATTAGCATGACACACATCTGAAGCAGTCATTGTCGCTTGATATTCTGCTTTTTCTCCAGAACTTGCTGTCAGTTGCACTGCTCTTTTAGCACACTGAATTACTCCATCATGCTTTGCTAGCCAGGACATTCCCAGGATAATATCAATGCCAGTAGAATTCAGGATTATAGGGTTGGCTACAAAATCTACCCCCCTTATTTTTATGCTAACCTTTGGACAAACTAAGGTTGCCTTTAGTTCTCCACCAGGTGAACTAACTATCATTGCTTTTTGCATTGGTTGCATAATCATCATGTGCTTTTTCACAAACTGGGCAGATATAAAAGCATGCGATGCTCCAGAATCAAATAATACTGATGCAGGATTTGAGTTCACTGAAAACGTACCGATCACCACATCTGTTGCTTCTTGCGCAGCCTCCGCATTCACATGATTAACTTTGCCTCGGGCATAGTTCTGCTGTCCTCCATTACGTGGGCCTTGTTGCTGCCTACCGGTGTTCTGTCCCATCTTCTTAGGACAATTGTTAGCAAAATGCCCCGGTTCACCACAACTGTAACACACCCTTGGAGTCACGGGTGTTGTGTTGGCCTGTGTGAGTGGTGGAGCTTGAGCTTTCAGCTGTGGGTTCTGAGGCCTGTACTGCTGCTGCTGCTGGTTCTGGGGGCGCTGCTGGTACTGCGGACGGCCTGTCTGAGGAGAAGATCCCTGAAAGCGAGGCTGATTACCCATTGATGGATTGTAGCGAGGACGCGAGCTGCTTCCAGACTGTTGGCCCATATACTTCCTCTTCTTTTCTTCCATCTCCTTGCGCTTATGCTCAAGCATCAGAGCTTTGTCAACCAACTTTTGAAAGTTCTCAAAAGTGTGCGTCATTAGTTGGTATTGTAGCCCATCATTCAATCCCAACAGAAAGAGCCTCTGTTTCTTATCATCTGTGGAGACCTCCTCTGGAGCATACCTTGATAGTTCAATAAATTTATCACGGTAAGCCGTGACAGTCATAGATCCCTGCTTCAATGCCAAGAACTCCTGACGCTTCAGTATCATCAAGCCATCTGGCACATGGTGAGAACGGAAGCTCTCACAGAATTCCAGCCAAGTGATCTGATTAGGGTGAGGGTGAGCATACTGATATGCATCCCACCAGTCCAGGGCTGCTCCTTGTAGTTGGCCTGACCCGTAAAGAACCTTCTCACGATCATCACATTGTGCAATGTCAAGCTGCCGGTCCACTGCCTTGAGCCAGTCCACCGCTTGCAAAGGATTACTTGCACTGGAGAAGGTTGGTGGACGACCCTTCATGAATTCTCCACGCTTGTCCCTGGGTGGAGCGGGATGTGGTGGATGAGGAGGTTGGTTCTGCTGGTTTTGTTGCATCATTGCCATGGTTTGAGCCAACTGCTGCATGATTTGATTCTGCTGGGCCAGAAGTTGCTCCACAGTGGGTTGGTTTCCTCCCTGGTTACCTCTTCTGCCACTGGCCATCTGTTAAAGACATTAATATTACTGTTATTCATCCATCCAAGATAACCATAATCTGATTCTTGACAAGGGTATGGAAATGATAGATGTGCAGGGCAAAAACCCACCCAACTATTTACACACTTAACTTAAACCTATATCTAGATGCTTGTGAATATAAAACCCACAATCATCACAATCATTACAAAAAGCCAACTCATGCATTAATCATAATCACAATTATTCAAATCACCCAAGAGCACATGTTCACACATGAGGAACTTAAAACAAACTCAAAACGCATCTAAGTTGTTTATTACAACTCATGGGACAAACCTAAAGATCCTCATTTATGGTGATTCGGGCCTATCTCATGAAAGAAAACAACGGGGAAAGTCAAATTTTGCAATAGATAAGGATAGAAGTATAAGCAAAGATTTTTAATAAATTACTGACAAGGCAAAACAAGGATAGATTGAATAAATAAAATGAGGTATGTATAATCAATAAATAAAATAACCAAGGTTAAATCAAAATGAAATAAAGCAAGGAGTATAAACTCTAAACGACCATTCTACTCTAGGCTGCGCATCCTACAGTCAGCACTGCTTTGATACCACTCTGTCACACCCGGATTTACGAAGGAAATCCGAATGCTACTATATGTGTACCCAGGAAGTCTTTACACACATATAGCTCAGAAATGAATATCAAAGAAAGGAAAACAGTGCTCGATAACATAAATCATAACAAGTCTTACATCACAGGCATTACATTTATTAACGAGTTTATCAAAGTAGCGGAAGCCTGACGTAGTCTAACTCCAGAACATCTCCACAGGGACTCTGACTGGGGGAATGCACTGCCTAGAAGTCCGGGAACTCCTCGGGGAAAACGAAAGCATCCACTGGCGGCTCCTCTGAGTACCCATCCGGGATTTTGTTGATATGAAGCAAGTGTAAGTAATCCATCTTACTTAGCAAGCATAACATGATTAAATGAGGCTCAAAAGGCTAGACAGGGTTTGAACTGCGGTTAGCATTTTTAGTTGATTGATTTTAGAATTAACCTGAATTACTAGAATTAGATGACAACCCGGTTGTAACCCACATTATGAAAGCATGTGAAGTATTATAAGTAACCAACATCATCATTAACCATTACTTTAGAAAACAAGGAACCGCTCGAAAAGGATCCAGGCCGCTCTTGACCGTAAGCACGGCTGTTATAACAGTTTTACACTCTGCAGAGGTTGTACACTTTCACCACCGGTCGTGATCCCCCTTGCCTTGGGCACGCACTCCCTTCACACTACGTGAAATGAGTACAGGGTTTCACTACGAGACCTTTCAAAAGACACTCTAACAAGCTAGTGGCCGCTACGGTTTCCTGACAGGCGCATGGACCCCTCCAGGCTCCAGCCAAAACATCACACAAATCCATCACACACAAACCCCAACGAGAACTGACCGAGGTCCACACTTAAACCTGGCAGCCCCACTTGCGCCTTTCGGTAACCACTAGACAAGCTAGAGCCGTACAGTTTACTTAGTCAAGACCAGAGCCATGTGATTCCTGTGGTTGTACGGTTTTCCTGGGTGGCCGCTTTAAGAACGGAACCTTAAGAAGAGACGCTTAGAGCAATGCAAACACATGCTCAAGCTCCCTAAACCAAGTTGCTAAAAAGCACATTTTAATAAGGTTCCAAGTATATCATTAGTCATGATTATTATTTCATAACGAACATTAGCGGTTGGCAAGCATAGCAACAACTAACATATCTACCCATATGCATAAACCCAAGGTAACAAGGAATATAGGATAAACAAGACTAGTCATTCCTAAGGTTTAACAAATTAGGCACATGCATGAATGAATAACATGATTAATAGGTGAATAGGTATCAAGGATAAATCATGTTACACTTGCCTTCCTCAAAATATTGCTGCTGATCTTGGTCTTCAAACTCTTGATCAAAGCCGGCCTCGTACTGCTCGCAAGCTATTCACGCATTCCAATCACCACACATACATCCATCACAAGCCAGTACATGCATACAAAAGTATTTCTATTAGAACAGTACACCATACAATGAAAACAGAAGCAAAAAGGATATAAAACTAATCTACGCATTTCTACGAACACAACAACGTGAAAATCACTCTAATCGGATCTACGGTGATTAAACTACGCTAAAAACAAGACGAAGGTCTAAGCTGCGATGAACCGATGACTTAAACGTATTAGCTATAGCCACTGGATCAAAGATGGACGGTTGGAGGTGTTTTTCTGGTTGGCAACAGCAAGGGGCGACGCCGTTCTTCGGTCCTTTTTGCGAGCAGAGGGGCGGCGCTCCATGTTGCAGCAGTGGCTGTTCGTCGGAGATGCCGGCCTAGGGGCTGCGGTGCACGGGATCGAACTCCGAGTGGCAAAACGGAACGGGGTCGACGAGGGCAACTCTTCTTGATGTTTACCTTGGGCAGGAACGCAGCAGAGGAGAGGGATCTTGGGGAGGACAGGGCAGGTCACGTAGGCGTGGTCGGGCGTGGAAGATGGAGTCACGGCCTCGGTGTCGTGATTCACTGGACGTCGGGGTAGCCTCCGGGCGTTCCTGCGCAGCAGCCATGGGAAAAGAGAAGAGGGGTGAAGGGAAGGCGCGGGCAGCGGCAAAACGAGATCGAGGCGTCGAGGGCAACTCGTTTTAGCGCTCACCTTGGGCAGCCGAGCAGCAAGGGCGACGGGGCTTGGAGAGGGGCAGAGCAGAACGCCGTCGGCCGTGGAGAGGGATCGTGCGGCCTGCTGTTCGTCGCCGGGGTAAGGTCCTCGGGTTCCTTCGCTGTTCAGGCGACAAGGTGGGGTCCCGGCGTCCTGTGCAAGAGATTTTGGGGAGGGAGAGGTCAGACGGACATCCATGGAGGAGGGATTTAGGGGCAGCGGCAATCTTTACCTTCGCTGCTCCGGCGACGAGTTCCGGCGACCAGAAAACAAAGGGGAAAACTCTGTTCTTGGGGAATTTCGGTGGTGGGGAAAGCAAAGGAGACAAGGGAGAGACTTGGCCGTGGTTTGTAGGAAGGGAGAGAGGCTCTAGTGATCTGGATTGAAGAGAGGGGGGGCTGTTACTGCTGGCGTGAAAGCCATTGAAGGGGCGACGGTTTTCCTGCGTGAGAAGAGGGGGGGCGACGCAGGAAGAGGAAAGGGGGCGCCGTGATGGAAAGAGGGAGGAAAGGTGGATCTGTTTTGGGCTTGGGTTGGATTTAGATCGGGGTCGAGTTTGGACTCTAGGGCTTAGCACAAAAACACACATACAAGAAAACAATGCATCGGCATGAAATGCACAAACAAGTTTCTAAACCTAGGGTTGATTTTAATTTCCGAAAAGGTTTTATATTTACCTAAATTTTGAGAATGCACACACAAAACCTAGCAATTTAATTACTAATTTAGAAAACGAAATTTTAGGGTGTTACAGAGCCGGCATAATCAAAGAGTAATTTAACTGTTTATTCCCTTGTCAATTACAGGTCAAATTGACTGGCACGCCGCGAACCTGGACAAAGTGCAGGACCAGCACCGAAGTAAAGCAGATCTCCCTGGCCTATGTGTGTTGATCGCTGAGGATACGACCGCCGATTTTCCGCGTCAACACATTTTTGGCACGCCCAGTGGGACACGTAAAACAATTTCCAAGATGTCGTCTGATACTGAAAAAGAAGCTGCTGCTAAGCTCGCTGCTGACAAACTGACGGCTGAGAAGCTGGCGGCTGAGAAGTTGGCGGCTGAGAAAGCTAAGGCTGACAAGAACAAGGTTCCTGACGCGACTATTCCAGTTACGAAGGCCGATCTGTCTAAAGCCCAGTTAGATGCAGTTCAGGCCCAGATTGAAGCATTTGAGAAGCTCTGCCTTGGCCAATTCGGGCGTAATCGTTCAGGCTCTGTGCTCAAAGGTGCTCTTCCGGACCCAGAATTGATCAAGAAGACAATTGATGCCCAGGAGTACCATGTCAACATGACATAGATGATTCATCAAGCTGTCCACCATGCATTGATTAATCAGTCAGGCGCTTTGGTGAATTCTTTGAACAATCTCATCAAGAAGGCGGTGGATGATACTATTTGCTTAAAGGGCCCAGTCTTTATGCCAGATTCTGCAGGGGCATCAGGGTCAGGAAAAGACAAAGGTACTGAAGACTGCGCCATGACCGTTGCTCCGCAAACTCCGACGACTCCACCACCTATTCAGCAGGCCAACGGTTTTCTATTGATGGCCGATGGATCTATTGTCGGCCCGCATGGTGAGAAATATGCTAGGACTCTGAACGAAGAAGAAAAACAACCTGCAGCTGCAAGGCTACGTACAGAGATTCCTGCACATCAGCGTATGGTCGGTGATTACAATAATTACATGATGGATATGCATCAAGTTGGTGGGATGCCACTCGGAGGTCAGCAGTCCGATTGGTCACAGAAAATAGCCGAGGTGATCCAGAATCAGTTCGGTTTGAAGCCTAAAGATGAAGCGAGGTTGTATCGGCACTCGTACCCATCCTACTTTGATGCAGTGCCACTTCCTCCGCGCTACAGAGTGCCAGATTTTTCCAAATTCTCTGGGCAAGATGATATGACCACCATTGAGCATGTGAGCCGATTCTTGGCTCAATGTGGTGAAGCTGCTTCTGAAGAGGGACTCAGGCTCAGATTCTTCCCTCTGTCACTATCAGGGCCGGTGTTTACTTGGTTCACGTCATTGCCAGCAGGATCGGTCACAGGCTTGTCTGATATGGAGAAGCAGTTCCATAAGTACTTCTTTTCTGGTCTCAATGAAATGAAGATTTCTGATTTGATTGCTATCAGGCAGAGGAACGATGAGTCCATCAAGGAGTATGTTCAACGGTTCCGTGATATCAGGAATCGGTGCTACAGCTTGAAGCTATCTGACACGCAATTGGCTGAGCTTGCATTCCAGGGTTTGCTCGCGCCGATCAAGGAGAGGTTTTCTGCTCAGGAGTTTGAAACATTGGGATAGCTGGTGCAAAAGGTGTCAGCCCATGAGATCCGATACCAGGAGGCGAGGCGCACAAAGTTTTCCAAGCCAGTGTCCTATCTTTCTGGTTCTGAAGATGAGGCTGATATCAACATAGCTGAATGGACCAAATCCAAAAAGCCAGTATCGTGGCCATGGGTCAAGCAGAACCCTGAGAAATTTGGGTTTGATATAACAAAGGCCGACAAGATTTTTGACATGCTACTCAGTGAGAAGCTTATCCAACTTTCTGCAAATCACACTATCCCATCGGTTGAGGAGTTAAAGAAGCGCAAGTATTGCAAATGGCATTACACAACTTCTCATGAGATGAATGAATGCAAGGTGTTCAGGAGGGAGATCCAATTGGCTATCGAATCTGGCAAGATCAAGTTCAAAGATAACAAGAAAGCCATGAAGATCGACGGTCATCCCTTTCCTAATAACTTTGTTGATTTCTCCTTTTCTATTAATATGGTTGATGCTGGTGAAAAGGGGAAGTTCAAGGTGCTCACATCGGACCACGCCAAGAGTTCTGGTGCCGTTGATTCTGCAGTTCAGGTCACTGTTGAAGAGCTGCGAAGTAATCATCAGGCATTTGGGCGTGAATCTAATGCTCCTGGTGGATATCGGCCACGCGTGACTTCCCAGATGCTGATTAACAAGTACAAAAGGCAGCAGGCAGCAGCCCGAGCGTGGGAAGAGCGCGAGGAACGACGACGTCAGAGGCGCGAATATCGGGCAAGGCGGTTTGATGAAGGGTTTGATGATCGGCGCCGACGTGATGACAGGTCCGATGGCCGGCGCCGGTTTGATGACAGGTCCGACGATCGTCGTCGGTACGGCTATAGGTCCGATTGGCATATGGACAGGCGTCAAACTTATGAGCAGTATGATCAAGATGATGGTCACTGGAGATGTCCTTTCTTCGTATTCTGTTGGAACGAGAAGCTCAGATTGCCGTCCAAAGCAGATTGTCCTGAATGCAGCTTCCAGTATGAAGAATACAGAGTTTCTAAAAGAAGTCGACGATCAGTTCATGAATGGATCGGTGTCAGGATTGATGATCGTCATCAAGGAGATGAAGGCCGGGTTGATACTCGTGGCCGTAAAAATAATGAAGGCCAGGCTGATACTCGTGGCCCTGAAAAAATGGAAGAGAAGGCTCCAGTTCAGGATCGGATTAGAGAACCTCAAATGAAGCCTGGACAGTGGTGCCCATCAGGGATTTCTAGGTCCAAAAGGAGATGTGTTCAGCGATTGCGTCATCGTGAGCAGATTCAGGAGCAAGAGTTAGCCAAAGAGAAGAAAACTTGGCGCGTCAAGATGGCCAATGACGATGAAGCAAGCGCATCGGCCCCGGTAAACATGGTTTTGATGTTGCCTTTTGATTTTGCTGCTCCTGATGAACAGGATGATGATGAGACTGATTATGAATTAGAAGAAGCCACCGCATGCTTAGTTCTTGATTCAGATAAGGCCGTCTTTGAGAAGCCAAATGCGAATGGATATCGGCATCTGAAGCCTCTGTACATTAAGGGATACGTTGATGGGAAACCGATGACCAAGATGCTGGTTGATGGGGGAGCTGCTGTCAATCTCATGCCCTATTCCACATTCCGCAAGTTAGGTAAGGGAATTGATGATCTGATCAAGACAAATATGACGCTCAAGGATTTCGACGGTAACGTTTAAGAGCCTCGGGGGGCAATTCATGTAGAGTTGACCATCGGCAGCAAGACATTGCCGACTACTTTCTTTGTGATTGATGGCCAGGGTTCCTACAGCATGCTCCTCGGGCGTGATTGGATTCATGCCAATTGCTGCATCCCATCCACGATGCATCAGTGTTTGATCCAGTGGCAGGGCAACAATGTGGATATCGTCCCAGCTGATGACTCGGTTAGCATTGCAACAGCCGAGTCAACGATTTGGGAATTTGAAGGGATTGAATGCCTGTCAGGGAAAGCATGGGATGACGACTTCCTCAAGGTGTCCGATCAAGGATTACAACCGATCCAAGCAGTCAGTCTGAGACTTTATTTTAAATGGCCGATTGTATAGAAGATTTTGAAGACCGAAGTGAATTCGGTAAGTTAGGGTTTGGATTTACGTCGGCCGACGAATTAGAAGAGATAGACATAGGATCTGGTGATAGACCAAGGCCGACGTATATCAGTGCTAAGTTGGATCCCGAGTATAAACGAGAATTAATAAAACTTTTGAAAGAGTATTCTGATTGTTTTGCTTGGGAATATTAAAAATTGCCGGTGCTACTTATCAACGTGCTATGAATTATATTTTTCATAAGTTGATCGGTAGGATAGTTGAAATCTATATTGATGATGTGATGGTCAAGTCAAGGGGCTATCAGGAGCATTTGGCCGATTTGAAGGAAACGCTGGAGTGCACAAGGCAACATGGGTTGAAGATGAACCCGCTCAAGTGCGCTTTTGGCGTATCGGCCGGCCAATTTCTCGGTTTCCTGGTTCATGAGAGAGGAATCGAGGTGAATGATCGGAACCGTAAAGCTATTGATGATATTTAGCCTCCAGTAAACAAAAAGTAATTGCAGAGTTTGATCAGAAAGATCAATTTCCTGAGGAGGTTTATATCAAATTTGTCGGTCCGATTAGAAGCGTTTACTCCTCTGCTAAAGTTAAAGGATGGAGAAGAATTAGTGTGGGAACCTCAGCATCAAAAGGCGCTGGATGAAATCAAGCAATATTTAGCATATCCGCCAGTTCTTATTCCGCCGCAAGAGGGTAAGCCGTTCAAACTTTATTTATCGGCTTTTAATCATGCAATCGGCTCTGTTTTAATCCAAGAGGTTGATGGGAAATAGCGAGTCATATTTTATTTAAGCCGAAGATTGCTGGATCCTGAGACTCGGTATTCATATGTGGAAAAGCTTTGCCTTTGTCTATATTTTTCTTGTACAAAACTGAGGCATTATTTGCTATCGGCCGAATGCACTGTGGTCTACAAAGAGGTTGTGATCAAGTACATGTTGTCAATGCCAATCATGAAGGGGAGAGTTGGCAAATGGGTGTTTGCTCTGACAGAGTTTGATCTTGGATACGAATCGGCCAAAGCAGTTAAAGGGCAGATAATGGCTGATTTGGTTGCTGATCATTGCGGATCTAATATTGATGCTGTTGAGCAGTGTACCATGGAGGCTGATATGTCTGGTCCGATAAAAACAGAGGCCGATGTGGTTGACGCAGTTCCTTGGACTATGTTCTTTGATGGTTCGTCTTGCAATGATGGTTGCGGAATCGGCCTGATTATTATTTCGCCTCGAGGGGCAAGGTTTGAGTTTGCTTATCCAATTGAAAAGTGCACAAATAATCAGGCGGAATATGAAGCATTGATGAAAGGTCTCCGGATTCTTAAAGAAGTCAGCGCTCAATTTGTTGAGGTATTTGGAGATTCTTTGTTGATTATTAATCAGTTGCTTGGCAAGTATGATTGCAAGATGGATGCTTTGTTGCCTTACTTTGAAAAGTGCCGAGGTTTGATTGACCAATTTTCCCTGGTAACTCTTGAGCATATTCCAAGACATCATAATGAGGAGGCAAATCAACTAGCGCAGAAAGGGTCTGGCTATCGTCCTGCATCCGATGTGATGATACAGGAGATACCGGAAGGAGATTGGAGAAAAGAAATTGTCAAATATTTGAAAAATCCTTCTGCCAAGGCGTCCAGAAAGTTGCGCTACAAGTCAGTCAAGCATGTTTTGGTTGAAGGAATAATTTATTTTCGATCGATTGATGGAGTCCTGTTGAGATGCATCGGACCTGAAGAAGCCAAGGTCTTGATGGGAGAAATTCATGAAGGTGTTTGTTGGGCTCATCAATCGGCATTTAAGATGAAGTGGATGATCAGGAAGAACGGATATTATTGGCCGACGATTTTGGAGGATTGCTTTGAATATTATAGATGATGTCAGGAGTGTCAAAGATATGGAAATATTCAGAGAGCTCCAGCATCGGCCATGAACCCTGTCATCAAGCCATGGCCGTTTAGGGGTTGGGGAATTGACCTGATCGGCCAGATTTTTCCACATTCAAGCAAGGGACATAAATTCATATTAGCGGCAACAGATTATTTCACCAAATGGGTTGAAGCTATTCCTTTGAAGGAGGTGAAGTCCCAGAATATTATTGATTTCGTTAGAGAGCATATTGTCTACCAATTTGGAATTCCGCAGACGATCACGACAGATCAAGGTACGACGTTTACGTTTGACGAGTTCAAAAATTTTGCTGCTGATATGGGTATCAAGCTCCTCAATTCATCGCCATACTACGCACAAGCCAACGGTCAAGCTGAAGCCTCCAATAAAAGTTTGATCAAGTTGATTGATAGGAAGATTGAGGAGTACCCGAGAAAATGGCATATTGTGCTTCCTGAAGCTCTTTGGGCATATCGAATGGCTTGCCATGGATCGATCAAGGTTTCTCCGTATGAACTAGTTTATGGACATGAAGCCATTCTTGAATGGGAAATTCGTACTGGGTCAAGACGCATCGAACTTCAGGATAAGTTGAAGGCCGGCGAGTACATGGAACTCATGAACAGTGAGTCCGATGACTTGGCTGTTCGTTGGCTACGCGCTCTGGAGAGTATCGAGGCTACAAGCTCAGAGTTGCGAGGTATTATGATAAGAAAGTTAAGGGAAAAGAATTCAAAGAGGGCGATCTTGTGTGGAAAGTTATTTTGCCGATTGGCTCTAAGGATCCCAAATACGGCAAGTGGTCACCGAACTGGGAGGGGCCTTATCGAATCGTCCGATGTGTTCCTGGCAATGCTTATATCCTACAGACGCTTGAAGGAGAGACGTTTCCTAAGGCGTTGAACGGGAAGTATTTGAAGAGGTACTACCCTAGCATTTGGGTAGATTCGTAAAGCCAATGCTGCGCGTCAGGTTTGGAAGCCGATGGAAACATCGCCTTGAGAACAAAATATGAAAGCCGATGTGACATGCATCGCCTTAAGGGCTATATACAACAAAAGAAAAGTATATTACATCATCAAGCCGCTCAATGGCAGAGCAGGCTACCAGTGTATCAAACCACTTGAAAAGCAGGATGAACAAGTTTCAGTGTTCAAGGCTGCAGATAGCTAACTATCAAGTCGAGGGCAGTTTGACGGATCTTGTCGACATCGGCGATAATCTTGGCATCGGCGTCGGCATCTCCTTCCACAGGTTTGATTGATTTGTGGATCTCTTTGGCGGCCTTGATATGAGTCTTGTAATCTTCTTCGGCCTTCGCCTTCAGAGCTGGGAGGTCATCAAGTTCTTTTGCCTTAGTCTGGATGCTTGATCGGACTTGGATGAGTTCTTGTTCTAGCGCTTGTTCCCTGGCTCGCAGATTCTCGAGTTCTAAGTTGATGGAAGCGGGGAGCGCCGATAACTCTTCAATCAATTTTGTTGACTCTTCAGCTTGGGCCCGTTTTTCGTCCCTGGCCTTGATTAGATCCTGCTGAGAAGTCCGGTTGGCGATCCGGCGGCTGGCTTGCAACACTGGAAATGAGTGACCTTCTATGTATGCCGCTGGAATCAGTGCTTCTTCTAGGTCTGATGGGATCTGGCCCCACAGAGTTTTGACGATCTGGCGAATCGGCTCTGCATCCTGGACGAGTTCGACGATGCTCTGATGAAGGAATGGGGATATATCGAGCAGCTTTGTCTTCACCTCATCGGACAGCAAGCCTTGCCCGGAGCTGATTTCCTCCTCTTCAGTTGGCAGCCGATCAAAGTCGACTGATATGGTCTGGCTGGGTTGAGGAGTATCTTGAGCCGACGAACAAGAAAGTGATTATGATATCAAATGAAGATGATACAGATGTGTCGGAATAGAAGGCTTACTTGTTTCCAAGCCGATTCCTGCTCCGGTCCGATTTGGGAAGTGTCGATGTTTCCACCTTGAATATCTCTTTGTGCAATTTCCAGATCCGTCAAGACATTTTGAATAATGTGCTAGGAAAGGAAGAATAAGGGCAAGCCGACTATCGATTATTAAAGAAAATCGGCCGATGATTACCGTTGCTTCTGTAGAATCAGGTGTTCGGATCTGTGGAGGAGTTACTGGATGATCTTCTTGAAGACCCTGGCCTGATTGTGCTTGTTCTTCTTGAGGTAGCGGGCTTGATTGACGAGGCGAGCCAGTTATGGTCCTCTCAGATGAAGGCGAATGAACCAATTGTGCCTGGACGGGGCTTGATTGCATTTGGATTGGGCTTGATGATCTCTGTGGGTCTGATCCTGAAGCCTCCTTAGCCGATGAGCTTGAAAGCGTTGTCGGGCTTGGCTGATGCGAAGATTGTCCGACGATCTGGGTCTGCAAAAAGAGGATTAATTTCGATGAAGAAAGTAATCGAGTTTGATGAATTCTTAAACTTACCAGAGCAATTTTCTGGCGCTTGAGAGTTTTGGAGGACGTCGGCTTCTTCCTTTTCCTGCTGTCACTGAGAATCGACAGGAGCTTGCCGATGGTGGGGGAATCGCAGCCGATCCACGGATCTGGCGAGATGTTGCTGTAGACGACTTGCTTCCCGGATCGAGTCACCGTTGGAGGAGAGCGATCGACATCCTGACAAAAAGAGAGATTGTTTGACAGGCTGAAATAATGCAAAGGAAAGAAGCAAATTCACGGATATTACCTCTAGTTCACCCTTAAAGGTGGGGTGCAGCTTCTGGACATAAGTCTTGCAGGCGATGCAGAATAGATGTTGACGCCATTCGGCCCACCATGTATTGAAAGTTCGATGAGCTACGAGGCCGATTGCAAAAGTATCCAAGTTTGTTTGGTCAAGGGGAGGCTCGAGATTGAGGAGGCGATCCCATTCAATACTTGTATCAATCTTTCCCCTTGGATAGATTTGATCGGCCAGGACCAAGTGAGGGGGAAGTTGGCCGATGCCAAACTGACGGGCGGCCAGATTTGGATGATAATACTCATAGGTCGATTGCCCTTGCTTACTCAAGCTAAGGCCGATTGGGAGGAATTGGGCATTGATACAAGTCCGAAAGATGGCGAGGGCTTCTGAATCTGTCTCCACGATCATGCCGAGCATGAATTTATAGGGCAGCTCGTATTCGTCAGCATCCTCATACAAGAACCGGAGTGCCTTGTCGTCAGCAATGCCTCTATAGAGGAGTGCGAGGTACTTAGACGATTCTTTGGCCGACAACTTATCGGCGGGAAAACCCATGGCAGCTTCACCAAACGAAGTGCATCGGCGCAAGGTGACCTCTTCTGATTCAGGTCTGCTCTCTGGGAACTTATGTTTCCGATATTTACTTTGAGGACCTTGCTCAAATGTAGCATCAGCCACATCTGGATGAACCACCATGGCCCGCCGAGATTGGTAATAGGCGATCCGGTCCTCAGGCGCCGGGCAACTTGATGGAGCAAGTTGTACACTGACCCCAAGAGATATTGGCCGAGGTTGATGATATTATTACCCGCCAACAACTCGGCCAAGTGCTGATAATTTGCCGTCGGACCGAGTGTAGTGCCGCAGAAGAAGAATCTATCCAGCCACATATTCAGGAAGGCTGCGTGTTCACGGTCGGTGACAGGTCTGGTCGGATGATTGCTATTCATATATCCTGTCCAGCCACCAGAATTCTTGGTCTTGAAGTGATGAGTGAGTTCGATATCGAGCCTAAGGGGGCGCTTATTGCTGGTGATATTGAGGCCAAGGAGCATGGCCACGTCGAGCAATGTTGGGGTCATCGGACCATGACAAAAGAGGAAGGCGTTCAGTGCATCGGACCAGAAGTGTGATGCGGCGATCAGGAGGTTCTCATTCTTGGTGATGGGTCCGATGCTGAGGCCGATACACTGGGCGATGTCTAATTTATCCCAGATTGCAGACTTGGAGGCCGATACTCTCAGATACCAGTCCTTCCATCCGGGGAGAACTGTCGGCCACGAGCGGAAAGCATTCTTCCAATCATCGATATCAAATCCCGAGGTCTTGAATGGAATTCGGAGGGTTTCCAGATTGATAAACTCGGTGGGGTCCGGATCTCCCATTGGACCAAGGAAATAAACCCCTCGGACATCGTTTGCAGGGATTAGGGTTTGGGCACGAATGGCCTAAAAGGAAAAAATGCGAAATGAAAACGAGTTTGAAAAGCCGAATCTCAGAATACGAAAATGAGTTCGGATTCAGTAAAATACCTCCGGGATTGGATGGCGCGCTTCTCCTACTGATGATCCTACAGGCGCCGAGGAAGAGCCTGAGGAGAAGAGAGTCGGTGAAGAAGGGGCAGAGGAGCTCGCTGCCGCCGCCATTGTCGAGGTCGTGGCCGCCGCCATTGTCGAGGTCGTGGCTGCTGCCATGGTGGAGAGCGCTGCCGCTGATGAACTTGCCGGAGCGGAGACGGAAATAGATGCGGATGTAGAGGAATGAAGGGCACCCACGGAGGATGATTCGGCCATTTGGGCAGGGATTGATTTGAGCTTGAGTGGATGCGAATGGTCGCTCGGAAGAGAGGAGGAAGAAAGTAAACAGTGCAGGTTCTTGGCGAAGAATGAGGAGTGAACAGCGTGGCCTCCGGCGGAGCATTTTATAAGGCGGAACGGCCGTGGCCCAAAAATCGAGGAGCCGCACAGTGCAAGGATGGGAAGTTTCGGCACAAAAATCGATGAAGGAGTTATGATGACAGATACGAATTTTGGAATAAATACAAAACAAACCCCCACAACGGATCTGAGTTAGACCTCAACAAATCAGAGCACAAACCAACAGATCTGAGAGGAAGAGGGAGAGCAAGAGCACGGTCACCTAGGGCGAAAATGGCGAAGTGAGGCAGTGCAAGGGCCGGCAGTGAGGGTGGTGAGGTCATTTATATGCGGGGGATGGTGGGAAAGGGAGGAGGTGACCGAAAATCTTCGCGCCTGCACGCGCGCATCCATTTTCCCCGCCCGCGCTCTCCTCCTTGCACGCGCCGCCGCACCGCCAGAGCCTGGCTCCGGGGAAACGAAGGTTTCGGGCGTATCCGGGGAGCCAGGCTCGGCGCCCCCTTTTGCATCGCCGGGGTCAAGCCCCCAAGCGCGCCCAGGCTACCAATCATCCCAGTGCAGCATCCGGCTGGCCTGGCTGGGCCAAATGCGGGCAACCAATCAGGCCCTCTCTCTCCCTACCCGAGTCAGTAGAGCAGAGGGGATCAGCGCAGCAAGCAGCAGGCAGCAGTAGAGCAGAGCACCGGATGCAGCGGTCGGCAGCGCGTGGCCCTTGCGCAAGCACGCGGGCCGATGGGAGCAGCAGAGCGGCAGTCAGTACGAGGGGCAACCAGGCAGACAGCTGTAGCGGCATAGCAAGCAGCAGCAGAGCACGGTTTCTGTCCCGCCCGACCCCTGTGCGCAAGGGTCGGGCGTGGCTTGCGCAGGGGTCGGAGCGTCCATCTCGCCTGACCCCTGCGCGGGGGTTGGATCGTCCGTCTACTCCAAAACTAAATCACGTGCAAACCGCGATGGGACCATACCCTACTATGACGGGACTGCACAACACCAATAATTCAACCCTATGCACACAGTGCATAGTGCGGGACACTGTGCCACCTACTCCTCTCATGATGGCTACAGCTACAAACAGTAACTTAGGACGGTGGGGCCCGCGGCATGGGCAAGAAGCAACACCTGCGCGCACTCTCTCTCTCTTATTTTATTTTATCATCTCTGACCTCCCGTTGAGCGATAAAAGGGGAGGCCAGGCCTCCTGTGAGGGGCGAAGGAAATTTCTCTCTCCTTTCTCCAGGAGCGTTCTCTCTCGACTTTCTTCTTCCTCCGGCCAGTCATTAGACTAGGCTCATTCACACCCTAGGTTGGATAGACTCGATTCACCCGACTCACTCACACACACACTCACGCTCACAGAGACTTGGGACCTCATGTAGGGCATTCGTGCCTAAACCAGTATAAACCCTCGTGTCCTCTCGCGAACCATTCGAGCCTTAACATGCAATCCACTAAATTCACTCATCGACCATTTCTTGCACCGACAGTTGGCGCGCCAGGTAGGGGCCTTTGCATGTTTGTCGATCTTCCTCAAGCTTGGGATGGCCAACCAACCTCAACTCTGTCATCATCTCCGTCCCGCGCTCCGTACCGTCGCGGGTCTCTTCTACTTTGCCTCGCACCACGCGGTGCGGCCACACCGACAATCGGCGCGCCCCGCGGCGCTGATCGGCGCCTAGCGCACGGTCTCGACCGGCGCACGGGCATCCCCAACCAGCACGCAGGTGGCCGCGACCAGCGCGCGGCAGCCGCAACTTGAGTCCGCAAATGGCCCATACTACCTAAAACATCTAAGTCTCTTCTACGCTTATTTTTCTCCAAGCTATATACATACTCGTGTAATTTAGGAGGTGTTCTTTTTCTTTTCCAAAAAAGCGCAAAAAGAATACTCTCACACGTTGAGCTAAGGCATGGCCTCTTAAAAGCTATTGTTGGCATCCGACCCCTTCTTAGCAAACGAGGTTGAAAAAGTAAGTTGTGACAGAACAAACCAGGACGAACTGGTCGGACTGCGAGAAGCCTACGCCCCGGAGGCCACGGCACTATCGCTCACTAGCACGTTCGGGTTTTCATTCATTCACTGGTTCGAACTTCACAGCCTGAGTGCTAACGAGGGACCAGATAACACCAACCACGACCTGTGCCACTTAAAAAACTTGTTTATACATTTACAAGTACTCGTGCATCACAGTCTCAATTCTCTGATACGAAAACTAACTAAACTACTCCACCGGGGAGAATGTCGTTCTTTTCAGCCTCGCCGCCAGGATCCACACTTATCGACAACGGTGACACAGATAACTCTGACGACACTGGCGATGATGCCAAATGGAGCCAACAGCGAAGCTGATGATTCTATAGGACCGAGACCGACAACGGCTTGGAGACTACCGGCATGCAAAACTCTGAGCATTGCTTGTACCCCCCATAAATTCACGCTCTACATTTTATTTTTTGGGAATAAAATGTGCCCGTTTAGAGAATCCTCGCCCTCAAGTGAAGCTCGTCCTTTACGGGTTCTTCCGAGTACTTTCACATAAGCATTTCACTTGGGGGTTGCTAGGAGTAAACATCGAACGTTATTTTCTAAACGCCTGTGCCCGACCCCTTTTTGCGGCAAAGTGAAAAAGTAGTTGTAACAAGTCGAAGCGGCTCACAACGGTCAGACCGCAAAAAGCTAACGCCCCCACGGCTACAGCTGTCTCCCCTGACAACGTGAACCGGTCTTGTCCCGCGTACAACTCGAAATGGATCGCTTTGACAAACAAAACGGGATCGGACACGGTGAAACCAGTTTTCGTGACTACGATAAAACCTGCAATCAGCTTCATGTTCGTTTGTTTACAACTTCTTGGGGCATCGTAACCCAGCGCCCAATACAAAACTAATTCCCTCCTTTGGTATATCATTTTTGACAGGAACCAACACTAGCCCCCGACCCGCCGGGAGACCTCGAAACGAGACGACGTCAAGTCACCTGATTCGGGCTCGGGGGCGAGGGATCCCGCACGAAGGAGCGTCATCGTATCACTGATATCGTTCGACACGAGGGGCGTATCTTCTGAGCCACGGCGACCCCGGCCGACCCGCGAAGGGCGCACTGAAGGACAGTCAGCCTTGACAATCGCCCAGGTAAGAAGGGATACGGGGCTGAAAATGCCCCTATGGCCCGTCACACTCCAGGAGTTCGAAGGCTGGCTCACCGATGGGTCCAACAGCCGCTCCAGGACAACCATAGAGTGAGGGGCGGAAAGGGATGGGCCCGCGTAGCGGCCAACACTCGGGCGCCCTGGCGCCGTGGGCATCCCTGACCCGCGTTCGAGTCTTGGCGTGAGCCGACCCATGGTTTTCTCGCGAAGAGAAGGCAACGCGCCCTAGAGACCAGTCGAACGGTCTTAAGAACTATATGGGTTGACCGCCGAGAATCTGAAGTCAATCGCCAGCTGATCCATCGGACCCCCGCGAACGGGATGCCAGGCTTCACTTGAATCTACCCGATTATTAACTCACCGGGCGCCGCATCCTAAAACCCAGCGCGGGAAGGATGCGCGGCGGCTCTTACCCCTCGCCTCCCCGACTGAGGTGCGCGGGGGGGAAATCGACAAAAACATGGCGCTACCCCTCGGCCGGAGCCCCGCCCCGCGCAGGGACCCGAGGGTCGGACCGCATATAAAACTCCAACGCGGGATCGGAAATTAAAACGGGCGCACCTCAAAACCTCCGGGCAAGTCTACAACTCCCCCAGAGGCTCGGGGGCTACAACCGGTGGGTGCGCTCGTGCGCACCCACAAATCGATAGCGCCGCCAGATTACAAGAATAACCCTATGAACGAGTCTACAACTCCTTCATAGGCTCAGGGGCTACACCCATCAGGTGCGCTCGCGCGCACCCAGGGAAGTGACGGACACCCAACGCTCCGACGCAGACCCCTCGAACGAGTTCTTCGAACGAGTTCCGCAACTCCTTCGAGGGCTCGGGGGCTAATGTCGGGGATAAATATTTGTCATAAATATTTATACGGGAAAAGATGACGAATCGCAGGGCAATTCCCGCCCTGTCCGACTCCGTGTCGGGATCGAGCACTTCCGCCTCGCCCGACACTCGCGATCCCCGCGCAAGGATAGCATGCAAACATGCGTGTGCGCGTACAACGTACTGTCCTTCTGAGCGCTAGTCCATGCGGGGGTTCTCCTTCCCCACCGCAAGCTAGTACGAGCAGGCAGCGTTCGCTGCCTGATCCTTGCGAAGGGTAGGATGAGCAACGGTGCAGGCTATAGTCCAGAGGACCATTCAATGAAGCCTCAACTTTCGGACCGATGGAGTGGCGGGTCATAGAATTACTAAGCCGTACATGGCAACTCCAGGAACGTGGCCATGTACCAGCTACTAATTGCCTTTTTTTCCTTCACTAGAGCGCACAAATCAATTACGACATCATACGGCACAGCAAAATACACTGACATGACAACGATTGATGGAGACATAGGCCCTGTTTGGTAGAGCTCCCAGAGCTGATTCTCGGGTGAATCCAGCAGGAGCTCTGCCAAACAGTTTTTCAGAGAGAATTGATTCTCAGCTGATTCTGTGAAGTGATTCTCTGAAATGAACTAAGGGGCTGGAAGCTGAAAAAAGTAGCTTCTTCTGATTCTGTGAAGTGATTCTCCATCCCGATTTTGAGAATTGTTGCTAGAGAATCAAACAGAATCACTTTCAGCCACAGAATCACCTATCTCAAAGAATCATCTTTCATATAGAATCAAAATCAGGTGAGCTCTACCAAAGAGGCCCATAGCCTCCCACCCTACACTCCCGTACATGCATGCATGCATGCATGCATGCATGCATTTGTTCATCAGTACGGCGGCACCCCCCCTACTTGCATGCACCGGCCTTCTCTCTGTCTCCCAAAATCTCTCTCTCCATCAAATCCACCAGCGCATCATCTCCATCTCTCTTTTTTTCCCTCCTGTGCATGCATGCATGCCTGCATGCATCCCTCTATCTGCGCATCTCTCTCTCCCTAACCGAGTCAGTAGAGCAGAGGGGATCAGCGCCGCAGGCAGCAGTAGAGCAGAGCACCGGATGCAGCGGTCGGCAGCGCGTGGCTCTTGCGCGAGCACGCGGGCCGATGGGAACAGCAGAGCGGCGGCCTGCACTAGGGGCGACCAGGCAGACAGCAGTAGCGGCAGTGAGGTTGTTTGGATGAGACCCTGGAGAAGCTGCCGGAGCCAGACAGCTCGATCTAGCCCCACGCACTCGAAATCGAACGCCTGGAAACGCTGCCTGGCCCAGGCAAGATTTCCAGGTCTCAAACCAAAGAAGCCAGCAGCAAGCAGCAGCAGAGCGCGGTTTCCGTCCCATCCGATCCCTGCATGCAAGGGTCGGACGAGGTATGCGCAGGGGTCGGAGCGTCCGTCTCGCCCGACTCCTGCGTGGGGGTTGGATCGTCCATCTCTTATTTTATTTTATCATCTCTGACCTCCCGTTGGGTGATAAAAGAGGAGGCCAGGCCTCCTGTGAGGGTCGGAGGAAATTTCTTTCTCCTTTCTCCAGGAGCGTTCTCTCTTGACTTTCTTCTTCCTCCGGCCAGTCACTAGACTAGGCTCGTTGACACCCTAGGTTGGGTAGACTCGATTCACCCGACTCACTCACACACACACTCACGCTCACAGAGACTTGACATCGTTCCCTCTCTCGACCACTTGTAACCCTTACTACGAGCAATGCGAGTAATACGAGTAGCCTCGAACTGGACATAGGGTGTTTCTTGCTTCCTTCTTCTTTCTTCCTTCATGCGCTTGCGTCTTGCTTTCATGCTTGGACAATACTCAATGTGATGTCTTCCTTCACCACAACCAAGACAAGCAATCTTCTTTCTATCCAACATCCTTCGGTTGTAGCTCTCCATATACTCCATGGCATTAGGATAACCCTTTTTATCGATCTTTTTGAGCATCTTGGAGACTTTCTTGATAAGCTTGTTGATCTCTTCACTATCATAGGAGGAGTCACTTGATTGATCATCCTCTTCTTCATCTTCCTCATTATCACTTTCTTCTCCACTTGAACTTGATGCTTCAATTGAGCTTGAAGCTTCACTTGAGCTTGAGCTTGATTCTTGCTTTTGAGCTTTCTTCTTGGATTTTGAAGATTCTTCCTTGTCATCTTTCTTCTCCATCTTTTCTTTGCTTGATGTACTTGCATTGGATGGAGAAGGATCTTTGGTGATCTTCATTGATAGCTCATGAGCAATGATCTTGCCCAAAACTTTTGTGGGTGTCAACTCTTCCATCTTGGTCATGCAATAGAAGTAGGTGACAATGGGAGCATACTTCTCTTTGGGAAGAACTTGGATGATCTTTCTTGAGATGTCCGCATCACTTAACTTGGTCAAGCCTATAGAATTTAACTCATTGACAATAACATTTAAACGTGAATACATGTCATTAGCTAATTTATTTGGCAACATCTTAAAAGAATCATAAGCTTGCTTGACCAACATATGTTTTTGCTCTTTAACGTCACTCGTGCCGTCGTGGAGCTCTTTGAGCGTGGTCCAAATTTCGTGTGCATTTTCAAGATGATAGACCCTATTAAACACATCAAAGCTAAGAGATTCAAGAATTGAATTTTGAGCAATAGCATTGAAGTGCATCTCATCTCATCGGCCTTGGTGGGGTTGTTCGGCCGAGCTAGGGGTTTCATTCCTTCTTTCGTCACTCTCTAAATACCTGAGCCTCTAGCTTCAAGAAAACATGACATACGAATATGCCAATAGAAGTAGTTAGTGCCGTCAAAGTGTGGAGGCCTACCGATATCACTCCTAACCTCTTCGGATGTCATTTTGCTCTTTGGCGGTGAAGCCAATAGTCCAAATTAGAGCACGAGGCTCTAATACCAATTGAAGAGACCGTGACACCCTAAGAGGGGGGTGAATTAGGTGTTCTAAAAACTAAGGCTCCAAGCACATATAAAAACCTATTCTAAAATCTATCTTGATGTGCACTAGGTTTTTCTATGTGTTTCTATCTCTACCGATAAAAGAGTTTTGCACCCTAAGTTCCAATCCTATCAACTACACAAGGCAATTCTAGGAAAGGTAAATGCGGAATGTAAAGGGTACAAAGTAAATGCGGAAGTGTAAAAAGGTAGAGAACGCGAACTCTTGGCACGGCGATTTTTCCCGAGATATCGGGGAGTTGGCTAACTCCCCCCAGTCCTCGTTGGAGCCCCTTCTTGGGAAATGCCCCTTCCTTAGGGCAATGCTCCGGTGTCAGATGTTTGGACCCAGCAGTCCACACAGGGTAGCCTACGTGGTTGATTTGTTGAGGGACAGATCGAGGATCAGAAGTCGATGGTAACACAAGACGCAAGGATTGAACAGGTTCGGGCCGTCGAGATGACGTAATACCCTACGTCCTGTGTTGGGGGTGATTGTATTGCTGTGTATGAAGTTCCTGAAGGATCTCCGTGGTTGGGTTCTGTCCAAGGTTTCGTATCGTGGGTTGTAATCGTAGATGTTGTGTTCTGGAGGGGGGTCTCAAGGCGCCTTATATAGTCCGGCTGCCTTGAGTTACAAGTCGGCCAGAGATCGTAACCTACCCAAAATATAAGGATTCGATCCTATAACGATTACAGATATCTTTCCCTATAATTCCGGCTAGTTTATCTTGATCTCCGAGAAAAAGAGCCGTTTCCCAACGGATGCGCCGCGAGGTGCGTCCGTTGGCCGTAGCCCCCGAGCCTTGAAGCGATTCCGAAGGAATCAGTCCAAGGGTTAGTAGCCTTCTTCTGAGGTCGTCAGACAATCAACGGATGCGCCGCGAGGTGCGTCCGTTGGCCGTAGCCCCCGAGCCTTGAAGCGATTCCGTAGGAATCGGTCCAAGGGTTAGTCAAGGAGCATCTGGCTAGATCATCCGACGTTAATTTCAGCGCCCAGCCCCCGAGCGTGAGGGCCGGGTCGAGCTGTCCGAGGCACGCCGAGTGGTCGTCCCGGCGCCAGCCCCCGAGCGTGAGGGCCGAGCACGCCGAGTGGTCGTCCCGGCGCTAGCCCCCGAGCGTGAGGGCCGAGCACGCCGAGTGGTCGTCCCGGCGCCAGCCCCCGAGCGTGAGGGCCGAGCACGCCGAGTGGTCGTCCCGGCGCCAGCCCCCGAGCGTGAGGGCCGAGCACGCCGAGTGGTCGTCCCGGCGCCAGCCCCCGAGCGTGAGGGCTGAGCACGCCGAGTGGTCGTCCCGGCGCCAGCCCCCGAGCGTGAGGGAGCTCGCCGAGTAGTCGTCCCGGCGCCAGCCCCCGAGCGTGAGGGAGCTCGCCGAGTGGTCGCCCATACCCTGCAACAAAGTAGAGATTCGAGAGGAGAGGGTATTCGGCGATACAAATATTAATGAACTCCGCTTCCTGCTTTTAAGTCTTTTAATTTCCCCGGGGAGTTAGCCTGTTACGTTTATGCACCTGATCCCCGATAGCCGTAGTCCATAGCGCAGGGAGCTGGGCCGCGTGCACGCGTAGGAGCGTAGGCGTACGGAAGAGTCGAGGTTTCACGGATTAAGGCATATGCTCCCGAGTACTTTAGCGACTTGTTTTAAAGCTCGCGGAATTGACGAAGTTATTCAATTGGTTAATACTTAGCTTGGCGAATTAATTCGAGTCCCGGAGGATTCCTTCTTTGTCAGATATGCCGAAGAGGAGGCAGGCAGAGAAGCGTCGCTTTTGATGTACGGCGTCAGGAACAGTGTTCCCGTGATTGCACAGGATGCTCCCGTGGTCGAGTGGAGCCAAAGGAGATAAGGGTGACCTGTGCATTTCAGGCTGGAGGGAAGACGCGTGGCGCGGAGTCCGCGCTCGTCATCGTGGAGGAAATCTCTCGTCCTCCGGTGACCAGGGGCTATAAATACCCGTCGGGGAGCCTGAGCTGCTACCCAAGAGCGAATAGATATAGGATCCTTGCAGTCAACATGCCGGAGGCTTATTGTTGGGTTCATCCACCGGGGAGAGTTTGTGGAGTCATCATGGTATGGTGCTAGAAGAGTGCTTGCGAAGAACCTGAGGCGTTGATCAGCGTCTGAGTGCTGTCCCATTCACCCCCCATTCCCATGTGATGGGGGCCATGTGGGGTGAAATGCTTTGTAGAGCAGGGGATAGCCGAAGGCATTTGCTACCAACCCTCCACCGGTGCTGTCCCGTAAACGGCTGCAGTGGTGCTACAAGAGAGCTTGCGAGGAGCTCAGGTGAACCGAGCTTGCTCCGGATGTAGCACTAGGCACAGGGACGAGTGCCCCAGGCCGTCATCTTGGCGGTTGATGTGTTTGATGTTTGTAACCGGCGCAAGTCCGGCTCCGTTGTAACTGTATTTCCTGAAAAAGGATTGCATTGTCTGTCGCAATTTGTTCGCAGCGTCAGTTCCCGAGCGTTTCGGGGCAGATCGAGCCCGCATGGCGCGCTGCTTCTGATGTGGCGCCAGCCCCCGAGTCCGAGTGCTGGTCGAACCTTAGCGGTACGCCTTCAATTCTGCAGTGTTGGCTCCCGAGTGGTTCGGGGCCAATCGAGCCCGAGAGGCACACTGACTTGATCATGGCGCCAGCCCCCGAGCGTGAGAGCTGTTCGAGCCTTAGCGGCACACCACTGAGTTTGCAGTGTTGGCTCCCGAGTGGTTCGGGGCCAATCGAGCCCGAGAGGCACACTGACTTAATCGCGGCGCCAGCCCCCGAGCGTGGGAGCTGTTCGAGCCTTAGCGGCACGCCACTGGGTTTGCAGTGTTGGCTCCCGAGTGGTTCGGGGCCAATCGAGCCCGAAGGGCACACTGGCTTTGTTACGGCGCCAGCCCCCGAGCGTGGGAGCTGCTCGAGCCTTAGCGGCACGCCGACTTCTTTGTTTTGCTCGAGTGCTTTGGAGTCGTTTTTTACCGTTGACGCCCGGCGTGTAACGGAAGGCGAAGCGCCCAACGGCTCTTTTTACCGTTTCGCCCGCCCCCGCTAATTGCGTCATCTCGCGGTAATTTCGGGTGTCAAGGCGCGCTATAAAAGGTGAGGGTTAAACCCGGAGGGAAATCCTCCCATTCCCAGATCCGTCCTCCCTGTTCTTCGCGTTTCATCCCGCCGCCACCAAAGCTCCCATTGCTCGCCAGTCCGTTGTGCGATATCAGCCACCACGGGGAGCGCAGCCTCGCTGATGCGATCAAAGACCCCTGCCGTTAGATCCATGGCGGGGAGGAAGAAACTCACTGGCGTCCCCAAGTCTGACAAGATCCCCTCCCCTGTCCTCGCGTGGGTGCGGGGGAAGGTAACCACTGAAGTGCTGGAGGAGATGGTGGAGCGGAGCATCCTGCCGTCTCAGGCCGTGGCGGAGTGGCGGCCGAGCGCAGGAGAGGTGTTCCTGTCGGAGAACTCCGGCGAGCTGGTCCTTTTCAAGCCTTTCTTCGAGGCGGGACTCGGCTTGCCCACGGGGGCATTCTTCCGGGGGCTGCTGCACTACTACGGGATCGAGGCCATCAACCTCAACCCCAACTCCATTATGGCGATCTCGGTCTTCATCCACCTCTGCGAGGCGTACCTGGGGATCTCTCCCCATTTCAACTTGTGGAGGTACCTGTACTGGCTGAAGCCTCATCCGAGCGAGGAGAAGATGGTGGTGGTTGGAGGCGCTGAGTTCATGCTGCGTCAAGGGCGGAAGGACGAGTACTTCGACATCGCCCTCAACACCTCCAACAAAGGATGGAAAGCCGAGTGGTTCTACGTCGGGAACCACGAGCCGGCGATCCCCTGCCATACCGGAGAGCGGCCGAAGGTCAAGGATTGCTGGAATGAGCTTCCTGACGCCTCCGAGATGGATGAGGTTGACGAGCTCCTTGTGCTGATCAAGGAGCTGAAGGATCAGGGCTTGACGGCGATTGGTATCGCCTGCAACTTCAGCAGGCGGCTGATCCAGCCGATCCAGGAGCGGAAGCACCCGAGCTACGAGTACTCGGGCCGAGATGATCCCACTCGGGCTGCTAACCGCACCGTGGGCAAGGAGGAGATGAAGGCGCGCGTCGGCGGGTTCTTCCTCGGCCGCGTGTCGGAGAAGGACCAGCAGCGCCCTTTTTCGCTCAAGAGGCCTCCACCACCGGTAAGTTGCATTTCCGAGTGCTTTTGAATGTTCTTCCTTGAGTAATTTCTGGTTTCATCCGTTGGCCGTCTAATTTTGCGTCTTCTCTTGCGCAGGATCGGGCCTTCGAATACTTCTCTGCTGCCCCACTTCCGGAGGACTTCCCGAGGAAGGTGATTCTCGAGGACGCGCCCCCGGCTGCTCAGGGCGGCACTCGGGCAGAGGGGGCGGTTGAGCCGCCTGCTCCCCGTATATGGGCGCCGAGTGACACGGAGGGCTCTCTGAGTCCTTCGGATGAGGAGGTGGTGGAGGACCGTCCGTGGAAGCGCCGGGCGGCTGTGGCAAAAAGGAATAACTGCGGGGGCGGCGTTTCCAAGCGGGCGGCAGTTGCTGACGACGGGGCGGCCGACGACTCGGCCACGTTGTCGGATGAAGCGCCCTCCGTCCGGGATGCAGTGGCGGGTACGGTGCCGCCGCCTCCCAAGCGGAGGCGCATGAAGAAGGTGGCGGCGAAGAAATCGGACGCGCAGCCGGCTCAGCGGCCGTCTGCGGGTTCGGACGCCGATGTTGACGAGCCGGGACATCGTTCCCCGGCCGTCATAGAGGAAGAGGAGAAGGATGAGGTGGTGCCCGACGACGTGTTCCAGGAGCAGGAGCACGCCCGGGCCATGGGCGTCTCGGTGGAGGAGAGGCGGCGCAGGGTGGCGGAGACGCTTGTGCAGGCCACGGCGGATGCAAGGCCAGTCTCCGATTTGGGGACCAGGCCAATCCTCATGGCGGCTTCGGCGCAGCGGCGTCCTAAGCTCCCTGTCTTCCGGCCCCGAGTCGCGGTGGTGAAGAGTACTCGGTGAGTTGTCGGTCTTCACATTTCTTCTTGTTATCATTTGTCTTCGAGTTCTTGTTTTGACTTCCGAGTGCTTTTTTCAGCAAAGCCTCCGATGTGGACGGTGAGGCGGCCAGCGGGAGAGCTCCTTCAATTGATGTCCCGCGAGGCCCGAGTGCTCCCTTGGCCGCACCCGCGGGCCAGTCATCCTCGGGTGCTACGCCCGAGGTGACGAACTCGGCCGATGGGCCAGGAGCGGCGCAGACGGCGGAGGTCCCAGTCGGGCGTGACCCGGAGGTGGTGGTGGAGGTGCCGGCGGCCGACGATACGACGATTACTCCAAGCGTCACTGGGGATCCTGTGGTGGACACGGTGGTCCAGTCTTCGCCCGTAGGTGCGGGCGACGTTACCCGGGGAGAAGCCCAGGAGGAGGATCTGCCGAAGCAGTTGGACACCTCGGGGACCATCACTGTCCCCGGGTTCGACGCCATGGCGGAGAAGGAGGGCTCGGTGATCGCCGAGCTTCAGATTGCTGTCGACCACGCCCAGCGCCTTGCAGCGGTTAGATTCCTCCCCTGTCTTGATGATCTTTCTTTTTCTTTATTGGTTTTCTGAGTTCTTCACCTTTTCGGACGGTTGTAGAAATTGGCTACGCTCCGGCAGTCGCGCCTTGCGCAGGCTCAGGACGCGGAGTCGGCGCTCCGACGTGCGGCGAAGGCGGAAGCAGAGCTCAAACGGGTCAAACGTCAACGCGACGCTGCCAAGAAGAGCTTGAACGACGCTATCGTGGAGCATCGGCATATTCTTCATCGTAAGGCCCTGTCCTTGTAATTCCCGAGTAGTTGCTGAACTGTAGGACTTTACCGTGTTGTTTTCGTCCTGACCGAGTGCTTCTTTGCCTTTCCAGAGAAGGAGATGGAGAGGGAGCATCACGTCACCGAGCTGAAGGAGCTGCGATTTGCGAACGCAACTCTGCAGCAGTCGGAGGAGGTGATGGCGGGCAAACTGAAGCAGGAGCAGGACTTCCGGAAAGGTGCGGACATGACGATGCTCCAAGCCATGTATACAATTCAGAATAACTCTCAAATCATAACAGGCTTGGAGCAAGATCTGTCATCGGCGCATCTGGCCCTGATGGAGGTCAACGAAGCCGCGAGGGAGCTGCTGGACTCCGTGGCTCCGGAGGAGGGTGAGCCGACTGCCTTAGTCCCGCGTCTTCAAGCCGCGCCAGTCCGCATCGCCGAGTTGATCAAGGAATCGGCCGTTGTGTGCGCGAACGACGCCTTGGCGCGTGTTCGGACACTATACCCGCGGATTGACCTTGCGCCGATCGGAGATGGGGTGGCGGCGGACGCCACGGCGGAACAGGTCGATGCGGCAATGGCTGAAACTCGCCTGATCGCCGAGAAAGTTGGCGAGGCTCTCAAGTTTGAGTAGAGTCCTGTATTCTGTAGCAGAGTAGTGTAAACTTTTGTATATACAAGTGGTCAGAAACAAGTAAAACAAGAGTGTTGGATACTTTGTTTTATGTTTTAACGTTGCCCGAGTAGCTTTTAGCTGAAATGTGCTTTTCCCTTTGCTTCACTTATCCTAAGTTCATAACGTCGAGAGCAGATCCCGTGCACGTGTAGAAGGCTTAGGCGTCATTCCAGGCCCGGTTACACAGCATTTAGTTAAGAACTACTCGAGAACGGAGTGATTCCGAGAGGTTTTGCAAAGAGAACAAATACGAAGGAAAAAAGCATATACTATTATTGAACTTTGTGATACATAGCTTTTCATGGGTAGAATCGGCGTAAATGCTCTATGTTCCACGGGTGTGGGACCTCGGTGCCATCCTCGTATTTGTCGGATGTTTGGACCCGGCAGTCCACACAGGGTAGCCTACGTGGTTGATTTGTTGAGGGAAAGATCGAGGATCAGAAGTCGATGGTAACACAAGACGCAAGGATTGAACAGGTTCGGGCCGTCGAGATGACGTAATACCCTACGTCCTGTGTTGGAGGTGATTGTATTGCTGTGTATGAAGTTCCTTGAAGGATCTTCGTAGTTGGGTTCTGTCCTAGGTTGAAGGATTGCTCGTAATGTCGTGTTCTGGAGGGGGGTCTCAAGGCGCCTTATATAGTCCGGCTGCCTTGAGTTACAAGTCGGCTAGAGATCGTAACCTACCCGAAATACAAGGATACGATCCTATAACGATTACAGATATCTTTCCCTATAATTTCGGCTAGTTTATCTTGATCTCCGAGCTTCTTGCGGGATACGCCGCCTGCTTCCTTGCCGCGCGCGCCGTCGCGCCCATCCGGCTCGTCCGACTGGTGGGCCTCCCGACTGGTGGGCCACCCAGTCTGACAAACCGACAAGCCCCCGAGTAGTACGTGGTTGAGAGAGAAGTCGGCGAGGTCGTGCTGTCTGATGAGCGTCGAGCCTGCTGCAGTTGGAAGCGAAACCGCGTGATACTGGAGAGAAGAGAGCCATTTCCCAACGGATGCGCCGCGAGGTGCGTCCGTTGGCCGTAGCCCCCGAGCCTTGAAGCGATTCCGAAGGAATCGGTCCAAGGGTTAGTAGCCTTCTTCTGAGGTCGTCAGACAATCAACGGATGCGCCGCGAGGTGCGTCCGTTGGCCGTAGCCCCCGAGCCTTGAAGCGATTCCGTAGGAATCGGTCCAAGGGTTAGTCAAGGAACATCTGGCTAGATCATCCAACGTTAATTTCGGCGCCCAGCCCCCGAGCGTGAGGGCCGGGTCGAGCTGTCCGAGGCACGCCGAATAGTCGCCCAGCGCCCAGCCCCCGAGCGTGAGGGCCGAGCACGCCGAGTGGTCGTCCCGGCGCCAGCCCCCGAGCGTGAGGGCCGAGCACGCCGAGTGGTCGTCCCGGCGCCAGCCCCCGAGCGTGAGGGCCGAGCACGCCGAGTGGTCGTCCCGGCGCCAGCCCCCGAGCGTGAGGGCCGAGCACGCCGAGTGGTCGTCCCGGCGCCAGCCCCCGAGCGTGAGGGCCGGTGCACGCCGAGTAGTCTCCCATACCCTGCAACAAAGTAGAAATTCGAGAGGAAAAGGCATTCGGCGATATAAATATTAATGAACTCCGTTTCCAGCTTTTAAGTCTTTTAATTTCCCCGGGGAGTTAGCCTGTTACGTTTATGCATCTGATCCCCGATAGCCGTAGTCCATAGCGCAGGGAGCTGGGCCGCGTGCACGCGTAGGAGCGTAGGCGTACGGAAGAGTCGAGGTTTCACGGATTAAGGCGTGTGCTCCCGAGTACTTTAGCGACTTGTTTTAAAGCTCACGAAATTGACGAAGTTATTCAAATGATACTTATCTCGGCGAAAGGTTCGAGTCCCGGAGGATTCCTTCTTTGTCAGAGATGCCAAAGAGGAGGCAGGCGGAGAAGTGTTGCTTTTGATATACGGCGTCAGGAACAATGTTCCCGTGATCGCACAGGATGTTCCCGTGGTCGAGTGGAGCCAAAGGAGATAAGGGTGACCTGTGTATTTCAGGCTGGAGGGAAGACGCGTGGCGCGGAGTCCGCGCTCGTCATCGTGGAGGAAATCTCTCGTCCTCCGGTGACCAGGGGCTATAAATACCCGTCGGGGAGCCTGAGCTGCTACCCAAGAGTGAATAGATACAGGACCCTTGCAGTCAACATGCCGGAGGCTTATTGTTGGGTTCATCCACCGGGGAGAGTTTGTGGAGTCATCATGGTATGGTGCTAGAAGAGGGCTTGCGAAGAACCTGAGGCGTTGATCAGCGTCTGAGTGTTGTCCCGTTCACCCCCGCATTCCCATGTGATGAAGGCCATGTGGGGTGAAATGCTTTGTAGAGCAAGGGATAGCCGAAGGCATTCGCTATCAACCCTCCACCGGTGCTGTCCCGTAAACGGCTGCAGTGGTGCTACAAGAGAGCTTGCGAGGAGCTCATGTGAACCGAGCTTGCTCCGGATGTAGCACTAGGCGCAGGGATGAGTGCCCCAGGCCGTCATCTTGGCGGTTGATGTGTTTGATGTTTGTAACCGGCGCAAGTCCGGCTCCGTTGTAACTGTATTTCCTGCAAAAGGATTGCAGTCTGTCGCAATTTGTTCGCAGCGTCAGTTCCCAAGCGTCCCGGGACTGATCGAGCCCGCATGGCGCGCTGCTTTTGATGTGGCGCCAGCCCCCGAGTCCGAGCGCTGGTCGAACCTTAGCGGTACGCCTTCAGTTCTGCAGTGTTGGCCTCCGAGTGGTTCGGAGCCAATCGAGCCCGAGAGGCACACTGACTTAATCGCGGCGCCAGCCCCCGAGCGTGGGAGCTGTTCGAGCCTTAGCGGCACGCCACTCGGTTTGCAGTGTTGGCTCCCGAGTGGTTCGGGGCCAATCGAGCCCGTGAGGCACACTGGCTTGATCGTGGCGCCAGCCCCCGAGCGTGGGAGCTGTTCGAGCCTTAGCGGCACGCCACTGGGTTTGCAGTGTTGGCTCCCGAGTGGTTCGGGGCCAATCGAGCCCGAGAGGCACACTGGCTTGATCGTGGCGCCAGCCCCCGAGCGTGGGAGCTGTTCGAGCCTTAGCGGCACGCCGACTTCTTTGTTTTGCTCGAGTGCTCTGGAGCCATTTTTTTATCGTTGTCGCCCGGCGTGTAACGGAAGGCGAAGCGCCCAACGGCTCTTTCAACCGTTTCGCCCGCCCCCGCTAATCGCGTTATCTCGCGGTAATTTCGGGCATCAAGGCATGCTATAAAAGGTGAGGGTTAGACCCGGAGGGAAATCCTCCCATTCCCAGATCCGTCTTCCCCGTTCTTCGCTTTTCACCCCACCGCCACCAAAGCTCCCATTGCTCGCCAGTCCGTTGTGCGATCTCAGCCGCCACGGGGAGCGCAATCTCGCTGATGCGATCAAAGACCCCTGCCGTTAGATCCATGGCGGGGAGGAAGAAGCTCACCGGCGTCCCCAAGTCTGACAAGATCCCTTCCCCTGTCCTCGCGTGGGTGCGGGGGAAGGTAACCACCGAAATGCTGGAGGAGATGGTGGAGCGGAGCATCCTGCCGTCTCAGGCCGTGGCGGAGTGGCGGCCGAGCGCAGGAGAGGTGTTCCCGTCGGAGAACTCCGGCGAGCTGGTCCTTTTCAGGCCTTTCTTCGAGGCGGGACTCGGCTTGCCCACGGGGGCGTTCTTCCGAGGGCTGCTGCACTACTACGGGATCGAGGCCATCAACCTCAACCCCAATTCCATTATGGCGAT
>CM014270.1:53171994-53202800 GCA_004135705.1 Alloteropsis semialata | reverse complement strand
CTGGCGTCGCGGTGCGCTTGATCCTCGCCTTGGACTGTTGGCTCGTCGGCGGATATGTCGGAGACGAACGTCTCCCGCTTGGCAGGCGTGATCCTCTTATTCGGAGGGAGGACACGTGTCACCTGCGGGAAAGTCGGAGTTGGTTCTGGTTCAGGCGGAGTCGGCGCATCGTGAGGATGAAGGTGTTGTGTTGCCGCGACGTCCGGAGTAGATCCGATCTGGGTGGCCGCGATGGGATCGACCGCCCTGATCGCATCTGGAGAGTAGTCGGCGTTCATGCGTTCGCCGAGTGCTTGTTGGTAGACGGCCCCGCTGTTCCCGAGTCCCAGCGGGAATCGTGTCGGCGAGACGATGCTTTGACGAGCGGATTCGGTGAGTTCGATGCATTCACCGATGGAAGCAATGGCGTGGTCCATGTCCGCCTCAAACTGGCGTTGGCGTGCAGCCCATCGGCGCCTTCGCTCTTCGGGCGTCTCCTGCGCCCTGCGTGGCGGAGGCGGAGTGGACGAAGCAGTCGGCGGTGCAAGAGGAGACGTGTTCCCCCCGGATGGCGGGAGAACGACGCTGGCCGTCGCGGTCGCCGAGTTGTTGGCGATGGCTGGCGACGGAGCGGTGATGGTGACGATCCCGTCTGGCGTAGCGTCAAGTCGAGGCGCTGTCTCCTCCGGGGTGGCGTCACGGGTGAAGGAGAGCTCTCCCTCGGGTCCGGCGGTGAAGACCATGGATCCGAAGAAGAACATAGCCCCCTCAGCGATGGAAATCTTCATGGATGTCGGCGTGATGACGGCGGAAGCGGATGCCATCGAGCTTGTAGATTGATCTCGTCGATCAACCCCTACCTGGCGCGCCAACTGTCGGATGTTTGGACCCGGCAGTCCACACAGGGTAGCCTACGTGGTTGATTTGTTGAGGACAGATCGAGGATCAGAAGTCGATGGTAACACAAGACGCAAGGATTGAACAGGTTCGGGCCGTCGAGATGACATAATACCCTACGTCCTGTGTTGGGGGTGATTGTATTGCTGTGTATGAAGTTCCTGAAGGATCTCCGTAGTTGGGTTCTGTCCTAGGTTGAAGATTGCTCGTAATGTCGTGTTCTGGAGGGGGGTCTCAAGGCGCCTTATATAGTCCGGCTGCCTTGAGTTACAAGTCGGCTAGAGATCGTAACCTACCCAAAATACAAGGATGCGATCCTATAACGATTACAGATATCTTTCCCTATAATTCCGGCTAGTTTATCTCGATCTCCGAGCTTCTTGCGGGATACGCCGTCTTCTTCCTTGCCGCGCGCGCCGTCGCGCCCATCCGGCTCGTCCGACTGGTGGGCCTCCCGACTGGTGGGCCACCCAGTCTGACAAACCGATCCAGTTGCACTCGGACCGGGCCGCCCCTTGCTGGTTGGGCCAATCCGCCTTCTGGGTACCCCTGGGGGTCTACCCCCGACAGTATTGGAGACGAAAAGTACCCGGACATATGACCTGAGTCACGATGAACGGGCCTTCCCATGGGGCGGAGAGTTTGTGAACCCCTGCAGTGGATTGCACTCGGCGTAAGACGAGGTCACCAATGTTGATGTCCCTTTCCTGGACGTTCTTGTCGTGGTAGCGTCGGAGTTGTTGCTGATAGCGCGCGTGCTGTATGAGCGCGTTAACTCGGTGTTCTTCGATGGAGTCTAGGTCCACCTCGCGAGCTGCCTCTGCTTCACCTTCGTCGTAGTTATCGATGCGCGGAGATCCAAAAGCAATGTCGGTGGGGAGGATCGCCTCGGAGCCGTAGACGAGGAAGAACGGAGTATGACCTGTTGCACGACTCGGCTGAGTCCTGAGTCCCCAAATGACTTGTGGTAGCTCTTGGTGCCACCGTCCGGCGAATTTCTTCAATGGGTCGAAGACTCTTGCTTTTAGTCCTTGGAGTATCATGGCGTTGGCTCGTTCCACCTGTCCGTTGCATCTGGGATGGGCGACGGAGGCGTAGTATACACTGATACAGCTGTTCTCGCAAAAGTCCCAGAAGGCGGATCCGGTGAACTGTGTCCCCAAGTCGGTGATGATCTTGTTAGGGACTCCGAACCGGTGTGTGATTTCTTCGACGAAGGCGGCGGCTTGCTTTGATGTTGGAGTTCCGACGATGGCCTTGTACTCTATCCATTTGGAGAATTTATCAATGGCCACGAGGATGTGTGTGTAACCTCCCGGGGCAGCTCTGAATGGTCCCACCATGTCCAACCCCCAACAGGCGAATGGCCACGAGGGCGGGATGGTGCGTAGAGCTTGGGCCGGGAGGTGTTTCTGCTTGGCGAAGAATTGGCACCCTTGGCATCGGCGGACGAGTGCTTTGGCGTCGGAGACGGCGGTGGGCCAGAAGAACCCTGCTCGATATGCCTTCCCGACTAGTGTCCCTGCGGCGGCGTGGCTTCCACAAACTCCCGAGTGGATGTCATCAAGGATCTGGAGGCCGACTTCTTTCGTGACGCATTTGATGAATACTTGATTTGTGGCGGCTCGTCTGTACAAGGCGCCTCCGACCACCACGTAGTTTTTGCTTCGGCGTTCCAGGATCTTTCGCTGCGTGGGGTCTTTTGGCACTTTGTTGTGGGCGAGGAAATCTATGAACTCGGCCATCCAGTCTTCTTCTTCGGCGTTAATAGCCAGCACCTCGCAGAGTTCCGGGGCAGGCTCTGGCTCGTCGCTCAACTCTTTAACCGAGGGTTTGAGGAGGCCTTGCACGAACACTCCCCCTGGAACTTCTGCGCGGGTGGATCCCAGCTTGGCGAGTGCATCAGCGGCGAGGTTGTTTTCCCGTGGGACGTGGTGGTACTCAACTCCGTAGAATTTCCCCTCCTGCTTATGCACTGCCTCGCAATAGGCGTTCATCCGCTCGCTGTGGCGATCCCACTCTTTGTTCACCTGGTTTATAACAACAGCAGAGTCGCCATAGACCAGGAGCCTCTTTATGCCTAGTGAGGTGGCGATGCGGAGCCCGTGGAGAATTGCTTCATACTCGGCGGCGTTGTTGGTGACAGGGAAACGAATTTGGAGGACGTATCGGAGCTGTTCCCCTTTCGGCGAGATGAAGAGTACCCCGGCCCCTCCTCCGTCGATCATGAGGGAGCCGTCAAAGTACATCTTCCAGTGTTCGCTGCTGGTGTCTTCTTTCGCGTCCTGGCTCTTGGTCCATTCGGCGACGAAGTCGGCGAGGATCTGTGACCTGATGGCGATGCACGGGACGAAGTCTATGATGGAGGAGGCGAGCTCGACGGACCACTTGATGATTCGCCCCGTGACGTCTCTGTTGTGGAGGATTTCCCCGAGTGGAAATTGCGTGACCACCTTGATGCGATGCGCTTGGAAGTAATGCCGGAGTTTTCTTGATGTGATCAGCAGTGCGTAGAGTAGCTTCTGCACCTGGGGATAGCGAGACTTGGATTCACTGAGTACTTCGCTCACGTAGTAGACTGGTCGCTGCACTCGTTGCACCTTTCCTTCTTCCTCCCTTTCCACGACGATGACGGTGCTCACCACATTGGTCGTGGCAGCGATGTACAGGAGTAGCGTTTCGTCGTTATGCGGGGCGACGAGTACTGGTGGATTGGAGAGGTAGTTCTTGAGGTCGGTGAAAGCTTGCTGCACCTCTTGGTTCCACTCGAACCTGTCGGTTTTCTTGAGGATCTTGAAGAACGGCAAGCCCTTATCTCCCAGTCAGAGATGAATCTGCTCAAGGCCGCCATGCAACCAGTCAGCTTTTGGATCTCTTTCTTCCCAGTCGGCGGTTTCATCCTCGGATGGTGTCTATCTTCTCTGGGTTGGCTTGAATGCCTGTGTTGCTGACGCTGAAACCGAGTAGTTTCCCTTTGGGTACGCCGAAGACGCACTTAGTCGGGTTCAGTCTCCAGTTGAGCCAGCGGAGATTGTTAAACGTTTCGGAGAGGTCGGCGATGAACTCAGCTTCGATCTTCGTCTTGATGACTATGTCGTCGACGTAGGCCTCGGCGTTGCGGCCGATCTGAGTGCCCAGGGTCAAGTTAATGGCCCTCTGGTAGGTGGCTCCGGCGTTGCGGAGGCCAAACGTCATCTTGGTGTAGCAGTAGGCGCCGATCGGAGTTATGAAGGACGTCTTCTCCTGGTCCTCTTCTTTCAGGGCGATCTGGTGGTAGCCGGAGTAGCAATCAAGGAAGCATAGGAGTACGCATCCGGCGGTGGAGTCAACGACTTGGTCGATGCGGGGTAGGACGAAGGGGTCCTTAGGGCAGTGCCTGTTGAGATCCGTGTAGTCAACACACATTCTCCATTCATTATTCTTTTTTCTTACAAGAACTGGGTTAGCGAGCCAGTCAGGGTAAAAGACTTCTCTAATGAACCCGGCGGCTAACAGCCTTGTAATTTCTGCCCTAATGGCCTCCTTGCGGTCCTGCGCGAAGCGTCGGAGCTTTTGGCGAACTGGCTTGGCGTTCGCGTCAACCTTCAAGGAGTGCTCGACCACCTCCCTCGGAACACCCGGCATATCTGATGGAGTCCATGCAAATATATCGGCGTTATTCCGGAGGAAGGTGACGAGCGCGCTTTCCTTTTTGGGGTCGAGCCCTGATCCGATCAGGGCGGTTTTGGAGGAATCGGAGAGTCCAAGTGAGATAGCGCGCACTTCTTCAGCCGGCTGCATTGTGGTCGGTGCGGCTCTTCGCTTGGAGGACTCGGGGATGGAGCCCGGGTCTCCTTGGAAGGTTCTTGCCTCGTGGACCACCTCCATCTGCAGCACGCTGCGTTCGACGCCGGTGCAGAGGTGGAGCCCTTCTTTGTCGCAGCGCTTGGAGGTGTGGACGTCGCTGCGGATGGAGAGGACGCCGTTTGGTGCTGGCATCTTCATCAGCAGATATGTATAGTTGGGGATCGCCATGAATTTGGCGAGCGCTGGTCTCCCCAGTATGGCGTGGTAGGCGGTGGTGAAGTCGGCGACCTGGAAGTTGAGGTACTCGGTCCTGAAGTTGTCTTGATCGCCGAAGGTGACGGGCAGAGCAATCTGCCCGAGTGGTTTGGAGCCCTTGCCCGGGATCAGCCCGTAGAACGGGTGGAGAGAAGGAGTCAGGGCGTCGAGGCCGATGCCCATGTCCCTCAGCGTCTGGGCGAAGATGATGTTGAGCCCGCTCCCACCGTCGACGAGTACTTTGGTGAGGCGGGCGTTGTGCACGATCGGGCTGAGTACCAGCGGGTACTCGCCCACGTCGGAGACCTGGAACCACTGGTCCTCCCTGGAGAAGGTGATCGGCTGCTTCGGACCAGCGGAGTGGTTGGATCGGCGATGTGTAGCAGGAGAATATCTCCCGATCACGTACTTTCTCCCGGCGCTTGTCGTCTACGGGCGGCGGTCCTCCGAGGATGAAGTTCACCTGCCTGTCGACATTCGGGAAAGCAGGGTTCGCGGGAGCCCCTTTTCCCTTGTCGCCCTTGTCGTCATCTTGTGGCGGCAGCTTCCCCTCCTTTTTCTTGTAGGCGTCGGCGAGCCCCATGCAGTCAATCATGCGATGTTTGGACTGCTTGTGGATGGGGCAGGGTCCTTGGAGCATCTTCTCGAAGTCAGCGCTGAAGTTGGACCGCGGGCGAGGGCCGCTACGGTCCATGGCGGCGACGGTGAAGTCTCTTGAGCGCTTTCGGTCATCCCTCCTGCTTGGCTCAGGTCGGGAGCGGCGTGTGTCCTCTTTCTTCGGGCGGTCTTCTCGGCGAGGGGGACGATCATCGTCCCGAGTGCTTTTCTTGCCGTAGTGGAGGCGGACGGCCTCCTTGGCGTTCGCCATCTTGTTTACCCGGCCAAAGAACTCGCCGGAGGTCTTTGGCATGTCCTCGCAGAGGCGCTCGAAGACGGCGGAGTCGGCGAGGCCATCGAGGAAGTAGCTGATGATCTCGGACTCGGAGCAGCCGGGAACTAAGTTCCGGTTCTCCATATACCGGTCGGTGTAGTCGCGGAGGCTCTCCCCGCGGTTCTGCTTCACCTTGCCCAGGTCCCAGGCGGTGCCTGGTCGGATGGAGCTCCCTTGGAAGTAGCTTTTGAACTTGTCGCAGAGAGTGCCCCAGCTGTCGATGGAGCCGGGCTCAAGGCTGTGAAGCCAGGTCAGCCCCACCTTGGTCATGGCGACGGGGAAGTAGGCGCACATGGAGTCGTGGTCGCCGTTTACCGCGCGGATGGCGATGCTGTACGTCCGGAGCCACATCGTCGGGTCCGCCTTCCCGTCATACTTCTCTATGCCTGTAGGTTTGAAGTTAGCAGGCATTCTAATGGATCTTACTCGGGCAGTGAATGCCGGGAAGCCGTCGCAGTCGTTGAGGTTCCCGGCGTCCGCGTGTCCTGAGTCGGCGGAGTAGTCTTCCGGGGTGTTAGCCCGGGGCGGCCTGTCTTGTCCGAGTGGAGGCCCATACTTGCGGTCGAACTCTCGGCGGCGTGCGGCCTCAGCGACCTCAAGCTCTCGGCGTTGGCGCGCGTCGCGATCCAGCCCTGGGGGGCCGTGTTCACGATTGTACTCGGCGCGCCGTCGGAGCTCTTCCTCGTCCCTTCGCCGATGACGGTCGTCAAGGTTCCTTCGGAGATCGCGGTTGCGGAGTTGTTCGCGGAGATCTGGCTGCTCGACCACGTCGCGATCGGCTTCTCGGCGGCTGGCCGACTTGGAGTGGCGAGACGAGGAAGCAGGAGCCCTGTGGGCATTGATCATGCCTGCAGCTGCAGTCAGCCTAACCTTGATCCGGTTGAGCTCCGGGGTTTCCGGAATTCCTTCTAGCTCTTTGTGCGCGACGGCAAGGTTGGCCGACGGGGTGGCGTAAACACCCACGCCGCCAATTTCTTGGACGAAGTCGTCTTGGAGGTTACGCGTGACCCTGGGGTTCCGGCGTTCTCGCCGCGCGTCGCGGCGTCGTTGCTTCTCACCGTTGCGCCCGATCCTGGCGTCGCGGTGTGCTTGGTCCTCGCCTTGGACCGTTGGCTCGTCGGCGGATATGTCGGAGACGAACATCTCCCGCTTGGCAGGCGTGATCCTTTTATTCGGAGGGAGGACACGTGTCACCTGCGGGAAAGTCGGAGTTGGTTCTGGTTCAGGCGGAGTCGGCGCATCGTGAGGATGAAGGTGTTGTGTTGCCGCAACGTCCGGAGTAGATCCGATCTGGGTGGCCGCGATGGGATCGACCGCCCTGATCGCATCTGGGGAGTAGTCGGCGTTTATGCATTCGCCGAGTGTTTGCTGGTAGACGGCCCCGCTGTTCCCGAGTCCCAGCGGGAATCGTGTCGGCGAGGCGATGCTCTGGCGAGCGGATTCGGTGAGTTCGATGCATTCACCGATGGAAGCAATGGCGTGGTCCATGTCCGCCTCAAACTGGCGTTGGCGTGCAGCCCATCGGCGCCTTCGCTCCTCGGGCGTCTCCTGCACCCTGCGTGGCGGAGGCGGAGTGGACGAAGCAGTCGGCGGTGCGAGAGGAAACGTGTTCCCCCCGGATGGCGGGAGAACGACGCTGGCCGTCGCGGTCGCCGAGTTGTTGGCGATGGCTGGCGACGGAGCGGTGATGGTGACGATCCCGTCTGGCGTAGCGTCAAGTCGCGGCGCTGTCTCCTCCGGGGTGGCGTCACGGGTGAAGGAGAGCTCTCCCTCGGGTCCGGCGGTGAAGACCATGGATCCGAAGAAGAACATAGCCCCCTCGGTGATGGAAATCTTCATGGATACCGGCGTGATGACGGCGGAAGTGGATGCCATCGAGCTTGTAGATTGATCTCGTCGATCAACCCCTACCTGGCGCGCCAACTGTCAGATGTTTGGACCCGGCAGTCCACACAGGGTAGCCTACGTGGTTGATTTGTTGAAGGACAGATCGAGGATCAGAAGTCGATGGTAACACAAGACGCAAGGATTGAACAGGTTCGGGCCGTCGAGATGACGTAATACCCTACGTCCTGTGTTGGAGGTGATTGTATTGCTGTGTATGAAGTTCCTGAAGGATCTCCGTAGTTGGGTTCTGTCCTAGGTTTCGTATCGTGGGTTGTAATCGTAGATGTTGTGTTCTGGAGGGGGGTCTCAAGGCGCCTTATATAGTCCGGCTGCCTTGAGTTACAAGTCGGCTAGAGATCGTAACCTACCCGAAATACAAGGATTCGATCCTATAACGATTACAGATATCTTTCCCTATAATTCCGGCTAGTTTATCTTGATCTCCGAGCTTCTTGCGGGATACGCCGTCTTCTTCCTTGCAGCGCGCGCCGTCGCGCCCATCCGGTTCGCCCGACTGGTGGGCCTCCCGAGTGGTGGGCCACCCAGTCTGACAAACCGACCCAGTTGCACTCGGATTGGGCCGCCCCTTGCTGGTTGGGCCAATCCGCCTGCTGAGCACCCCTGGGGGTCTACCCCCGACATCCGGTGGCGGGCAAACTCCGTGATAGCCAACGGGACTACCCACAACACGAGTGGGTCTCCGCTTGGCCTTTCGCCGGTGACCTTCACCGTCTTCACTATGGTAGAGCTTCAGCAAACCGCCAAGGGCCTCTCCTCCCTTGCACAATCACCGGCGGCCTCTCCACAAAACTTTGTTGGAGGGTCTCGCTAGACTACAACGCCCCGGATTTACAACACTTGGTGCGTGCAAGCACCGATAGCAAAGAGGTATGCAAACCTCACTAAACTCTAGACTAAAGCCTAAAGCGAAGCGCTAATTGGCCTAAACTAGCTCTAATCAAAGCCTAAGCTTTGTTGCTAATTGCCTAATCTTCTCTCAACCACTTTGGTGGATAGAGCACTTGAATTTGTGAACTTTTACTACCAGCAACTTTCCCAAGCTCTAACCCACATCAAATGGCCAGGTGGAGGGGTATTTATAGCCCCAACCGAAGGAACTAGCCGTTGGGCAATTCCTGCGTAGGACCGACTGTTGCGGTGCTTACTTGGTGCACCACCACAACTTCCTGGCCTCCCCGTACACATAGCTGTTGGGCGACTGACACGAGGCCCCACGGCGACCACTGACTGTTGCGGTGCTTGATGCAAAGTGAGGACCGCAACAGTCCGTCAATCCAGAGCCGAACTGAACTTGTCCTGACCACCACCGACTGTTGCGGTGGGTCTTTGAGCTAGCACCGCAATAGTCGGTGCTGCTGATGCTTCTGCCCAAGTCTGCACTTGTTGCACACCACCGACTGTTGCGGTGCTGTACTTCTTCTAGGATCGCAACTTGATGTGCTTCACGTTTGAATTTCCCGCCGAGATCCTATGGTCACCGATTGTTGCGGTGCTCGCGCACCCATTGTTGCGGTGCTCCTGTCTCTGAGTTGTTTGCTTCATTTCTTCGCGGTTTCTTCTTTGGGCTTTGTCAATACCACGTCTTGAATACCTTAGAAATACTCTAAGTCTGTTTTTCAGCTGTAACTTGGATACCATGACTTGAATACCATGATTTGAATACCGTGGTTTGAATTCCATCCTTGGGACCTAAAATACCTTCAAATATACACTTGACAAACATTATTAGTCCCAATGGTTATGTTGTCACACAATCATCAAAATCGCTAATGGCCTAGCACTAGGTCCATTTTCCTTACACAGTATAAACCCTTGTGTCCTCTCGCGACCCATCCGAGCCTTAACACGCAATCCACTAAATTCACTCGTCGGAGAAAGATTGAGTATGGACTTGTTTTCAACGCTCTCTGGAATTTAATGAAACTAAAAGAACTAAGGAGCATTTTGTTTTATTTTCTTTTCCTCTTTTTTCTTTCTTTTGCTCTTTAGAACCTTTAGCAACATAGTACTTACTCAGCATAGTACTTACTCAACATTCTTCCCTCCATGCTTAAGCGATTGCTCGTCCTTGAGCATAGAAGTGAGGGTCAATAGTTGCTGAAGTAAGTATACAAAATTCATCTTGATCTTCTGGAAAATCACTCTATCTTCAGAGAGTTTCTTCTCGCCAAAATTTGAAGCTGATAGAGCGGAAAAAGAGCCAGACCGGCCGGCCTAAGGTGATTTGACAAACTTGGTCTAAATAGGACCTTTTCTTTCCCAAATATTTTTATATTTTTATCATTTTAAAATTAATATTTTAATAATAACCTCTATCAAACTAGATTCCTAAAAGTAGCTTTTTTTATCTTGCTAAGTTTTACGGTGCGACTAATAGCTTAGTCACACCGCATACATCAATGTGACAACATCGCCACACTGGATAGCAAAGCCGGCGTGTGCCAAGTTTGGTCGCGCCACATGTGTTGGTGTGACTCCGACAACGCATATGGTCATGTGAATGCATTCGGCGCGACTTAGTTATAAATCGCACCACTTGGTGCGACAAAAAATAGTGCTTCCTAGAAATTTAATTTGATACGGCTTAACTTTAAAATATCAGATTAAAAGGGTTAGAATATTAAAAAAATCAATCCAAGGTGCATACGGCGTTTTGGGCTTTTGGCCTGCGAAGAGAAATGGGCAGCTCCGGCTCACAATTCACAAAGTCAATTTTCGGCCGGCTAACCTTCTCACACGCGGACAGAGTCGTAGCCCACAGCGGGTAAACGAGCTGGGCCTACGGTGGCCTTGCCCCATTTGAATCTGACTCCGACTCCGACTGCGCCTCGGTCGCGGTACTACAGTATATGTATATGGATGGGCGCTCTCCTCCCTTTCCCTCGCAATCGCAATCTCGTTCCGTGTCCAAACTGACAGGCAACAGCCTCCACATCCTCTCGAATCGACAGAGAGGGAGAGGTTAGAGCTCGCTCGCGGGAGATGGCGAGGCTGAACCCGAGGAAGGCGGCGAGCTCGTCGGAGGGGGGCGTAATCCTGAAGCTGAAGAAGGAGGCAATGGAGGCGATGGATCTCTTGCCGCATGTGAAGCCGAAGGTGAAGAAGGAGACCCAGCCGGCCGGGCCCGTGAGGAAGAGGAAGACGAAAGTGGTCAAGAAGAGGCTGCCGCTGGCGCTCCTCGAGTACATGATGGCAAATCCCTACAAGCCCGTCGATGAGATCCCTCAAGAGAGCCTGGCCACGCTTGACCAGGATTTCCTCGAAGGCTATACCTTGAGAAAGTTTGTCGCTGACAAGCACTTGAGATGGCAAATCCCTACAAGCCCGTCGATGAGATCCCTCAAGAGAGCCTGGCCACGCTTGACCAGGATTTCCTCGAAGGCTATACCTTGAGAAAGTTTGTCGCTGACAAGCACTTGGCCTACGAGCAGGCCCTGGTCGAGCAGTACCTGAGCAAGGGCTATGCGGAGGACGAAACGGAGGTCACTGACGACGAGGAGAACTAGCTTGGACAGGAAAGGAAACAGATCAGAGGTCACTGACGATGAGGACGAGAAGTCGAGAACTATAGTGTATTACAAGTAGCTTGTGTGTGCGCGCAAAATCCAGCTGCCCTTAGTTTGAGTACTCTCTGTAATCACCATCATCCTGGTTTTGTCGTATCTTATTTGCTACTGGTGATTATCTCCTTAATTTTATGGTGTTCATGTTATTATAACAAATTGCTAATGGTGATTCTAATGTTTTTATTGTATTTTGCAATTGTGTTGGGATCGATGGATGCGTGCTACGCTTCACCAGATTACAGTTGTTCCTGATAGGAGTAGAACTAGTCTTAGTAGAGATTCCTGACCAAAAAGTCTAACTGTTAGGGTAGGGATAGTGAAATTGGGTGTTCTTGTATGTGACTTCATGTGCATGCTTGTTCTTCTCAAACTATTTTTTTTTGTCAATATAGTGGCAGTGTGTACTAGTTTATCTGGATTAACATTGATACTATTGCACAATGGTTATAACCTTTTGCAACAACAACTTGGAAACTTATCTGTTTTTTCTATCCCAATGTGCCAAACTTGGAAACAACAAAATCACCGGTCCTTTACTTAATAGAAGATTTCAAATTGACAAAAAGATATTATATCCTTTGTTAGTATACAATTTCAAAATGTGCGTTATGCTCTGGACGATGTATGACAATCAGAAGCCTAGCTGCTTAGGCAATACAACATCTTACAGTGATGAATTTCTCTGAATTTTCTTGATCCACTCCATTTTCAAGAACGGAAGCAACTCAAAAGAAGCAATCTCTGTAATCCAACCATATCCTTTTCCCTCACCTTTTTAAATCTTCAATGATATTTATCTAAATTTGTTGTGCCATGGTATTTCTTTGGTCTGTGTGGGTGGGGGATAATGTTTCAGAATGGGTCAGACGAGGAGGCAAGGAAGAGAAGGGAAGCTATTTCAGTTGGAGGCAGCGTCAGACTCAGAGGTACTGTTCGCTGTACAAAGCCCTTGCCTTTCCTCAGTTGGATTGGAGAAACTATATTTGTTTTTGGATTAATATCACAGTTTCATAATATGTGCATACACTAGTCGTACTTTGCATAAACAGCGGCAATCTGTTCATGGTGATAATGTTTTCCTAAGACCCAGTTGTGATTTTTATGGGCCAGTGCTTGATTGTATCAGGTATTGGTTTTTCTCACGATGAAGTGCCATCTCAGATTAGCTCTTAGTACCACCGCTCATGAGCGGCCGAGCAGAGACGCCTTCTCTTTAATCTGGTGATTTATCGGTAGATGCCTAGGCATGCGCCTCTTGAACTTACATATGCATCGCACTCAGGAAAAGTAGCGGAAATCCATCGCTAAACAGTTGGTAGTATAAGTTCCTACTCTCCGTATCTGAGTAGAAGAATTAAACAATGGTGCGCCCTGTTTTATATGAGGACCTGACATGGTGTAGTGTTCACTCTCCTGTCAGTGGGGATGATTTTTTTTAAAAAAAATGTGATCAAATAATTTATCTGCAATGAAATACCATTTCATTCAATCGATAGCTCTCATTTTTTTGGATGGATAGAGCTATAATTTGAATTTACGGATGATAGGGTGATGGTTACATACTATATTTCAATTAAAATTAGGACAAACAGGAAAGAACACATGCTAAGGACTCGAATGAACCCGATGTCTGCATACTACATGCTTTCAAGTTGCAATCATGATTAGTTCTATAATTTACATATTGTAGATCTGCATGTTCATATGGATTAGTTTCCCATTTGAACCTGAATTTCAGCAGATCACTGACCATCTTGTCTTTCTCACAGTTTTTGAATCTTCCGCATCCAGAAGTGATGGATAGAAGCAGGCATCGGTAAATCTTAGCCTCATAGCTGCTTTCTTTTTTTTCTTTTCCTCTCGAACAAGAGGTGTGTAGTATTATATCAAAGAAGAAAAGACAAGGGTAGAAACGTTTTGCATAATCAGAACAATGAAAAATGTTTCGGCTCGTGTTCTTCAAAGGGAATGGTCTGTGAATTGTTGATGAGCCTGCGGTACTGTGATGTTGCAATGAGTTTTCATTTTACTAACTGATCCTACAAAGTCTGGAGAGTACACTTTAGTCAAATGAACATGATATTTGGTCATACATTTGGGGCTCTCGTCTTTTTGCTTCGACCAAAGTTTATCGTCACATCATGTGCATCCCCTCTTCAAGTAATCAAGTGGCTCTGGAAAGCAAACTGTCAACACAAATCTTAGCCACGTAGCTGCTTTCTTTTTTCTCTTTCTCTCGAACACCACGAGGTGTGTATCATCTATCATCTTAGTATTTGGCAAGCAAATGGAGCCTCTATATTCGCTCTCGAGGCCTAGAAATTTTCACTTTAATCCGAGAAAATAAAAAAAATTAAAATTACCCAACACTATCATTATGTAAAATTTAGCCAAAAATACCCCCATAACTACTTAAAAATTACCATCACTGCCATTACATAAAAAGTAGCTTAAAATGTCCATATATATTTTTAAAAATCATCCACCAAGGTCATTAGAAAAGCTACGCTTACTCTTAAGACATAGAAGTTCCCACGTTAATCGGAGAAAAAAATTACAACCGCCGTTATGTAAAAATTATCCTAAAATATCCATGTATAGCTATTTAAAAATTATCCATAATTGTTATTACATAAAAATAAGCCTAAAACATCCCTATATATTTACCTTTTTGAAAAACATCCACCAATGTCATTACAAAAAAATTAACCTAATGTACCTCGATACTATTTAAAAAATAAAATAAAATATTTGCTTACGTAAAGAAAGAATTAACCAAAATACTCATGCTTTATCTAAAAAGTATATATCTTTCTCTTTACTATGCAATTAGTAAACAATGGTGCGCCCTGTTTTATATGAGGACCTGACATGGTGTGGTGTTCATTCTCCTGTCAGCGGGGATGATTTTTTTTAAATGTGATCAAATAATTTATCTGCAATGAAATACCATTTCATTCAGTCGATAGCTCTCATTTTTTTTTTGGGATGGATAGAGCTATAATTTGAATTTACGGACGATAGAGTGATGGGTACATATATTTCAACTAAAGTGAGGACAAAGAGGAAAAAACACATGCTAAGGACTGCAAGAACCTGATGTCTGCATACTACATGCTTAGTTCACAGGTTGGTCTCTTCCCAAATCCAATACACCCAAAAGTTGAGCTGTTGCGACTTGCGAGTGCGCGCGAGCTCGCTCCGCTCCGGCAGTCCGGCCTACGACTCCGACAGTCGTGGATGGAGTTGTCAACAAGTGGCGGTGCGGTGTAAGTGCAACGACGGTATTTGTGGCAAGGCGGGAGAGGAGGGTTAGACAGTTTGGGGCAAAGCCAGAGTTGGAGGTTGAGGGGCCAAACTGTACAGAATAGTTTGATTACAAGTGTTAAAATTATTTTTTTGGACAATTTGTATGGTCAAATTTTGTGTATACTATTTGCCCGTGCCGTCACCCCTAGAGGCATGACCGGGGTTAGAGGCGGTGGCTGCCATGGAGACGAAGCGTGGTAAGCTTAGGAGACCGGACTCACACAAAACGACAACGACGGTGCAGGAAGGTGCTCCAAGCTGACCTGGGCGTCCCTACGCGCTCTGCGATTCGGTGCCCTAGCTTCATTTCCACGATGCACTCCACTTGGGCTGACCACTCCCTCCTCGATGAATGGCTTGCCGTCTCTGTCCTCTTCGCCAGTGTGGTTTTTCGCAAAAAAAAGTTGGAGTATGATGTGTACACAACATGGCGCCACGTAGGACAAAACTACAGTGGTTTCAGATCCGGGAGGTCAAGTGTCTGGTGTCGTGAGTCCAAAGTGCCAAAACAAACGGATTTCTGGTCTAAGGTGATTTGACAAACTCGACCCACCACCCAAGAGGTAAATAAGACATTTTGTTTCCCATCTCTTTTTTATATTTTTACCATTTTAAAATTAATATTTTAATAATAACATCTATCAAACTAGATTCCTAAGTAGCTCTTTCGGTCATGCTAAGCTCTATGGTGCGACTAATAGCTTAGTCACACTGCATACATCGGTGTGACAACATCACCACGACTGGACAGCAGAGCTGTCATGTGCCAAGTGTGAACACACCACATGTATTGCATGACTCCGACTGTGCATATGGTCACGAGTCATGATAAGTCGCACCACAAAACTTGGTGCGACAAAAAATATCGCTTCTTAGAAATTTAATTTGATACGGTTTACATTTAAAATATTAGATTAAAAAGGTTAGAATATATAAAAAAAATTAATCAAGAAGCATACGGCGTTTTGGCCTGCGAAGAGAGATGGGCAGCTCCGGCTCACAAAGTCATTTTTTCGCCCGCCTCACCTTCTTAGAGCAACTCCAGTGGAGGACCCTAAATGGGTCCCTACTCTAAATTTTAGGGTCTTTCTCCAAAAAATCAACTCCAGCAGGGCCCCTAAATAAACATGCATTTTCCATGCCCACCCAAATTCCAGCTCCAAGCCCCCCATTCCTAGGGGCCTCCAATCCCCCCCTCAAAACTTGGGTCTCACTATTTTTAGAAGAAAATAGGGGCCTGAGCTGATTTTCCACTGGAGTTGAGAGGTAATTTTGGGCCCCTATTTTTTACAATCCGGCTTACAAATGGATTTTAGAGGCTTCAATTTAGAGGCCTCCACTGGAGTTGCTCTTACACGCGGACAGAGTCGTAGCCCACAGCGAGTAAACGAGCTGTGTTAGGCCGGCCTTGCGGAGCCCTTGCCCCATTTGAATCCGACTCCGACCCCGACTGCGCCTCGGTCGCGGGACTACATATATGGATGGGCGCTCTCCTCCCTTTCCCTCGCAATCACAATCTTGTTGCGTGTCTAAACTGACAGGCAACATCCTCCGCATCCTCGCAATCCAAATCGATTCGAGAGGGAGAAGTAAGTTTAGAGCTCGCTCGGGCGATGGCGAAACTGAAGCTGAGGAAGGAGGCGAGCTCGTCGGAGGGGGGAGTAATCCTGAAGCTGAAGAAGGAGGCAATGGAGGCGATGGATCTCAGGCCGCTGGGGAAGCCCAAGGCGAAGAAGGAGACCCAGCCAGCCGGGCCCGTCAGGAAGAGGAAGACTAAGGTGGTCAAGAAGAGGCTGCCGCCGGCGCTCCTCGAGTACATGAAGGCACATCCCTACAAGCCAGTCGATGAGATGCCTCAAGAGAGCCTGGCCACGCTCGACCAGAATTTCCTCGAAGTCTACACCTTAAGAAAGTTTATCGCTGACAAGCTCTTGGCCTACGAGCAGGCCCTGGTCGAGCAGTACCTGAGCAAGGGCTATGCGGAGGACGAAACGGAGGTCACTGACGACGAGGAGGACGAAGCGGAGGTCATTGAGTAGGGCAGGAAACCGATCAGAGGTCACTGTCGAGGTGACGATGAGGAGGAGAACTAATTGTTAATAAACTACAAGCAGCCTGTGTGTGCGTGCAAGATCTTAGCTACCCTAAGTTTGAATACTATCTGTAATCACCATCATCCTCGTGCTGTCGTATCTTATTTGCTACTAGTGATTATGTCCTTTCGGTCCTCTTTTTGTTGTGACAAATTGCTAATGGTGATTCTCAAGTCATTTATTAGACTTTGCAATTGTGTTGAATTGATGGATATATGCATGCTACGACCTACGATTCACCAGATTACAGTTGTTCCTGATAGGAGTAGGACAATTCTTAGCAGAGATTACCGGTATTCCATACACCTAACAAGGAGCACTTTTTTTTGCCATGAGCTGTTCTTTTGTAGGTTCTGTTTCTTTCACTCTCCTGTCCAACTGTAATATATTGAGATCTGCCACTTATCTGGAAAGGGTGAAATGTGTTGTACATCCAATGAATTCGAGGTACATCCAACAAATTCAAGGTGCTCTGTTGAACCATACTGTCGAGCATGATTTAAATTTCAAGACTTGATTACTTGAATGAGCACCAGGGTACTTTTTTTTTCAGAAAAGGTTCACGATCACACAATGGTTCAACAGGCCACATCCACCTTCATCTTCGTGTGAGGATTCAAATCAGTGCTATTTTCTTATTTGCTTGATCATGCATGGTGTTCCAAATCTGCATCTGCTCAATGCTATCAAGTGATTGGAGAGGAGCAAGGGTCAAAAGGTTAATGAAGGACCAAAAATTGGAACTGTGAATGTATTATGTATAAATCTCTTCCGACGAAAGACCAAAAGCAAACTGTGAATGCACCATATAAATCTTCCGACGAAATAGACACCTTGTGATGCATTTGCATCATATGAAAAAATCTTCGACGAAAGGTGAGTGTTATGTACTAATAACTGGCACAGAAGAAGTAATCCAATCGACTCTCCATTGATGGCCGACATGACGGAGGCGCACATGGCAAAGCATAGCTTACAGTGGAGTGATTAGTTTGGGGAGATGAGTTCATCTCCTTCAGGATCAGAGATTTCTCCAATCAAGCTGCTCTGCTGTAGCATCTTCAATCCAATCTCTTTGTTTTCTTGCAACAAAGGGCGCCAGAGCGCGACATCTAGCGGGTCTGCCCCATCGGCGAACGGGCCTAACACTTCGCGTTCGTCCTCATCTTCTTCGTCCAGATCCTTGAATATCTTGAACCGGCGCGCCATCTCGGCATGGCCACGATCCTTGCTGAAAGCCTTGCGCCAGCGCTCGTACAAGGCCCACAACGCCTCCTCCGACTCCACGTCCTCGTCCGTCACGGGCATGCCGTCGTCATCGCCCAGCAGGGGCGCGCGGCTGTCGGCGCCGGGCAAGGAGCGGCGGGCGGCGGTGGCGTCACGGGGATCCTAGGATGCGTCACCGCGAGCTGGGCCGGTCCCTGCTTGTTGGATCCGAGATGCGGCGGCGGCGGCGCGCTCTGGGTTGGCGGCCGCCGCAAAGGCGCGAGACGCGGCGGGTGATGCGCCACGCACGGCGCGCACGAACCTCGATGATGTCCTTGTTGCCATGCCGAGAGACGAGGCCTTGGTCGGTGATCCGGTTGCTCTTTCTCCTTCCATCGATCGACGAGAGTCAGTAAACCCTAAAGCCCTCCACCCGCCCAGCCGTAGCAAGGGCATGGCCTTGCTCATCTCGAGCTGGGCTGTGGGATCAATGGATAGTATGTTTTATAGTTGATCTCTGTGCTTCTTGCTCAAAAATTTATTTCAGTTGCCCGGCAGACATGGAATGTAACATGCCGATCAATGGAAAGTTACAGGTCAAAGATGAATTGCAAAATGCAAATGGTGAACTACAGCTGCAAGCTTCCATCAGAGTTTAGTTATCGCCTAACATAATGTCCATTACTCAAATATTTGCATGTTTTGCTGCTTCGTAAAAAAAATCACAGATCATGTCATCTTGATCAAATCCAAGTTATAAAAAGATTTGTGTACCATATCATATTTGGATCAAAGGAGCAACCATGGGCGAATAATCCCAGTATACTACTACGGTACTACCTCCGTCTCAAATTATGGTGGCTTTTCTGGATACATAGAAAAACCATAACGGCTAATAATTTAGGACAGGGAGTACAGGAAGAACAAAAAGTACAAATGATGACTCTATCCTGTTAGATCCTATATGGGGAGATGACCTTCGCCTGCTCTGGCCCGGAACCTGGCCGAGACGACGGAGGCGCACATGGACAGGAGCAGGCCGACGAGGAGGAAGACGGCGGCGACGACGCCCCTGGCGAAGTAGCCGTCGAGGTCCCTCTTCGCGCCGTCCTGGTCCCAGCTGGTCCAGGCGTCGACTATCTGCCTGGCGTCGTTGGTGGCGCCGAACGCCGCGCCCACGCCGCTGGCCAGCGCCACGCTCGCCGCCATGTCCGCGTACATGCTAATGTTGAGCACGGGGACGCTGGGCGCCGCCCTCGTCACCATGAGGTAGACGGCGATGGGGGTCTGCAGCACCACGCCGGCCAGCCCTCCGATGGCCGCCGTCAGGAACGCGTACCTGAATTTGTTGGCAGTCAGTCAGTCACACATGAACGTGCAGAATGAAGAGAGAGAAAATCCAAGTGAACACGCAGAACGTACGTGTAGCTTTGGAGCTGGTAGAAGCTGTCGCCATTGGCGTTATTTCTCCCGACGTGGTTCGTCTGCTTGAGCCACATGGAGACGGCGAGGAAGCCGGCCATGAGCAGCCGCGCGCCGAAGCCGAGGCCGACCCATGCCCTCTGCGACAGCGCCACCATCTTCTCCACGGTTCCCTCCGATCCGAAGACCCCGGTCCCTCTCCGGCCCTAGCCTAGCTCCGTCTCTGACTCTTTTTCTCTTGCGCGCATACGGTCGGAGCTCGACGCAGGCGAGCAAGATATGCGGGGGTTGTACGATGCAATGGTGCCATGGCTTTCATTTTTGTAGTCGCCGGACGAGCATGCCGTTTCTTGATTGCCACGGGACTCTCCTTTAGTTTGCTACCAAACTTGCCACACCTTATACCTTAGCAAAGCTTGCCATTGCCAAAAACACAATGTGGTGGCCACCAATTTGGTAGGCACGAGTAGGCCATACGAAATTACGAATACGATTTGGTAAGAGAGAAGAAGAGAGCGAGATTGAACCAGGATCCAACCGCGCAAGCCCTCGACAAGCTAATATCACGCAGAGTCCGCCCGCAACACTCGGTGGCCCATCTCGGCCCACGTAACAGCGCGAGCTCGCCAGCGACTCGGTCGTTCCGTGCTATCGTCTTCCTCGTTACGATCGGCGTTCTCCTCCTCGTCACCGCAGCGCCAGCGCTCAGTCGCCATCGGCGTCGCCCTGTAGAACATCTCAGGAACATCCCCACCCTCACCCACTGATCGTGTGCTGTCCGTGGTCTGCTGCGTCATGCTCATGCCTGGGGCGCCGCTCGCTCGGTGGTGAGACACCGGCCTCGTCGCTGTTTCTGAAGCTCGCGAAAAAGACGATAGCTCCCTGTGTTGGTGTTGGACACCAGCGACACGGTGCCGTCCCGGCGGTCGGTCTCTACCTGGCACAGCGACGCCTTGAACTGGTTTGAGACGGCGTCGCGGGCTCCGAGGGCGACGATGCCGGCGTAGGACACTTACGGCCGGGCACACCAGCTCCAGCAGTCCAGCTGAGCCTTGATGGCGTCGATCACGTCGTAGCCCCGTCCGCCGCTGAGTTTGCTGTCGTCGTGGTCGACCAATAAGGAAACAGCTTCTTCGAGGGCCTCCAGGGCCACACCATCCCCTACATTAAGCCTGTGCTCGATGTTAGCTACGACTCCGCTTCTGCGGCCTTCCGCCCGCATCTGCTACCCTTCTTCCTCTGTGTGCGTGCGGCCAGTTTGGAGGGGTCACGCCGTCGGCGCCCAGCAGGTCAGCCAAATCTCCACCTCCACGAAGCACGATCGGAGGCCGTTTCTGAGGTCCACCTGTGGGATTGGCGGCATCACGCTGGCGGCATCCATCGATAACAACAGGTGCGCATGGCGCTTCGTTTCGGCGCAGCTGCCGGCGACCCACGCGGCCATGCCTGGCAGGCCCACATGAACGTTACCGTGATTCCGTGGACGTGGAGCAGATCGATGCGGCCGCGAGTGCGAACAACGCGACGAGAAGCTGCGGCACCAGCCCGCGCGTACAGGAAGACGACGAGGACAGAGGCGCGCGGCTCTTGGGCTGAGATGGGTCATCGCGAGCTCCTCTCATCCTCTGCTGCGGGCCTGACAGATGAGTTTTGCATGATTACCGTAGGATCAGAGCGGACGGGCGAGATGCGATGACTGCAGAGTAACTTCAACGAACGTGAAGTTAGAGGATCTTGTTCCGGGGGGTGGGGTGGTGCAAAAAAGGTAAATTGCATAAGTTTGGTAGTAGCGACTAGCAAATCAAACACAGGCCAAACATGCAAGACGCCTTAACATGCTGATCTCGAACCTCCTGTGAAATGTGCTAACGCTGATGTGCAAGAAATTTGCCTAGTGATCTTGAGTCGTCGTCCTAGTCTGTCACAGCCTTATTACATGGAAGGTGAAGAATGACCATCATCAGGCCACGTAAATCCGAAACCCATGTCACCAAACAGCGGCGGCATGTCGCCCCGGGCGTCGTCGGTGCCGGCGCCGACGAAGCCACTGTAGTCCAGCGCGCCAATGTCCACTACGGCCATCAGCCAGCCCTGCCGGTGCGGCGCTGTCGGGGTTCTCTACCGCCGGCAAGTAAATTTCTACGATCGCGTGTCAGGGTCCGGATGGTGACTCAAGAGACAGGGGGTTTAGACTGGTTCGGGCCTCCGGAGAGTAACACCCTACGTCCAGTGAGTGCCGATGTTCTCAAGTCCAAGTCTGTAGTAGGGGGTACAAACTAGTCGGGAGAGGGAGAGGGTCCCAAGTCCCTGCGCTGTGTAAGTGAGTGTGCTGTTCGTGCTGTGTTCGAATGTTCATCTGTTGTCTGTGTCCCCCCTCACTGGTGTCCTCTTGTCCCCTTTTATAGTCTTAAGGGGAGAAGGGAGCGGGAGGTAAGAAAGAAGAAAATTACAAGGGGAGTTACTGCCCCCGAGGCCTTTAACTTGTGCCGTGCGCCAAGCCGTACGGGGAGCAGGTGTTGACGAAACAGGGCGCTCCGCCAGACCCGGGATCGTACACCCCGGGTGGTTGATGTAGGAGACTTCTCGGGCAAGCCTCCGGGTAGTTCCTGGGTCGTGGTTGACTCGCTCGAGGCCTTTGGGAACTCCAGGTGTCCTCCTCAGGCTCCAGGTGTCGTCCTTGGGCGCCTGGGGTCGTCCTTGGGCGCCTGGTGTTGCTCATGCGTTTCTCCCAGGACTGTAGCGTTCCTGTTCGGATGAGACGGGCGCCGCTGTGGCTGCCGTGGCGAAGGACGGACGCCCATCATGCTCTGGCACGGCGGGTACCAAGTGGGTACGGCACCGGATGGGCCGGGACGAGACGCAGCCAAGTAGTTTGGCTGGGCGAGCCGGAGACTCCTCGAAGGCGGAGAACTCCCCGGGCGAATCGGAGAGCCACTCGGAGGCGGAGAACTCCTCGGGCGAATCGGGGAACCACTCGGAGGCGGAGAACTCCTCGGGCGAATCGGAGGCTTGTCGGGCGACCTCCGAGCCGTCGGGGCATGGAGAATCCCCTCGATTTGGGTCTTCGGCTTCTGTTTTTGAGGGGTGGATTATCGTGAGGACCCGGGTTAAGGGCTTGATTGGGTACCCCTAGTCCAAACCCTCGTCAGTAGCCTCCGAGCCTGGGGGGGAGATGGAGAATCACGCCCAGGCTGAGAGGCAGCGTAGATATGGTAAGTCACGATCCTTCCGGTGGGGGCGCGCGAGCGCACCCGCCGGGTGTAGCCCCCGAGGCTTAAGAAGAGCTGGTGCTCTTGTTAAGGTTTTTGAGCCCGAGTAGTTTGCCTTGGAGGTCGTCGGGGTTGGGAAGCTTGTCAGAGACGCTTCGTTGGTGGGCCGGGCCGCTGCCCAACCGTCGATGGGCCGAGCACTGGAGCGCCGGCCTGGTTTTTTCGCCGCGTGGAGGGAGGGCGCGGCATTTGAGGGTGTCAGGTGAGGCGACGTGCGCACGTCGCGAGGCGCCGGAGGTGGGCCCGCGCATTTAATGCCGCAGCTGTTCCACCGCGCCGCTTCCCCCTTTTATAGCCCTGAGCCGCGGCCGCCTAGGTTTTAATCCGCTACAATCTTTTCGTCTCCTGCGGCGCGCATCGTCTTCCTTGCCGCCGCGCTTCGTCTTCCTCGCGTCCTCCGCCATCGCCGCGCTTGCGATCTTCCGAGGGAGGAGAGACCACATCCCCGCACAGCCCACGTCACCTTCGCCCGGCGACCTCACCATGTCGGTCTGGGAGCGCTCCAGGGTGACGCAGAGGCAGCTTGAGGGGCTCGCGCGGGACGGCTCGCTGCCGCTGCTGACGGAGGCCGTAGAGTGGAAGGTTCCGGGGACGGAAGACTACCCCCGACCGCCGCGCGGGTACGTGGTCTCCTTCACCGCCTTCCACGAGCGCGGGTTCGCCGTCCCCGCGGGGAGATTCATCCGGGCCGTACTCAACGAATACGAACTGGAGCTCCAGCACATCAACCCCAACGGGGTGCAGCAGATGGCGGTGTTCGTCGCGCTCTGCGAAGGGTACTTGGGGATGGAGGCCCATTGGGACCTCTTCCGGTACTTTTTTAAGTTCGTGCTGCATGCCGCCGAGGGTGGCGTCCCCGCGACGCTCGGGTGCGCCGTATTGAAGGCGAAGCAGGGGCGGTCGAAGGACTACATCACGGGGACCCTGATCAGCTCGAACAAGGGGTGGCACCCCGGGTGGTTCTACCTCAAGAACGACCCGAAGAACCCCCTTCCGGAGTACACCAGGAGGTCATTCGAGAAGGCGCCCGATCATTGGGGGTATGGGCCCGAGAAGAAGTTGCAGGAGAAGCTCCTCGAGAATATCTGAAAGGCCCTCGCGCGACTCCGCGACGCGAACGTGTCCGCGGCGGAGGTTATCGACGGGTACCTCTCGAGAGGTATCGTACCGCTGAGGCGGCGCGCCCTCCAGATCTGGCAGATGGTTCCGGCGAAGGCCCCCTTCGTGGGGACCGTGACGATGAACCCCTTGCCCTCGGAGGCCGAGGTGGAGCGCCGGGTGACGGCAGCGATGGAGAAGGCGCACGACGCATATCCTCCCCCGGGCCTTCTCCCCATGCTCCCGAATGCCCGCACCCAGGCTCTGGTAAGGCTCCCTTCATCCGCCTTGAATTCAACCCCGAGTAGTTTTTGGTTTGCTGACCCCGAGTTTTGTAGCTGAAGAGCCATGACTACTCCTTCTCCCTGCAGCCGCTTCCCGAGGACAGGGCGAAGAATCGGGCCGAGGCCGAATGGGCCAAGGCAAAGAAAGACCACCGGGAGCAGTGGAAGAAGCGAGAGATCGCCAAGCGTGAGAGAAAAGCCGAGTGGGCCAAGAGGAGGAAAAGGGGAGAGCGGGTCTCCGAGGATGAGGACCCCGAGTCGGAGCCCGCGGAGGGGGACTCGAAGAGTGACGACGACGAGGAGAGCGACGATGAGGACGCGCCCCCCAGGAAGCTTAAGGCGGTTGCAGTGATGACCGCCTCGTCCTCGGCGCAGCAACCGGGGTCTAGCGGGAGAGGGGGGCCGCCTCCGCCGGACGCAGGGAGGAGCGAAAGCTCCCGGTCGAGCCGGCATCGACGGTCCTCCGGGGACAGCCAGCGCGAGAGGCGCAGCCGCACACCTCCGTCCACCCGTCATGTGCCCGAGGAGGGGAAGAGTTCCCGACGGGACACGGTCTCCCCCCGTCGGGAGAGAAGCCAGAGCCGGGACTTGTCGGAGCGCGCCCACAAGGGGGGTTCGTCATCGGGGGAGTCGCGCTCCCCCAAATGACGCGAGATGACAGGCGGCCGCCGCCAGCCCCTCAAATGACGCGGGCGCATAGCGAAGGGCGGGACGCGCCCTAGACGCCCGTTCCTGCCGCAAGGGCAGATCCTGTTGGGGGCGGGGCCTCGCCCACGCCGCCCGTGGTGGAGACGCAGGCCCCTTCCGCCCCGATGAGGGCCACGACGGGGCGGCCGGATCCGTCCCCGGTCGAAGGAGGAGGCCCGTCCGGTCAGGCGGCGCCCCACTCGGGTAGGGACGCCGAAACCGCGCCGGTGGCCCCCGCCCCAACGGCGCTCGCGGGATCCAAGAGGCCCGCATCCCCGAAGGACCCAGCGCCGACGGGTTTCAAGCGGACTCGGACCATCTCGTCGAGGTGAGTGATGATCTGTCCTTCTCGAGTGGTTTTTGTTTTCTCTGTAGTTGCCATTTTTCTCAGCCGGGTTCCCCGACTTGTGATGCACCAGTCGGGCCGACACTCCACTCATGGTGGCGCCGAAGAAGATGCTGCGCTCGGCGGCGCAGACGCCGAGGCCTGCGACGAAGCAGGCAGAGAAGGTGACGCCGGAGCCCGCGGCGGAGCCGGCCGAGAAGGCGACGCCGGAGCCCACGGCGGAACGGACCGAGGAGGCGACGCCGGTGCCCTTGGCGGAGCAGGCCGAGGAGGTGGCACGGAGGGTGGCGCCCTCCGTGGAGGAGAAGGTGCAGGAAGGGGACGGCGACAGCCCGGGAGACGCACTCCCTACGGGCCTGGCCGTTGCACAGACCGTCCCCATGGAGGCGGCCGTCGCGGCGCTCCAAGCTGAGCTGGCCGAGCAGCTGGCGGGGTCGGCCCCTCCTGCCCCTCAGGAGGCGGCGAGCCACCCTGGGACGGGGGAGGCCGCCCTATCTGGTGACGCGGCGGTAGCCGAGGCCGAAGAGGTTGCTGCCGGGGGTGATGGTCGCGGGATTGCTACCTCTCCGGGGACCGCGGCCGGCCCCAAGGAAGCAGAGGCGGGGACGTCCGGCGCCCTTCAAGACGCTGCCATCGCGGCGGCGGCAGCCGCTGCAGCCCCCGAGCCCTCCTCCGGGGTGGTTCCCCCAGAGGTCGTCGTGCTCGAGGACTCGCCGGAGGGTAGCTCGCGGAGGGTCGACGGCGAGTCCAGCAGGGGGCCGATCGTGGAGTCCCCGAGCCCTTTGAGCCCTTCGAGCGAGGGCCTGGACTTTCTCCGGGAGACGCCGGGGATGATGACGATGGATCGTCGTTTCGACATCATCGTACCCATCGAGAACAACCCGAACCTGCCGTGCGAGGGTCGGTTGTTGTGGTACGATCGTCAGAACCCGGGGGATCCCATCTTCGAGCTTGACGACACGTCGGAGAGGGAGCAGTGCCGACTTCTCGCGGAGGGCCTTAATAATATGAAGGAGGTCTTCAATAAGATGATCATCGGGCCTTCCCGGGTGAGTTCTCGGGTTTCGTTCTTCTGGTCTTGACGCCGTTTTGGGGTGTGTCTTACCGCTCCTCTTTCTGCTTTCGTTCAGAAAATTATGGAGCGTAGCTCCGAGAAGTCCCTGTTTCTCCGCCGGGAGGCCGGGCTTTGGCCCGCCGTGCAACAGCTGAAGGCCGAGAAGGAGCAGCTCGAGGCCGAGCTGACCGAGGCCCGGGAGGCCAGGGACGAGGCGATTGAGGACGCCGCGGAGGAAAAGGCCACCCTCGAGGCGAAGGTGGAGGAGGCTGAGAAGACGGTGATGGAGGCGCTGGTGGCCGCCGACACCTCCAACCGGGTGAAGGACGCCGCCGTGCAGGAGGCCGAGGGGCTGAAGGAAAAGGTGGCGAACCTTCAGAAAGACCTCCAGCACCGCGACCTCGACCTCAAGACGGCCAACAAACAGGTGGTCGGGCTGGCGGAGAAGCTGAAGGCCGCAGAGGTCGAGGGGGCCCGTCTCGGAGAAGTTGCCCAGAAGCGGGAGGAGGAGATCGTTGGTAAGTTATCCTTCCTTGTTTCCTGTTGGGCAGCCGCTTTTCGTTCTTCTCGAGTGGCCGCGAGCTTGCTTAAGCCTGTTCGCCAATGTAGCCCTTCGGAAAGAGAAGGCTGATCTGGAGGCCAAGCTCGAGTCGGGGAAGCGCGAGGTGACCAAGGCCTTCGCTGCCAACCAAGAGCTGGTGGAGCTTGGTCGCAACCTGAAGGCGGAGTTGGCCAGTAAGTATCGTGTTTCCGCTGGTCCTTCCTCTTGTTTTCCTCCCTGCAAGATGACACTGAAGAAGGATTGTCTACAGGGGCTGTCGAGGACCTTCGGAGATCCAGGGAGGCGGGCGAGCAGAGCCAAAGGGCCCTCGAGAAGAAGTCCGAGGTCCATCAGGCTTTGGTCCAGGCCGTCGAGCACCTGTTCGAGGAGCTCAACGTCGGTGGCGGCCCGTCCCTGGTGGATCGCCTCGCCCTTGTTGCAAGGAGGACTCGAGCGCAGGCTTCGGATCTAGCTCGGAGTGTGGCGCGGAAGATCGTTGCCATGTTCTTGTCGCACTACCCAACCATGGATCGGGAGGCCCTGCAAGGTGGGTGGGCCCCCGACTACGAGGATGCTGAGTACGATGAGATTGAAGCCGAGTCTTCCTCGTTCGCCGAGAAGGTGCTCACCGCCGCCCTGAAGGATCTCGGGGTAGAATAAAAATAGGGGAGTTAGTCATTTTCGTAATGTAACGAACTCAATTCCCCTTAAAGGGTAACCGTTGTTGCTAAAAAACTCGTGTTTTTATCTGTTGTTTGCCATTTCCGTTTTCTTCCGAAAGCTTGGGGTCATAGGTCGGGATGGGAAGGCGCGGGGGCCTGCCCGTCGGACTCTGTTCCATAGCCGTCGGGGCGTAGGAACTCGAGAGTTTGGACACTCGGACTCGCAGCCCCTGAGTAGTTTCGGAAGGTTCGAATAATGATAATCAACAGCCTGTTACGTTGGAAGCAACAACTAATCGAGACGATTCCTTTATTGCTCTCGGGAAAAAGACGTTGGTCCGAGGACTTTGGATTTTGCTTGCAAGTTAGCGCCGTAGCCGCAGGGGCGTAAGTACTTAGAACTTGGACAAGCGTGATCACAAAGCCACTTGAGCTGACGTTCCTTTCCCGCAAGCACAAAAGTATACCGCTTGACCGCGCGCGGGAGCGATCACTTGTCGAACTTTTGCGAAAAAAGGAGGGGCACCGGGCCCCGGGTGGAGCCCCCGAGCGGTGGGTGATCCTGCACAGGGAAGGGGTCGCCCGCCGCTTAGCTTTGGGAACGTGCCAGGAAGACGACCGTGTGTGAATAAAGTACTCGGAACAGCGCAGCACTTTATTATTATCGCGAATTGAAAAGTACAGGTACTTTTAAGGGTAAAAGCGACGTAGCTGCTCTATGTTCCAAGCGTTCGTGAGGACTTGGCCGTCGGCGTCCTTGAGCTTGAAAGTCTCCGGGCGGAGGACTTGGTCGATGATGTAGGGGCCTTCCCATGGCGGCGACAGCTTGTGGCGGCCGCGGTTGCTCTGAACTCGTCGGAGGACGAGGTCGCCGACTTGAAAGGCTCGGCTTCGAATGCTGCGGTCGTGGTACCGTCGTAGGGCCTGCTGGTACTTGGCCGAGTGGAGTAATGCGATGCTGCGTGCTTCATCCAGCTGGTCGATGGCGTCCTCCAGGGAGGCTTGATTCCCTTCGTCGTCATAGGCGCGAACTCTTGGGCTGCCGTAGTCGAGGTCAGTCGGGAGGACCGCCTCGGATCCGTGGACCATGAAGAAGGGCGTGCAGCCAGTAGCTCGACTTGGGGTAGTTCGCAAGCTCCAGAGGACCGACGGGAGCTCTACGACCCACCTTGCTCGGAACTTCTCGAGGCGTTTGAAAATCCGCAGCTTCAGTCCTTGCAGGATCATGCCATTGGCTCTTTCCACCTGCCCGTTGGTTTTGGGATGGCTGACGGCGGCCCAATCTACTCGGATGTTGTTGGCGTCGCAGAAGTTGAGGAACTTTTTGCCCGTGAACTGGGTGCCGTTGTCGGTGATGATCACGTTCGGGACCCCGAAGCGGTAGATGATGTCGGTGAAGAACTGGACAGCTTCTTGTGAGCGAACCCGTCTAATGGGCCTTGCCTCGATCCATTTGGAGAACTTGTCGACGGCGACGAGGAGGTGCGTGAAGCCCCCGGGTGCTCTCTTCAGTGGCCCGACTAAATCCAAACCCCATACGGCAAAGGACCATGTGATGGGGATGGTCTGCAGGGCTTGCGCTGGGAGGTGAGTCTGCCTTGCGTAGAACTGACAGCCTTCGCAGCTGCGCACGATGTCCTTGGCATTGGCCACCGTGGTTGGCCAGTAGAACCCTTGCCGGAAAGCCTTCCCGACAAGTGTCTTTGGCGCGGCATGGTGTCCACACGCTCCTGCATGGATGTCCCTTAGCAATTCCTTGCCCTGGTCGATCGGGATGCAGCGCATTAGGACGCCAAAGGTGCCTCTCCGGTAAAGCTCTCCCTCGATGAGCGTGAGGTCTTGGCCCAGCGAGCGATCCGCCGAGCCTCGGTCTTGTCGGGAGGAAGCTTGCCCTGTACGATCCACTCGAGGAGCGGAATCCTCCAGTCGGGATCCTCGAGGTTGGGCTCGTATGTTGCGTCGATCTCCATCACCTCCGTTTCCTCCTGCATTGGAGGTTTGGGTGGCTCGTCGTCTAGTCGGATAGAGGGGGCGTGCTGATCTTTGGCAAACACTCCGTGGGGGACGGGCTTGCGGTTGGAGGCCGCCTTGGCAAGGGTGTCGGCCGCCTCGTTGTATCGTCGTTGGACGTGCTTGAGCTCAAGGCCGAGGAACTTGTCTTCCAGCTCGCGGACCGCCCGGCAGTAGGCGGCCATCTTGGGGCTGACGCAGCTCGACTCCTTCATCACTTGATCTACGACCAACTCCGAGTCACCCCGGATCTCGAGACGCCGTATGCCAAGCTCGAGGGCAATACGGAGTCCGTTGATGAGGGCTTCGTACTCGGCGACGTTGTTGGAGGCCGGGAAGTGCATTCGAACCATGTACTCCATGCGCACACCCAGAGGCGAGACAAAGACAAGGCCGACACTGGCTCCCTCCTTCATAAGCGACCCGTCGAAGTACATGACCCACGTTTCGTGCTCGATGGAGGTCGGGGGAGTCTGGGCCTCGGTCCACTCGGCGATGAAGTCGGCCAGTGCTTGTGACTTGATGGCGTCCCGAGGGGCGTAGGTGACGTTCTTGCCCATCTGCTCGAGCATCCACTTGGCTATCCTCCCCTCGCCTCGGGGTTCTGGATCACCTCGCCGAGTGGATACTTCGACACCACCGTGATGGGGTGGGCGTCAAAGTAATGCCGGAGCTTCCGTTTGGTGATCAGGATAGCGTAGACCAGCTTTTGGATCTGGGGGTAACGTACCTTGGTGTCGGACAGGACCTCGCTGAAAAAGTAGACGGGACGTTGCACCTTTTGGATCTTCTCGGGCTCGTTGCGTTCGACGACGAGGGCGGTGCTTACCACATGGGTGGTCGCCGCGATGTAGAGCAGCATGGGCTCTCCTTCCGCCGGGACGGTCAGGATCGGCGGATTTTTAAGCGATGTCTTAAGCGAGTTGAGGGCCTGCTGCGCCTCGGCGTTCCAGACGAAGTGGTCCGACTTCTTGAGCAGTCGGTACAAGGGCAGGCTCCGTTCCCCGAGTCGGGCGATGAAACGGCTGAGCGCGGCCAAGCATCCTGTGACGCGTTGGACCCCCTTCACGTTCTGGATCGGCCCCATGTCGGTGATGGCGGTTATCTTCTCGGGATTGGTCTCGATGCCCCGTTCCTATATGATAAAGCCGAGGAGCATGCCTCTCGGGACCCCGAAAACGCATTTCTCGGGATTGAGCTTTACTTTGTTCAGCCGGAGCTTTTCAAAGACAGCCGCGAGGTCAGAGACCAAGTCGCCAGTGTGCTTGGATTTCACTACTATGTCGTCAACGTACGCCTCGACCAGTCGGCCGATAAGGTCGCCAAGGACGCGACGCATGCATCTTTGGAACGTGGCGCCTGCGTTTTTCAGCCCAAATGGCATCGACGAATAGCAGAAAGTGCCGTAAGGCGTGATGAACGACGTTGCGAGCTGGTCGGCCAGGCTCATTGCGATCTGATGGTACCCGGAGTACGCATCAAGAAAGCAGAGGGTTTCGCACC
>CM014270.1:53131024-53170994 GCA_004135705.1 Alloteropsis semialata | reverse complement strand
ACGGCGCGCGTGGCGAGGCCGTGAGGGAACAGCACGCGTCGCGAGGTCGCGAGGGAGGGGCGCGTCGCCGCGAGAACGGCGGCGTCGGACGCGAAAGGAGCTGTGGTGGCCAAATGGGATTAGGGTTTGAGTTCTATACGCGGTGAGTATGAGATTTATTGGGCTTTTGTCGGGCCGTCGTGCTTCGGGCCGGCCCACCGTGCCTCCTCGGGCCGGCCTGTTTCGTGCCGGGCCGGGCCAGCACGCCGTGCCGAGGATGCGGCCCAGCCCGGCCCGCGGCACGTGCCGGGCCGGCACGGGCCCGAGGACGTGCCGGGCCGTGCTCGGACCGGGCCAAAAAAAGGGGCTTCAGGCCGGCCCACGGGCCTCGTGCCTTTTGGCCATCTATACCACTAGTCAGATTCTTGTGGTAATGTGATAGTTAAAACATACTCCTCTATCCCAAATTACTATACGTTTTGGTTTGAAGAACTGAAACGAGTGACCAGAGGAGGGGTGAAGGGAACCTTTACAAAATTCTTTCAAAAATGGCCAATACTCTAAAATTCTACCGAACCCCTCTCTTCTAGCAAACTTAAGTTCACTTAGCTATGGAATAGCTGATGAACCTAGGAAGCAAGCTAGGAATCTTTCAAAACATAGCGGAAGCAAAAACAAGCCGAGCTCAACAAATTTCAAAACACAAATCGGTCAGATCTCTTTAAAACCGGTCTCACTGAAACACAAACCGGCCTGACCTCTTTCCAAACTGGTCTGACTATTTTGGTCTGATAGCCTATAGAGTCTTCAAGAAAAATAGCAAATCTAGACCAAATGAGCTCCAAAAATCATGAGATTTGGACTATAGGTTTCCAAGGGTGTTATGAGTTCAATACCAGAAGATCTCTTCAAAAGGAGCAAGTTGACAAAACTAGTCTGACCTCTTCGCTAAATAAGTCTGACCTGTTCTTCCTGAACAACAGCTCAAAACTTGGGGAGAAAAACCTAAATCCACTCAAACGAGCTCCAAACTCCATGAAATTTGCGCCAGAACTGCGCAGGGACTTGGTGAGTCTTTGTCCAAAAGATCTCTTCAAAAAGATCAAGACATCACCTCGAATTTCATGGATTTGACCAAGAACACAAGAGGTGGAGAAGTTTGGGGAAAACCAAAATCAAGGAACTCGAGTGAGAGATTTGGTAGGGGATCACCCTAGATGTATTCACCAATATCCTAGCATACTTTTGCCCCCAACAAATCCTCCCAAAACATAGCCAAACTCGACGAATGCACCCAAAAATAGCCTCAAAAATGGCTAAAAAGAGAAACGTGAATCCATGAAGGAGAGGAAAGGAATTCAGCAGAGGAGAGGTAAACAAACTTCAATTACTTCACCGGGTCATCACCTATACATGAAGAAACTAGAGTTCAAGATTCAACCTCTCATCTCAACTCTCTCTCTCTCTCTCTCTCTCTAACTCTCTCTAAAAAAATCGAAAAATGCAATTAGAGTTTAAGGTGGGGGAGGTATGTTCTCATCTCCATCCATCCGTGGCGCCAGTCGAGCAAGTGAAGCTAGAATGCTCCGGTAAGAAGAATGGCAGTATAAGAAATCTTTGTTTTCGCTTATTTGGACGCGTCACAAACCTCTTTATACATATTACCACAAAGCAAGATGCCAACGGAAAATACATTCCGCAACTAGTTAAATCCTCTAGTTAGGAAACGGACTCCGGCAGGGTTATCGTGTCTAGCAATAATGTTTCTCGCATTCGCATATTCCTCGATCGATCGATCGGGCTGGTTGGTCGATCAGACGTCGTCGTGATCGTCGCTCGCCCTAGCCCGGAGCCTGACGGAGACGACGGTGGCGCACAGGGATAGGACCATGCCGATGAGGAGGAAGACGATGGCGATGTTCCCCTTGTGGAAGTAGCGCTTGAGATCCCGCGTCGCGTCGTCGTTCCATCTCGAGCCGCCGGCGTGGTCCATGTACTCCAGCACGTCGCCGGTGGCGCCGAACCCCGCGCCCACGCCGCTGGCCAGAACCACGGTGACCACCTGCCATGGAACACAGCTATATATCAGCAGATCAACAAATAAAGCAGCAGGGTGTGGAGGGAGGGAGTACGATGTCCGCGTAGGCGCTGGCGTCGAGGATGAGGGCGCTGGGCGTCATCCGCTTGCTCTTGCAGAGGAGGTAGGCGGCGACGGGGATCTGCAGCAGGCCGCCGGCGATCCCGACGGTCGCCGCCACCACCGCGTACCTTCATTTCCCACCACACACATCACGCAGCACCAACCGTTTCAGCAAGAGAGACCTGAGTAGTAACTTGTAGCACGGAGACGCGGTGCGTACGTGTAGCTGTGGAGCTCGTTGTTGTAGCCGGCGCCCTTGAAGTCGTAGTGGGTTTTGTTGGAGAACCTCGACTGCAGGGACATGGCCAGGACGGCGAGCATCAGAAGCCGCAAGGCCAGGCCGGCGGCGACCCACGCCGTCCTTGACAGCGCCATCGTCCTGCTCTCTCGCTCGCGCGCTCTCACTCGCTTGACGCTTGCTACGGACGGCGACGCAGGGGCATGATTTGCAGCTGGGGGCGCGAGTGGTGCCTGTATTTGTAGGTTTGAGGGACAGAGACAGCGTTGGGGCCTTGGGGGCCTTGCTGGTTGGCTACATGGCTTCGCTCCGATCCTATCGATCAGGCCGCCGATCCGCTCCATCTGTCACTGGATGCATGGCTTGATTGGCTTCCCGCTCGCGGCGCTTCCAAAACTTCGGACACGGCAAGGAGGGCGGACATAACTTTGATAAAAATGCGCCCCGGTGTTTGTGACTTGAAATGAAACCATGAATTAAACAACTCTCGCCATGCATATGATTTCATGTCATAATTTATAATTTATAGTCATCTTACTATTACTAATTGAAGTTTATTTTTGAGGCCTCCAGGTTAATCCTAACAAGACTTGCTAGAAAAAAATTCTAGAATTCTTACAAAAAATATAAACAACTAGCCACTAATTCTCTAGACTCTAATAATCATAGCCATTGATTTATTATATTTTCTACAAAATACCCTCTTTTGCCATTAGAAAATACCCACTTTTGCCATTAGAAAAATATAAACAACTAGCCACCAATTGTCTAAATTTACAGATGAATTACCCACCTAGACCATTATAAAAATAATCAATAGTAACCCCCTAATATTCATCTAAATTACCTACATTTGCAAATTACCTAAATTTCAAGTCCAAAAAACTAAAAGTGACCATCTCAATTTGCATCCAAATTACCTACATCTGCCATTATTAAAAACAACCTACATATGTGATTACCTATTGCTGCCATTATTGTCATATAGAAAACATTAACTTTAGGTAAGTATGGATGATATGTCTCACCATACGGATCGTATATAAATATACAAAGAAAATGACAAAAACTCAAATACCATTTTAAATACGTAGCTCAAACTCTAAACTTGCATCTAAATTATTCACATGTGCCATTGGTACTACATAATTATTACAAAATCCAAAATTACACCAATATATAACTAAATTACATATTTTTACTATTGTTAAAATGGAAACACTAACTTATTAAGGTATACATGCAATTATGCATGGTGTATGTCACCATGTAGACTAGGTATGCATGTAAGGAGGAAAAATTAGAATAGCAATTTTTATGTTAATCACATAGCTAAATTTAAGGGTTCAAATCAACACATATAGAAATGTATTGCAAAGTGAAAAAATTAACAAATATGACAAAAGTAATTCTAATTATTAGCTACGTTCATAAATTTTAATACTCATGTATTCTAAAGTTATTAGCCTATGCGGGAGCATGTGTCTATAGAAATATACTTTAATCGTGATACACTAGATTAGATGCAGATGAAATAAAACTTTCTAGCATATTGTCACACGTCTAACGTCCAGCAGCATAGATGCCTATAGGCACCCGCCTAGGCGAGGATTAGTCGATGCCAATTATTAGCCAAATAAGCTAAGTTAGCACCTATAAAAAAAATAAAGAGAAAGAGAACAACTAGCGATGGGCCAATACCCGATCCAGGCATCCAGGAGCCCAAGGGCATTTCATGCCCGAGGCCGCATAGCTGGACACAGCAATACCGTCACTTTTCTCAAAAAAAAAAAGCAATACCGTCACTGCACTTGGATCAGCGTAAAAGTTAGCTCGACATATCCGTGAAGCTGCAATTTTCTACTCTCTCTCTTCCTGAATCGTATGCTATATATGTCGTCAAAAAGTTTCATTGAACACTCTTTCAATACCCACACAGTGCACTTGGATTAACATTTTTGTTTACTTTATAAATTATATAATAATTTAGCTTATAGAACAAAGGCGTCATAGTAAAAAGGTCATCATGGACACCAAATAAACTAAAATAAACTATCCATGTGAGATTGTTTTGATGCTCCATGGTTGACTTTTAGGATGATGAATAAGCTAGATTAATTATCTAGGTGGGAAACAAACACACCTTAAGTTCGAAGGCACAAAGGTGCAATTACTTTTTGTTATCTGTTTTTAATCATGGCTAAATATGTTTTGTTGTTGTTGTACGGCGTTATGGACATTGACAGAAGCTCTAAAAAAACTTACAAACATGTCTGTCCCACTCATTCTTGTAGAAAACGATTAAAATTATTTTAATCAGACAGTACAATATGAAAGCGCTTTAAATTGAATCGACGATGGATCCAAACGGTGTTGTGCTCGCACTCCATCCAAAAGTTAACGCGCCTCTGCCGTCGGAGTAACTAGCGGGAAGAGCAGGACGCGGCATGACAGATTAACCGCGTACGCGTAGACGTGACAACAAACCAAAGAGGTCGACCGAATTGTAACGTCGGTCGTCGACGGCACAAGGGCTTAAATGATGCACACACAGATTAATCAAGCCGGGGCAATGGTCTGTGCCCGTGTCTGCGGTCTGCATGTGCATGACATGCAGGACAAAGGAGCTGAGCTGAGAAGCTCTTCCAACGCCAGCACGCCCACAACAAAGCTGCCGGCCTGCTCGTGAGTGGACGGCCACGCGGTCCGGAACAACAAATCTACGCGGCCGCGCGATCTCCTGGACGAAAGCTGGCACTTGTTCTGTAGCGACATCACAGTTTGAAGCGCATCTGAGATCGGTGGTGTACCACAGCGACAGAGAGGATCGATGGTCGGCATCACTTCCAAATCAGGATCAATTTAAACCACAGTGGAAAACCAAAGGACAAAAATCAACACACTACATGCTTGACAACAATGAAAAGAAGGGGGGAAAAAACTAATATAGTCCTTGCCGTGACCATGAATTCATCAGCTTCAAATCAATTCAAGCTTTACCACAGGGAACAAAGGGTAAGAGAAAAAAAAATGTATGACTGCGCCAGTTGCAAGTCAATTCGCGCTTCGAGAAAAAAAAAAGAATATCAAATCATTCTTTGCGCCAGTTGCAGAACAATCAAATGAACAAAAAAGAAAAAGGCGTGGTCGGCAGGATTCGAACCTGCGCGGGCAAAGCCCACATGATTTCTAGTCATGCCCGATAACCACTCCGGCACGACCACCGCTGATGCCTTGTCATCTACATGTTAGATACTCATACCCTTTAGTAAGTACTAGATCGCATGTCCACCGTCCGAGCAAGCACTGCAAATTCAGGAGAGAACAGCGCGCGCCGTTCGTGGGCTGGGTATGGCCGCAGCTTGAGATTGGAGCCCACCATAACCCGCTCTCGCTTCGTCTTGTGCGCTCCAACTGCTTTACGGCCCAGTCCACCACCACTCGCTCTTTCCTCCCCGAAAACATTCGTTCACTGGCGGCCTGGCGCGTCCACCGAGGCGCTCTTTGCCAGCCTCCGCCGTGGCCGACCAATCCATCCCGCCTCCCGGCCTCGCCGCGACGCCGCCTCCCCACCGCCCACCCGCTCCCGCTTGCGCGTCCACGCGGCCCGCCCTTCAGCTCCGAGAGGCGACCGACGCCCCTCGTCCTCGCGGCCGGTACGCTTCTGCTGCTCTCCTCGATAGAGTTTTCCACTCGACCTTCGGCCTGCAGTGACCGTGCGATGTTTCCCCAATCCGCTCGGCCGCGCGGGGTGGAATGTGGGTTCGGAGTGGCCGAGAGCGGGGGCTGCGCCGGCGTGTCGCTTGGTAGGCTAGGTCGCACAATTGGTTGCTGCCTCCAACGGTGCCGCTATGTTAGGGCCACCTCGTGTGTGCTATTCCAAGGGACCGAAGGAGACTACTGCCACAACATCTCGCTTGGATTACTGTTATGCTATTTCTGAATTAAGCGATAATGGTAACTTGTGCTTTCATTTTGTCTCATTGGACACACTATCCTATTGATCTTACCGTGTACAGACTTGCGCTTCATATGAAAGCAGGTTTAATTGCAGTTTGCAAATTTGATCTTGCACGGGGACAGATACAGTTTTTATTGTTTTCCATATAGTGATCAAACTATTTGAAAATGTGCACACCATAGAAAAGTTAGATCCAAATTCTCTGAAGTTGATGATTGGGGATTGTGATTCAACAACTTAATAATGTCTACACTGTTATGTTTACTTTTGTTTTTCGAGTTATTGGACTCTCTTTCATGACTCCATTGCACTGTTGTGCTTTTCCCTGCTGAGTATCTGTTACTGCTAGGGGCCTACTTTTGTTTAGGCAAGGGTCAATTATTCGACATACATATTTGATTGGTTGAAGATTATGCTAGGTCTAATGAAAAAATGATGCGTAAAAGCACTGACCATATAACTCTTTGAACATGGGTGTTTTTGGAATCCAGTGAAAGATTTGTATTATGATTTCACATCATGTCACCATGGCAACTCCTAATGAAAGGATGACACATAGAAGCAGTAGGGTTTGTTTTCTGCTGTATTACTTGTGTAATAACTTTAATCATGTTACGTATACTGTTCTGATTCTAAAGTTGTTTCCTCATGGTTTGTAGGCGCTATTATAATAAGTTATGCTGCCAACTTAATTTTCATTTACACAATTTTGAAATAAATGTTCTCCTAATTTTATCCATGATATGGGGATTAAATAAGATTCTACTTTTGTATCCATTTCATCCACCTCTACCTTTTTGTATGCGCAAATTAGGTTCTAATGACTGGCTTTCCTCTTTTAGGAGAGCCGTTACATAGGAGGAAGAGATCTGAAGCTTTGAAAATTATATTGTGGCCTCCTGATAGCCAAATTGTTGTGTTTAGAGCACGTGGACAAATGCAAGTTGAGGGCAGGCAAGAAACAAATCATACAGGCATTATATTTCTAATGGGCATTTCACTTTCTGCAATATGCATTGCCAAGGTCCACATAAGGAATGCTGTAAGTGATAATGGAACTTTTTGCTGCCATTTAGATAGACATAAGTTGGTACTGCATGATATTGATTATTGAGCTTAAGCAACTAAGCAAGTAAGCAATTATAGAAACATAGATCTTTACACTATTCACTTGAACACAGCTAACTATAATATAAACTTTAACTTTCTTAAACTTTAGTTGATAGGATGATGCTTCTTTCTGTATTTAGGTAGATCCTCCCTTTCACTCTCCCTGGTTTCATATTTCTACCTTTCGAAGAAATGTATTATTCATATGCTTCTTCTGCGTGTAAGTTAACTCTCTCTGTTCACAAAGCAACCTCCCACTCCCTCCCTCCCTCATGGTTCATAAAGCAACCTCCTTAGTTGGAAGCCCTGAAGGAACCTCCTTTGTTGGCAGCCCCCCTTTAGTTTAAGGGTACAGAGCATCTTCTTCAGGCACTGTTTATTTCAATTACTCTGGCTATTTACGATAAATTGCTGAACTATGTTGAACCAGTCGAGGTGATGTTTACAATTAATATGTTTGTAATACTACCATCCAACTGCCAACTGGTGCTTAGTATGTGTTTTAAGCAACAAGGAAGCTGTGCCTTTGACATCTCCAATTGTTGATCAGCTGATGCAAATGCAGATCCTACTTGATGCTGTGAGCTGATTCATATGATATGATATATATTATAGGTATCATTGCAATAGTAATCTTGAATTGCACGCTTCTGCAGACCTTGCCCTTGCCCTTGTGTGTGATGAATATTTGCCTTATTCCAATGCACGTGCTTTACCCACAATATGCCCTAGTGATCTTTCTTGAAAGGCTACGAATAGAATCACATGCCAAGTCGGGCAAGATAATGATACAATACCATTGATGGAGGAAGTGGCTGTGTAATGGGCTTATTTTAATGTTGACTTTTTGTCAAAGGTGCATGTGTTTATCTATCTGTGCTCTTCAACCCATCAACTCATATGTGCGGCAACATGTTCCAGATTTCAACAGATTTCATGTTCTATATCATGGTAACAAGGCCTTTGATTTTCTTGACATTAGCAGGAATGTGCAATTGACTGCTGAGCTGTGATTTTCTCATTGCTTGTCCATATCTCTGAGAACATTGCTTACAAACAAATGATGTGTATTCCAGATCTGAAGAACTAAACTGATTGAATAGTATGGATAATCAGTATTTGCTCAAACAAAAATTCTACCATAAGCTCTAGATCTATTGCATTCAATCATCTCACACTTTTTGTTGCTGAAGGCAATAGTAACATAGGTAATTAAGTTTCGAAAGAATATTCCCTGTAAATAAACTAATCTAGAAATTTACCTTTGTAATTAATTCGAGATTTGTAGTGCTCTTGTTGTGACAATACTTTATTCTCTTGACTTCCTATATGTACCAAACTGAAGCTGCAAGCTTTTAATTCAATCTTTTAGCAAAATTTTATGTTTGGTTCATTTATTCTCAAGAGCTATAAACCATCAAAGTAACCTGTAATGTGTTTGGTAATATGCAACAAGAAATGTTGGATACTTTGTTTCTTATAATCTTATGAAATGCTATCATTCAAAAGGAAAATCTTATCAGATGAGTAGCGGATACCCTATAACTTAGTTTTTTTGCAGAGAAAGTTTTGTGAATCTTGTACAATGTTATCATGTTTGCTTTATTCTTATGTGCTACATACAAAACAAATAGTTGAAGAGTGGTAAAGAAACAAAGGAGGCAAATAATGATGAAAGAAATTGAATGATCTCACTAAATACCTCATTAGCAGGAAATAGATATTGTTCTTTTAATTATATTTTGAAGCATTATTATTTTTTACAGTTGTTACTAGTGTCAGCTCTTAAAATAATTCAAGATATTAAGATAAGCATTGGTAAACAGTGTTAGGGATATGTTTCAACAAGTCAGGACTGAACTCTGACTTCTCAGAGCTTAAAAATGAATTTGTTTGACATATAGGTAGTTTAACTTAAGAACGTCTTAGTCTTTCGTGAGTCTTTGTTTGTTTGACTGGATTTAATATCAGCAACATCATCTTAGCAGCCCAAGATCAAGAACTCTAGGGTCTTGATCAAGATTCAAGAGCTTAGTCACTCTTCTAGAGTATCAATATTTGGAAGTGGGTAGCCCTGGATCATGAACACAAAGTGTAAAGTTTCCTGAACAACTTACGATATGTGCTTGATTTTCTATGGAGTCAATTGGCAAGCATTATTCCTTTTCTTTTCAGCTCTATAGTAAATGGATGGTCGTTGGGAAGTCATGGAGCAATTTACTATTCAAGCAACCATGTTACATGTTTAGTTGGTATCTGTTGCACATCAATTTTGTTAGTTGCAGTGCTAGCATTCTGATCTAAGTCATCATGGTTTACTTTTGGAATTATTATACACAGATAATAATTGATGGGGAGAATGCCACTTCAATTCCTGAAACAAACACGCAAGTTACGCTAGCATGTCATGTCATGTGCTTCTTAATTTCAAAAGAACACTTGTGTGAAAGGATAATAGATCTGTACGATCATTCCAATCGTCTCATATCTTATGAGGCATCCAGTACCGTGGCAGAAATGTAATGCATATTCATTTTCTATTTGTTAAAACATTATAAATTCTATGTGTAGCTTTACTGGCTTTTGTTATTAAAAATGGTGGTTATAAGCTCAAAGTATAAGTAGTACTGTTATCATCATTTGTTGTTGTCAGCTAATAGATCTTTTCTGTGCCTTCTACATATGGTTGAAGTTGGCAATAGCAAAATGTACAATACCTAGCAATTGAAATTTGCAATGTCAAGGTTTCACAGCATAAAGAGTGGTGCTAGAATTTATCAGTTCTGTTTATTTTGCATAGCAAAGTTTGGAATACTTTTATTTCCTTTTTCTTGACCCGGCTCTATCTGTATGGTATTTAGCTTTTATATGCCGGAGTACTATATATTATGCTGCCATTGTTATAAAAATAAGTTTATAATGTTTCTGTAATTCAGCGTCGCAATTTTATATCAAGGTAATTTATGAGCCTTTAGATACAGTTCTTTATTCTTATTACATATGCAGTCCCCTTCAATAGAGAATCACTGATATTATTACTTTTTTGAAGAAGGTAGGCAATGCAAGTAAGCTTCCAACAGGTCTGAGGTGTGTGGGTACTGAAATCATCTTTTTTTCCATTGATTGATTCAATGTCCTTGTGCAAAAGCATCCTATGCATACCAATCTGCACTTAATAAATAATGGAATATACTTTTTGCAATTGCATGCCCAAATAAACCTAACAGAACCAAAGAAAACTTATGACACAAAAAGGAATTTGATTTATGTTCATGTCTTCTGAGTTTGTGAAGGTAGCACAGCTCTATATTTGATAGCTCATTTCTTAGCAAGGTAACATCCTGAGTGCCGCAAAGCATTTCTTTTTCTAGAACAAGCAATAAAGCACTTACAAAATAAGGGCATGAGCTCTGCCTTATTTCACTAATAGAGAGAAGAGAATAGAAGAAATTACTAAGAAAGTGCAATTTCTGCCTCTTTACCCCAGCATGAAAGGCAGGAGGGAATTTGACAAATGGCTGAATCAAGTCTAACTTCATGCTCATGATTTTCCAAATCCACATTGTTGTGGAATATTTGTGCTGCATCAAAGCGTCTGATTGTGAGACACAGGATAAGTTTCCGTATGAGCATTGTTCTGTACATGGATAGTCAGGCATCATCTTTTTTAATCTTTGTTTGTAGAGTTGCATTGCATATTTTTATTCACATGTCGCATGGTTTTAACATGTTTCCATCATCTTCTTAACTTTCAGCCTTGTGGAATGGGCTTTCCTCAAAATGGCATGACATGTACTGGTACAGAATACATGTTAAAAACTTGAGCATAGTTTCTAACCCATTCATCAAGTCTTCAGCTTCTCAAGATCCAACTTTCAGAACAGTACCCTTAAAAAATGGGGAAAAAATAGCTGTTGCTTGAATATAAAAACAAGAAACGTAACTTAGTAAACAAGTTTCTTGTAATAATTGGTTGAACAAAAAGTAAACGCTAAGAAACGTATAAACACTGATAGTATCCCTTTTTCCGCATGAGTTGTCGATTGCATAGTATGAATGCTGAAGGTTTCTAGTGGACAATGATGTGTCATGAAAACATGCGGCACAATTGTCTGTACTTTTTTTTCCCCTCTTTACATCAAAGTATTTCTTCTTAAAACTAAATTCAATGCAGAAGTTTCCTAAGTAATGCTACAGATCAATAGAACATCAATACTTTATTGGTTGCTACTTGCTATGTAATCCTGAACGTCAACAAATCATCAAATAAGGGGTGCTTATCTTTTTAAAAGAAAGGTGATATTCTAGCGATTGTTGTCAAATATGTTGATACCCTTAAAAGGAGCTTTTGATTATGAGACCACATATTATAGATTTTGTTTCAAAAATAACCAGAATATAGTAAACACCTTGAGAATTTTTGAAGTCTTATTTCTTTCATAGTGAATCATATTGAAGTCATTAGGTAGAAGAATCAAAATAATTTTTTGCCTTGTCATCCTTTCTGTTGAGTTTAGCTGGGGTCCTCAACCAAACTGTCTTTGTTTCTTTTACATGTTATCTTAGTGAGGATGAAACCGTGAACCTTAAATCACCAACTTTTCTGTCCTATTAATCGCAGACCTGTAGGTTGTCAAGAGGCAATTGGGTCCTTTTAATTTATAAGCTAGACCTTGCCAATCAACCATTACTGGTGAAGCAATATTATATAGGCAAAGTATATAGTCAAACAATATTGTATACATGCTACTGGTTCTAATTGTCAAATAAAGCTGTTGCTGAAAATTTTCTGAAAGCAATGTATATGTTTGTTTGGGCATGCAAGGTCTTGCTCAATTTCCCCTTTTGCTGGTACAACGGAGGCAGTCCTTAACTCTACGTCAAAATGGGAACATGAACATCTGAGCATATGTGCTGATTTAGTAGTAGTCAAAAATGCTGCAACATACATAATCTGAATTGCAGGATCTTGGGTTGAGCTTGAGCCAAATCACTACTGATAAATTCAGTTTTATAGTAATCCCCATGCATGTAACTAAAATTGGTGAGATTTACCACTTATATGCAGTGAACGAATGCGTGCTAGCTTACTTCACTGGAGATCTAACTTCTATATTTGAAGGTGTGCTTGCTAGTCCAGATATCATAAAACATGAACATGTTCTGTATCAGTTTTGATTCGGTTCCTCCCAGAGAGTCCCAGTCATCTAACCAGAGCTGCTTTAGGATTAATGATGATGACATGTGGAAATAACAAAAATTATACTCCATCCATTTCACAATGTTTGTCCAGCCCACATACCTAGGCGGCAAATTATTCGACTAAAGATTAATTTTAATTATGTCAAACTGTACTCATGTGATGGATCAATAGTTCATCTATCTAATGAGATCAAGAACCGTCCAATTTCACAAAAAGAAAATCTTAGCTTTTTAGCCTCCTAGACTCCTAGGTATGCGTACCAGACAAACATCATGAAATGGAAGTAGTACTTGCTACACAGCACAAGGGGTTTGTTGCCCATACGCTAGGCTCCAATTTCACATTATGTGTAATGGGCAACTTTATTTGTTAAGTATCTAGAGTCCAGCGCTGCTTACAGGTTATCACAGTTCAGATTTTCATCTTCAGGCATTAGCATATCTATCATGTCGATCTAATCTCATTGCTGTCATGTGATTAATTCAATAGACATTCCTCCTAATTTATTTTCCATGACAGTCTTCTCATAGTTAAGGACAAGAAATTTAAGCAATATTTCAATGTTTGAGAGCTCATGTTAGTGCATCAACAGTTGCGTCCATTTTTATTAATAGCCATATGGAATGTCATTTGCATGCTCAATTAAGTAGCTTCCAGTGAGAATTTGTGTGGAATAACTCGCATATAGAAAATACACTTGGGAATCCTCTTTGTAAACAGCCTTGCACGTTCTTCCTTATAAGAACCTTAAACAAATGGAAAGGTTAATGGCACATAAAACTTTAGTACCAACAATGATTAGCCTGACTGCTCCTTATGAAGCATTTTAGTAATCCAATCTATTATTTTATTCTTAACATACTTGGTACTCTGGAGTCTGGAGTATATCTTTCGGTCAACCCTATATGATTAGCCTAGCAGCACTATAAATATACTGCTTGCTAGTTGCTTCCTAGATCACTGATTGATGCCTTCCTTATTCGTGCCATGGAGCTTGATCTTAGTCTAGGAGATTCTCCAGCTCCAGCAAAGGGCGCTTCCAAGCCTGTGCTGATGCCTACACACGGAAGCGAAGGAGAAGATCATGAGCTTGTGCTAGCACTAGGCGTAGGAACTGCCAAAAGAACTGAACAAGACAATCAGAAGACACCCATGCAGCCAGAACAAGATGTGCAGGATCATGAAGAAGATGATGAAGCACGTTTTCGCAGCGAATCACCTGTCAAGCTAAGCCTCGGTTGCCCGCTGCTGCCTGCCTCGGCAGAAATAGGTACACAAAATTATATGTGCAAACTAGATGTTAGCTGGATTGGTTCTACCTTCCAAGTAGGTAGGCACCTGTATAAAATAGGTTGTGGTCAAGTTCATGAGAGCTTCAGAGCATGCTAGTTCTTTGGATGTTGATGAGTCCTTTTTTTGTATAGCGAGTGTGAATTCAAAGGAGCTCAGACGAGGATTTGTTGTGAACACTGTTCTGGTGGATGGAAACACAGTAGAGGGAAGATCTTTGTCGACTTCGTCCTTGCCTATGGAGGTTCCTGTTCGGCAGGTAGCTGATCAGGAAGCTCCAGAGGATGAGGCGAACAGTGGGGTCGGTGGGGGAGCGAGGAAGAAGCTGAGGCTGTCGAAGGAGCAGTCTGCATTCCTTGAGGATAGCTTCAAGGAGCACAGCACACTGACCCCAGTATGTGTCCTATGCTGTTGTACTTATTGTATTTCCCTGTATCTGTGGTCTGTCGAACATAACTTGCATGAATCCTAGACAGGTTTTGAAGATAACCTTTACATGTTAAAGTACCTTGTGTGTGTCTCTGTTTTTCTAAAAATTGTGTGCAATGATGCCTAATCCAAAGCTATAAACTAAAAATGATTTGAGATGACACATCATGATCAAAAAGTAACTATAAAATACAAGCCAATGATTTATTTGGATTTCATTTTTATACTAGAAAGATTAATAGCTGTGTATGCTACAGCTGCAGATTACTTTGTAATTTCTGGATGAATGTCTTATATGGTCACCAAAAAACCATAATCTCTTTCCTTTCCTTTTATTATCTTGTTTTTTCTTCCTTTTTTTGTTTGCAAATGTCAACTTGCGGAGAAGAGATATTGCCCTTGGAAAACTCAGTTCTTGTTCTTGATGGGAGGTTCTGTGAGAGTTAAGGACATGCACTCGTGGTGCATGAGCATATATATGCATGCAAGCACAGAATTATGTATGCATGAAGTTGTTCGTTCGGGTTTGTTTATTGAGAAAATAAGTTTATTATTCTAACAAATTGTGTGAAGGGTTTAAGCTAAAAATTAGTATTGGAAATCAACTGGTGAAAAGGTTGAGGTCGGTAGCTATTGACATCAAACTTTTCTCGTTTCATGATATGCCTGGCCATGGGTAATGGGTTGCCCGGAGTAGAGGGAGAGCATCTCTGTTATACTGAGTTTTGATCAAATATTTGTTTACTATTTTTTGGTACAGAAGCAGAAGAGTGATCTAGCGAAGAGGCTCAACCTTCGACCACGCCAAGTGGAGGTCTGGTTTCAGAACAGAAGAGCTAGGTAATATAAGTCTAATCTGGGGCACACCATCTTGAGAATTTTGAGTAGATGAATGAAAGAACCCTATACGCAATACATAGTGTCATTTTGTTGTTTCATATACAGTGATAGCACGACTTTTGTGATTGGAGAATTACTTGATGATACTTTTACCCTCAATGCAAGTGTGGACAGTTCCCAATTTTTTGAAACCCAGTTTCCTCTGACCTCTCTCTTAGTGCATCTTTTTCTCTTGATGGTTAAATTATTCTTCATACCTAAGTTTAAGCTATAGTGTGACAGTTCCAAATGCCCTAGACTCATCAATTCCTTTTGAAATCGCAGGACAAAGCTAAAGCAAACAGAGATGGACTGCGAGTATCTGAAGCGATGCTGCGAGACTCTAGCGCAGGAGAACCGAAGGCTCCAAAGGGAGGTGGCACAGCTGCGTGCCTTCGGTACCGCCCCACAGCCGTTCTACGGCCACCACCAGCTACCTGCCGCGGGGTTCAGCACCGCCCACGAGTGCCCCTCATGTGATAACAAGGTCACATCTCACTACCCGGCTATTACCGCGACATCACCGGTCGTGGCATCGCCGTCGCCGGTGCCCACCTTGTTCGCCAGGCCTCACTTCGGGGCCTTCACCGTCCACCCCGTGCTCCGCCGCCAGCCGTCGGCGATCTCGTGAGGTGCAGGCAGAAAGCTCATGTTCATATATAATATAATGTTAGATTAAGATTGCACTGTAAATATATAGTTATATATATATATACTTCGTTCAACCAAGATCAAAAATATCAATAGGGATCGATGCATTATACTATTGTCCATAGGAAGAAAGGTAAGCTTTGTAGTAGAACTCAGTTGAAAAGTAGAGCCGACAAATTGGTGTTACGATGATGCAAAGGACCCTCATGTGTGTCCCATCTGGACCAGCAGATTTGGATTTTCCCTGGTTGCGTAATTGACTCTGCGCAGCCTGTCGTTGTACAATATGATATGGCTTGTAGAATGAAGAATATATATATAATCCCGGCAAGGTAAAGCTGGCTTTGCCATTTGTGTGCCAGTTTCGTATGCTCATTTTGTTTGTTGAAACATCGATCGTGAGCTGTGACTGTGACCATGAGCTAGCATTCTTGCTGCGAGAAGAAACGTAAATAATAATAATGAGCGACGCTGACCCGGCTCTGCGAATGGGAATCATTGAGCTGGGGATGTGTCACTACGTACGTGCGGTACACTGAAGCATCCCTTTGGTGCTTTGCGTGAGTGTACCAGGATGAAGCTGCTGCTGTCAAGGGTTAATTACTCTAGTTGTTGAACTAATCAAAAGTGTCACCATATTGATGCCAGTGTCTCGAAAGATCATTTGCAACGATTGAGGCGACGAAGAAATGAGTGAAAGGAAGAAAGTATCCTTCCAATGACCAAAAAAAAAAAACACGTCACGTTTGTAAGGTGAAGTTTTCTGACACTGGTGTAAAGAAGAAATTGTCTTTGTTTTTGTAAGCTGAAAATGGGCAATAATGTCACCAAAATATGCTATGTGGACTTTAACAAACGACGCTAACCACTATAATACACATCAGGCTATTGACATTTGTAGCCTAAGAATGGTACTGATCATTACATATATGCAATGGTTCTACAACCTTTATGCTAGCTTCATTATATTAGACTTTGTTCACGTATATTTTACCAAACTACAAGCAATGGTCAAATGCACACACATAACAGACTTTTGTGCATGCCAATTAATACTACTTTTTAGGACAATAATGTGATGATCAATATAATTTCTTGCCAGACCTGCAAACCTCTGAGCTAAAGTTTCATCAGATAGCAAATTAAAGCACACACACAGAGGCTTGGGTCAGCAATGGCCGTAGATACGTGCATCGCGAGAACTCCAGTCTAGCTTTTAAGTTTCCACTACGATTACGTGCAAAGGGACAAGGGTAATGCCAGCGAGCAGGACAAGGAGGTTTGACAATGCAAGGGCTGGTCTACACGTGTTGACAGGTGACCCGCCAGAGTAGCATATATTCGCTCTCACGGCTTGATTGCCCGCGGCACACGTGGACGAGGACACACGGCGAGAGTCGGTGACACGTGCGCACGCTCGTAGCCGCGAGTGATGGGTCTTCGAGCTCAGCCAATGGACGAGCGATGTGAGCTCGATCCAATCACGGATTCACTATTGGTTTTGGTTTGATTGATCCCGACCGGCCGGGTTGTTCTGATCGCAAGAACTCACGGATGGATCATGGATGGATTGCATGCATTATTGGGTTGACGTGCGACGTGCAAGGTTACTAGGTAGCTATAGATGTATCGACGTACAAGGCATGCAATAATGCACATCATCAGACAGATCATGGCCGGTCCGTCCATTCTTCTCGTGACTGGCCACGTGGGCCCTAGCTCGCATGTATAGTCATCTGTCGTTATATATACAGCTGGAGTTTATATCAATCGAAACAAATTAAATTAAATAGCATGATATAGCTTTCGCCAACAAATAATGTCCAAAACTGAGAGAAAACGCTGAGATGATCGACATTGTCTTGGTCCACGTGATGTATGGATAATTGGATATATGTGCCGCCCAGAGAGGTTACGTAGGTTGGAACTTTTGGAATGTTGGTAGCGTACGGCTTGCTGGTGCGCAAAAGCGCGGGCACTATCTATCTATTACCTTAGTATTTGGCCAACAAACGGAGTCTCCACGTTTGCTGTCAGGGCCTAGAAATTACCACGTTAATTAGAGAAAATAAAAAAAAATTAAAATTACCCGCCACTGCCATTACGTAAAATTTAGCCAAAAATACCCTTTAACTATTTAAAAATTACCCACCACTGCCATTACATAAAAATAGCCAAAACGTCCATATATATTTTTCAAAATCATCCACCAATATCATTAGAAAAGTTACGTTCACTCTTAGGACATGGAAACTCCCACGTTAATTGGAGGAAAAAAGAAAAATAAAATTACAATTGCCGTTACATAAAACTTAGTCTAAAATACCCACATAACTATTTAAAAATTATCCACAATTGTCATTACATAAAAATTAGCCTAAAACATCCCTATATCTTTATCTTTTGAAAATCATCCACCAATGTCATTACATAAAAATTATCCTAAAATACCTCAATACTATTTAAAATAAAAAATAAAATAAAATATTTGCTTACGTAAAGGAAGAATTAACCAAAATACTCATGCTTTATTAAAAAATATATACTTTTTCTTTACTATGAAATTAGTCCAGTCTTAGTTATCCAGTCACTATACAAACATAAATATGAAATTTCTTTTAGCTCATAAAACTGCCAACTTCTACCATTAACTAAAAATAAATTCAATCAAAGTTATTTAGTCAAATAAAAGTAAGCAAAGATATACATATAGAGTATACCTTTAAAAAATTGAGCAACAAAGATAATAGTAGTCTTACAATGAAAAATATTATGACAATACCTGAATTATTTTGTCAATAATTTGGCATAATGTGTAACAAGAGGACACATGTAAGAAAAAATAAATTTAGGAAAATAATAAGGATGCAAAAATAGATATACAGATACTTAAATTATATATACTAGCCGCGCAAATGCGCGGGAGATCTCTCTATTTTTTTAAAAAAATGGTGCAAATTCACCACAAAACCAATAATGAACCAAGTTCTCAGAATAATTTGGAACTTTAATTTCCAGGTCTTGGATGATGATGCTACATATCTGTACACGAACTATGTAACAAGCATACAAAATGATAAACCTCAAGTGCATACAATTGGCGATGGGAAAGCGGAGTATAGGCATAGAAATGGAAGGACAAAGGAACAATACTATCTCCCACTGGCGGAGCTACAGCCAGGCCAAAGTGGGCCATGGCCCTCCCTTGCCCTGGACAAAATGTCAAAGAGCCATGCATAAGTGCTAATCCTGATGCATGCTTGCCTTTAAAAAATATGCATGGCCATTACATGTCTGCATAGTGCATGGCTAAATACAGGCAATCAATGCATTGTTCTCGTCTATAGGCTTTTGAATTTGCTGACAACTACTCAGGTCTCTTTGAATTGCCCCCTCTTCGTGTCAATCCTAGCTCTGCCACTGCTATCTCCATGGACAAACAAATGCTGATTACTAAAATATATAAATGGTTCAACTGGTCGATCGAGATCGGGCTCAGCAGGATCCTACTTGGTTGTTAATTATCCACAACTTGCAGAAATAACCACACTTTTACATAGGCCGTGTTTAGTTCCTCCCTGAAAAATTTTGCAAAAGGGAATCTTTTTTGCATGGAGTACTAAATGAAGTCTATTTGCAAAACCCAGCCACGGATGAGCGTAACTTTCCGAGACGAATCTAATAAGCCTAATTAATCCATGATTTGCTACAGTGATGCTACAGTAACCATCTTCTAATCATCCTCTAATCATGCGGTCAAAGGCCTCATTAGATTCGTCTCGGAAATTTACTAGAGGTTATGGAGGTAGTTTTGTAAACTGACATTATTTAATACCCCTAATTAGTGGTCAAAGATGCATTTAATACCCTGCAAAATTTTTCAGCCTCAATCTAAACACGGACATATTCAACACTTTTACATATTCAAGTTGTCGAGGCTTTTTATGGGAGAAAATGTACTATATTAGGAGTTATTGGGTAGCAATTCAAGCTTTGACGCAACAAAAAGCCACTCATCGATCGGATCATGACAGAAAGAAAATAATGTGCACACATGCATGCGCGTGCTTGACCTCATGTATTGACCGACACACCTCTCTGTCGTGCCATCTGCCATTAGCGTGGCACGGCTGACTGATTAATAAAATAATAATATATTGCATCGTAGTAAAGCCCTAGTAGGATGCACCTTTCGGCGATGATCTCGTACCTCCGGACAATTATGTTGAGCAAGGACAACACTGACCCGAATAGATAAATCCAAGTTCAATCTTGAATATATTAATAAACAGTACCTCCTCGGTTTCAAATTACAATTCATTTGACTTTTTTTGACCCTAGTTTGACCGCTCGCCTAATTCACAAAATTGTGCAAAATATCACATATTTTGTTGTGACTTGTTTTATTAATAAAAGTTCTTCAAGAAAGGATGACTTAAATTTGCACAAATTTTTTGAATGAGACAAGTAGTCAAACTTGAAGTCAAAAAAATCAAATGAATTGTAATTTGGAACCAAAGGAGTAGTAACCAGTAAGTATCGAGGGAATATATGATTATGTTCCTCATCAATCGTGCATGCATCATCATTTTATCTCGCGGAACAACATAATCGTCATGGAACAACAAGCCCGTGTGAGCCTGGTCTCGTATGGGCCGGAAAGCAGTCTAGGCCTGCTCGAGCTCATGGCGTGCGTATTAGGTAAAGGAAAAAGTCCTATTTACCTCCCTGGACAATGGGCCGAGTTTACAAGGCCACCCAGGATTTAAAAACCGTCCATTTTGGCTCCCCGGACTAGCCATACCGGACAGGTGACCTCCCCGAGCCGATACCAATCTGGTTTTGTCTAACCTGGCGCTGAGTCGTTGCCACGTCTATATGCCACCGTGTCACGAGCCCACATGTCAGGGATGCGGGGATAAAGGCACCTAGCTTGGCGACGCGCTTGGAGGGGCTGGCGCCGGGCCGCCGGTGCGCCGCCACCGCCGTCAAGGATCGAGCGGGGCGTATCTCCTCATCGATATGGCCAGGTGCCGCGGGCAGGGCCGCCACCGCTTTTTCACCGCTCACCTATCGCGCTTTCACAGCAGCGCTGGCGGCCGGGCAGCCGCCGCCGTGGAGTTTGTCCCGTTCGCGCAGACGCAGCCACGGAGGCAAGCTCCGGCTCGCGGTGGACCTGACCCTCGACTCCCGCGCGAGAACAACACAAAGCAGGGCCGACGCTAGCGGGCCGCGGCTGGTGTTGTAGCTGTCCGGTCGTATTGTACTATCTATCGTGAATGCACAAGCTCTACGTATACCCACTCAAGCCTTGGATTCCTGCAATTTTAATATGAACCAATTAGCATGTCAGCAAATGAACAATCGGTGATGGATCGAGCGGCAAGATTGGTCATCGGGCCGTGTCGGCGTCCGGCGAAGCACCTGCCCTTCAGGCCATGTTTCTGAATACCCGGGATATGTCGATGTTCGTGAATCGTGATGTAGCGCGTGCAGTCCATGCTCAGCACGTCGAAGTGAAAGCGCCCCTTCTCCGCCGCCGACAAGAAGACGATAAATAGCGCTTTCGTGTTGCCGTTGTCGAACCCGCTCCAGACGCCGTCCGTGTTTGCGACGCCGCCGTGGGGGGACAAGCGCAGGATCTGCTTGCCGGCGCTGCCGTCTGTCATGGACGGCGTCACTCACCATTGGAGCGCGAAGACGGCAGCGGCGTGCTCTTATTCATGCCATCCTGACATGTGGACCCGTGGGCGTGGCGACCACGTGGCGCCAAGTCTGATAAAAACCTGGTAGAATCGTCTCGGGGAGGTCACGTGTCTGGTATTGTGCGTCCAGGGAGTCGAAATGGACGGTTTTCTAATCCTAGGTGATTTGGTAGACTTGGCTCATTCTCCCGGGAGGTAGATAGGACTATTTTCTTTAGGTCAATTCCAGGTCCAGCTGAGGGCCCGCTAGGGCGGATGGGGACGAGAGCCCACGTGTACGACGATCACCCCGTAACCACCGGCCCGGTCCCCGCACACCTGGATTGAACAACGAGCGCAGTCCGAGTGGAGTACTACTGTACTAGTCCAACCTATGGCGGCCGAATCGAGCGCAGTCCGAGTGGAGTAGCAAGGAGGACGAGGTATGCTCCAAAATAAATGCTGGGTTAGATATACAGTTTTTATTATAAATCTATACACATTATGTATAGATATATGATAAAAGGTAATGTATAATATATTTAGAAAAGCTAAAACGACATTTATTTTGGAACGGACAGAGTAAAACAGTTAATGAGATGGCAAGATGCATCCAATCGGGCCCAAGTCGTCTACATCGGACAAAGAAGGATGTTGACGCCAGCTTCCGCTTCCGCGCTGGTGGTGGCGCCGCCGCCGAAGCCGCCTCCGCCTCCCCTCCCGCTGCACCAAATTCCGCTATGGGGGGCCTACTACGACTCTGATCCAGCAAATGTGGTGCCCAGGCGGACTGGCTCGCTGTCCCCACGGTGCAGTGAGTCGTCGTCCTCCTCGGGCCCAATCGCAGAAAGGAGGACACATGGCGGACGATCAACGGGAGAAGGTTTACATCCAGTGGCTGAGGAGACTGCGCTACACCCAGATGAAGTCATCGAATCCTTCTTCGGCCAATTGTGGAAAATCCCTTCCTCCCCGAGACGCGCTAGGGTTCCAGCCGCCGAGGGATTCCTCGCCTGGATCCGAGCCGATTTGGTGAAGACGAAGAGAATTTCTCTGGAGGAATGTTACCCCGTGAGGAAGACTGACCGAATTGAGCAGAAACCAATCCAAATCACCTTCTCTCGCGACATCTGGGGAGGTCGACATCAACGCGAATCCTACGCTGAGATCGTCAGGAGAAGGAAGATGGGAGAGAGAGGGAGATGGGTCTGGCACCAGGAGGCGACGCAGCCGCGCCCCCAACCGCCGAGGCCACCACAACGTCGGGATCCTCCACATCAACCTCCGCATCACCAGCAGTACCAGCAACCCCGCCAGAGGCCTCCACCGCCACCACAACCGCCGATCCAGGGTGGACGTCTTCCGGGGCCTGGGCCTGCGCCTGCTGGCCGACCACCGCAAGGTCCTCCCATAGGGGGACGTCCGCCTCAAGGTCCCCCCAATGGAGGGTGCCCGCCTCAGGGGGCTCCACAAGGCCGGCCTCCTCTGCAACAACAACCCCAGCGACAAGTGAGAGGGGACCTTGAGCCTCCGGTGCTTGATCCAAGGTACAGAACCCTGATCTGCTTCAATTGCGGGGAGCCGGGCCATTTCATAGGTAACTGCATCAAACCAAAGGTCTGTTTCATGTGTGCAATTCCTGGCCACCATATGGATGCGTGTCCCAAATGGTCTCAAACACACCCAACCACTGCTTATTATGGTAGTGCTAGTCAAGGCCTGGGATTTTACCATGTTGAAGTTTCTGAAAATAGTCCAAGTCAATGGCTGAATCTCACTAACTGTGGAGTGGTTAGAGTTTTGGCTGGACAAATCTCTGTGGTAGAGCTTGAGAAGGAGTTAGCTGATATATTTTGCAAAGAATGGCCATGGAGAATTAGGGAATTAGACCCTGGGAATTTCCTAGTTAGGTTTCCATCTCACAGGAAGGTGTCAGACATTAAGAATTACCCCTCTTTCAGCCTTAGGAAGCCTGGGGTGCAGGTGGAAGTTCTGGAATGGGTAGGGGAGACAGAGCCTTATGAGGAATTACAAGAGGTCTGGATTCAGATAAGAGGAATACCACCTAAGTGGTGTGATTGGAAAACCTTTGCACAGATTACTTTTGGACTGGGATTGATGTTGGCAGTTGACTGGCAAACTATATTCAAGTCCTTCTATGAAGTGGTGAGAGTTAAGCTGGCTTGTAGAGACCCATCCAAAATTCCTTTGGAAAGACTCTTTGAAATGAAACAAAAGTTGTATGTCATATCTTTTATGGTGGAAGATGATATGCCAATCCAGAATGAGCAGAAGCCCCCAGAAGATAATCCTGATGATGGTAAGGATGATGATGATGATGATGAAGTGGATGACCTGGGAGATGAGTTACAGCACATCACAAATATGGCCACTGAAAGCAACCCTCAGATCTCACAGAACAAAAACAGTAATGCTGGTGGCTCAAAATCTGGAAATGTGAATCAGAAAGCAAAGACAGTTCCATTTGGTGATAAGCAACCAAGATGTAGAACAAGCTACCTTGCTAGAGTTGAAGATGGGACCACAAGTGAGTAATCAGTTGGATGAAGAAATAGAAAACAATCAAAAAATAAAACAAAAGGAAGAGTTGGAAGAATTGCTGAATGAAGAGGAACATTCTAGATGGGTACAATTCAGATTGTTAGCTGCTGAGGAGTTAACCAAATCTGATTGCTCAAAAATTCTGAGGAACATGAAAATGGATGATGATAATAGTGAGTCTGAAACTGATGAGACAAAAATGAGCTACTTCACAAAGGATATGCTCCAGATGACCTCCATCAAGAGAAACCTATTATTTGAGTTGGAAGAATGTGTTGACACAATGCCCAAAGAAGCAAAAGAACAACAGCAAGCTATCCAATATAAAAAACAGAAGTGGGGACCAGAATTATTACCTGATAGGCCAAGAAGAAACAAGGGGGATACGAGGACTATTCTACAAAAAGCAGCTGACCTGAAAAGCTACAGGAACCTGGAAAATCCTTTGAAGGGTACAGGTAATTCCTTTTCTATGCTTGAATCCCAATATTTAGCTGATCTAGCTGAGAAAGTGCATTTAAACATGGGTATTGATACCTTAACAACTACAAATAATATTACCAAGTTACAAATGGAGGAATTAGTTAGGTGCAATAATTTTGAATATGAGAATCCTTCTGTGCTGTTACCAGCCAATTTAGACTTTAAACATGCTGCTAATGATAGTAGTACTGTGAATATAGAAATGGTTCAAGAAAACTCAGGGCATGAATATGTTGCTGAGAAGGAAACCTGGTCCCAAGTGGTTAAACGAGGGACTCAGGTTGTTATTAATACTAATATACCTGTTGAACATGATAGGCGCATTTTGGAACATTAGAAGCCTGAATAAGGCTGGTAGGCTTGAGAGCTTTAAGGATTTTATACAGAACAATAACTTAGATTTTATTGGAGTTCAGGAAACCAAGAAAAATTCGTTTGCTACCTCTTTCTTTGAGCAAGTAGGTAGGAACTTTACTTGGAATTATTTGCCTGCTAATGGAACTGCTGGAGGCATCTTAGTTGGTCTTAAGACCAACAGGTTTAATATTTTAAATTGGGATATTAGAAAATATTGTGTTTCTGCTCAAGTAGAAAGTATTCAGGATAATTTCAAATGGAGATTAATAACCATTTATGGTTCTGCTTATGAACATGGCAAACAGGAGTTTATTAATGACCTCCATGAGATCCTTAGTACCGGGGATGAACCAACACTTCTAGGGGGAGATTTTAATCTAGTCAGGAGTAGTAATGAGAAGAGCAATGGAAATATTAATTTTCATTGGTCTGATTGCTTCAACAACTGGGTGAACCAATGGGGTTTGATTGAGCTCAAGAATCCTACCAGAAGTTACACCTGGACCAATAATCAAGAGCAACCAATTATGGCTATTCTAGATAGAGTGTTTACCACGACTAACTTTGAAGCCCAATACCCAAACATAAGTATTAAAGAAGCCTCCAGGTTAGGGAGTGATCATGTGCCGCTAATAGTGGACTTTGGTCTTTCTGCCCAAAGAAAACCACACATTTTTCGGTTTGAAAAATGGTGGCTTGAAAAGGAAGATTTTATTAACATAGTCAGGAATGTTTGGGGCTGCCCTCTGGCAGGTGCTAATCCTTTAGACATTTGGCAGAAGAAATTAAGGTTACTTAGGAGGAAACTAAAAGGCTGGTCTATGAATATTAATTCTGAAATTAAGAAACACAAGAAAGAGCTCCTTGAGGAGTTTGATATGTTGGATGTGTACTCAGAACACAACCAACTGTCTGTAGAAGATAAGAATAGGATGAGAGCTATTAAAGACGAACTAGAAGATATTTGGAGGATGGAAGAGATTAAAATTAAGCAGAGGTCTAGGGACAAAAATATTAGAGAAGGGGATAGGAACACTTCTTACTTCCAGGCAGTAGCCAACCAAAGGAAGAGGAAGAAAACTATAAGCGCCCTTAAGGGCCCTGATGGTGATATTACTGATAATAAAAACATGCTGCAGTTAGCAGCGGATTTTTTTAAAAAGCTTTTCGGGCATGAGGAACCCTTAGGTATTCATTTACGAGAGGATTTTTGGGATGAAAATGATAGAGTTGCAATTGAGGAAAATGAGAGCCTTGAGGCCCCGTTATCCGAAGAGGAGATTAAGGAAGCAATATTTGGTTCTTATGCTGATGGGGCACTGGGACCAGATGGCTTTCCTTTTCTTTTTTACCAACATTGTTGGGATATCATCAAGTATGACTTTGTGGAATTAGTTAAAGCTTTTGATAAGAATGAGCTGGACATATCCAGACTCAATTATGTTATGCTTACCTTAATACCCAAAGAGAATAATGCAACTGAGTTAAGGAAATTCAGACCTATAGCTTTGATAAATTGCAGTTTCAAAATCTTTAGCAAGGCTTTGAATAACAGATTGATCAAAGTTAGTGACAGGCTGATCTCCAATAATCAAACAGCTTTTATAAAAGGCAGATATATACTAGAAAGTGTTGTAGCGGCACATGAAATAATTCATGAGGTTGCTAGAAAGGGTGAGGCTGGCCTGATTTTGAAATTAGATTATGAGAAGGCTTACGATAGAGTGAATTGGGATTTTCTAGTAGAGGTTCTTAAAACCAGGGGCTTTAGCAACAAATGGATTAATTGGATTGTCAAACTCACAAGAGGGGGTTCAGTGTGTGTAAGAATGAATGATGAAAATAGCAAGTATTTTCAGGTTGGAAAAGGACTGAGACAGGGTGATCCTCTCTCCCCTTTACTTTTCAATCTAGCGGTGGATGTGTTTACAAGAATGCTGCACAAAGCAGCAGGGCAGGGTCTTATAGAAGGGCTGTTACCTGATACCTTTGAAGGTGGGGTGATTAGCTTACAGTATGCAGATGATACCTTGTTGTTCCTTAAGAATAATCTGGAGCAAGCTAGACACTTTAAGTGGTTACTAGTGTGCTTTGAAAATTTATCTGGAATGAAAATTAACTATGACAAGAGCAACTTGATGGCTTTAGGCACTACTGAAGAGGAAAATAACAACTATGCTAGAATTTTCTGCTGCAACATTGGGAACTTCCCAATAACTTATTTGGGAGTCCCACTTCACTATACTAAGCTAAGGAGAGAGGACATACAGCCAATAGTGGATAAAGTGATTAAGCGTATAGCGGGTTGGCGGGGAAAGTTACTGTCTTTAGCTGGAAAGCTGACCCTGTTGAAAGCTTGCTTTGCAAGTATACCAATTTACCTTTTGTCTGTTATCAAGTTTCCGAAGTGGGCAATAGAAAATATTAACTCTCAGATGGCTAACTTTCTTTGGCATGATGCAGATGGAAAGAATAAATATCATTTGGCTAATTGGCAAAGTTTGGCTCAAAGAAAGGAGTTTGGTGGTTGGGGAATACCGGACTTAGGTAATCTCAATTTATGTCTCTTAGCTTCTTGGATTAATAGATATCACTTGAGTGATCATACTATTTGGAAGAAAATTGTTGATTATAAGTATAACACCAAGAACCCAAATATCTTTTGTTGCCCTGATATTGGGGCCTCTCCTTTCTGGAAAGGGATCTTGTGGGCTGGTAAAGCTGCACAAGTTGGAGTTAAATGGAGGATAGGCAATGGTAGATCTGTCAGATTTTGGGAAGATTTATGGTTTGGCAACTGCAGCTTAGCTATTCAGTTTTTTGATTTATATGTCATTGCTGACCAAAAAAATGAGAGTGTGGCTGATCTGTGGGATGGCAGGGAGTTAAAGATCTCCTTTAGGAGATATGTTACTCCCATTCAGATGCAAAGGTGGATAGAACTAGTATCTATAGCTGAATCTATAAACTTCACTGATGACTGTGATGCAATCATTTGGGCCTTTGATGGTTCCAGTAAGTTCTCTGTTCAAGCGATGTATAAAACAATTAGCTTCAGAGGTGTACAACCAGTTTACAGTCCAGCAGTATGGAATATTAGAGTTCCTCCACGTATTCATACTTTCCTTTGGCTTTTGGCTAATAACAAAACTCTAACTAGAAATAATCTCGCTAAGAGGCGGACAGTTGAGGATCTGAGGTGCTTGTTCTGTAATGAACAAGAAACCGTTACTCATTTATTTTTTGAATGTTGTGTAGCTCAGAGCATGTGGGATCTGTTGTCTGAAATTTTCAACTTACGGCTGGGAGCAGACTTTGAGTCTGTTGCCCGGTGGTGGATTAGTAGTAAGAAGCATTGTGTGCTTAATATGTGCTCAGCCGCATTAATGTGGTCTATCTGGAAATTACGTAATGAAATTTGCTTTTAGAACAAGGAGTGGAGGAGTATGAAGCTCTTGATGACAAGGCTGGTGGAAAGATTGAAAAGCTGGCGAATTCTATGCATCAGTGGGCAATTGGAGAATCTGGACCAGGTGATAAATGCTTTGGAGATCAAGTTGCAGCAACCCCTTCGCATCAAGTACCAGGAGATACAACAATATGCTTCCTAGGTGGTGATGGCGTCAAATTCGGTAGCATCCAGTGGCCTCCAGGCCTGCACCACTGCAACTTCTTTGGTAGGAACTAGTACTCTGGCGTCCGAGGAGATAGAATATGGTAGACTTGAGTTTGCCTTTGATGTTGATGAGCTTCTTTCCGAGACTGTGTCTAGCAGCGGGCGCGCTTTGAATACGGCAATTGGATTGTACGAGACTTGAATTGCTTTGTTGATTAATAAAGTGGGGAAACCTATTCTCTAAAAAAAAAGATGCATCCGATCGTGCTGAGCGCCTGAACGGGCGGTTGGCGAGGATGATCCGACGGAAGGCATGGGTTTGGTGGAGCAGGAAAAGACCAAAGAAAGAAGGAAGAAATATGAGAAAAAAAGAGTCATGGTGTGCTGGCCTACGCTTCTGTTGAGTTGCGGTTAGACCCGGTCCAAACCTATCTACAAACGTTCGGCAGGACCTGAGAGGGCCACAATGAGGGAAGAAATGCGGTATACACTAAGATCCCATATGTCAGTTACTAAAGCGGGGGCAGGGCACCGTGGAAACGGTAATATTTTTTTATGCTCACAGCACCCTGCCTGTTGAGTATTTTTAGACATATGTTTCCTATTCCCATTGGGTTTAGAAAAGTTTGGCTTATTACAAAGCCATGTCACATGTAGACAAACTCGATCTTGAGGCCATGTACACAAGATAGGTTTTTTTTTAGGCACGGCTTCATCTACTTCAACATATATCAGTTCTAAACTATTAGGTTTACGGTGGAACTAAGCATAACTTAGTTGATTAGGTTCCTTGTGGTGGAACCTGCCCACCCGAGTTTGAATCTCCGACTTGACACATGTGTGTGTCACACCCGGTTTTAAGGACAAAACCGAATGATAATCATATGTGCGCCAGGATCAAGTTTACACACATATGAGACTTCATCAGTGATAAACAATAGCAGTATCACGTAAAACAATACAAAAACTTACAATCTATCAGAGTCACAGCTCATCCTAGAAACGAAGGCTCCAAACTTTACAGGCAATCGACTGGGAGTTGCATATGCCTAGCATCATCTTTAACATCTTCACATCACCTTTCTAAGTAGCAGTAAGCAAGGATGAGTACACTTATGGTTGGTACTCAGCAAAGCCACAAGAAATAACTAGAATATGATTTATTATCAACTTAAAATATATTAATCATGTGAGGGTCCGGGCCGCTCTTGACCGTGAGCACGACTGTTATAATAGTTTTTAACACTCTGCAGAGTTTGTACACTTTCACCACAAGCCGCGTAAAAGTTCAGAAGAATTTTGAACCCAACCATGCTGTGCTAGCTAGGCACAATACCACACTTCCGAGGTGTGATTGCATAGGGACGCTACGAGGCCTTTACAAAAAAATCCCTCTATGTATGTGTTGGTCCCTGTCCGAACGGGTACAGAAGGCGCACGTTCTTTCCCCGCACATCCTACACAAACCATTCCAGCCCAACATACACCCCCAACACAACATAGAGTTCATCTAATTAATTAGCCAAGATCAGAGCCATATAGTACTCGTGGTTGTACTGTTTTCCTGGGTGGTTCTCCATATTCCAATTAACATCATCATAGTGATATATTAAAAGCACAGATAGGAGGATGGTTAGGGACACTTGCCTTTCTCCAACATAAAGTTACTCTTACTGCTTGGCTGCTCTTGCTCACTTGGAATTCTTGATCTTGAAAGCAACGAACAACGATCCTTCTACTCGAAGCAATCATCGGCACAAGCATACAAAGCAAACAAACAAGTACATCTAAGAACAATACAACAATCATAGAAAAGCTTCAAAAGAACGCACTAAAGGACGGGCTCGGAGAAACGCTAAAAACAACGCACGATTGAAAAGACAACTATCGTCCATTGCCATTTATGAAAGCAAAACAGACTCTATTCTTGGTTTATTTTAATTATTGAAAAGCTTGTGTAAAAGAATATTTCAAAGAAATACCCAAGTTGATTTATTCATATTATTTCCAAATTTAAAATGAAGTAAAACCTAGTCATATTTTATTTATAGATATTTTCATAGGAATTAAGCCATTTAACAATTAAATTGAAATAAAAGACATGTGATGCATCTAATCGAATTATTCCATGTGACGTGTCAAACTAAGCAAATTATTATTGAAAACACATTTATTTAATATTAGTCAAATTAACAAGAATTTATGAAATGCCGAGGTATTAACCTAAACAAGTTTTATTAGAAAACTAGTGGAATGTTCATTAATCAATTTAATATTTATTTAACTTTAGAAACACGAACTAGACAAAACAACAATGCAGAATGATAGCACACGCTAAACGGAGACCAACGAAACAAGAACGAGCTAAAACGGAGCTAAAACACGGAATCTACGGCTAAAACAAGGTAAAGGGCTATCCTGCGATAAACCGAGGACCTATACCTAATTAACCGTAGACTTGAAGGGTTAGCAGAGGAAAAAACTCTAGACTCAGTGAATAGTCACTGCGAAAAGATGAAACTTCAGGGTTAGATCTCAATAAAAGGCCTGGATAGGATGGCGGGTTGCATTTGATAGAACTCGAGGTTTAACGCATAAAAGGCAAGGGTATGCTTGTGAATACTTTGCACGGGCGGTGGACTGCGGGTTAATTCTAGGAAAGTGTGAGGGCTCTTTAGCAAAGACCGGTAAGGGGACCTGATCTCGGGCGTTGGTTTGAAAACCAACGGCCCAGAGCAGATCGGGCACCGGCGGCGGTCCAGGCGGCGGCGCCGCCTCGACCCGCGGCGGGGCTTGCCGGCGTCGGCTCTGCCCAGCGCTAGAGGGCAAGACAGACCACGGGAGTTGTACTGGGAGGGAGAGGGGAGTACGGGGATCTCACCATGTGGTTTATTGGCGTCGAATGGTGGCTGGAGAAGGGCGGCGGCAGATGAGCACAACGTCGCGTGGTGCGGGCAGGGTTGTGTCTTCAACCTTGTCGTTCAGGGCGTTGGGGCGGCGTCCGCGTGCTCCTGTGCCACAAGGGGAAGGGCAGCAGCGTGAGAGGAGGCTCCCATGCCAAGGATTGGAGGAGGTGGTGGCGGCTCACCGTGGCAACTCCGGCTTCCAATTGGCGGCGGCCGGTGGCTCGGATGCGGGCAGGACTTGGCGTAGAGGCTAAAGAGGAGGGCGAGGGTCTTTGCTGGCCATTTATAGGCAATGGGAGGCTTGGGTGGCCAGGGAAATGGAGGAGAGGAGGAGACGACCATTAATGGCATCTGTTTCGCGGAGGAAGAGGAAGAGGAGGCGAGTGGAGGAGGGGCTTGAAGTGCATTACTGCGCATTGAAGTCGGGCGCTGGTGGGGGAGAAAGGAAGGGCAAGGGCCGTGGGGGAGAAGGGGAGCAGCGCGAGGGAGAGCAGGCGCTCGGGCTCGGTTTGGTGGGGAGAGAGGGAGGCGGTGGGAGGAGGAAGAAGGAGATGACGGGTGGGGCCCTTTCATCAGTAAGAGGGAGAGGTGGGAAGGGGTGGAGGCGGCCTAGGCTGGCTGTTGGGCCAAAAGGGGAGAGAGCTCGGGCTGGGCAGAAAAAGGGAGAGGGGAAAAGGAAAGAAATTTGGGAATTGATTTGAGAGTTTGAGGGAGATTAGAATAGAAAATTTGAATTGGGATTTGATTTTGGAGTTTGATTTGGGATTGGAGATTATTTTGGGATCAAGCACAACCAAAACAAACAATGCAAAGAGCATGAATGCAACAAACTTATTTACTTTTGAAAAACAAACAACTGTTTTTCCTATACTAAATTTCCTGTCAACAAAATAAATGTTGGATAAATTTTAAAATTATGAGAAAAACATTGTTTAATTGTTCTTCCTATTCACATCCTGAAATTCAAAACTTAAGGGTGTGACAATGTGTCACATTTTTCTAGATTTATTCTAGGATTTAACTGTCGCTATTCTTTCAGTGGTAGGAGATGTGTCCGTCGATAGCGATGCGCCTGTGGTGATTTTTCGTCAATTTCAAGGTCGGAACAACCGGCTCAATCTCTCGTAGGTGCTCATAGGTGTAGGGTTTGCGTGCGTGTATTTATAGGGGTGAGTGAGCGTCAGCGTTTGTACTGGTCTTTTGCCAAAAAAAAACTATTAGGTTCATGGTACCATATACCGACCACGTGTGAAAAGAAGCATGGCATAAGGTCCAACTTATAGAGAATATGTGGAACTAAGCGTAGCTTAGTTAGTTAGGTTCTTTGTGGTGGAACCTGGTTACTTGAGTACGGGTGTCACATTTTTCTGGATATATTTCAGGATTTAACCGGCGCTATTCTTTCAGTGGTAGGCAACGTGCCCGTCGATAGCGAGGCGCCTGTGGTGACTTCCTCAATCTCAAGATCGGAACAGCCGACCCAGTCTCTCGGAGGTGCTCATAGGGGTAGGATTTATGTGCTTGTATTCATAGGGGTGATTGTATATGCGTGTGTGAGTATCTGCGTCTGTAATGGTCTTTCGAAAAAAAAAACTTATAGAGAAATCTTGAAAAGGAAAGGCCATCCATAGGTGGTCAAATCGCATCGTTGCCTACCTCGGGTTTTGGTAAATTCCAATCAATTAACAATAGCTATTTATCGTCACCACTTCGTTGCAGTTGTGTCTAGAGGCAAAGCCAATACGTTTCCCAAACAAGATCTAACAAAAAGTTGATGCTTATCAAACACTATCTCATTTGCCGCAAGCCGTCTGGCCTTAGAAATAGCTGTTGCCCCTGTTAAGACCATTGAATTGTGAGCCACGGTAATTGGGCATAATGACCATCAAAGCGGAGGTGTTTAATTGTTTCATGTCACGTAAATATATTATTTTGTTTATATATCGAACCACCCTATTAGAATCTTTCTATTACTCATCAATACATTCTAATATTCCTTCTTCCTCAATTACAAAATCGACATTTTAATCCAATTGTTGTCTCTCCCCTCTTTTATCTCTTTGCCACATTAGATTTTGATGTCTTGGCTTGGATACATGCCTCAACTATGCCCGCCATCAGAGAAAATGAAACATATACCCTCATCATTAGGTTTTTTTAAATCTACGGCATGCAAGTTAACCATGTGTTGTCATTCTTAATTCTGCAGGTGAATTTTTGGTGTTTTGAGTTTTGAGACTCGGAAGTGCAGTGCAGGAGCAGTAGTAGCCCAATACTGCCCAAATACAATGATATTTTATTTCTTCATGCCACCATAGTTTGAGATCATAACGCTAGAGAAGTTCATATTGTAAATAATTATGAGCGCATGTAACGTGCATCTAGTATAGAGGATGTGTCAAAACAATTGATCCCGAAACTTGGTGCTAGCAGGGGGCTAAAGCCCCCTCCCCTTGCCTAGCTCTTGGTGTGAAGGTTTAGGTTTGTCCAATGTTATGAGAAGACGCAGACATGGAGGAAGGTTTGGGCGTTGACCAGCCAACAATGACAGTGGGTAATAGGCAGGGTCACAATTGGGCTAGGAATTTGGGGGTGGAGATTTACTATGGGCACGTCAGGATCTAGTGTTGGCTGGGTAGGGGAGGCGACGGGAGTAGAGAATGTGGGTGGGATTTGGGGTACGACCGGTCGGGGTCGCCATGTTAGAGCATCTCCAGCAGATTACTTATCCCTCTCTTCAATACCAAAAAATAGTCCTTTTGGTAATGGAGATGTTCCAGCAGATTACCAATCTAATCTCTAATACCAAAATATTTTTTGTGATTACCAAAACACACCTCTCTCTTACTCAAATAGAGGGGATTCATCTCAATCCCATATCCACTAAAGTGGTTTTGGTAATCTGCTGCAACATTGGTTACCAAAACCACAAAAAGAGGTATAGGTAAGGAAGAAAAAGACTATATAGGGTATGATGTTTTGGTAATCTGCTGAGATGCTCTTAGTCTCTATGCTTGTTCCGCAACTGAGCCATGACCTTCAACCTCAACACCATTGCAAATTCTATTCATGTGACACCGCCTAGGCTGATTCCACATGACCCAGTTTTCTTTATAGATCTATGACATGAGAATGCTTGGATATTGACAAGTTTGGTGGTACATGATATAGTATATACTATACAGCGAACACGTGTCATTCATCAGTGCCGTGACACGTAAAGTTGCCTTTCTATATGCGCCCACGTGCGCCTCGTCCCTGCTGCTAACAAAAATAGGCCTCGGCGCGGTCGGGCCGGCGGGGCGCACCGCGCGCACAAGAAAACGAGTTGGATCGCGCGCTTGCATGCCCCCGGGGGCACGATCCATCGATCCAGCAGTTAAAACGGGCGGGGCGCCTCCTTTCCCGCGGAAATAGGGGAGCTCCCACCGCTCGCCACCACTAATCTTTCATCGTTCTCCTCCCTCCCCGCGGCCGGGGCACCCACGCCGCTGCTGCTGTTCTCCCGCGCCCTCCGCCCCTTCTCGCTCGTAGGTGCCGCCGGAGCTTGCTTTTGGGGAGGTAATTGATGATCGAGCTTCATTTTCATTGTCGTCCATCATGTCCGCGTCTCTTCTTGATCCTCGATCCTGCTTGTTGTTGCCGATCTTTCTTCTTCTTTAGCAAATCGAATAGTTTGTGCTGTCCCTACCTTGTAATTGATAAGAGAATGTGATCGCCCGTGCTGTGACGCTGGCGCGGCGATAATGTCGGATCCAGGTCGTGCGGCATGATCTGCTGACCGCCCCCAAATCAACCCCGCGCATCGTCGTCGTCCAGCCCGGCGAGGAGGAGCAGGAGGAGGAGAGGGACCGGAGATGTCTTGCTGCGGAGGCGCCGAGGAGGACAGCTACGGCCCGCCGGCCAACCAGGCGGCTCCGCCACCCAATGCCAGCGCCCCCGGTACGGAGCACGACATCATCGCGTCGCCGATGATCTGAACCACCATCTCCACACACCTTTGTTTAATCCCATGGCGCGCGTACGTGCGTGCAGGCAACAGAGGCGGGCCGAGGGGCCCGGGCGCGTCCAGGCCCGGGGGCCCCGCCAAGCCCGTCAGCATCGACGTGCCCGCCATACCCTTCGACGAGCTCAAGAAGATCACCAACAACTTCAGCGACCGCGCCCTCATCGGCGAGGGCTCCTACGGCCGCGTCTACAACGCCACGCTCAGCGACGGCCGCGCCGCCGTCATCAAGAAGCTCGACCCCAGCGCCTCGCAGGACTCCGACTCCGACTTCGCCGCGCAGGTACCTGCCTGTAGCACCTCATCATCATCATCTTCCCTTCCGGCGACGCAATTAAGAGCCTCCCTAACTGACGCTGCCTGTACCGTTGCTCGCCTCGATTGCCGCCATAGATAGCGATGGTCTCCAAGCTCAAGAACGAGTACTTCCTCGAGCTCGTCGGGTACTGCTTGGAGGATGGCAACCGGATGTTGGCCTATCAGTTTGCCACCATGGGTTCTTTGCATAACATACTACACGGTGCACCATCGTCCCCTCCAATTTCACTTAGCTTTGCTCTCTGATCTGATATGCTGTGACAGCAACAAGCACCTGGAGAAGTTTACAGGTTGGTTGATTCTATGGCAACGCATGGTGCAGGGAAGAAGGGAGTTCAGGGTGCCGAACCCGGCCCGGTCCTGAACTGGGCTCAGCGAGTGAAGATAGCTTACGGAGCGGCGAGAGGGCTGGAGTACCTCCACGAGAAAGTCCAGCCGTCGATTGTTCATCGAGATATTCGGTCCAGCAATGTTCTTATATTCGACGAGTTCAGCTCCAAGATTGCTGATTTCAACCTGACCAACCAGGGGACCGACACCGCCGCCCGGTTGCACTCCACTCGTGTGCTAGGAACGTTTGGATACCATGCCCCAGAGTAAGATGAAGAACGAGTTGGCATTGTGCAGCCACATTTTTGCTCTTGTAGCATTGACCTTACTGTGCTCAAATTGGTATCTGAATCGTTTTGTCAGATACGCTATGACGGGCCAAATCAACCAAAAGAGTGACGTCTACAGTTTTGGTGTGATTCTTCTAGAGCTACTGACCGGAAGAAAACCGGTGGATCACACCATGCCAAAAGGGCAGCAAAGTCTTGTTACTTGGGTAATATCTTTTATTTGTTCATCCCCTGCTTAAAACTCATATGCAAATGTCAATCACCTGACAGCAAATGCTACAATTATGCGTGAGTAGGCCACTCCAAGGTTGAGCGAAGATAAAGTGAAGCAGTGTGTTGATCCAAAGCTCAACAGCGATTACCCTCCGAAAGCTGTTGCAAAGGTACACAAGAAAAAGTACTCAACCGTGGTCATCTATTTTAAGGAATGTTTTGCCAGATATGCTACAGGGACTCACTGATGCTTTTCATTTTTCAGCTGGCGGCAGTTGCAGCATTGTGTGTTCAGTATGAATCTGACTTCCGACCAAACATGACCATCGTCGTGAAGGCAATCCAGCCTCTTCTAAATGCTCCTAAACCAGCCGCTCCAGCAGCGCCACAATCCTGATCGATCAGATGAGAGTATTAGCCTGCACATTGCTGATTCCTGAACTCGATTCCCCTCTGTTTCTGATAGCAAATGTATGTTGAAGGAACCACGCATCCTTGCTCCATCAAATCTAGCGCTTATGCTTCTGTAAAAAAACTACTAATCTGCCAGTACTGCAGGATACATATAGGGGAATTTTGTAAAATGTTAATCTGGTACGCTGAATTCTTGTGTTTTTTGAATGCCTCGTGAGTTTGTGCATAACATGTGCATTTTTTGCAAGTCGGTGCTGTTTCCAGCTAGAAACATTGGTAAGACCTCCAAATCCTTTTCATCACATAGAATACTGAACATGAGCCTGCTTAGTACAAACTGGTGTTGCAAATAATATGCGCAATTATTTTGTCACACTAACAACTTGATATGTGCAACTGTTCTTTCCTGCTAAAAAACTTGACAAGCACTGGACAATACACACCTTGATACGACACCTTCTAAGTGTGACAACAGGAATACAGCCACAGATACAAGAATGAAACTGAATCACACCTTGATACGACACCTTCTAAGTGTGACCACGGGGAGGAATGCAAAAGCCTGCAATGTTTCCAGATGAAATACGTACAGCCACAGAAACAAGAATGAAACTGAATCAGAGCGAGCCATTTGACCAGTTTTCATAATATAATTGCTAGGACCTATTACGAAGTAGAAACAATAGTCAGAAGGAACAAATTAAACTCTGGTCATTTCACAACTTGCTTATGCCTAAACAGAAACTCTAGTTTGCACCTGGAAAATAACTACAGTGGACCATGTGTGGCCTCAAAACTTAGGACAGTTATTTGCTGTTTGCCCCTAGTGCATTGCACATGTGACCAAATTACAGATACAACCAATGAGTAAGGCTCATGTTTACACTACAAAAAGGCTGAGGATCAATGTTTGAGCATTTTCTGTTGGCAGTCCAAGAAAATCGCCTGCCACTAGCATTTCTGCACTGCAACAGAATAAGAGGGAAGTACAACCAGGTCAGAAAAATGGTGAAAAGGATAAAAATACACAGAAAGCTTTGATTTAAAAAATGTGAGCTAAATTTTAAAAGTAAGACATGCTGTATTGAAGGTTGCCCCTACATCTAACAGGATTGACACACTGATTTGTTACTTGTTTCATTACTGATTACCCTGAAACTTTAGAGATGTCTCGAACCACTTTGGATAATAACAGTGGAGGTGAACATACCATGCCCTTACCTCGATACTCGATAGTAACAATCAATAAATAAAACAAAAAGGTTCAGGCTAGCTCCTAGGAACTTTCACAGCACATAATAGATATCAAGGGCTGTTTTGCTCTATGCCAGTTGATACACAGTGTCATTATGTTTCAGAGCAAGAGAAGCTGAATCTGATAATTTCAATATGCTTTCCATTCCAAGCAAGAAGAGCAGCCACTGAGAGGTTTTGTATCACACTTCAGGCTATTGGCTAATTTCCATAGCTCCTGAAACACCATGGGACATGGAGAAATCTGGATGACTCATATTTATTCAATTGAGAATTTTATACATAATGCAATCTAGCTTTGGATCTCTGGTCCCAAGCAATAGCTAGTTGTGAAATGTCTTAACTCAATTCACAATTAAACATGAGCCAGCCAACTTTCTAGTTTTGCATAGGTACCAACCATGCCAAAAATGATGACATGCACAAGAAATAAATTAAAATGATGCCAGAAATTTCCAAGTCATTTGAAAAATGGAGTAGGCTTTATGCTGCAAATTTGTCAGAAGGCACTCACATGTTAATAAGAAAGTGGAACCAGTTAAGATATCACAATTGTACTGTCAAGAAAGTCCCCTGCCGAAGATGTGCAAACACATGATCTCATGTTTATGTACAGCAACTTATCATCCCTAAGTTTGTGTAGGTCCATCTAGCATCTTAACGGCTCCTTTCTTCATAAGTTTCTTATTAACGACTCCTTTAGAGCACAATTCACCCAGCAATTCTCTTGCCTCCTTTGCCAAGCCTTCATAAGCCAAGCCTTCAATCAGTATGGTGTAAGTTGATTCATTTGGCATACAGCCATTTGATATCATGTAAGCAAACAGGTCAATAGCATTGTGCGTTTCACGCCTTTTGCAGAGCCCAAGAAGAATAGCATTGTACAGCACTGCATTGGGCCTTATGCCCATATCTTGCACCTTACAGAATGTCGTGATCGCCTCCTCAATTCTATCTTCTCTACAGAGACCAGAAGCTATTGTTGAATAAGTAATGATGTCTGGTTGGAGCCCTTTGCCGATCATCTCATTCAATAGTTCTAGTGCTTCTTTTGTTTTGCCAGCTTTAGTAAGGCCATCAATGACCGTGTTGTAACTAATCAAAACCGGGCTACAGCCTTTGTCCTTGAGTTGATGAAGCAATTCAATAGCAACATCAACTTCCCCATTGCGGCAGAGAGCAGTAAGCAGAGTGTTGTACGAAACGATATCCGGGTAACAGCCCCTGGACACCATTAGTTCCACAAATGCCATTGCTTTATCCATCTTCTTTTGCTTGCAGAATGCATGAAGAAGTGGGTTGTAACTCAATGAATTAGGTGTGCATCCATACTTGGGGATCTGCTCAAGAACTTCCATTGCGGGCTCAACCAATCCTCTACGGCACAAGAAACTGATGAGCATATTGAATGTTACCACGTTTGGAGGGCAACCCTTCTGGGCCATCTCAGCCATGAGCTCCTCAGCATCTTCCCACCGTTCTGCCGTGAATAAGCCGATAGGTAAATTTCCTTTATGGAATTCATCAAACAGACATATTAGATCAGATTTAATTAGCTCCCAGAAATTTTGGTAGAATTCAGCTGGGAAACCATCTGGTCCTGGTGCCTTATTATGTTCCATTTGGAAAATTGCCTCTTTTATCTCCTCTTCTAAAA
>CM014270.1:53113310-53130024 GCA_004135705.1 Alloteropsis semialata | reverse complement strand
CGGGAGATGGGCGGACGGCGCGGCGGCGCAAGCCGTCGACCAGGGCAGCGGCGGAGGCGGCAGGTGCAGTGGCGGAAGGGTTCTTCGGGAGGAAGAAGAAGAACAGTGTTATGTGCTTCAATGGGCTTTATATCTATGTTGGTTTACTAGCTTCCGGTAGCCAGATAGGAGCCCCCGGAGATTGCCACACGAATGGGTGTGCCATTCTTTCCTCTCAAATTGAGCATGCTCTTGCTCAAAAATACTTTCTATTTTTATAAAAAAGTAACAATGTGCTGTTTTATATTGAATTTTCTTCTTTTCACCTAGGGATGTGCAACTTGCAAGGGATGGGCATTTATCGCCCAATTGACAGATTTGCAGATTTGCAACCATCCATGAGATAGTAGTTATGTAAACTCCATATACTTATAATGCTATGTAGCCATACTTGCAATACTAGTTATACATACTAATGCTAGTCACTTAGTCCGTAACCAGTAAGCCAGGTACAAAAACATTCTCAAGACAAATAATTGGAATTTGAGCTTTCCAATATTTTATGGCAATTTTAGCATCTTTTTGTTTCATATGTATTCTGCTATACTTTTAGGAATAGATGCAGGTTGCATCGATCTCCGCTTCATGATTATTTCTCATTAGTTTCAAATATTGCATCACATGACCATCTTGAGTGACATGGTAAAAATAGGTGTTGAGTTAATATGAATAAATACTAAATATTTATATATTATTTTTTTCTGACCTTCAATCTTGCATGAAACATCTCAGTCATATAGAAGCATTGCAATCAAGTTCTAAACATGCAACTAGACCTGCTGGATGCCAAGAAAAACACCACCTAACAGCTATGACCAATCATGTGCATACATAGCCCAAGAAAAATATCTCCCATAAACATGATAAGTACCAACAAGATATAAATATATTTTTCTTCCATCTAGTCTCATCGTGTTATTCACTTCTATTATATGATAGTTGTAGCAACACACAACCAAAACAACTTCATCTTTAGTTTCCTTTTCTCCAAGACCTCAATCAATTAGAGCTTTCAACCATAGGAATCTACATGTTTCTTTGAATCAAGCACAAGTATATCACATGCCTCTTGTTTGTAACCTAGAAAATGGCTTAAATAGGTTTAGCGCAGAAGTGGCGTGTTGTACTACATAGCATACTCCCTTACACCCTACAACCCCCTTCGAAAAATTGTCATTCTGTGATGCAAAATTTATCCACATGTCATTCCATCATATAGTATGAAAATTATATGGTAGAGAAAATTATCTATTCGGGGTTAGCTTTGAGCAGGACAACCATAGTAGAATCAGGGAAATGATTCTAGATGTGTAGATCAATAGAAAAAAACTCATCATCCAAATTATATGTGAAATCGTTAAATCATCGTACATCTTACTCACAATCGGTATGAAACTCCCCATATGATCTAGAACTCTTCACATGGAAAAAAAAACTACAGAGATATCATGGCAACATATTTCTTAAAAACAATCTTATCAAGGATTGGATCTGTTTGTCAGGCTAGATATGCTGTGAAATGCATTTAGTAAAATTTTTTTGCCTGACAAATTGTACTAATAGTATGTTGAAGCTGTGGAATGATGTTTGTTGGTGAGTAATTAAGATCCCATTTGAAAGATTAATCAATGTTACTTTCTTGTTTTTAACTTGTTTGTTACTCTATAACTTCAGGAACAAGCCTGTAGTAGGTAGTTTGATGGATATTCTTGGTCGGTAAATAAAGATACTAGGGAATTGACCTAAACCTACGACATTGGATAAGTTTATAGCTTCACACATTGAAAGAGGATGTTGTATTAACACAAAAAAAGCATGTACTTGACATTTAAGAAAAGCAAAAATAGAAAAAAAATCAAAACAACTCCATTGATTGAATGTCAAATCCTTCAGCCCTTCTTTTTTCTCAACTTTAAAACTCTCTTGATTGAACTGATTGAGAGTCATATTTTTTCATTGCATTTTCTTGTTTTCAACGGAAGTGAGAAATACATAATTAATATAGTGATGATTTTACGAATATTGAAATGGTAATTAAACTGATTGAGAGTCATATTTTTTATTGCATTTTTTCAACGGAAGTGTGAAATGCGTAATTAATATAGTGTGATGATTCCACGAATGTTAAAAAGGTAGGGGTAAAGGACCTTATGGAACTGCAATCGTGGCTTCCAATTGGGAAAGGATGCGGGCCTGACAATCACTTGGCTCTAGTAAAGGAAACTAATATGTCTCACATCATTGCTCGAAGATTAAAAAAATGGCAAGTTAGCTAAGTTGGTTAGAGAAAAGGACTGAAAATTTGTGTATCAAACTAACCATGTAAGTTACTATTCTGAATGAAATTAACAAATGAAATTTCTAGATATAAGTGTATTAATCATATTGGTGTAATCTCAATCTTCTGAAAGTTTTTTTTTAGCAGCAATCTTCTGAAAGTTTCCGCGCCTCTATTTCTGCAAGATCTAGCAACCGCTCACATTGTCAGGTATAGAGAACGTCAAATATATATGTTAAACAAAATATTACATGAAACGACCTGGTCACATTTATAGACCAATTAAAAAAATTATATATAGACATACTATGAATAGTAAGGATTCATTTTGTTTTACCATAGTTAGGACTGCTGGTAGCACTATAAGAGAAATAATCTTAAAATGGGTACAAATGAGTCATTAATTTGGAATTCTAAGGCACAAATAAAGCAGCAATTTGAAATTTGGAGGTTGAACAATCTCAGATTGTACTATGCAACAACCCATCGAGCAAGGATTTGGCGCATTAACTAAACAAGAAGACAGCAACCTGGGTAGAGGGCAGTCATGATGGCTTCCTGGCCACTTGTTAAGCATAGGGTTTGGTGACTACTTGAGTAGAGGGCAGTCATGATAGTTGTAACAACGTAATATACAATTAGACTTTTGGTGACATGTATACTTAAATCATCACAGAACCTACTTACAATAATTTGTATTTTTAACCAATACGTGGTGATAGTAGTGCTAAACTTATCACCAAAAGAATATTTAGTGGCTCTCCTCTTTTACAAGTCACTCAAAAAATCTTGGCGATAGTATTTTAGGGATGTTAATGTTTTTCCATCCTTGGGCTACTCTCTATTTGCCACCCTTATGGAAACTCCTACATTTTTGCCACATGAAAGAGAAAATTCTTACAAATTTCCTAAATTTGCTAATGTGGCATGCCAGCTTGGTCTGCCAACTTGCCCGAGACACGCAAAAAGATCTCTCTGCCCCCATGTTTCGCTTCACCTCAGCTTCCCAGCATGTGGGATGCCACGATAGACACCGGTTGCCATCGTGCTAGCTGAGCATCATCTGCTTGTGGAGTCTCTAGTGCCAACCTCCTACATGAATGAATAAATGATGAGGTCATGCAATACTACAAAAAATGCATGCATATAAGCAAGGAGACTAAGAGCATCTCTAGCAGATTGCTCATATCCATCCCTAATACAAAATATGTACCATTTGAAAAATCTTAGAGATATAAATCCAATCCAGCAGACTACCAATATCTTCCTCAATATCAGAATATTTTTTCGCAACTACGAACAACTTAGCTCCTGGTATTGGAGATGCAATCATCTCTCTATAAACTACTGGTATTGGAGATTGGTTTTTGGTAGTCTATTACAATGATGGTCACAAAAACGCAAAAGTTCATCGCACCCTATTCTTACCACTTACAAGGGGGCAAATCAGACCACTTCATTAATTCCTACTGCCCCGAGATCAACCCACACCAACTATTTGCATCGGATTCAGCTATAATTCACAAAAACCAAAAGAAGGCACCATTATAAACCCAAACCGACGTAGCCTACTACATCTTAGATACACCACCCGATCATGTTGAACAATGAAGAAAAACGAATGAATTTGGTGTTACCTTCCTCTCGGTGTCGTGTCAAACTTGTCCTGGGGGTGAATCACTTCGCCGTCGCCAAATCTTTCGCCACCGAGCTGCGGGTGTGGGATGCGGAGGTAGCGGAGAAGGGAAACAAATGGGCTAGGTCAAGCTAGACTTGGGCTAGGAGGCTGAGGTAAAGGAAAACATGAGGGCAGAGAGGTCCTTTCACATGCCTCATACACGCTGGCAAGCCGAGTTGTCATGCAATGTTAGCGAATTTGGCAAATTTGTAAGAATCTTTTTCTTTAATGTGGTAAATATATAGGAGTTTTTGTAAAGATGGCAAACGGAGAGTTGCAATTGTGAGGGTGGCAAAAAAATAAATATCACATGAGATTAATGGCAGTCACCAAATATGTGGGGCACAATCACCAAAAGACCATTTTATAGTATTGGTCCAGTCATGTCAGGGTTGTTGCGGCTATTGTGCGATGCGATGACGCACAAATCTGAGGGATCCGAGGGCAATTCAGTCTCCGTGATCAAGTGGAAGCACACAAAACTATTCATGTTCCACTCAAAATCCAGAAACATAATACCACGGGTCCATCGTGTATATACGCTATAAGCTAAATATCTCGTCTTCGATATAGTGGCTGTTGACGCTTTTTCTGGCCAACACACCGAGATATGCGCTAGAACGCGCGGATCCGCAACGGATCGATCACCTGCAACACACCCAGCCAAAACCGGTAAAACCGGTTTGGAAAACCGGTGAAATCGGTTTTCTAGGGTTTGCTGCGTCGACCTACGAACGCCGGCCCGGGAGGGACTCCGTCAGGGCTGGCGCACCTAGGGTTGTTCTGAGATCGGCAGGCCACTCAGAACGTCGTCAAACGCCGTAGAGACGAAGCACGAACAGCAGGAGGGGTTGGAAAAGTTAGGGTTTGGAAGGGATAAAAAGTAAAGGTAATTTGTATTTGATCGATTGGATAAACCCTCAATCGGCCATGGCCCTTTATATTTATAGGGTGGGGAGGTCTTGCCCCGCAAGAAAAGTCCTATTACAACTCGGATCTACAAATAGAGTCCAAACCTACTAGGACTCGATGAAAACCGGTTCCACCGGTTCCCTAAACCGGTTCCACCGGTTTGCCCTGTCGGACAGGCAACAGGAACCCAAACCGGTTCCACCGGTCTCTGAATCCGGTCCCACCGGTTCTTGCCATCATGCTGTCTTGTGCCAATTTTGATCGTCAACATATGCCCCCCTGTTTTTTGGTAAAGCTTGCGTACCAGAAAACATTTTAGCACAAGAAAATACTCTTGAGGGCGATGTTTAAACAGAATCCATCGGCCCTTTTTATTCTAAGGGCGATATTAAAACTATCGGCCATCTCTTGCAAAATCTTCAATTGGTTTTATCGTGACACAGAATAAAACCATTTCGTGTAGACTGTATAAACCCACAATGTGAAATGTCTACACCTGTTAAGCATTTAAAGTCACCGTTCACACCTTTAATAGAACCATCAGCTGTAATATAAGCCGATGTATCACTATGCACAATCTCTAGCTTATCGCCTATCCATTGTATTAAGAATTGATGCAAGCTAGAAGGTACACATTGGTTCGCATGTATCCAATCACGCCCCAAAATCAAACTGAATTTACCTTGGGTCTCAACAACGAAGAACGCAGCAACCAATGTCTTGCTTCCAATAGTGAGATTCATAGAAACGATTCCTTTAGCACTTATAGGATCATCTCCTCCTACACCACTTAAAGCCATATCAGTTTGGATCAACTCATCATCTGAACATCCCAATTTCTTGAACAAAGTATAAGGCATTAAATTAACAACTGCTCCACTATCAACCAGCATGCGAGAAATTGGCCTCCCTTTGATATAACCTTTCATGTATAGAGCTTTCAGATAATCATCACTATCTTTGGGCTTCTGAAAAATAGCTTCTTGTGGCCCAAAATTGAAATAAGCCATCCCCTCCTCCGAAGGCAAGTGCACCACATCAAGATTAATATCCATATGCTCAGAGGATAGCTCATAATCCAAAAATTGTTCATCGTCCTTATTCTGGGAACCCGATGACAACTTCTTATCATAATGAATTGAATCAGGAGCAAAAATATTAGAAATCAGAGGAACCTGTATTGTGTCAACCAAATCTCCTTGAGCCATCGTGGAAACCGGTTCTACCGGATTTGAAACCGGTTCCACCGGTTTTGCTGCTGAGCAAACACCAGGCTTGATCTTCCACTCCTTCCGAGGAATTATTGGTCTATCCTTATTCAAGTTTTCATTCTTCTGTTTCTCCAATTTCTTCTCCTTATTCTCCTGAAATCGAAGCCGCTGCAGTTTTCTCTTTTGTGTGCGAGTTAAACCTGGAGGACACCATCTTGGCAAGAAATATTTAGAAGTATCATAATCAATTTCATTGTTCTTACCATGAACAGCAGCAACATTCTCTTGGACCGACGTTTCAACCTTATCATCATTTACAATTGGTATTTTGCCGTCGTTCTTTGAAATCACATCATTGCCTCCAACTTGTGTGACATCATTATCAGTAATCTTTTCTAGACCATCATCCACTTTTTGCATCTCTACTTTCTTCTTCTTGACATGATAGATCCGTTTTGGAGGAGCTGCCTGTTTTCCCTGGGAAAACCGGTGCAACCGGTTTGGCAATCCGGTGCCACCGGATTTGCTCTGCTGGCCTTGACCAGATTGACAGGATGTCAAACGGTTATGTTTAGAATGCAACATCCCGTCATAAATTGACTTGGTAAATGCATCACATCCTATATAAAAAGGTGAATACAACATAGGATGATATGGCCACCACGTATTATTAAAATCACATGCCGGATATGGAAAATTAGAAGAAGTTGGAGGAATCCATGACATGTCTTGATGTGAATCATGAAGAGGATGCAATTTGAAAAAATCACCCCGCTGCACATCTCCTTTCTGAGATGAAGCATGTCTCTCATGACGCATAGATGACCATGTTCCCTTTTTTACCGGCCGATCACTCGTAACGGCCTTTTGATTTTTATATTTGGACAATAGCTGATCAAAGGTTAATTTCTTCTTTTCATATTTTCCCTGATCTTTCTCTAAGCCTAATTTTGAAATTCCAATCTCGGGCCGCTTTGGTTTAACCGCTTTGGAATAGTGCTGTCCAAAACCGGTAATACCGGTTTCAAGAACCGGTGAAACCGATTTTGTCTGCACAGCAGACTCAAACGGTTTTTGCGAGGATGCTTGCCCCCCGAGTTCAGAAGTCCTTGCAGTGATCTTGAAAATTTCTCTACCATCAGGAGTCTTTTCAGACACTACATCTCCGATCACCTGTTTTCCTTTCAAATTTTTAGACTTCTCACCGATGACGACATTTTTTCCCTTGGTTGATTTAGCTAGATGTGGCCGAACCAATACCTTGGGTTGCTGTACATCAATGGTGTTGACAGAAAGAGAAACATTATCCGCTGGCATTTCATGATAATCCAATCGTCCTTGATTTATGGCCGATTGTACTTGCCGACGGAAAATATTGCAATCAACAGTGGCATGCAAAAAAGAATTATGAAGTTTACAATATGCACGCCCTTTCAATTCTTCAGGTGGAGGTATAATGTGAGACATCTTGATGTTTCCATGTTTTAACAATTCATCAAATATACGATCACATTTAGAAGCATCAAAGCTAAATCTCATTTGTTCTTGCCGATCCTTAGAAATCAGCTTAAGAGATGGACATGTATATGCTTTATCTTCTGAAGGCCAAACTAATTCAGCAACATAATCACCTTTTCTCTCATCGTCCAAACTATTGTTTTTCTCATGTAAACAAGACTGATGAGTTCTATAGACATCTTTATTGATTTGTAATTCTACACCATATGCCCTTACTAAAACTTGGTTAACTGAATAAAAATCAAAGCCTTCAAGTTTTTCTTTAATAATAGATCTCAAACCATCAACAGCAATACGAGCAAGATCTTTATCAGAAATTGACAGATCATAACAACGGTTTTTTATTTCTTTGAATCTCCTAATATATTCAGAAACAGATTCATTCTCTTGTTGTCTAACCGATGTTAAATCTGTCAATTTTAATTCTGGATGCATTGTAGCAACATGTGGTACCGACTGAGTAACATGAGGCATATAATTTAATGGGACACAATGCATTAATTCAGATTGTCCAGGAGATACCATCCAAAAACCGGTGGTACCGGCTTCAAGAACCGGTGGTACCGGTTTTGCTGTATCCGGCAATTGAACTGATTTTGGCACCGTTTGCTCTGGAGAAAAGTTTATCGGCATATTATACCGTAAATTTTCAGAAAATTCCTCTAGTACAGCCGATGAACTAGTCTGAATTTTCTCATGTTGCTCAATATGAGGAATATCATAAGGAATAATATTACTAACACAATTCCCCTTTTTTAACTGATCCAATCTTTTTGATAATGCAGACAAAAGATCTAACCTTTTTTTATGTGCAGAATCAAAAGTAACCGTAAGTTGATCAATCGGAGTAGACGGTGAATTGCTTACAGTGGGTATTACCTCAATCTTCCGATTATCAATCTTGAACGCGGGCATCACAAAATCTTGTGTTCTTGATACTGTGCCCTGGTGATCTTTCTTCAGCCCCATCAGAAATTGATTCTTGAAAAATTCTTGAGCTGCTTCAAACTTCTGACGCTCCTCTTCGTCAAGCTCCTCTATGGAGAGCTTCAAATCTGAAATAGAGCTCATCTGGCTAGGGTTAGGTAGACCGGTTATAAAAACCAAGATCTCTTTCCCCAGCGGAGTCGCCAAAAATGTGTTGACGCTTTTTCTGGCCAACACACCGAGATATGCGCTAAAACGCGCGGATCCGCAACGGATCGATCACCTGCAACACACCCAGCCAAAACCGATTAAACCGGTTTGGGAAACCGGTGAAACCGGTTTTCTAGGGTTTGCTGCGTCGACCTACGAACGCCGGCCCGGGAGGGACCCCGTCAGGGCTGGCGCACCTAGGGTTGTTCTGAGATCGGCAGGCCACTCAGACGTCGTCAAAGCCGTAGAGACGAAGCACGAACAGCAGGAGAGGTTGGAAAAGTTAGGGTTTGGAAGGGATAAAAAGTAAAGGTAATTTGTATTTGATCGATTGGATAAACCCTCAATCGGCCATGGCCCTTTATATTTATAGGGTGGGGAGGTCTTGCCCCGCAAGAAAAGTCCTATTACAACTTGGATCTACAAATAGAGTCCAAACCTACTAGGACTCGGTGAAAACCGGTTCCACCGGTTCCCTAAACCGGTTCCACCGATTTACCCTGTCGGACAGGCAACAGGAACCCAAATCGGTTCCACCGGTCTCTGAATCCGGTCCCACCGGTTCTTGCCATCATGCTGTGCCAATTTTGATCGTTAACAGTGGCCATGGCCGGCGAGGTGGAAGTATCATCTCATAGTTTACAGAAGAAAAAAAAAAAGAAGTATCATCGATCTCCTTGAGTTTGTTAGAACAGTATCTAAAGCTTGCTAATGGCTTTCAGCTTCCGTTGTACCATAAATTTGTCCGTTGGGCCTTGGAAGCAGCCGCAGCCAGCAGGGCAGAGGAGCAGGAGGGCAAATCGCCGTCAGGACAGGGAGGGCGAACCCGCCAGTGCAGCAGCAGCCACTCATCCCCCTCTGACCCGACCAGCCCAGCATGACAGCGCAGCTACACAGCACGGCGCGTCGGGGGAGGACGGCGATGGCGACGGGCAAGCTGGAAACCAGAACCGCGTTGCGCTCATAACTCCATGCCCCACCGTCGTCCTCCCGGTCCTGCTGCTGCTCCAAGTCCAGTCCAGGCCGCCTCCAGAGCTCCAGCCCAGCCGATGCCTCCCCCATGGCGCCGCGAGGCAGCGAGTCCCCGTCCCCGCGCGCCCGCCGGGCCCTGACTGCCACCGCTCTACTCATCCCACTGCTCCTCTCTTCGCTTCCCCTGACCAACGCCGCCGCCGGCTCCCCGTCCCCGTCCCCGCCCCCAGCTCCCTCGCCGGCGCCGCTCCGCCACTCGCTCCCGCCGCACACCGCGCCCGGCGGCAGCAGCAAGCCCCACGCCGGCCCGCCGCGGCCGCCGGGGCCGCGCCGCCAGGCTCCGCGGCACCGTCCTTCTTCGCCGGCGAGGTCGTCGTGGTGGCAGCGGTTCAACTTCGGCGAGAGGTTCGGGATCGCGCTCGCCGGCGTGGCCGTCGCGATGCAGGTGGCGCTCGGCGCGTTCCTGTGCGTGCGCGCGCGGCAGCTGCGCCGAGCGGCGGGCCCGGGCAAGGCCGAGGAGCGCGAGGAGGAAGCGGCGGCGGCGGCGTCGTCGTCGGCAGCGCCGACGCCGGCGTAGCCGAGCGGCTCTCGCCGCCGCCGTCCGCATCCGATCGAGAGAGGGACCGAGCGGCCGTGCACCGCGTGTTCTCGCGGTGATTCATGCGCCCTGCGGCACCCCCACTGGAGGTGGAGGATAGATGGTGATGGTTCGTGCGCGGTCGCCGGTCGCGCAGCATGGTTGTTGGATCGACTGACGGGGAAACATCTCTTGCTGGGCTCTCTCTGTCTCTACTGTACAGTGTCTGTCGGTCTTTTAGATATGCGCTCAGATAGTCAGATGTACGGAAAGATAAACTGAACTGTTCTTCTTTCTCCTTTTACCCTACCCCCTCAAAGCTTCCTAGCTTCCCTGAAACTGGAGACGGTTTCAGTCGACGGTCATCGTCGACTGTCATCCACCGGCTTTCCTGGATTTCCATCCGGGCTCAGGGAAGCTCCGATCCTTCCATGAAAGGAAGGCCGACCCAACGATGACGGCGAGGAGACCGTAAGTGGCCAGAGGTGCAGGAACAGGCGAACAGCGGTTGCAACGACGACGGGGAGGCATGATGGAAAGAGCAGCCTAGCGAAGCCAGTTTGTCACAGTGTGAAGGGTAATTTGGTCATGATTGTATCAACAGTTGCATGGTTGTATCACGCTGACGCTGATTCATCTTTACCGCGACAAACGCGTCCGGCGGAAGTCAGGTCAGGTCCCACCACAAAATCGAAGCCCCTGCCAAGTGCCAAGCAAGTGCCAACTATCACTGTGCTCTACAAAATGACAATTTGGTCATGGACCGATGTCATCGGCCTTGACCCCGAGGGATGTCACAAAATCCGAATTATCAGTAGTTCAGTACCCATGTTCGCTAAAATGTTAGTATTTGTATCTGATTTTAATATCTAAAATGAATTCGAATCCATTCTTATTATTTTTCTCTACCTAAAAGTTATATATATTTCATTTAGAAAAGTTGTCTATATGAAAGTGGAGCAAGTATTAGAAAATTAAATTAAATTAATGAATGGAATCATTAAGGCATGTGCACGGTTTATTCACTTCGCAATAGAGTGCAGAGTTAGCTTATGTGTACAGCCTATTTCTATCACTATAACATATTCCTTCCGTGTCGAAATATTTGTCGCCGCCGACTTTCTCTAAAACGTGTGACTAGCTATAGCGCGAGCAAAATTTGAGCAATAGATAATCTACCTGGGATTCTTTTACTTTTGTCTCGCTTGGACTTGACGTTTAGGATTGAATTGGGACAAAAAAATGCACATCTGACCAAGATAGAAATACAATTGACTCATATAAAAATGTGTGGATTAGATTTAGCATTAAAAAGAGTATATCAAACTTATTACCATTGATGATTTTTCCCGGAAACGCACAGTTAGGTCATTATTAGAAATTAATAAAAGATGTATATAGTTTGATCTATATAAAACAAATTAGTAGACTCGGTCTTATTAATTAAGGAGGCAGAAACCAGCAGTTGGTTATCCAATAGGAGTATGAGGGATGGCACATGCCACCCTCTATCCCCATTTCACATCTAAAAAAGCTCAAAAAGGGTGCAATCAAGCTCTATGACTTACGACAAACACATATATAGGAGCTAAATATTTTTACAAAATGGCAGGCCCACAAAATATTTTTTGATTAGAAAACTTGCAAAAAGGTCACCATATTAGAAGCCCAATCAATAAATAAGAAAAATAAAATAAAATAAAATAAACTATTAAAAATGTTTTGTTTGGTATCCTCTTCTACCAAACTACATAATTTGTCCCTAATCTAGCAATTCTCAACTTCAGTGAGGCATGGGTGGTAGATGATATCACTACATAATGGCAATATTTGTGGCATGGTCCCTTTTAGCCCATTTGCTCTCCACAGGCCTAATGTCCTATGGATCCTCTAAAGAATGACAATATTTGTGTGTGTGGTGGGGGAGGGGGGCATGGCCCCTTTTAGGGCTTGGTTGGCAACAAGTGGATTAAAGAGAAATGAGGGGGACTAAAGGGAAAATTAGTTCATTTCTCTCTCAATTCCCTTCATTCCCTTACAATCTATCTCTATCCAAACAAGACCTTAGTCAATAAGCTCATGTGACACCTCAAGAGTCTACATGTGAGGTTTCGATAATTAGAAGAGCAAATTAAATGCAAAAGGGAAGTATCTCTCTTTTTCTCTCCCTCTCTATTTTCTCTCTCCTCTCACTCACCGCCGTTGCCAATGGCAGGCCTCCGCCAGCCAGTCGCACTAGCCCGACCAACCGCGAGCGGCGCATCGGATCCACATCGCCGCCGTCACATCCCCCGGCTCGCCCCTCCCCCCGTGCCATCTCACACACTCTCTCTCTCTCTCACGTGCGCGCGTGCTGTCGACAGTCGCACGCCGGTCGGACATCTAGCCGATGATGCCTGCCTGTCGAGACGCGCCAAGCCAATGCATGTGTGCGCCCTACCGTGCTGTGGGATCCCCAATCCTGCACTTGCTTGGCTCCGCCTTGTCCTGACCACGCCCGACCAAATCCACCGACGTCGATCGTCGAGCTTCAGCTTCGACCAAAATAGCCATGCAACCACCGCCCCTCCATCCAATTCCTCATGCCCACAACCTCCACATCACCCTGCTCCAGCCTCGATCCATCCCTTCACTTGTCCAAGCCAGACGTCGACGGAAATGCTGAGTTCGCCGGCCGCCGCTCTCACCCAAGCTCCCCTGCCCCTGCCTCGTCGTCGACGCGCACCTATGCGCCGTCCCATCATCCACTTCACCCTTATTGAGCATCCCCACAACCTCCCGATGCTCGCCGACCCCTTGCCTTGAACCGTCGCCGTCTGACCTCGCCAGAACGTGGCCGCACTGCCGTCCGCCGGCCATGGCCTTGCGCTCGCACGTTGCCGCGCTCTCGCATCACCGTAGTCCCCAAAACCTCGCCACCCTAGCCCGCCTGCACCCACAATACCGCAGCCACACCACCCCGCGCCGGGCTGAGCAGAGTAATATGCTTGATGTAATTTGTGTTCATATAAATATGTTTGTATGCTTTAAATACCATGTTGTGCTAATAAATTGGCTAGAAAAATAATAAAAGGTTTTAGGCTTGGAACAAAAGTGTGCATAAATCTTATTTGTTACATTAATCAGCATGGCCCCTTATAACACTAATACATCTCTTTAGATGAATTTGTGTTATTTGTGTTGTTGTGTGTTATTTATTTATTTAGTTAGTTAGTTATATGTGGTGTTTTATATTAAGAAATTAAAATAAGTATGATGCACAAACAAATCTAAGTAATGCCTTCTTTGAAACCTCCGATGACCACCTTAACTTTTTGAATCCAACACCCCACCAAACACACCCCACGTAGCTTCCTTAACGAGTTTCTAATGTGTTAGGAACTACTCGGTAAATGATTGTCCAAATGAATAAGTGAGTTATTGGAAGATAACTCACTTCCAATATCTTCCAATAAGATATTGGAAGTGAGTTATCTTCCAATAACTGTATTTAAAGCATACACCTCAGGCATAGACCTCACCTTCTTATGAGATTCACGGTTGCAAATATTCGGTAAACGATTGCCCTGTCAAACTGTATACTGTACTCGCCAAAGACTTAAACCCCGCTCTCTTAACGGAGTTGCTTGAACATTTAGAATCTGTATAATTGAGTTGCTACAAATAAAAGCCTAGTGGTTATGCTGGTAAAGACCCTATGAATCTTATACATGTGCATACGTGTAGATTTCACGCTAGCTGACGGAACCTACGAGCTGGTGGCCCAGGACTTGAACGAGCCATTGGAAGCCGTCGCTGCTCCAGCTTCGCTCCAAGAACAGGACCAAGTTCCAAAGAGAGCCGAGCGTTGTGCCGAAGGCAAGAGCCAGAACATGATCCTTATCTTTGGAAATATTATTGAATTACTTTGGTTATCTTGCTTGTGCATTTAAGTTTCAGGAGTTTTTTGAAATCCTAGATGCATGATCCATAGGTACCCAAGTTATTTTACTAGTATGAGTAGGGCGTTAACTTGCCATGCTAAAATAGGACTCGGTAGAAGTCGAGTGACTTCTTGTCACTCGTGAGATATAGGTTTCCCCATTATGTTGGAATCATGAGGAATTGGTGGACGAGTTTTATGCGATAACCCAAGATGGTTGATTGTCCCATCTACTGAACTAAACTTGGTTAAGGATGAACGTGTAGCAATGTTGGTCAAGCTTTTGAAAGCACTAGTCGTATGCGGGGAAATATGTTAATTGATAAACCGATGTATCAACCGAAACTGTCGTTTGACTTTTCTCCACTCCTTCGGATAATGGCGAAGATGGTGGATGTAGTAGTGGTCGCAGCACAGCTCTCTGCCTGGGGCATCTGGGCTGTGGGGCTTTGCACCTGGTTGAAGTGGCTCTGCGCAAACGTTACGGAAAGACGAGAAAGATTGTTGCGTGAGGACCGGGTGTCCCTCATGTCATGTCATGTATTCGGTTCAAAAAAGAATGATCTAACAGATAGGGCGGCACAAGCCCACAAAGGAAAAGCCCATCGACTGGGCCTGTTTAAGACTTGCTCGGAATAAAGCCCACCAAATGTTGGCTGTTTAAAGCCTTTCTAATAATACTACAAACAGCATTTGAATAGACATCAATGCACACGTATATTCCCTGTTTCTACTTCTATGATACCTACGAGAGACTACATATGAGATCAATATGTCACCACCGACGTCTTGTCAAGTTATGTAATTGTATAGTGGCTTTTTACTGTGAATTGTAGTGTATTTTCCTTTCTTTGCCTGAATTATTATGTAATACTTCTATTCAGTGGCGGACCAGACGAGTTTCCACGCCTAGGGCCAACTTTAAGCTATTTAAAGTAGTAGCGGTCTATCCAAAACTTAAATATGCAAATACGGTTTACTCCAATACACAATTCGGTAACACATTGTTTTCCAAGCAGTTTGGTACAGAGGTATAGAATAACCAAAAATACGATAATATGTACAAGATGAAGGTCTCATACTACCATAAATTCAACAAATAAAGTACCAAAAAATGACATAACATGCTCTGGTTTCAGGCTAAGGAAAGCAAATTCCTAGCCAAATATTGAATCACATTCACATGGCAACATACAAAAGTAACATCACGCAACCTAAGGATTGCCATAGTTTTCCTAAAAAACAAAAGCAGCAGCAGGGAGACTTTCCCAAAAATTAAGCCAATGCGCACTCCTCAATTACCCAGTCAGCTAGTCACACTTTCGTTATAGCTCTAGCATCTATGAATGTGGTCAGCAGTTACCTCCCAGTAACAGCAGCAAGCAAAGCAAATACTAGTAAAAAAGCAAAAGCACCTTCGGTGGTGGTCAGGCAAAACATCGAACATATGACGAGCACAGGAGATGGTACCATTGCTGCTCGCGCTCACGCTGGCATCGCAAGAACACAGATGCCCTGAGCTCGGGTGCTGTTGCCTGTTGGGGCATAGAGCGAGGGCATCTCCACGGCGGCCGACGACGCTAGAGAACAGCTCCGCAACGGCGTGGCTGAAGGGCGTCGGGACCAGTTTGTCAGGCCGCTCCGCCTCCGCAGACTCAGTGAGTCAGGGGCAGCCGCGCAGCAGGGCAGCCGGCAACTCGCCGGCGCGCCAGCCCCCAGCCTCCGGGCGCACGCGCGCCCAGCCACCCACGCGGGCAAGCCGCACGCGGCCACGGGCCCGTGCCGGGCGGCAGCTGGCCGCGGCCACCGGCCAGGCCCTGGCCGTGCTCGTCAGGGAGCCAGGGTGCAGGGAGCCAGGGAGGGGCGGAGCGGTGCCGACGGGCGGCGGCGCAGGTGCGCGTGCGGCCGTGCGGCGCGGGTGCGGCCGTGCGGCGCAGGAGAGCGAGAGACCGAGACTCCGAGAGAGCGGCGGACCGAGAGAGCGAGTGGCGATGGGCCGACCGGTGAGATGGGTCGAGCGGTGACATGGGCTGGGCCACGCCTGGAGCAATTTCTGAAAATAGTTGCTGGCCCATGGAAAAATTAAGACATGTACAAGAGGCGATTTGGGCCACGGCCCTAGTGGCCCTAGGCCCATATCCGCCCCTGCTTCTATTTACTGTGAAACATATACTGCGAGTTCATAGCTAGCTGGGGAAAATGAATGATGCCAATATATCCAGCCCGGCCTGAAAATTGAGGGTCACAAGTTGCTGATGACGCGACTATACTACTTCTTGGCTCTGCTAGTAAAAAGTGGCAATAAGAACCAAACACATCCATTTCGAAGGCGACATAACAGAGAAGAATATCACTACAAGCCGAAGGTGATGCAGACACGGGACACAGTATTCTCACCGAATTTCCACAACAGAAAAGGTAGGGCCAGACAACCAGCCACACAGAGGCAAAAAGCAAGATTACCCGAGGA
>CM014270.1:53054112-53082830 GCA_004135705.1 Alloteropsis semialata | reverse complement strand
CTATTGTTGCATTCCTCTGTCTGATTGATTGGGAATGAACTGCTAACAATATGGCTGAGGTCTTTCACTGAAATGGAAAATTATAAGCCATCCATGTCTTGTTGCCTATGTTGGTTTGTAATCCTTGTCCTGTGTTCAGTTAGTATCTTTTGTGTTTCAGTTTTGTTAGAGTTAGCAGTTTCAGTCGTCTGTCAGTTTGGGGCTGAACAAGTCATGGGCTGTTAGTCTGTTAGTGAGTCCTGGTCTTTAGGAGTCGAGTCACTTGTTGTCCACGTGTCCTGTTTCTTAGGGCCATCATGGCCAGTAGTTTTGGTCTCTAAGGCCATGTACTTTGCTTACAAATAAGAGAACAAGATAAACCCAAAAGCTGCAATCTTGCAGCACAAAACTAGATTGTGTTCGTGTGCTCCTGAGCCCCAACTTGAGTTTGAGAGCTTAAAGGCTATCACTGCCTCAGTTAAATTTCTTGCTGGAATTTAACTGCGAGATTACAATTAACTTTCTTTAATATTGGTATAAATATCATTGTATTTGATATCAGTATCTGTTCTGCAACTGTAATCTGGTTTTACCCATTTTATTGATACCTCGCTGATTTTTTATCTAATTATCAAAACAGGTTGCTCGAGCAGAGGAGCGAGCAGGAGCCGGTAGTACAGCCTTCCCTTTACCTTTGTCCGGGCACGCCTCGACCCGGGGAGTGGACCACAACAGCTCCTCCTCTTCGTCGTCGTCGTCATCCGAATCCGAGAAGCAAAGGCCCGCCGGGGACCCCCCGCCCAGCCGAGAGGGGCCAGCGATAGCGACCCGCGCTGGCGAGAAAGGGGGGGCGTCGGGGTTGAGGTCACCAGATCTGGCCACAGTAGGGTTGGTGGTCCCAGATCCGGACGCGGGGGCGCCCACCGCAGGTCGAGCAGGTGGCGTCGAATCCCCAGGACGATGGTCCGACGATGGGGACGTCATGGTGGCAAGAAGGGAAGGGGGACCACGGCCGGGCCCCGAGCGATTCGAATCGGGTGAGCGCCTGGCGGACCGAGCGAGGTGTACGCCGGGGCCGGAGGAGCCGCCGGCGGGTAGGCAACGGACTGTAGGGCGGGGGGGGGTGGGGTATCGAAGCTGGACGCCGGGGCCGGGGTGGCCGCCGGCGGCGGGGTGTGGAGTTCGCTCTCTCACCTAGAGAGAGAAACTAGAGAGAGAGCGCCTATCAACCATCATATTAGGGGTAATAAAAGTACACACATCAAATTACAACTACTTAAATGTTACTGAAACTACACAAATTACATATCGAGGTACATATAGAAGCCTTAAACTATTTAGGTTTTTGAATTTTAACTATAGCAAAAGGTTCTGTCCCCCAAAATAAGTAATATGCATCCCCAAATCAAACCTTAATCAAGCTAATAGCCCATGAGAAACTGATGTTGAAGAATCAGCGAATGAGTTGTGGTTAGGGTGAAATGCCACTCAAAACCAGAGCTAGCTAGTTCTCCCCAAAATGCATTCGAGAGCTACCTGGTTCTCTCCGAAATGCATTGAGGCTCACCAAAGCACATGAATTGTATATTAACTGCTCTAAATTACCACACACATCAAGTTACTAAAAACTAATTAGCCAATGTATCGATATCAACAAAAACTTTTAGTGTTTTCAATTCTTAAAATAGTGTCACCCAAAATAACATGAAATCTTAATCTCCGAATCAAACTCACAATCAGACACCAAATAGTTCACGAGGAATCCTAATAGACACCTAATAATCCAACTAAACCTGAAAATAAAAAATGCCCAAAATATAGTTTAGAATTAGTTTTACAGCAGACATATTCCAATTAGGGAATTACCGATCAAAGAACTTGGTAGTATTAGTTGGAAGAGAGATACATCCCATTTAATAGATATATTCCAATTACCGATCAAGGAACTTGGCATAACAGATGGGAAAGCATTCTGGAGTACCAATGGGGACGCATTCTAGCGCCTACGAATATTATCTACCAGCGAGGGAACGACTCAGTGTGATAGTACAAGCAACTGTTACTATCAATGTTGGAGATATTAAATTGATCATTAAAGTTAGGACTTTGGACAATAGTGCAATTGTCTCGTACGGGAAAAAAAACTCTTAGCTCAGAACTTCCCATATATATTAACTTAAACATCTAGCACCCTTAGAAGATAGCTCATACCATAATAACTCTAGCATTATGCTATTCAGACACGTAGCATTAGAGGGTATAGAAACCGAAGATAGATTCCATAGCGTTTGGACATTTGACATCTGAAACAGATTCATTTTGGCTGAATTTCACACGATAGCTCGTTGGTCTTCGCATAATAGCCTCTCAACCGTTCTCAATCCTCATATTCCTGCTTTTGAGAAAAGCAGTTAGCATGCAAGCTTAGCGCTGAAGAAGCCACATAATGAAAGAAAAGTACACAGAAGAATCGAAGGTGCAACCAGCAACACATACTGCATACGAAGCAAATACAAAGTATCGGCAGATATGAGCAAGGCACATTCAAGTTTGTGTTCTAGATTCAAATATTGCACTACACAGGTGAACTTTTTTATCCTAGAAATATGATTAAAACTCTACATTGCAACCAATTTAATTTACTTTTCGGATACGTTCAGACTGCTGAAATCAACCTTCATACAGCTACTATACCAATACATGAACATAATCATCACATCTGACAGCTTACAGAAACTATAACTAGTTATGTGCTGTAGCTGTCAGCCTGTAAGACAAAATTCACCACCCCAGTGTTCCTCAATGAAGCGGTTAATAAGATTCAAAAATTACAGAAAAACAAAGACTTGAATAGAAAACAGGTTTGGCTGAAAAGGAAAACAAAACTATTCTCCAACTACTTTTCTTCAAGAAGAAAATACACAAAACCATAAGCATCAAAGTGTAAAATCGATACCACATTTATGAAATTTCATTTTTAGGGCGCCTTTGATTTGCCAACAAACATTATTGACGTTAGGTAGGCTGAATAAATGCCATTTCGGTGTCAAGATCAAACTAGTTTACAGGTTCTTAGCGAGTGATCAATACAGCAACCAATCAACAATTGAGAACTCGCAATAGTGAAACCGCATAACAGAAATAACAAAACTAAACTGCCAGCATCCAAGACATGATCTGGGTATCTAACCAGTGCACGTTTCTCTTTAATTAAAACTAGCGCAGATAATTATGTAGTTCAAAAATGCATTTCTTATTCATCCTGACACAACATGGAATTCAAGGTCAAGTTAAGCTAGTATACTAATTGATCCACAAGTGAGAAGCCAATTGGGAAACAACGCTTAATTGCAGACTTTAAAACAGAGTCACAGGAAGTACAAGAGTTAGCACTCCCTCCATTCCAAAACACGTTACATTTTGGAACAGAGGGCTTCTCGAGTCAATGTACACGTCTAACAAACAAACAAAGATACTTGTATAGATGAAATTGAAAATATGTACCTTGTTATTGGCAATTCCAACCTGATGTCAGAACCCCTGTGGAGACAGATAAGACATGACCATTTTGAAGTACCCACCATCCCTGCTAGATGGCACACCATATAGACGAGCAATTTCTTCCGCGTTCCCGTCTAAATACTCATTCAGGCCAAAGCGGGCTGAGCATTTTGCTTTGGCAGCTTCAACATTAAATGCATCCGCAAATCTTGCAAGTGACTTGAATATTTTAAACCGCCTAGCCTTCTCCACCTCATCCTTGTATGTCCTTCCATACTCCTTCACCCATTCCTCGAACCTTGCCCTCATGGCTTGATCCTCCTCAATGTACTTCCAAACCACGGCCTTCTCATCAGGCATTGTTTTGTTGTAAGACGCCATCTCTCGTTTCATTTCTTCCATCAACTGGTGGGAACTGTGGTAAGGATCTGTCTTAGTGGGGTTGTCCTCCTTGTGAGCCTCGTCTACAGGTATGAACTTGTAAGTTGTAAGGGTCGAGGGCAATGTAACATATATGAAAGCTAAAGACGAGAAATCTGAAGGCCATTTAACATGTAGCAGAGTATGAATACAAGGCTGTTGATAGTTATGCAACATGCAGTAAAAGGCAGTTTCATACCTAACTCATCTATGGGGGTGTTTAGATGCACCCATTATGTATAGTGTTTATGCATTGGGCTGCGTGCACAGAGAGAAAAAATGAACTGACACGGTTCTCTAGGTGAAAACTTTATGCGTTTTTGGTGGAACTAAACAGGGCCTATATCTTCCATCAAATGCAAAATTCCAGCAATCGCTGAGAAAACAACAATAAACAAAGTAGCAGTAGCACCATCGGCATGTTCGACGACCACATCCCTCTGCACCAAGAGGAGCAACGTGAGCTGGAAATAAAAGAGGCCTAGATACATCCGAGAGAAACAGAATTTACCAAGTCATGGAACCGGCGTGCTCCCCTCCCCACCGGCGACCCTAGAGATCCCCGCAGAATGATGGAACTGTCGCGGGGACGGACTATCTTCGTCGTCTGTGCGGACGCCTAGATAAACGGGAGCAAGAACGAAACACGCGCGTGAATATGCGTACTATATTGAAATAGGAGGGGAAACACGGCAAGATTCCAAATTTACCCTGCTGTGCAGAAAACGGGATCGGGCAAAAGCAGAGGTGCGTGCCGCCGCCACAGGACTCTTACGGCCATCGAAATAGAACAGCGCGCATCTCTGCGCCACCACAAAACTGGGATGGGAAACTCATATTACCAGGGACCGTAGACAATCTGCTTCGACCGACGCTGCCGATCCCATCGCCTCCTCGACAGCGATTCCTGGCGAGGAGAAACAGCTCCGTGCGTGCATACTCCCACGAAACATAGAGCCCAGCGACCTAAAAGCCATGCCTACCCCCTCTCCGCTGCCACACCCCTCCTCTCCGATTGCCGCCTGGATTAGCCGCTGCCACCGCGCCCTGGCTCTTCCTCAAACTTCTACGGCTCGTTTGGTTGGAGGTAATTGGTAGAAGGGAATGGGAGTTTAGAAGTGGGAGACTAAAATTCTATCGTTTGTTTGATGGGCATGGGAGTTCTAATGGAATGAGGACAGGGAGTTTAGAGGGACAACTCCCTCCGATCACTTCCCAGAGGGAGGGGTGAGAATTGGATGGGAATTCATTTTAAGTGGTAGATAGATGCATCTACACCGTTAATCATGACTTAAATATAATTTCTCACCTCTAAACCCTCACACCAAACAAAAGATATGAAGTCTCACATAAACTCCCACTCTTAATTCCCACCGAAAGACAAACAAGAGAATGGGACTAAAAATCATATTCCCAAATGAATTCCCTTTGTCAACTCCCATCACTAATTCCCATGCCCTTTCCCAATAGTTGCCAAACGCACCGTAGGGGTTTGGAAAGATGGAGGGCTCCAGGGCGAGGAGAGCGTCTATACGAATGGGCCACCGAAACCAGTTTGATGCGGGGACCTACATCTCGCGGAAGATTTTTTTTCTCATTAACTTCCGGTGTTTGAGATTCGTGTGGCCGCATTCGGCCGCACGATCTTCTTCCTCTTCCTCCACCTCTTCTTTCCGACCGTGCAGTTCGCGCTATCGCCGCGCGCTTGCGCCGCTGCCGTGTGAGGACCGAGACCGGAGCGGTGGGGTGTGCGTGGGGCGTCCGGTGGCGAGGTGGTGGTCGAGACGGCGGCTGGGTTAGGGTTAAGGTTAGGGTTTGGGTTGTGGGGGGAGTTCATCCATGACCTGCAGCTGTAGAGGGATGTCGGGGACGGCTCGCTAACCGGCGGTGGTGGCCGACGGTGGTGGCGATCGAGACGGCGAGGGAGTGGAGGTGGTGGGGACGCCATCGGAGCCGAGCGGCGGAGGATCCCCGGATGGGCTAAGGGGCGGTGGGGGCGACGAGGAAGTTCGGCTTAGGGAGGGCACCGATGGAGGGTGGGGGTTTGTAACATTCCGTGTTTAAAATTGTGGATTTAAAATTTTTTGTTTGAATTGATTGCTTAAACCTAGGAGTGTGTTCTCTCTCTCCTCTAATAAACTCTTAGTAAAATAAATTGTGCTCTTAGTTGTAATTAGGAAAAATGATTGTTTGTGTGGTTTGGCTCTTGTTTGGTTTCTAAGTGTTTGAGTGTGAGTTTATATTTGAATTTCCTATTCAAATATAAATTCAAATGCTAACTATTCTAACTATCCTAGTCTTGGACCCAAATCCTTCAACCTCTGAAATCAAGCCGGCCCATCCCTCTCATTCTTTCCCCTTCTTTCGGCAACCGGCCCACAACCGCGGCCCAACCCGCCAGCATATCTCTCTTCCCTTCCTTTGTCTCACTGACAAGCGGGCCCCATGGCACAGTGCCGTCTCCCACCTCTCTTTCTCCCGCACGCCTCTCTGCCTCACGCGCGCCGCGACGCCTCCCTCCGCACCGCATCGCCCAAGTACCGACGCCCCCACGTGAGCCGCCTCTCCCTTCGCCCCCAAGGAAGCCGCGCGCCCACGGCATCTGCCCCGCTCCAGCCTGGCCCCAACCCGCTTCCTCCTCGCCCACGAAACCCTCCTCTACTTAATCCCCATCTCCCTCATTCTCTGCTCTCTCAATTTCGCCCCGGGCCAAGGCCCTGCTCCACCCCGTCGCCAAATTGAGGAGGGAAGAAGGAAGAGGAAGTGAAGGTGAAGCCGCTTGTCGAAGGGGATTGGACGGAGGAGGTCTCCCTGCGCCGGAATCGCCGCCACACCGTACGACTACGCTGCGCCATTGACGACGAGGAGGAGCTCCGCTTGGACACCGTACCGCGAGTCCACACCGAGCCAGCGACGTTCTACTGCTTCGCTTCGCCGTGAGCTTCACCCCATCTCCATCCTATTCTCTTCTCTCATGCCGTGCGGGATTGCTCTGCTTCGATCCGGCCGTCGCGCCGCCATGGATGACCACGGGAGCTCTGCTCCACTTAATCTGCCTGTGCGGCCTTCGAGCCGCGTCCATCTCTCTGCAGGTTCCATCCTCCCACTCGCGCTCCCTTCTCTCTCTCTCTCTCTGGTTCACCCCGCCGCCGCCCGTGGTCTCCGTCCGTTTCCTCCGCCGCATCCCCGCTGCCATGCCGCCCCTACCACGTTGCTATGTCCCGGCCTTCGCAAGCACACTTGTCTCTTGCTCCCTTGTGCACGCGCCCCTTCCTGATCATCTCATCACTGATTCCCTCGCACGCGCACGACCACCGCTGCCCACTGCCGCCCAGCGCTCGTCGTTGCCTCGCTGCCATCCTGTTCGGCGTCGACCACACAGAAGACCACGAGAAGATCCGGCCACACCATTCACAGAAGATCCCGGCGATACCCATGTGTCTCTGACAACCGGACCCCACCGTTCCCAATCCCCCTCTCTCTTACATATGGGCACCCGCGACCTTGCCTCCGGATTCGGTTGGCCTGGGGCCAATTCATCTGTAGCCCATGAGGCCCTAACTCCTTGAAGCCCAAGAACGTTTTCTTGCGCACCGCCAGGTCGTGGGCCGAATTCAAGCCGGCCCAGTATCCTTTCTCAATCCGGCCTGACCCAGCTAACCACCCTGACCCACCTGTCATGCTCTGCGTCTCGCTGACCTGCGGGACCCACAGAACTCTGACTTGTTGACCGGTTGACCCAGTCAACGATGACCGTTGACTTGGTCAACGCTGACGTCAGATGATGTCATCAGTGGCGGACCCCGCTGCTGACGTCATGGTGACGTCAGCACTGCCACATGTCACCTCCGCAGGCTGCCACGTGTCAGACTATTTTCTTTTCTTTTTCGGAATTTCAGAATTAGGATTTATCAAAGAAAATTCATAATAAATTCAATATAGCTCAGAAAATTATGAAACCAGTTTCATAATTCTTCTAAAATCATGATCTACGCGTTAGTGTAGGAGTTGAGTGCTTTTGACTCTTTCTTGGTTCTTATTTGGAGTTTATTTGCAACTAGTTTATCGTTTTATTTATCCGATTATTAGGATTCTCGGAAGACTTGGACGACTACGTCGACTACAACCACGACGATCGTGACTTCATCAAGAAAGTGAAAGTGAAGGACCTTGCTCCAGGTTCACGCCCATTCCGACTTTGAATCCCATTAGGCATTGCTAATAGAATTGCTAGCGCTTTATTACATGTTGATGATGTTAAACCCATGCATAGCCTTTGATGATTACCCGATATCCTTGTTTACCTATGTACACTGTTATACTTGTGCTATGCTTGCATGTGTGGGATTTAGCTGTGATCTTGATCATCTTGGTGTGAGTTTCGGGTGGGATAAAACTGAAGAGTTTCGAACCCCCGACCGGAGTGAGCAAACATTAACCGACCTTCTGGTCGGGGCTCGGGAGGTGTGTTGGGCACTTCCTACAGAGTACCTGTGGCGGGTACATTTGTTGTGGTTACTTTGGAGGAGTTGGTGGATATTACCTGTAATGGGTAGTCGGGCGGACCGCGGAGTCGGATGGCCCAGTTTGGAGGCTTGCTTGCTCTGGCATAGGCCGAGTCAGTTGGACCTGGTGACGGGACTTTGTCAAACGTGCACACCACTTATCCTCAGAAGGGGAGGATTCCAGCCATTTCTAGTTGGGCGGTACCATTTCTGTGGAGCAGTGTGCTAGGATTGGGCTCACCGGTGGCGCCACCGAAGCCCGGCTGTCTCACATCCCTTTGTTTCCGAGACTCTCGACACCACGGTGGCCAGGCTAGAGACTCACAGTTCTGGGTCCCAAGCCTGAAAAAGCAGTATGGTACCGTTCTGGCTAGGAAGTCATGGTTGTGGGCTGTGTCTCGAGTTGGCGGCCACCAACTCGCAGCCCGGGTGGGACCAGGTGTACACACTCTGCAGAGTTAAAACTATACGTATAGCCGCGTCCTCGGTCATGGACACCCCTCGATCCGGCTTCTTCTGATTAGTATTTTGGGATATTCTACCTCTCCCCTTTTTCATAGCCTTGGGCTGGTTGAGAGCTGTTAGTACGAATTCCGGCTTGTAGCCGCTGAGATGGGAAGAGTGGGAGTCTTCCCATCGACTCGTGAGGAGCAGGAGGTGAGAATGCGACGGGACCCTGGTGTGCTAGGGTTGACCCGTGGAGATGATAGCTTGGAAAGCTGATGTTGGAGATCTTTATTTCTGTTGCTGCTGCTGCTGCTGCATAGGAAAACCCCAGCCTTATTCCTTGATATAATTGATATACTAGAATTAGGCCACCTTAAAGCTTGCATACGGTTGGTGACATGGACCTGTCCCATTCCTTGGGGACAGTTCGTGAGCTTGCAGGTTTGGACTTGGATTTCGAGTTCAGCCGACGGATGCTACTTTAAAGGGTTGTGTTGCTTCGCTCAAGGTTGCCTGTGGCGAAGACTGGAGATGAAAACTTGAAGATTTAGTTACCGCTTCGTAGGCTTTCTTCTTGTCGTTTAGCCCAATGGGCTTGTATCAGCTACGTTTCCATATTATCCTTGTAATAATTGTACTCTGATTCGAAGTATGGATATGATATTATGCTGAAATGAGTTCTGTACGTGATAGCAGTTGATTCTGGGACTATCACAATGGTACAGGGAGTCGGATTCTCCGATTTGGAAATCCGGGTCGTTTCAGGGTTGGCCGCGCTACCCGCCTGGACGGAGGACGAAGTGGTGGGTGGAAGCGCTGGAGGAAGAATAAGAAGGTGAAAGATAAAATAGGCTCTGTATGGATCGAAAGCTGAATTGCTATCTGTGTTCCATAAGACAAATTTTTTTTTGAGAAACTTCCATAAGACAGATAGGTGCCCCCAGTTTAATGAGGCCAGGATGTGAGGGCCCAAAAGATGAGGGAATAGGGATGAAAGTGGTAGGGATATTTTCTGTTCGTCCGTCCGACTGAAAGGGTTTTACAGGATCTGGATAGTCATTTCGGATATGATTTTTTTTACTGGATAACAAATACAAATAACGGATACTGCAGCGGATACCGAATACGGATAATGGTTGTACAGTATCCGTCGGATATCGGATGTCCAACCGGATAAAACCGAAGTATCCGATCAAATATCTGCACACGGGCTGCACAGAGCCGGCCCCCGACCGCGCCCGAGGCCCGATTGCACCAGCCGCACTCGATCGAATCCTCGATCCTCGGCTCCCCGCAGTCCCGCACGGCCGCGCCCCGCCGCCCCGGCGTCGGACTCTAGATCGGCGAGGCGGCGACCCACCCGGCCACCCTCCACCCCCCAATCTCAGCTGTCAGCTCTCTCAATCTCGAGTCTGCAATCTCAGCCCCGCCTCTGGCTTCTCACTCCTGGATCCAGATCGTGGAGATCGAGATGGTTCTCCCAATCGCCGAATAGCCACCGGCGGTCAGGCTCCACGCGACAGTGCCTCTGCCAGGCGCCACTCTGTCCTAGCCTCGAGCGCCCAGCGAGGCAGCAATACAACCTCCACCTCCAGGCTCCAGTCCTCCACTGCTTCTCAAGTTCTCAGTTTCTCGCTTCCTTAGAAAGTCAGAAGAGAAGCACATGACGCCGGCCAAGGTGAGCAGCCGATGAAATTGATAGTTTTTACTTTGTTTCCTGAACCGGTGATGGTTGATTCTGTGATGTATTGATGTGTTCAGATGTTCTTCTTTTCATTTTCTTTTGTTTATTGGATTTAGGCACTACGACACTAGAATGGCGTCTGCAAGCACGAGTGTATGTGCAAGCACGGGAGCATCCCCTACTGTTGCTGCTACAGGTGTTGCCATAGGTCATTCGGCTCCGCAGCAAGCTAACCGTATTTTGGTGGCGAATGAGGCAACCGGAGTCTCTGGAGGTGGAGGAGTAGAAGTAGAACCTCTCATTATTTCTGATGAACAAATTGGAGATGATGGAACTTACACTGTAGAAGTAGAGCCTCTTGCAAAGAAACAAAAGAGGCTCACCTCCAAGGTTTGGCACTACTTAACAAAGTCCACTGAGACATACATGAGTGATGATGGTAACATGTGAGCCAAGTTTGGGCAAAGTGAATTTTGTGTGAATTCAGAACTCGTGGTGAGTCCATCAAGGGGACAACTTCCTTTTGGAATCATTTGAAATTGAAGCATAGCATAACACATGACCAGCAACCACCCCAATGATGTTTACAAGTATGATCCTGAAGTTAGCTTGACAAAATTCTATCTGGCAATAGTAATGCATGAGTACCCATTTATGATGGCTGAGCATGAGTATTTTGTTGATTTCATCAAGTCTTTGCGTCCTGGATTTTCACTGAAGTGTCGCATAACTGCTAGGAAACATATAATGGAAATGTTCTTAGCTGAAAAGAAAAGGTTGTTTGAACTACTGAAAACTCTTCGTTGTCGATTCTCTGCAACTATGGATATGTGGACATCTAACCAAAATAAAGGTTATATGTGCATCACCATCCATTGGATTGATGACAACTGGCAGATGCAAAAAGGAATAATTGGTTTGGTTTATGTCAAAGGGAGTCATAAAGGAACTAAACTAGCAACTGAATTTATCAAGGGTGTGATGCTTTGGAATCTAGAAATGAGATTATTTGCTCTCACTCTTGACAATGCAGCAAGCAACAATAAATGTGTGAGAATAGTTGTGAAGGAACTTAATAAGCTTTCTAGGCTTAATAAGTCCCCTATGTTGATCTGTGATGGTATCTTTTTTCATGTGAGATGTTTATGTCATATATTAAATCTGGTTGCACAAGATGGCTTGAAAGCAATTGGAGATGCAATTAAGCATATCAGATCTACTTTTGTTATTGTGAAAAACTCTACTCTGCAATGGGAGGACTTTCAGAATTGTGCAGAATTCTTTGGATTAAATAATAAATCTGGTCTTCCATTGGACGTTCCCACAAGATGGAATTCAACATATGATATGTTGAACCAGACTATCTACTATAAGAGTGCTTTTCAAAGGCTTGTGTACTTGAATGAGGAGAAATATGCACATTGTGCTCCGTCGGCTGCAGAATGGGACATGGCAGAATCACTGTGCAAGTGTTAGAAGAAACTAAATGATGCAAATAGTCCCCCAAAAAAAACATCACTGCCTTATCGAGGACTCGAGGGCTACACCTACTAGATGCGCTCGCGCGCACCTGGGATCGGGAGACTTCCTGACTAACCAAGGGCGTCTCAGTACCTGAAACGAGCCAAGCAGCTCCTTACAGGAACTCGGGGGCTACTGTCGGGTATCAATATTATGGATACCCAAAAACAGAGGATTAAAGATAAAAGACCGAAAGACCATACCAAAGACACAAGGGAAACACGAAGCCCACGAACAGGCCTCGGCGGTCCACCTGGTCGAAGAAGCAGATCGGCACCTCGCGGCCCAGACATTGCGTGAACAGGCAAAGGAACGCTCCGTGTCGCCCGACCCCTCGCAAGGTGGTCGGGTCCCGATTAGAACAAGCGATGACGACTCCGCCTAGCCCGACCCCATGCGGGGAGGTCGGGCACCTCACGCGCCCCAAGGTAACCGACCGAAGATCCGGGATCCGGCGCAGGCTTAGACTATCTGCAATGGTACCCTCTATGTATCACCCCCTAAAACAATATTTTAAGGATCCTTTAAAAATTTTCACCCTCCAAACAACAATGTACTGCACCAATACCCTCCAAATCCATCCTCCATTTGTGGGTCCCACCTATCATTTCTTTTTTCCCCTCCCAATCCATCCCCCACCCCACACCACCATCCACACACCGCTGGCCCTCGTCGTCCTCCGCGTCGAAGCGCCGCCGCCGCCGCGCCGGAGTTCTCCAGTTCGTGGACGACGCGGCAAGGGGAAGATGAGCCGCAGGATCTCGCCGGCCACGCGCACGCCGTTGAGGCAGCGGGCGGTGAGGAGGTCTCGGCGGCGCGGTCACTGTCGGCGCCGGCGATCTTGTCCATGTCCATGAAGGTGGAGAAGAGGTCATCGTGGCGCTGCTGCTGCGCCGGCATGCCCATCGCCGTCCCCATCATCGCCGAGATCGACCTCTACAAGTTCGACCCATGGCAGCTCCCCAGTACGTCCTCGGATCTCGCCTGCATCCGTACCCATACATGAATGTTTTCGATCGATCTGCTCTGACGGCTGACGGATGAACTGATGCTCTGGATTGTGTGTGATTCGTGTGCAGGGATGGCGCTGTACGGCGAGAAGGAGTGGTACTTCTTCTCCCCGCGGGACCGCAAGTACCCGAACGGATCGAGGCCGAACCGCGCCGCCGGGTCCGGGTACTGGAAGGCCACCGGCGCCGACAAGCCCGTGGGCACGCCCAAGCCGCTCGCCATCAAGAAGGCGCTCGTCTTCTACGCCGGCAAGGCGCCCAAGGGCGAGAAGACCAACTGGATCATGTACGAGTACCGCCCCGCCGACGTCGACCTCCTCGCCTTCTTCCGCGCCGTCAGGACGCGGGAGGAGCACGCGGGCCTGCCCTGCTTCCTCTTCGGGGAGTCCATGGGCGGCGGCGCGCGAATCGCTTGAGGAGGAATGCGCGCGGGACGGCGGGAGAGAGGGAGCGTGCGGAGCGGATTTTGGAGCGTCCTGGATAGATAGGGGGTGGAGGAGGGGTCCCGGATTTTGGAGGACTCTGTACAGGCTGCCGCTGCAGCACTTCTTGTGGCAAATCTCCTTTATTTTACAGATCCAGGAGGCTATAGGGGGTATTGTTGCAAATAGCCTTAGGCCTACGTTGGCCTAGTAGCGGTCTGGGCACCCTGACAGGATGACTGTGCAGTGCACGTCGAGACACTCTTAACTGTTTGTACAAGCCCACCAACAGACAACAACCCAACACTAAGCCCATCCTTTCTCCAAGCTACCAATTGAGCCCCAACAGCTCTTGCGTTCTTAGCCTTGGGGGAGGAAGTGTCGTCTCTGTTCCAAGCAACAAGGCTGGATTTCTCAAAAAAAAAAAAAAAAAGCAACAAGGCAGGACCCATGTAATTATCCCAGTGCCACAGAATTCATGAAACCATCTGTATTGCAACATTAGGAATTCACCCCTGAGCTCTCAATTAAGATGCAATCAATCCAGAGAATAAACAATGGAAGTTGTACTTCAGGAATTGATCATTCGAAAGACTCAGTCTTGTAGCACTAGTCAATCAACAGTGTGCCTGCACGTGGGTGCTAGAACTTTGCAAGACATATGAATGATAGAATTCCGAAAATAATCATTTATATTTACTAGATTTAATTTAGGATTTAAATCTTATGGAGTAACCTTTTCTACCACCACATTGGTCACTGCAACGGGGCGGCTGCATATCTACTGCAAATGTGAGTAGGGTTGGGCATTCAGGTAACCCAAAAAGTTTGGGTCGGGTTTTTCAGGTTTTGGACATTTCAGGTTCTAAAAACTGCAACCTGATATATCCCCGAAATAATCAGAACCCGACATTTTAAGAATAAGAATAAGATTGTCGCATTTTGCTTGAATTAACAGGAATTTCCCAAAGCCACAAGAGATTAACACCACGATTTCCAATCAATCAAAGCCATACGGCAGTAGGCATACACAGCAAAAGGAGATTAATATCCATCAATCGAAGAAGCTAAGGTATCCAACATTTGAGAAGGAGCAGAGCACTAGCATTAAATATGGTGCAGAGGACGTCGCTGCTTGCTATCTGTCTTCGATCTGCTGCCAACTAGGGATGGATTCGGATCGGATACGCATGGAATCGAATCCGGATGTCACTTTTTACCATATTTTAATTCGAATACGAATCGAATGCGAATCTTGTCTAATACGAATACGAATGCGAATGTTGTCAATTCTTATCGGATACGAATACAAAACGAATATGTCGAATACGGATTTGTATTCGGATAGATGGCTTCATCACGTGTTAATCCTTCGCGGACACGAATAATATCGGATATTTCATTTGTTTTCACATTTTTTCGAATACGAATGTTGATTCGGATAGAGAAAAATAATAAAAAACGAATTCGGATACATCCATTTAACATTCATATTAAAATCGAATACGAATACGGATATCCATATTGACGTTTTAAACGGATACGAATACGGATAATTCGGATGATCAGACATCCGAATCCATTGCCAACTGACCTGCTACTGTCCTTTCTCCTCTGTCGCTCCTATGGGCAGCGCAAGAAAAATGACAATATCTGTCGCAGAAGACGAACAGCTGGACGCGGGCAGCCGGGCGCAAGGGTTTGAGGGTGGCAGAGGCAGTCAACCGCGGCCGGTGGTTAGATCTTAGAGCGATAAGGGCAAGCTCAACGCATTTGGATCAAGTAGTCCATAGTGGTGGCTGGTGGGTCCTTGTGTAAGTAATCTCTAACTATTGCAAACTTCACAATGCTCAGTCCAAAAATAAGTAGTAATGATGGGACATAAAAGAGGAGAGAGATAGAGAGAGATGGGAGGAGGGAGGTAGAGTAAATTGCTATTTTATTTCTTATGGGCAGCCCATAAGCTTATGGGTACCCTTTGCTATGGACTACTATATGGACTACTTTCACAATGTTTCAGCTAGGTTGAATGAAATATTTTAATCACTATGGACTGCTTTTGGTACACATTGTGGTTGCTCTAACGGAGGGCGGAGCAGCGAGGGAAGACGGCGACCAGCCGTGACGAGGAGAGATGCGGATGGGAGTTTTTTCTCACCAGGTGCGGGCGTGCGGCTGCGGGCTATGGTGGGGTGGGGGCGGCACTGGATGGGAGATGGGGAGGAGCGCTGCTAGGGTTACTAATACTTTAGTATTGGGTTGTGGTTATGGGCTGGACTGAAAGCGAGTGTTGGGCTTGAAGTCGATTATCCAGGTACCGAGATTATAAACCCGAATTACCCTAATTAATTTCGGGTTTTCAGGCCTGCAACCCGAGGAAGGTTCGGGCTTACCATATTTTGGGTTTTTCGGGTTCGAGCTTCGGGTATCGGGTTTTATTCCCATCCCTAAATGTAAGGACATGGAACAAGTCTTTAAGTAATCTTAATTGAATTTAGAACATCATCAGTGGTACGTATTCTTTACTTGAGTGCCATGGCAAAGCACGAGCACGTAGTGGAAAGCTTTTGTTGCTGTGTAATATAATTTACAGTTTGTATCATAGGGCATCCGCCGGAGGAGGAACTTTTCTAGTACTGTATGTCGCAAATCACAATATAGCTCTTCAGTGTATTTCTCGCTTGAATGTGAATATGTTCAGTGGTGAGCAGTAACAATGAAAGCTGAATTGCTGAAATCAACTGTGAGTTGAATTCCCTTGGTCCTGCAGGCTGCAAGCGGAGAAGTTAGGATGGGAGGCAGTTGGCCACCGCTCTTAATTATTTCTACCATTCTACGGTGAGCGCCAGCTCCAAATCCAGAAGAGAAAACTAATTAAGGTAAAAGCTGATCTGGTGGGCATCTATCAGCATAAAACCATGTTTCTGTGCTGCTAACAGAAATGGGTCAATCGTGTTCAGAAAAAGAGAGGACAAATGATGGCAATTTCTAAGCTTAGAGGTGGGCCATACCAAGAGATCATTTATTCAGATAAGGCACTTATTACAGAGTGTTTCTTTTTCCTATTGCAAAACTTTGAACAAATTAAAATCCCTATATAACATGTTTCCTGTAGCATGGACTGGGATATACATTCATCCACCGCATGGCTCTCTGAATAATGTCCGCAATTCAAGCGTCCAATCCTATCAACACCGCCATCTTCCCTGCGGTCGTGTTATACAGCTATTTCTAATGTTGTAGCAGATGCAATATAAGGCAGTAGGTGTGAATCGGAGGTATCAGGAGATTCTCAACAACCAGAAATGACTATGCAGTATTCTCTTCAAACGGCTATCGACCAGAAGATGAATTGATCTAGCAGCTGAGCCTCTCAACGGTGAAGAATTGGCAGAAAGCAGTACAGTAGCCACTTTCAGACTTTTCTCTTTCATTCACTTGTAGCCAGCAGGATATATAAGTTATAAGTTATAACTTTCGAAAAAATAAAGTCACAGTATTGAAGACCCTAGTGCATGTGATCCTCCTGGCCCATGGGCTGATCAGCTAGCGGCACCCTAAGGTGTTTGGTTTGTCTATCTCAAGACTAAGTAAAACCCCTATATAACATCCTTCCTTCTGCCTGCACCACGCATACGGCATACCCTATTGCATCGGTCTTTATGTCTTCAGTTTGAATATCAAATCCTGCCCCTAGACAAACCACGTCGCACGCATGCGCACCGTCACTATTTTTTCCATTGGTAGGCCATAGACAACAATTCGATTCATAGAGGCTTGTCTGCATGTGTGTTTGTTAACTCTGTCTGTATGTGTATTTGTTTTATATAAGCACAAAACTTTTCTTTATTTCCCTCCAACAATCCACATATTTAGCATTATAAATAAACAAACGTCATTTAAGGTTTTCAACGATATAGATAAAATTATGAAGAAATTAATCAAATTCCAAGCATGGACATCAATGATGAAATAAAAATTGTTTTTACCCTTACTTAGGCTTGCCACTGATTATCCACGCCCACTTCCCAAATCCACACCCACTTCAAGTGGGGAGCGTATGGATAGAAAATTATATAGTCATTAGAAATAGGGAGGGTATAGGGTATGGGGTATGATTAATCAATTGGATATGTATACATATTTAGTACAAAGTTAATTATCCATTGAATATGGGTGGGATTGGGGAGGATAAGGAGTGAATAATAATTATTGGGATTTGGGTGTGAATAAGAGTGGGTTTGCCCATACCCTCCCCAATGGCAGGCCCTTATTAGAGGGCAAAATTGGATATCTACCATCAAAAGAACCCGTGTATAGATATGTACCATCAAAAGAATTAGACATAGATATTTACCATTGAAAGGTCCCATGTTACAGCTTTCTACCATTCCGTTGCCTTCCGTGTGTCGCCATCTGTTTGTTGGTCCGTCTGTTGCCTTCACTAGTGATTGGAGCGCGGCCTGCCGGGCGTTGTGCTGCACGATTCTTTGCTTTTACAATCGATAGAATGTAGGAACTGACAAAAGTACGTTAGATAAATCCATGTTCATACATAATACATAACATTTGTTCTATTTGAATAATTACAATCGATAGAATGTAGGAACTGACAAAAGTACGTTAGATAAATCCATGTTCATACATAATACATAACATTTGTTCTATTTGAATAATTTAGCAAGGGTAGGGAGTTCTATGGTACCTTTGTATGAACGGGCACAACCACAGTCAGTTACAACACAACTAATAAAGAGAGTGGTACTATTGACTACAAGATGTCATCGTACTGCTATGTTGTTGCTTGCCTAACTACAAGATGGAAAACAATTTGTAAGATGATTAGCTAGTATATATGTAATAAAATAAAGGAAATCTAAATATAAACAATTGACAGAGATGTTATATTTTCTAGCAAGTAATAACACAAAATTTTACTTTTTATTTTCAAATTCTTTCAACCAACACAGGTGCATCGATAGGACTTAAATATATCTCAACCAGGTTAAAGAGACCTATACTCCCCTTAACGGTCAGGTTTTACTATTGTATAAGGCTTTATAACAGTCTACATTCAATTGACTGATATTTGTGAAATAAGAGAGACCAAGGGACAAATGTAGGAATGAACCTTTCATCAACAAAAACTATTAAAAATCAACAATTTCGTACACAACGCTCACTAAAAAAATTAGAGATTCAAATGGGGCCTGTGCTCTCCCTGTTTCATCCGCCTTTTGAATAATTGAGAGCCGCTTCTGTCCACCAGGAACTATAACTGTTGTATTACAAAACTTAGATGCTATACATACGAGAATGACCCTCAAATGGCCAGACAAGATGCAGAGACAACTAAACTCGTAAAAGAATTTTTTTTTTGTGAGGATCACCAATTTTTTTTTCAATTTTAGCATACATACCACAATCTAGAATCCAGTAGATGAAGAATTTTTTTGTGATGATCACCAATTTTCTTTTCAATTTTAGCATACATACCACAATCTAGAATCCAGTAGATGAATACATAGTCTGTAAGTGGGAAGGAAATTTATAATAACAGAGTATTTTAGACTAATGTTTAATATAAAATTCTGTAAGCACCAGCATGCGCTGTGCATATGCATTTGTCAAGTTGTTTGAGACTGGCCGGCACCTATATCACGCCACTCAATGTAGGATAAGGTTGATTCATTGGAAACACGAGGGCCTAACTACAAAACACCAACACCTATATCTAGGACCATGAGTTTGATTTTTGAGAAATATGAGGGTTTAAATATAAAAAACATTGGCCTATGGCAATGGATGAAAAAAATCCGAGGAAACGCGAGGGTCTAAATACAAAACACCGGCAACTATATCTACGACCGCGGGTTTGATTTGTTAAAATACGAGGGCCTAACATAAATAATTGGTTGGATTTGATTTTTTAGAAATGGGAAGGTCTAAACGTAGAAAAATCAAAAATACAAGGGTCTAAACATAAATAATTGGTGAGATTTGATTTCTTAGAAATACGAGGGTCTAAACATAGGAAAAAGATGACTTATGGCTAACCGTCGGATGGCCATCCGACGGCCAAAAAAATTTCGGCCGACGTGGCCACCCTGGCCGCCCGAGGAAACACCTATATCTAGGACCTTGAGTTTAATTTCTGAGAAATATGAGGGTCAAAATATAAAGAACCAGTAGCTTATGGCAATGGATGAAAAAAATTCGAGGAAACACGAGGGTCTAAATGCAAAACATTGGCACCTGTATTTAGGACCGCGGGTTTGATTTCTTAAAATACCAGGGTCTAACGTAAATAACCTAGAAATGGAAAGTTCTAAATGTAGAAAAATCAGAAATACGAGGGTTCAAACGTAAATAATTGGTGCAATTTGATTTCTTAGAAATGCGAGGGTCTAAACGTAGAAAAAAGACGACTTATGGCTAACCGTCGGATGGCGAAATTTTTTCGGGCGTCGGATGGCCATCCGACGCCCGAAAAAATTTCGTCCGACGTGGACAACACAAGCGGCAAACACGAGGGTCTAACTGCAAAACACCGGCACCTATATCTAGGACCGCGGGTTTGATTTCTTAAAATACCAGGGTCTAACGTAAATAATCGGTGGGATTTGATTTCTTAGAAATATGAAGGCCTAAATGTAGAAAAGTCAGAAACACGAGGGTCTAAACGTAAATAATTAGTGGGATTTGTGATTTCTTAGAAATGCGAGGATCTAAACGTAGAAAAAAGACGACTTATGGCTAACCGTCGGATGGCCATCCGACGGCCAAAAAAATTCCGGCTGACGTGGCCACCACGGGCGGCAAACGCGAGGGTCTAAATGCAAAACACCGGCATCTATATCTAGGACCGCGGGTTTGATTTCTTAAAATACCAGGGTCTAACGTAAATAATCGGTGGGATTTGATTTCTTAAAAATGTGAAGGTCTAAATGTAGAAAAGTCAGAAACACAAGGGTCTAAACATAAATAATTGGTGGGATTTGTTATTTCTTAGAATCGCGAGGGTCTAAACGTAGAAAAAAGATGACTTATGGCTAACCGCCGGATGGCCATCCGACGACCGGAAAAATTCCGGCCGACGTGGCCACCACTGCCGGCCGTGATACCCGCCCACTTTAATACAAGGGTTCAAACGTAAATAATTGGTGAAATTTGATTTCTTAGAAATGCGAGGGTCTAAACCTAGAAAAAAGATGACTTATGGCTAACCGTCGGATGGCCATCCGACGGCCGAAAAAATTTCGGCCGACGTGGCCAACACAAGCGGCAAACGCGAGAGTCTAACCGCAAAACACCGGCACCTATATCTAGGACCGCGGGTTTGATTTCTTAAAATACCAGGGTCTACTGTAAATAATTGGTGGGATTTGATTTCTTAGAAATGTGAAGGTCTAAATGTAGAAAAGTCAGAAACACGAGAGTCTAAACGTAAATAATTAGTAGGATTTGTGATTTCTTAGAAATATGAGGGACTAAACGTAGAAAAAGATGACTTATGGCTAACCGCCGGATGACCATCCGACGGCCGGAAAAATTCCGGCCGACGTGGCCACCACGGCCGGCCGTGATACCTGCCCGCTTTAATGAAGTTAGAGATTCTCTTCTTCCTCCCTGCGCTCGTCCGCCGGACCTCCGAGCTGTGTGGCCTCCATTCGAATCGATCCCCGCACTCCCGAGTTAGATACTTGGATCCTTAGCGGGATTGGGCAGAGGCACGGCCGGAGATGTCGTCGTACGTCTGGGACGCAGGTGGCCACGGGCGAAGGCACCGCCGGGAAGGCTGCGGGCGAGCGCGCCGCTGGTTGCGCCCCTGCCCCTTTCGCGTCGCGTGCGTGTGGTGTCTGTCCTCTGGACTGCTCAAGGAGCGGGCGTGACCCATTGGTTAAGGGTAAAAATGGAATCCTCAATTGTTTATCCGGCGGACGCTTGCAGCACCGTCTGCGGCAGGCTGCAGGTGGAGAGAATGGGGGAGGATGGTGCGTTTCCGGTGTGGGGGAAGGTGCTCAAGCTCCGGATGTGCGAGCTGGGGCTACCGACGGCGGCGGACGGATCCGAGGCGCTCAAGCTCGTGGAGGAAGCGGGGACCATCGCATGGTGCAGCGACGGCTTGAGATCCTCGCTCCTCCATTGCGTCGGTGAGGGGAAAGGATGGCCCTCGGCGAGCGGCGCGCCAGGGTGGGGCACGCCGTGGCCGCCGTGAACGCGCACGCCCTCGCGGTGCACCTCGCCATAGTCGATTGAACCGCGCGGTACGACGCCCAGCTCGGGCTCGTGGAGTTGCTCTTGCCGGAGCTGTACGCGGTGGAGGGCAGCGTACGGGCTGGGAGCGGCGCTAGGCGACGGAGAGAGACGGATCAAGAGACGGAAGGCAAGGTAATGCTAGAATGCTGTAACGTGTAATCTTTTAGTGGTAAATATCCAAGTCCAGTTCTTTTGATGGTATATACCCATACATGAGTTCTTTTGATGGTAGATATCCAATTTTGCCTTATTAGAGTTACAAGTACAGTGGACAATTTTGAAGCGAATGAATCCACCATCAGTAAAATATAGAGCAATTCAGCTTGCAGAGACCGCAACAGAAACCACATATTCCATTCATACCTCGTCATCGATGGTCCATGCCAGGAGCTAGTAGTGTGACCGGAGAACCGCGGGACACAAGAAACTGCATCTTTAAGAGACTGCGCACCCTGCATTCACACAACACTCACCAGAACACAATCCTAAATGGAGAAAGCAGTGCAAGGATCTCATTAGGCCAAGCTCAACGCGCCACCGTGTATAGTAGCCTCATCTTCCACGTTCGCACTTTTTATCCACGTCACGTGAACGGGAGCCTCGCAGTCCGCTAGTGTTGCCTGCAGAGGCACCAGTAGCCCCATCTGACAAAAACAGGAAGCCACCGGTGAAGTGTGCGTTGGGGCAAATAAAGTAACCTGCTCCACGGCTTTTACCCTCTGGTAAAGTAAATTGGGAAAGCGACGTTTTTTATTAGTACGAAGGCTTGCATTGTGAGGTTGTGGCTCCGCTGGTTCTTGGAATACGTGGCATGCACCTTTTACCTGGGGCATATGCTCTTTGGTAGCTGGGTTGGGCTTGCCCTTATTTCCTCACTCACCCACCTAATCTTGTCTGTCCCATGTCGGTCCCTCGTAACTTCTATAAAAAGAAATTTCCTCTGTTGCGAGTGAGCTACTATGTCATGCACACATCACTCTAGTTCATACATAAATAAATATACATACAACAAAGAATTAATAATAACTCGATAGGAGTGAGAAGTATCAACAACTTTTCTACCACACAAAGAGTATGCTGGGGCTTGATGAACAGTTGCACGTGCCAACAGTTGTAGAAACTAGCCTAGTCTCGGCGGATGAATTGCTCCCCATACAGCTACTTGGCGGCACATGATGCTCCTGTTAGTCTAAACTGAGAATCACTTAGCACATGAACATATACAGGATCTCTAGTCTGCTCTAGATCACATCTAGCACTTAATCTAATGCGGAAATTACTTAGGGTTCGGCTTATACCGGCGGCAGTGGTGTCCATGTCATCGGTGTAGGCCGGATCAGCAGCAATGTAGTCGATGGCGAGGGCGGCGTCGGGGATGTAGCGTAGACGTTCCTTGAGCGTCTTCTGAGGGTACCGACGGCCTTCAGGACGCCAGCGGCACTGCCCAGGACGCGGAGCTCGAGCTTCCAGGCCCTCCAGCGCACTGAGAGATCGGGTTTGGGTAGATTAGGGTTTGGCGAGCCTTGAGCTCGTGATTAACCTCGTAGGAGTATCTGTGGAACCCCTTTCCCTTAGATTTATAGCGCTGTAGGCCCAGGGCCGAGTTCTTGATGGATAAGGGCTGCCTCCCGATCACGGCAGCAAGTAGTTAGCCTTAATCCCGAGATTAGGGGAATAGGAACAACTCCCCCTTATCTCTGGACAGTAGTTGACCGAGGTCAAACCAAAATATCTAACATTCTCCCCCTTGACCGAAGGTCAACACTTAAACTAAAACTAACTTAAACTAAACTTAATACTAACTTAATCTAAATCCTTCCTTAGTAAGACAGCAAGTACCAGACCAATGTATCATTAGTAGCACCTCGGCATACCAGGACAACATTACCCATAGCCTTTACTGAAAAACTTCGTCAGGACTCTTATTCTTAGTTTAGGGGAAATTCTAATGGCCCTTAACCAGGACTTTATCAAAGGTATCCACTAATCCCATGTGAAGGACATGTCTCTCGTAAAGGGATGGTGGTAAGCCTTTGGTGAGCGGATCCGCAATATTAAACTTAGTACTGATATGCTTAATAATATACGTACCGTCCCGATTTCTTTCTTTCACGACACGATACTTAAGATCAATGTGCTTAGAAGCACCAGATAATTTATCGTTTGCGCAAAAGAAAACTGCGGCTTGATTGTCGCAGTGCATTGTGATAGGTCTCGAGATACTATCAACAATTCTTAATCCCGGAATAAAATTCTTGAGCCATGCACCTTGGCCCGAAGCTTCATAACATGCCACAAATTCTGCTTGCATTGTAGATGCAGCAGTTACTCCTTGCTTACAACTTTTCCAGGAGATTGCCCCCCTGCCAGCATGTAGACGAACCCAGAAGTGGATTTTCTATCGTCTTCATCACCGGCAAAGTCGGCATCTGTATAGCACTCAACTTCAAGATTATCTGTTCTCTTGTATGTGAGCATGTAATCCTTAGTGCCTTGGCAATATCTAAATGCCTTCTTAACGCCAACCCAGTGAGCCAAACCTGGATTTTCCAAATATCTACTAAGTACTCCGGTTGCAAATGCCAAGTCTGGACGCGTACAGACTTGTGCGTACATCAAGCTTCCAATAGCTGATGCATAGGGAACGTTCTCCATTTTGCTTTTCTCAAAATCATTCTTAGGGCACTGATCTTTATTAAACTTATCGCCCTTTTGAATTGGTGCAGGTGATGCATTACTCTTATCCATATTATATCTCTTAAGCATTTTCTCAATATAAGCTTTCTGAGACAATCCTAGTACTCTTTGGGCTCTGTCTCTGTGTATCTCAATGCCAAGTACATACGAGGCTTCACCGAGATCCTTCATATCAAAATGAGATGATAGGAAATTCTTAGTCTCATGTAACATATTCTTATCGTTGCTAGCTAATAGTATGTCATCCACATACAGTACTAGAATTATCAACTTTCCACCCTTGAACTTAATGTAGATACATGTATCCACATCATTCTCACTGAATCCAAATTTCTTAATGACCTCATCAAACTTAAGGTTCCACTGTCTGGATGCTTGCTTAAGTCCATAAATAGATTTCTTTAATCTGCATCCCATATGTTCTTTCCCTTTAATAACAAAACCTTGCGGTCGAGTCATATAAATAGTCTCATCTAAATCTCCATTAAGGAACACAGTCTTAACATCCATCTGATGTAGTTCCATATCAAAATGGGCTACGAGTGCCATGACAATTCTAAATGAATCTTTAGTAGACACGGGAGAGAAAGTCTCATTGTAATCTCTTCCCTCTATCTGAGTAAATCCTTTTGCTACAAGTCTAGCTTTGAATCTTTCGACCTTCCCTTTGGAATCACGTTTAGTCTTGTAGACCCATTTACAGCCTACTGGTTTGACCCCATCAGGAATTTCTACTAAATTCCATACTTTATTAGAACTCATAGACTTTAGCTCTTCTTCCATGGCTTCAATCCATTTAGTGGAATTCTTACTTTCAACTGCCTGTTTGAAATTGACAGGATCACTTATTGTTCCTACATCATATAAATCTTCACTTAAATATGTCTCATAAATATCAGGATTAATCGCAGGCCTCCTTACTCTTTGTGATCTTACTAACGGCTCATTCACAACTGGTTTAGGTACTGCTTGAGGTGGTTCTTGCAGAATTTCTTCTGCTCGAACTTCTGTAGCTGGTGCCTGAATACCAGCAGCTGGTGCCTGGAAAACAGGAGCCTGCTCCACGTGTTCTTGCTGAATAACAGTATTAGGCGTGGTGTTGCTTAACTGAGGAATAATTGGTTGTATAAACTGATACATCTCTGTAGACTGAGGGATTTCCGGATCGGGAAGTTCAACCCGTAACTCTTCAAGACTTATATCTCTTTTCGGAAAACCTGCACTCATTTCTGAGTCCTCTAAGAACACAGCTTGTCTGGTCTCGACGAACTTAGTGGAGCGACCAGGACAGTAAAATCTGTATCCCTTTGACTTATCTGGATATCCAATAAAGTGACAACTCACAGTTTTGGAATCTAATTTCTTTTGTTGTGGATCAAACAACTTTGCCTCAGCAGGGCAGCCCCATACCTTTAAATAATTTAATGATGGTTTCCTCCCATTCCACAACTCAAAAGGTGTCTTGGGAACTGACTTAGATGGAACCCGATTAAGTATATGAGCAGCTGTCTTTAATGCTTCCATCCACAATTCCACTGGCAAGCTGGAATGACTGAGCATGCTCCGTACCATATCCATTAGTGTACGATTGCGACGCTCAGCAACTCCATTCTGCTGTGGTTCGCCTAGCATGGCGTACTAAGCTCTTATGCCATTTTCTTCTAAGTACTTAGCGAATGGTCCCTTAATTTGACCAAATTGAGCATGTTTCCCGTAGTACTCACCTCCCCTGTCTGATCTTACTATCTTAATAGGAGTGTTATGCTGTTTCTCAACTTCTTTCTTATATATCTTAAATATTTCTAATGCATCTGAACGTTTACGAATAGGATAGATGTGTCCATAACGGGAATAATCATCAGTAAATGTAATGAAAGAATCATAGCCATCTACAGATGTTACGGAGAGAGGGCCACAGATATCTGTGTGAATTATTTCTAATACGCCCGTACTCCTAGTAGCGCCTTTCTTAATTGTCTTAGCATATTTCCCCTTAATGCAGTCGATGCACTGCTCTAAATCTGAAAAGTCTAAGTTTTCGATTATCTCATCTTTAATGAGACGATCTATTCTCCCCCTCGAAATGTGACCAAGGCGACAGTGCCACAATTTCGAAGAGGTCTCATTAAAACGCTTACGCTTAGTTGAAACATTAGAAATAGTCATCACAGAATCATCATTAAGAGAGAGCATATAAAGTTTGCCTTGCCTTTCAGCAGAGCCCACATTTATTGAATTAAACTGAATCACACACTTGTCTTTATTAAATACACAAATATGTCCTGAATCTGCTATAGCTGAAACTGAAATAAGGTTTCTCTTTAAACTAGGAACATAAAGAACTTCATCTAAATTAAGCTGGAAGCCGCCTGGCAACTCTAAGACGAAGCTTCCAATGCCTTCAACTTCAACACCGTTCCCATCAGCCACTCTTAGGTTTCGCTCCCCCCTTCTTATAGTTCGGATCGAACTGAATGCCTGTAATGAATTGGAAATGTGCACAGTAGCACCTGAGTCAATCCACCAAGTATTAGGGGAAAAATCTGCTAAAAATAATTCATCAATGAAAGAGACAACATCATACTTAATATTACATTGTTTCTTTAGCCATTCCTTAAAGCCTGGACAACTTTTCTGAAGATGCTTGGTTGATTCACAGAATGAACAAAGCATTTTGCCATCCTGAGACTGATTGCCACGCTTGAACTTGTTGTCATTCCTGGGACCTAAATTCTTTCTCTTATTCCCATTCTTCTTATTGTTGTTCTTGTTGTTGTTGCCTTGCTTATTGCTGCCTGACTCATGCTGGTTCTTAGGAGTATTATTGAGAGAAAGATTGCTAACCAAATTGACCACGTCCTTCATCTTTTCAGTCTTAACTCTTCCTCCTCAACACAGTAGCTGATCAAATCACTGATAGACCAAACGGCCTTGTTGGTGTTGTAGTTTATCTTAAAAGCAGCATACTGTGGTGAAGGGAGCGAGGTCATGATAAAATGCACTAGGAAACCATCTGAGATCTCCATCTTCATCTCCTTAAGCTTGTTAGCCATGTCACACATATTAAGAATGTGCTCCCTTATACCATTCTGACCATTGTACTGAGAGGAGACAAGCTTCATGATCAAAGTGCTTGCATAAGTCTTAGATGAGCTCTTAAAATTCTCTTCAATCTTAGCCAGCAGCTCCTTAGCAGTGAGATCAGCGCCATTAGCTTTCTTAATGGGAATAGCCCCCTTAATGACAGCACTGATTGTCTGAGTCATCACCATGGTACACATGCGATCAGACCTCTCCCACTTCTCAAGAGCAGGTGAAGTCTGTCCAGCAGCAGGTGCAGCAGGCTTATCCTCCCTGAGGGCAACATCCAAATCATTCCATGCCAAGCATGTCATGACCTTGCCCTTCCATTCCGGAAAGTTCGCTCCATTGAGCGGCTCAATGTTGTTGAGGTAGGAGGCCACAGTGTTAACATTACTCACTGAATAATAAAGAACAAAACTTAGCTTAGTAATCATATACAATGAAATATGAATAAAAGCATGATAATAACCCTACGGTGGTCTGATTAAAAGCATGCATTAAATTTCAATATGCATCACCTGAGGGGAAAACAATTGAAATTCATCTTAATACTCATGATTAAACAACGGTGGTCAGAAATAATCACAAGTTTACTCTAAACAAATTTCCCGGTGGTTCCATTTATTTAGAGGCATCTCAAAGTATAGTGGTGGATTGAAAACTTAAATATCAGTGAATAATCATGAAAACAAACTTAAATAATAAAAAAATATCACCAACTACTTAAAATAATAGACTTATGCAGTAATTAATCTTAACTTAAACTCAGAGAACATAAACTTTCTTAAAACAGTAATTAACTTAAGCTAAATGTATTAAAACAATGCTAAAAAGAATAACTGAAAACTTAAAGGAGAAACTTAAATGAAAAATTGCCTTTCGGCCTTTTAACTCGCGCGCGCGGCCTTTAGACCGGCCCATCCGGCGCGTTTCGGCCCAGCGCTCATGCGCGCGCGGCTCAGGAGCCCAGCAGCTAGCGGCTCGGCTCAGAAGCGTGGCTCGCTTGCTGCGGCTCGGCTTAACTAAATGGGCGCAAAACAATATGGGCCGGTGCCCCAGGGGCGGACGGAGCAGGCCGGCCATGAATACAGCCCAGCTCGCTCCCCTGTCTGCCCGCCTGAATCAGAGCCGTCTGAGCCGATGAACGGCTCGGATCGATCCTTGGCTTGCTTAAAAGAGGAAGCCGCTG
>CM014270.1:53009406-53052563 GCA_004135705.1 Alloteropsis semialata | reverse complement strand
GTGTTGACACCAGATTTTCGCACCAGATATGCTGAGTCATGAGGTGACGTGGTAAGGCTGATGGACCCATTGACTGGTCAAAGCTGAAGATGACAGAGAAGGAAGCCGATATGCAGAAGAGATCTGATGAAGCAGGAGTCCGACCCGATAACGAGTACGAGAGGAAAGGCGCGTCGGCTGAGGAGGAAGCGTATCAGATGCAGGGACTATTTCCTTTTTGAAGGCATATTGAGAGTCCCATTCTATATTAGATTTAGTTTACTTTGTTCGCAAGTTAGTTTGGTCCGATCAGGACTCTCCATGACCAGGGTATAAATATGAACCCTCGTCCATTGTAAAAATTATTCTCACAATCAATACAACCCGGCTTCACGCCAAAAACCCTAGTTACCGACGAAGCTCATTGGTGGACGGGCTGCATCAGTTCTGATCTCCGGCTCATCAGTAAGTTAGTCAACTTATCGAACTAGTATAGGCTTTGAATTGAGGCGCATCGCCCTTTCTCGTTTATACTGTTCAACCGATTTATCTCTGGATAATCAAGATTGATATAGATTCCCTACGTCGGAGCTAGATCAATATTGATTATTCAACAGATTATCGTTTATCGGACTGTACTTTATGTCTAGATTCCCTACGTCGGAGCTAGATCATCAAGATTAGTCTAGATTCCCTACGTCGGAGCTAGAGTAATCTTGGTTATTTAAAGGCAGTCTTTTGCGGTTTGTTTGGAGTTGCTAGATTGGTTTAGATCTGCGCCATGTGAATTAATCTGCTTCTTCAACGGCTTTGAGCATTGGTCTTGGTCCGATTTAAGCAATATTTATCTTACAGCATCGTTCTAGGTCCGATCCATGCCTTGTGGTTTAATCTGGTTGTTCTTTGAGTATTGCACTGGTGTAGATTCCCTACTGTCGGGGTTCTCTACCGCCGACAAGTAAATTTCCTACGATCGCGCGTCGGAGCCCGGATGGTGACTCGAGAGACAGGGGGTTTTAGACTGGTTCGGGCCTCCGGAGAGTAATACCCTACGTCCAGTATGTGCCGATGTTCTCAAGCCCAAAGTCTGTAGTAGGGGGTACAAACTGGTCGGGAGAGGGAGAGGGTCCCAGGTCCCGGTGCTGTGCGAACGAGTGTGCTGTTCGTGCTGTGTCCAAAATGTTCGGCTGGTGTCGGCCTTGTCCCCCCACTGATGTCCCCTTGTCCCCTTTTATAGTCTCAAGGAGAGAAGGGAGCGGGGGGTAAGAAAGATAGAAAATTACAAGGAGAGTTACTGCCCCGAGGCCTTTAGCTTGCGTCGTGCGCCGAGCCGTACAGGGAGCAGGTGTTGACGGAGTGGGCACCCCGCCGGACCCGGGATCGTACATCCCGGGTGGTTGGTGTAGACGTCTTCTCGGGTAAGCTCCCGGGTAGTTCCCGGGTCGTGGTTGACTTGCTCGAGGTCCTCGGGTGCTCCAGGTGTCCTGCTCGGGTTCCAGGTGTCATCCATGGGCGCCTGGGATCGTACTTGGGCGCCCGGTGTTGCGCATGCGCTCCTCCCAAGACTGTAGCGTTCCTGTTCGGATGGGACGAGTGCCACTGTGGCTGCCGTGGCGAAGGACGGACGCCCATCATGTTCTGACACGGCGGGTACCAAGTGGGTACGGCGCTGGATGGGCCAAGACGTGGCCGGGTAGTTTCACCCGGAGAGCTGGAGAACTCCTCGGGCGAATCGGAGAGCCCTTCGAGGGCGGGGAACTCCTCGGGCGAGCAGCGAAGCTACTCGGAGGCGGAGAACTCCTCGGGCGAATCGCGGAGACTCCTCGGAGGCGGAGAACTCCTCGGGCGAATCGGAGACTCGTCGGGCGGCCTCCGAGGTGTCATGGCATGATGAATCTGCTTTGGTTTGGGTCCTCAATTTTTGCTTTTTGAGGGGTGGATTATCGTAAGCTCCCGGATTAAGGGTTTGATTGGGTACCCCTAATTCGGACCTTCGTCAGTAGCCCCCGAGCCTGGGGGGGAGATGGAGACTCGCGCCCAGGCTGGATGGCGGCGTGGATATGGTAAGTTATGATTTTTCCGGTGGGGGCGCGCGAGCGCACCCGCCGGGTGTAGCCCCCGAGCCTTGAGAAGAGCTGGTGCTCTTGTTAAGGTTTTGTGCCCGGGTGGTTTGCCTTGGATGTTGTCGGGATCGAAGAACTTGTCGGGGAGGGGAAGCTTGTCGGGGACGCTTCTTTGGTGGGCCGGACAGCTGCCCAACCGTTGACGGGCCGGGCACGGAAGCGTCGGCCCGTTCCCCCGCCGCGTGGGGAGGTGGACGCGCCTTTTGAGGAGGTCAGGCGAAGCGACGTGCGCACGTCGCCGCGGCGCCAGTGGTGGGCCCGCGCAATTAAGGCAGCGGCCGTTTCGTCTCGCCCCTATTTATAGCCGCGTGCTGCGGTGGCCTCGGGTTTTACCCGAGGCTGAGCTTTCCAACTTTCGTCGCGCGCCTCGTCTCTGCTTGTTGCTGCCGCTTGTTTCCTTGCGTCCTCCGCCGCCGTCGCTTCGCCGTTCCGGAGAACAAGTGACCGAGCCCCCCATCCCGCCGGCGCTTCTCCTTCGGATTGCTTCAAGATGTCGACCTGGGAGCGCTCCCGTGTCTCGCTCCGGCAGCTGGAGGGCCTCGTGGCGGAAGGGCTGCTTCCGCCATTGACGGAGGCCGTGGAGTGGAAGGTTCCGGGCGTGGAAGACTATCCCCGACCGCCGCAGGGATATGTCGTTTCGTTCGTCGCCTTCCACGAGCGCGGGTTCTCCGTCCCCGCCGGAAGATTCATCCGCGCCGTGCTCAACGAGTACGGGCTGGAGCTTCACCACCTCAACCCCAACGGGGTTCAGCAGATGGCGCTGTTCGTGGCCCTCTGCGAGGGGTACTTGGAGATGGAGGCCCACTGGGACCTCTTCAGGTATTTCTTTAAGTTCTCGCTGCATTCTGCAGAGGGCGGAGCCCCGGCGACGATTGGTTGCGCCGTTCTGAAGGCGAAGCAGGGGCGTTCAAAGGAGTACATCTCGGGGGCCCTGATCAGCTCGAACAAGGGCTGGCACCCGATGTGGTTCTATCTGAAGAACGACAGCAAGAATCCCTTGCCGGCGTACACCGGGAAGACCTTTGAGAAGGCGCCCGACGAGTGGGCGTACGGGCCCGAGAAGGTCAAGCAGGAGAAGCTTCTCGGGGACATCTGGAAGGCCCTCGCGCGACTGCGCGACGCGAGGGTGTCGACGGCGGAAGTCCTCGGGGGGTACCTCTCGAGAGGCATCGTGCCGCTGAGGCGGCGCGCTCCCCATTTGGCGGATGACTCCGGAGAATGCCCCCTTCGTGGGGACCGTGACGATGAATCCCCTGCCATCGGGGGACGAGGTGGAGCGCCGAGTGACGGCGGCGATGGGGAAGGGCCACGACGCGTATCCTCCCCCGGGGCTTCTCCCCATGCTTCCGAACACCCGCACCCGGGCTCTGGTAAGGTGTCCTTCATCCGCCTTGATTCCCCGAGTGGTTTTTAGTTGGCTGATCCCGAGTTCTTTCAGATGAAGGGCCTTAGCTGCTCCTACTCCCGGCCGCCGCTTCCCGAGGACAGGGTGAGGAACCGGGCCGAGGCCGAATGGGCCAAGGCGAGGAAGGATCGCCGGGAGGAGTGGAAGAAGAAGGAGGTCGCCAAGCGTGAACGGAACGCTGAGCGATCCAGGAGGAGGAGGAAGGGAGAAGATGACGTCTCCGAGGACGAGGACCCCGAGGAGTTCGTGGAGGACGACTCGGGGAGTGGAGATGACGAGGAGAGTGATGTCGACGCGCCTCCTCAGAAGCTCAAGGCGGTCGCGACGATGACCGCCGGCGCCTCGTCCTCGGCGCAGCATTCGGGGCGAAGCGGGAGAGGTGGGCTGCCACCGCCGGACTCGGGGAGGAGCGAAAGCTCTCGGTCGGACCGGCATCGGCGGTCCTCCGAGGAAAGCCGGCGCGAGAGGCGCAGCCGCACGCCTCCGGCCTCCCATCACGAGTCCGAGAAGGGGAGGAGTTCCCGATGGGAGCCGGTCCCTCGTCGGGAGAGGAGCCGGAGCCGGGACCTGTCGGAGCGCACCCATAAGGGGGGTTCGTCCTCGGGGGCGTCGCGCTCCCCCAAGAGGTCCGCGCCGCGGGACGATAGGCGGCCGCCGTCGGCCCTCCAAACGGTGCCCCGGACGCCCGTGGTGGATGCGCAGGCCCCTCCCGCCCCGGTGAAGGTTAAGACGAGGCGGCCGGACCCGTCACCGGTCGAGGGAGGAGGCTCGTCTGATCGGGCGGTGTCCCGCTCGGGCAGGGACGCCGCAGCCGCGCCCGTGGCCCCCGTCCCGACGGCGCACGCGGGATCCAAGAGGCCCGCATCCCCGAAGGCCCTGGCGCCGACGGGATCCAAACGGACACGGCCCATCTCGTCGAGGTGAGTGATGTTCTGTGTCTCTCGAATGGTTTCGGTTTTTTCTCGCAGTTACCATTTTTCTCAACCGGATTGCCTGACTTGTGGTGAACCAGTCGGGCCGATACTCCGCTCGAGGTGGCGCCGAGGAAGACGCTGCGCTTGGCGGCGCCGTTGCCGAGGCCTGCGACGGAGCAGGCTGAGCAGGCGACGCCGAAGCCCGCGGCGGGGCCGACCGCGAAGGCGGTGGTGGAGCCCGCAGTGGAGCGGGCCGAGGAGGTGACGTTGGAGTCCTCGGCGGAGCGGGCCGAGGAGGGGACACGGAGGGTGGCGCCCTCCGTGGAGGAACAAGTGCCAGAGGGGGTCGGCAACAGCCCGGGAGACGCACTCCCCACGGGCCTAGCCTTCGCACAGACCGTCCCTTCAGAGGCGGCCGTGGCGGCGCTCCAAGCGGAGCTGGCCGGGGAGCTGGTGGAGGCGGCCCTGCCTACTCCTCAGGAGGAGCCGGCCCGCCCCGAAGTGGAGGAAATCGCCATGTCCGGGGGCGCGGCCGGAGAAGATGGCCGCGGGATCGCTGCCTCTCCAGGGGCCGCTGTTGGCCCCCAAGAAGCAGAGGCGGGGATCTCCGGCACCCGTCAGGACGCCGCCACCCCGGTGTCGGATACCAATATTAGGGGTATCCAATGACAGCGATTAAAAATAAAAAGCCCCGGCAGCTATCCCTTTCTCTCTAATTTTACTCCACCCGAACAAATCAGTAGCAACAATCGATTCTCCCTCTAACGACCCTACTATCTCCACTGTTCTGCTATGTTTGTGCACATGCATACAAAACACAGTAAAGAAGTGATGGGTCTGTTTGGCTTGTTGGCACACACACGCACATGTACGTGCATGTGCTTGCACCGTGCCCTTTGCAATTAATGCATACATGCATGCGTTTAAGCATGGGCATGGCAACACCTGTACATGCATGCGCTAGTACTCATCTCACATACTTTTGCATACCTCAATATCTTGGTCAGAGCATGCAGCGCATGGTCGGACGGGGCAGCAGAGTGGCAGCAGCAGACCGCGGTAGCGCCCGAGTGGTCTGCACCTCCGTGCCCGACAAGCTGCACTATCGCCCGACTGGTTTCCTGCTTCACCCGACAGGATCTCCGACTCGCCCGACAAGCTGCACGCTCAAGCCGCGTGCTCGCCCGACGAGCTGCACAGTTCGCCCGACTACTCTCCGTCTCGCCCGACGTGTTGCACATCTCGCCCGACTACTCGGCAGCAGCAACGGCGCCCGCCTCGCCCGACAGGTCTCCGTGACCGACGAGCTGCTCCTTCGCCCGACGAGCTGATCCATCGCCCGACAGGACTCCGATTCGCCCGACAAGATCTCCGTCTCCGACTGGTTCGACTCTTCGCCACCAAGCAACCACCGGGAAGACCGAAACACTCGGAGTCAAGCTACTACACTGTGCCAACCACTCCCTGACGCAACTGACACCAGCAGGACATGGCTACAGCGCTCGGAAGGACGACGGGCCCCACAGCATGGGCAGGCGCGCCTCCTTTTTTCCCGTCTTACCCTTTGACTGTACTCTTTCTCTTATTCTTTACTGGCTCCCCTTGAGCTATAAAAGGGAAGGCCAGGCCTCCTGCGTGAGGCAAGATCGACTCTCTTCTTCCTCTCTCCCGGGCCTCCAAGGGGAGGCAGGGAGCCTCCTTTCTCTCCCGAGGAGTACTCTCCCTCGGCCTTCTTCTTCCTCCAGTCAGTCACCGGACTGAGCTCGTTCACTCACCAGAGACTTGGGAAACTCTCCCTCTCTCGCCCCTTTGTACCCCCTACTACAAACCAGTGCAAATAACACGAGCAGCACGAACTGGACGTAGGGTCTTACACCCCAGGGGTGGCCCGAACCAGTATAAACCCCCGTGTCCTTTTGCACTACCACCCGAGGCCCGACGCGCTCTCCACGATCTTATTATTTGTTGGCGGTAAAGAACCCCGACAGTTGGCGCCCACCGTGGGGCCTTTGCGCGTCACGTCTTTTTACTTGCAGGTCCCGGGTGGCCAACCACGACGACGGTGGCGTCCCCGATGGACGCAACCGCGGCGACGACAACGGCGGCGGCACCGACGGCCGCGACGACGACCACAACGCTGTCAACTGCGGCGACGACAACGGCGGCGGCACCGACGGCCGCGACGACGACCCCAACGCTGTCAACTGCGACGACGACGACGGCGGCGGCACCGGCGGCCGCGACTCCGCCCAACGGGCTGATGGCTCCGGCAGCGTAAACGGCGGCCGCAACTCCGCCAACGACGTCCCCGAGCAGGCGCGCCGACCGAGCTGCAGCAGTCCCGACCAACTCCGCCAACGACGTCCCCGAGCAGGCCCACCGACCGAGCTGCAGCAGCCCCGACGTCACCAACAGCGACCGCGACCCCGCCAACGGCAGCATCGACACCACGCGGCCGCGCACCCGCGGCGCAGCAGCAGTGGGCGACCCTCGCGAGGAACACCGCGGCAGGACGACCGTGCCCAAAGTCCGCAAATGACCTCAACTAACCTGTACCAGCTTTTTGTTTTCATGATCTCGCGCAGGGCCACCACGGCGAGGTACGCCCCCGAACGAGCGTACGACACAACGACAGAGAGGGCTGCAGCGCCGACCGACGTAATCACGTTGGCTACCAGCTCCGCCCCGGCCAGCGCCCGCGCCACCGACCGACCCGACCTCGACTCCAGGGGAGTGCGCGCGCCCCGACCTCGACTCCGACCGACTCGGCCGCGCCTCCAAAGGAGTGCGCGCCCCGACCTCGACTCCGAACGACTCGGCCGCGCCTCCAAAGGAGTGCGCGCCCCGACCTCGACTCCGAACGACTCGGCCGCGCCTCCAAAGGAGTGCGCGCCCCGACCTCGACTCCGAACGACTCGGCCGCGCCTCCAAAGGAGTGCGCCGCCCCGACCTCGACTCCGAACGACTCGGCCGCGCCTCCAAAGGAGTGCGCGCCCCGACCTCGACTCCGACGACTCGGCCGCGCCTCCAAAGGAATGCGCGCCCCGACCTCGACTCCGACCGACTCGGCCGCGCCTCCAAAGGAGTGCGCGCCCCGACCTCGACTCCGACCGACCTCGACTCCGACCGACCCGACCTCGACTCCAAAGGAGTGTGCCGCCCCGACTCGGACGGCTCGCTCGACTCAGCTTCAACGACGAGAAGCTAAAACGGCTAAGTTTTACTACGATCCTTCGTATTTCCACACATTTCCTTTTACAGTCCCGCATGCCTCTTTTGGGTGTCGCTAAAGTACTCGGGTAGCATAGGCCTCATCCGTGAAACCTCGTCCTGCGTGCCGCCTACACCTAAGCCTCCCCGCTGAGCAGTGTAGTCCGCGGTAAGCCGTCCTCTCTGCGAGCAGTGGTCAGTGGGACTAGGAGCTTAAACGTGATGTGCTAACTACCCGAGGAAATACGTAGCCTGATAAAGGCAGGGCGTACGCAACTTTTCGTTGATAACGAGTAAATCCCGACTTCTCGCTTTACGCAACGTTTTTGCATTACGCTGTCTTTTGCAGCTCGACATGGCAAGTTCAGGTAAGCTTGCAGCAACTCCTACATACAGGGAACGACACCTTTTGTCTCGCCCGACCTCGGCGCACGGGGTCAAGCATACGCACACGATCGATTTCCGAAACGCGCCCTTCGAACTCTCTAAACTAAGCGGCTCCCGCCGGCCCTAACGGCCCCTCGCAGCCCTGCGCTCGGGGGCTGGGCATCGGGACGGACGACTCCGACAGTCGACCTGACAGGTGATTCCAACGGGGGTTCGAAGGCTGGCCCGTCGAAGGGTTCGACAGCCGCCCCCGGTCACCTTGTCGAGCGAGGGGCAGTGAAGGATGGGTCCCAGCGGCCAGTACCCGGGCGCACGAGCGTCATGGGCATCCCGAACTGCGTTCGAGTCTTGATGGCAAGAATGGTCATGGTTTTTCCCCCGAACGGAAAGGCAACGAGCCGCCCAGTCCGGTCGAACGGACTCGGTAACTAGATGATCTCGCCACCAGGAATCTGAAGCTGGCCACCAGCTGGTCCGATCGGAACCCCTCGACCGGGATGCCGTGGCTTCACTCGAACTGGCCCGTTATTAGCTCACACGGACACCGCATTTTCGGCCAACGAGGCAAAAATACGGCTCGGTCCGGCCCCTCCACCTCTTACGAAAAAAAGAGATGCATGAGGGGTTACGACGTAAGAAAAAACGCAAAAAGACGAAACGAATCCCCGTCCGGACCCCGGTCTCGGGATACACACGGGGTCGAAATCGCTAACAGAGACCAGCAGCGCGGTCGCATAATTTACAACGAATCACTGCGCAAATGCCATAAACCTGCGAGCAAGTGTACCACTCGCCCACAGGCTCGGGGGCTACACCCGGCGGGTGCGCTCGCGCGCCCCCACCCGAAACTCCACCGCTTTCTCGACATCTCAATAAATTCAGCCCGCGACCGAGTCTGCGACTCGCTCCCAGGCTCGGGGGCTACTGTCGGATACCAATATTAGGGGTATCCAATGACGGCGATTAAAAATAAAAAGCCCCGGCAGCTATCCCTTTCTCTCTAATTTTACTCCACCCGAACAAATCAGTAGCAACAATCGATTCTCCCTCTAACGACCCTACTATCTCCACTGTTCTGCTATGTTTGTGCACATGCATACAAAACACAGTAAAGAAGTGATGGGTCTGTTTGGCTTGTTGGCACACACACGCACATGTACGTGCATGTGCTTGCACCGTGCCCTTTGCAATTAATGCATACATGCATGCGTTTAAGCATGGGCATGGCAACACCTGTACATGCATGCGCTAGTACTCATCTCACATACTTTTGCATATCTCAATATCTTGGTCAGAGCATGCAGCGCATGGTCGGACGGGGCAGCAGAGTGGCAGCAGCAGACCGCGGTAGCGCCCGAGTGGTCTGCACCTCCGTGCCCGACAAGCTGCACTATCGCCCGACTGGTTTCCTGCTTCACCCGACAGGATCTTCGACTCGCCCGACAAGCTGCACGCTCAAGCCGCGTGCTCGCCCGACGAGCTGCACAGTTCGCCCGACTACTCTCCGTCTCGCCCGACGTGTTGCACATCTCGCCCGACTACTCGGCAGCAGCAACGGCGCCCGCCTCGCCCGACAGGTCTCCGTGACCGACGAGCTGCTCCTTCGCCCGACGAGCTGATCCATCGCCCGACAGGACTCCGATTCGCCCGACAAGATCTCCGTCTCCGACTGGTTCGACTCTTCGCCACCAAGCAACCACCGGGAAGACCGAAACACTCGGAGTCAAGCTACTACACTGTGCCAACCACTCCCTGACGCAACTGACACCAGCAGGACATGGCTACAGCGCTCGGAAGGACGTCGGGCCCCACAGCATGGGCAGGCGCTCCTCCTTTTTTCCCGTCTTACCCTTTGACTGTACTCTTTCTCTTATTCTTTACTGGCTCCCCTTGAGCTATAAAAGGGAAGGCCAGGCCTCCTGCGTGAGGCAAGATCGACTCTTTTCCTCTCTCCCGGGCCTCCTACGGGAGGCAGGGAGCCTCTTTCTCTCCCGAGGAGTACTCTCCCTCGACCTTCTTCTTCCTCCAGCCAGTCACCGGACTGAGCTCGTTCACTCACCAGAGACTTGGGAAACTCTCCCTCTCTCGCCCCTTTGTACCCCCTACTACAAACCAGTGCAAATAACACGAGCAGCACGAACTGGACGTAGGGTCTTACACCCCAGGGGTGGCCCGAACCAGTATAAACCCCCGTGTCCTTTTGCACTACCACCCGAGGCCCGACGCGCTCTCCACGATCTTATTATTTGTTGGCGGTAAAGAACCCCGACACCCGGCAGCCGTTGCAGCCCCCGAGCCCTCCGGGGTGATCCCCCCGGAGGTCATCGTGCTCGAAGACTCGCCGGAGGGTAGCGCGCGGAGGGTCGCCGGGGAGTGCAGCAGGAGGCTGTCCGTGGAGCCCCCGAGACCTCCGTGCCCTTCAAGCGAGGGCCTGTGCCATCTCCGGGAGACGCCGGGGATGATGACGATGGATCGTCGTTACGACGCCGTCGTGCCCATCGAAAACAACCCGAACCTTCCATGCGAGGGTCGGTTGTTGTGGTACGACCGTCAGAACCCGGCTGATCCCATCTTCGAGCTGGACGACACAGCGGAGAGGGAGCAGCGCCAACTTCTCGCCGAGGGCCTCAACAGCATGAAGGAGGTCTTCAATAAGATGATTATCGGGCCTTCCCGGGTAAGTTCTCGGGCTTCGTTCTTCTAGTCCTCGGCGCGGTTTTGGGGAATGTCTTACCGCTCTTGTTTTTATTTTCGTTTAGAAAATCATGGAGCGTAGTGCCGAGAAGTCGACGTTCCTGCGCCGGGAGTCCGGGCTTTGGCACGCCGTGCAGCAGCTGAAGGCCGAGAAGGAGCAGCTCGAGGCCCAGCTGGCTGAGGCCCGGGAGGCCAGGGACGAGGCGATCGTGGACGCCGCGGAGAGGGAGGCCGCCCTCGAGGCAAAGGTGGACGAGGCCGAGAGGACCGTGAGGGAGGCGTTGACAGCCGCCGACGCCTCCAATCGGGAGAAGGCTGCCGCCGTGCAGGAGGTCGAGGAGCTGAGGACGAAGGTGGCTGACCTTCAGACAGACGTCCAGCACCGCGACCTCGACCTCAAGACGGTCGGCAACCAGCTGGTCGAGCTGGCCGGCAAGCTGTCGGCCGCGGAGGAGGAGGGGGCCCGCCTCAAGGAGATCGCCGGGAAACGGGAGGAGGAGATCCTTGGTAAGTTATCCCTCCCCCTCTTTTGTCAGACGGTTTCATTCTGTTCTCCTTGCGTGGCGGCGGGTTTGCTTAGGCTTGACTGGCAATGCAGCCCTTCGGAGGGTGAAGGCTGACCAGGAGGCCCAGCTCGAGGCCGGGAAGCGCGAGATGGCCACGGCCTTTGCTGCCAACCAAGAGCTGGTGCAGCTTGGTCACGAGCTTAAGGCGGAGCTGACCAGTAAGTATCGTATGCCAACTTGCCCTTCTTCTTGCAGAATGATAGTGACGCGGAGTTGCCTGCAGGGGTCGTCGAGGACCTTCAGAGGTCCAGGGAGGCGGGCGAGCAGAGCCAGAGGGCCCTCGAGAAGAAGTCCGAGGTCCATCAGGCTTTGGTCCAGGCGGTCGAGCACCTGTTCGAGGAGCTCAACGTCGGCGGCGGCCCGTCCTTGGTGGATCGCCTGGCACTTGTCGCGGGGAGGACTCGGGCGCAGGCCTCGGATCTTGCTCGGAGCGTAGCGCGCAAGATCATTGCTATGTTCTTGTCGCACTACCCGACCATGGATCGGGAGGCTCTGCAAGGCGGGTGGGCCCCTGGCTACGAGGATGCTGAATACGACGAGATTGAAGCCGAATCCTCCTCGTTTGCCGATCAAGTGCTGACCGCCGCCCTGAAGGATCTTGGGCTAGAGTAGACATGAAAAATTTCGTTATGTAATGAACAAAACTTCAATCATTGCTACTCAGAAAAGCTCATGTTTTATCTGTTGTTTGTCATTTTCGTTTTCTTCCGAATGCCTTTGAGGGTCGTGGGTCGAGATGGAAAGGCGTGGAGTCCTGCCCGTCAGACTCTATTCCGTAGCCGCTGGGGCGTAGGAACTCGGGAGGTTGGGCACTCGGACTCGCAGCCCCCGAGTAGTTTCGGAAGATTCGAACGATGACAAGCAGCAGATTGGGTATGCTGAAAGCAACAACTAGTCGAGGCGGTTCCTTCATTGCTTCTCGGGAAAGAGACGTCAGCCCGAGGGCTTGGACTTTGCCCGCAAGTTAGCGCCGTAGCCGCAGGGGCGTGAGCACTCGAAACTTGGACAAGCGTGGTCACGAAGCCCTTTGAGCTGACGTTCCTTTCTCGCAAGCGCCAAAGTATACTGCTTGATCGCGTCCGAGAGCGATCAATTGTCAAGTTTTTGCGAAAAAACGGAGGGGCACCGGGCCCCGGGTGGAGCCCCCGAGCGGTGGGCGATCCTGCACAGGGAAGGGGTCGCCCGCCGCTTAGCCTTGGGAACTCGCGGGGTACATTTCGATCGTATGCGAATAGAGTACTCGGAATAGTACAGTATTTTGACTATTATCGTGAATTGAAAAGTACAGGTACTTTTAAGGGTAAAGTGACGTAGCTGTGCGAGCCCGCAGAGGAGTGTGCGGCTCTTCGGGAGAGGCGGGGACTCGTCAGGCGAGGTGGGGGCTTCTCGGGCTCGTCCTCAGCTTCGTTTTGTCGTGGCGAGATCTCTTTCAGGCCTTGTTTCGTGACCTGGGACCCCACGCGATGCAGGGTGCTGATGGAGAGGCCTTTTTCTCCTTGCGTCGTTACCCCTCATGCATCTTTTTTCGCAAAAGGTGGAGGGGCCGGACCGCGCCGTATTTTTGCCTCGCTGGCCGAAAATGCGGTGTCCGTGTGAGCTGATAACGGGTTAATTCGAGTGAAGCCACGGCATCCCGCTCGACGGGTTCCGATCGGACCAGCTGGTGGCCAGCTTCAAATTCTTGGTGGCGAGATCATCTAGTTACCGAGTCCGTTCGACCGGACCTGGCGGCTCTTTGCCTTTCCGTTCGGGGGAAAAACCATGATCTTACTTTCCATCAAGACTCGAATGCAGTTCGGGATGCCCATGACGCTCGTGCGCCCGGGTACTGGCCGCTGGGACCCATCCCTTGCTGCCCCTCGCTCGAGGTGCCCGGGGCGGCTGTTGAACCCTTCGACAGGCCAGCCTTCGAACCCCTGGCCGTTAGCAGGCCGTAGTAGGTACTTACCTGTCGGTTGTCGAGAGCATTCGATCCTACGCGGGGAAAGAGTCACTCGCCTCTTATGTCAGAGGGCTCGGAGAGTGCTCCAGGAAACGACTGCAAGCTCATAAAGTACTCGGAACGGGAGAGCATTTTTATTATTGCAAGCGAATGGCAAAGTACAGATGCTTTCTAGGGGTAAAAGCGACGTAGCTGCTCTATGTTCCAAGCGTTCGTGAGGACTTGGCCGTCCTCGTCCTTGAGCTTGTAAGTCCCCGGGCGGAGGACTTGGTCGACGATGTAGGGGCCTTCCCATGGCGGCGACAGCTTGTGACGGCCGCGATTGTCCTGAACTCGTCGGAGGACGAGGTCGCCGACTTGAAAGGCCCGGCTTCGGATGTTGCGGTCGTGGTATCGTCGTAGGGCCTGCTGGTACTTGGCCGAGTGGAGTAGTGCGACGCTGCGCGCTTCATCCAGCTGGTCGATGGCGTCTTCCAAGGAGGCTTGGTTCCCTTCGTCGTCATAGGCGCGGACCCGTGGGCTACCGTAGTCGAGGTCAGTTGGGAGGACCGCCTCGGATCCGTGCACCATGAAGAAGGGCGTGCAGCCCGTGGCTCGACTCGGTGTGGTTCGCAGGCTCCAGAGGACCGACGGGAGCTCTGCAACCCACCTTGCTTTGAACTTCTCGAGGCGTTTGAAGATTCGCGGCTTTAGTCCTTGCAAGATCATGCCGTTGGCTCTTTCCACCTGTCCGTTGGTCTTGGGGTGGCTGACGGCGGCCCAATCCACTCGAATGTTGTTGTCGTCGCAGAAGTTGAGGAACTTTTTACCCGTGAACTGAGTGCCGTTGTCGGTGATGATCACGTTCGGGACCCCAAAGCGGTAGATGATGTCGGTGAAGAACTGGACAGCTTCTTGCGAGCGAACCCGCCGGATGGGCCTTGCCTCGATCCATTTGGAGAACTTGTCAATGGCGACGAGGAGATGCGTGAAGCCCCCGGGTGCTTTCTTCAGTGGCCCGACTAGATCCAAACCCCATACGGCAAAGGGCCAAGTAATGGGAATGGTCTGCAGGGCTTGCGCCGGGAGGTGTGTTTGTCTTGCGTAGAACTGACAGCCTTCGCACCTGCGCACGATGTCCTTGGCGTTGGCCACCGCGGTTGGCCAGCAGAACCCCTGACGGAAAGCTTTCCCGACAAGTGTCTTCGACGCGGCATGGTGTCCACATGCTCCTGCATGGATGTCCCTCAGCAATTCCTTGCCTTGGTCGATGGGGATGCAGCGCATTAGGATGCCAAAGGTGCCTCGCCGGTAGAGCTCTCCCTCAATGAGCGTAAAGGTTTTAGCCCAGCGCGCGATCCGCCGAGCCTCGGTCGGGTCGGGTGGGAGCTTACCCTGCACAATCTACTTGAGTAGCGGGATTCTCCAGTCGGGGTCCTCGAGGTTGGGCTCGGGAGCTGCGTCTACCTCCATCACTTCCGCCTCCTCTTGCACTGGAGGCTCGGGCGGCTCGTCGTCGAGTCGGATGGAGGGGGCGTGCTGGTCCTTGGCGAACACTCCATGGGGGACGGGCTTCCGGTTGGATGCCGCCTTGGCGAGGGTGTCGGCCGCCTCGTTGTATCGTCGTTGGACGTGCTTGAGCTCGAGGCCGAGGAACTTGTCTTCCAGCTCGCGGACCGCCCGGCAGTAGGCGGCCATCTTGGGGCTGACGCAGCTCGACTCCTTCATCACTTGATCGACGACCAACTCCGAGTCTCCTCGGATCTCGAGACGCCGTATGCCAAGCTCGAGGGCGATGCGGAGTCCGTTGATGAGGGCCTCGTACTCGGCGGCGTTGTTGGAGGCCGAGAAGTGCAGCCGAACCATGTATTCCATGCGCACGCCCAGAGGCGAGACAAAGACCAGGCCGACACCTGCCCCTTCCTTCATCAGCGACCCGTCGAAGTACATGACCCAGGTCTCGTGCTCGACGGAGGTTGGGGGAGTCTGGGCCTCAGTCCACTCGGCGATGAAGTCGACCAATGCTTGTGACTTGATGGCGTCCCGGGGTGCGTAGGTGATGTTCTTCCCCATCAGCTCGAGTGCCCACTTGGCTATCCTCCCATCAGCCTCGGGGTTCTGGATCACCTCGCCGAGTGGATACCTCGACACCACCGTGATGGGGTGAGCGTCGAAGTAGTGCCGGAGCTTCCGCCTGGTGATGAGGACGGCGTAGACAAGTTTTTGGATTTGGGGATATCGTACCTTGGTGTCGGACAGGACCTCGCTGATGAAGTAAACGGGGCGTTGCACCTTCTGGATCTTCTCGGGCTCGCTTCGCTCGACGACGAGGGCGGTGCTTACCACATGGGTGGTTGCCGAAATGTAGAGCAGCATGGGTTCCCCTTCTGCCGGAGCGGTCAGGATTGGTGGGTTTCTGAGCATTGCCTTGAGCGAGTCGAGGGCCTGCTGCGCCTCGGCGTTCCAGACGAAGTGGTCCGACTTCTTGAGTAGTCGGTACAAGGGCAGGCTTCGTTCCCCGAGTCGGGCGATGAAGCGACTGAGCGCGGCCAAGCATCCCGTGACGCGTTGGACACCCTTTATGTTCTGGATTGGCCCCATGTCGGTGATGGCTGTTATCTTCTCGGGATTGGCTTCGATGCCTCGTTCCGATACGATAAAGCCGAGGAGCATGCCTCTCGGGACCCCGAAAACGCATTTCTCGGGGTTAAGCTTTACTTTGTTCTGCCGGAGCTTCTCAAAGACAGCTGTGAGGTCGGAGACCAAGTCGCCAGTGCGTTTGGATTTTACTACTATATCGTCAACGTATGCCTCGACCAGTCGGCCGATTAAGTCACCAAAGACACGTCGCATGCATCCTGGAACGTGGCACCCGCGTTTTTCAGCCCGAATGGCATAGACGAATAGCAGTAGGTGCCGTAGGGCGTGATAAATGAGGTTGCGAGCTGGTCGGCCAGGCTCATCGCGATCTGATGGTACCCGGAGTACGCATCGAGAAAGCAAAGGGTTTCGCACCCCGCGGTGGAATCGACCACCTGATCTATGCGCGGAAGAGGGAAGGAGTCTTTTGGACATGCCTTGTTCAGGCCAGTATAGTCAACGCACATCCTCCATTTCCCATTTTTCTTTTTTACAAGTACAGGGTTGGCCAACCACTCGGGGTGGTATACCTCCCTAATGAAACCGGCGCTGAGGAGCTTTTTGAGCTCTTCGCCGATGGCCTTGTACTTCTCGTCGTCGTAGCGTCGGAGCCTCTGTTTGACGGGTCGAGCGCCAGGCTTGATGTCAAGTTTGTGCTCGGCGACTTCCCTTGGAATCCCCGGCATGTCCGAGGGTTTCCATGCAAACACGTCGAGGTTTGCGCGGAGAAAGTCGACGAGCGCGCTTTCCTATTTAGGATCGAGCGCCGTCCCGATACGGAGGGTGCGGCCATCGTCGGCCACGGCAACCTCCTTGACGTCCTTGGCCGGCTCAAAGGAGCACGCGGCACGCTTGGAGGTCTCGGGGATATCCAGGTCCCGGGGTGAAGGCTCAGCGGCGAGCCTCTTGGACTGGACGAGCGCCTCCGCGAACTGGAAGCACTCGGTTTCACAGGCGAACGCATGCTCAAATGAAGTCCCCACGGTGATGACACCCTTGGGTCCGGGGATTTTCAATTTGAGGTACGTGTAGTTCGGGACAGCCATGAACTTTGCGTATGCAGGCCTCCCAAGGATGGCGTGATACACCCCAGGAAATCCCACCACTTCGAAAGTGAGGGTTTCTCTGCGGAAGTTCCGTGGGGTCCCGAACGTGACGGGCAGGTCGATCTGCCCGAGCGGTATTGCGTCCACCCCGGGGACGATCCCATGGAATGGCGCCGTGGATGGCCAAAGCTGGGAACGCGGGATCCCCATCTCATCAAGAGTGTCGACGTAGAGGATGTTGAGGCCGCTCCCGCCGTCCATCAACACCTTGTGGACGCGTTTCGTCCCAAAGAGAGGAGCAACCACGAGCGGGTACCTTCCGGGTTGTGGGACATAGTCGGGATGATCGGAGCGGTCGAAAGTGATCGGGGCCTCGGACCATTTTAGGTAAGAGGGCACCGCGGGGTCCGTGTGGCAGACCTCTCGCCGGATTAGCTTCTCGTCGCGCTTCGAGGGGCAGGCCGCCGATCCCCCGACGATCATTAGGATCGCTCCGTCCTCCCTGGGGTAGCCGTCATCGTTGTTCGGGCCACCGGCCCCATCCCGGTTCTCGTAGGGCTTCTTCTTCAGGGTGCCAGCGAGGAAGCTTCTCATGAGTTTGCAATCCTTCAGGGCGTGCTTGACAGGGCCCTCGTGGTTGGTACAGGGCGCCTCGAGGAGCTTCTCGAAGTGGTCCTTTGGCGCCGGGTTCCCTTTGGGTTTCGTGGCCTTGCGCTCGGCCGCTGCCACCATACGTCCATCGCGCCTCCGCTTGTCCTTCCTTTTCTTCTTGTCGGGTCGGGCGGAAGTGCCCTCGGCAGCCGACTCCGACTGCTTGCCCTTGCCCTGAGGCCGCTCAAGGGTTGCAGCGACGGCGTCCTCCCCATCGGCGTAGTCGGTGGCGATGTCGAGGAGCTCCCGAATGGTTCGTGGCTTCCTGCGCCCCAACTCATGGATGAGGGTCGCGCAGGTGGTTCCGAAGCGGAACGCGGAGACGACGTCGGTGTCAGCAGTGTTTGGCAGCTCGGTGCAGCGCTTGGAGAAGCGCTTGATGTAGTCACGTAAGGTCTCGTCCTCTGCCTGGAGGCAGTTGCGGAGGTCCCAGGGGTTCCCGGGACGAGTGTAGGTGCCCTGGAAGTTGCCAATGAAGGCGTCACGCAGCTGCGCCCAGCTGTCGATCTTGCCCGCAGGGAGATGCTCCAGCCATGTTCGAGCCGAGTCGGCGAGGTAGAGGGGGAGGCTTTTGATGATGAAGTAATCGTCTTGCGCTCCCCCTGCATGGCACGCGAGCCGGTAGTCCTCCAGCCAGACGCTGGGGTTTGTGTCCCCGTCGTACTTGGGCACCGTCGTGGGAGCCCGGAAGCGCGGAGGAACCTGAGCGCCGAGGACGTGGGGTCCAAAGGCACGCGGTCCCCTGGGGTTGGGTGACGCACTCCTGCTCCGGTCTTCGGCGCTATCGTAGCGGCCGCCGCGCCGTCTGTTATAGGCTCGGCGTGGGCGGTTCTGATGGTGCTCGTCCCGTCGCCTGGCGCCTCCGTCGGCTGTGGCCCCGCGATGATGCACTGAGCGCTCTTGATCGGGCTCCCGAGGAGCACGCTGGCGTGAGGCGGAGCTTTCCGCCTGTTGGACCGCTGCGGTTTCCAGGAGCGCGCGGAGCTGCTGATGGAACCTTCGATCTTCGGGCGCCGCCGGTTCAGGGTGCTCACGGAGCAGGACAGCAGCCGCTGCGAGGTTCTGGGACGCCCGGTTGAAGACCGGCGCGTCGTTGGCGTTGCCACCGTCGTTGACGATGCGCTGTTGCACGTCCCGGGCGCGTGCGCGGGCAGCTCCTCCGTCCGCGTTTCTCCCAAGCTCGCGGTTGAGCTGCTGCCGTTCTGCCTCGATCTGACGCCGGGCCTCGTCTAGCTCCTGCAGCCTGACCCGCCGAGCATCGTCCGCCGGGGCGTTTGGTGGTGGCGCCGCGGGAGCGTTGGCAGGCGGAGCTGCAGGGGCTCGGGCAGGCGGAGCCGCAGCGGCGTTGGCAGGTGGTGCTGCGGGGGCGCCGTCCCTCGTCGAGCTGCTCGCGGACTGCACATCCCCGTCGGGGGTGTGACACATGAAGCATTCCCGAGAAGGGTCGAAGTTCGGCGGAGCCCACGTCCGCCGCGGGCGCGAGCTTTGCTCACCCACCGTGCTTCTGGTGGTTGGCGAGGCGTGTGGGTCGGACTCCGTCGGTGTCGGGGTGACCGCCGGGTCGCTCAGCAGGCCTGGCTGCCCCTCCGGGTACATGGCGTTGTAGCAGTCGATGAACTCGTCCCAGAGGAGCTGCTCCTGCCCTCCAACCTGGAGGGCGAGATTGGTGATCATGTAGGAGACGTTGCGGAAGCGTTCCTGGGACGGGCTCCGTCCCAGGGCGGCCGCCAGGTCCCCTCCGAGTAGGTCGAGGACGTAGACGGTAGCTCCCACCGTGGCGTGGGAGGGCTTGGGCCCCTCGTCGTGGAGCGTCCTGCCGTCGTCGTGGGCAAGCTTGGGGCGCACGAAAGTCGCTCCGATGATGGGCTCCACCGACTTGTCGATGACGAAGTCGAGGGAGCCGAACCGCAGATGATCGCCAGACGCCAGCGAGGCGCCGGTGTGGGCCATCCGGACCCTGGTGAAGTGTCGTGACACGCGAAATGCCCCTACCTGGCGCGCCAACTGTCGGGGTTCTCTAATCGCGCGTCGGAGCCCGGATGGTGACTTGAGAGACATGGGGTTTTAGACTGGTTCGGGCCTCCGGAGAGTAATACCCTACGTCCAGTATGTGCCGATGTTCTCAAGCCCAAAGTCTGTAGTAGGGGGTACAAACTGGTCGGGAGAGGGAGAGGGTCCCAGGTCCCGGTGCTGTGCGAACGAGTGTGCTGTTCGTGCTGTGTCCAAAATGTTCGGCTGGTGTCGGCCTTGTCCCCCCACTGATGTCCCCTTGTCCCCTTTTATAGTCTCAAGGAGAGAAGGGAGCGGGGGGTAAGAAAGATAGAAAATTACAAGGAGAGTTACTGCCCCGAGGCCTTTAGCTTGCGTCGTGCGCCGAGCCATACAGGGAGCAGGTGTTGACGGAGTGGGCACCCCGCCGGACCCGGGATCGTACATCCCGGGTGGTTGGTGTAGACGTCTTCTCGGGTAAGCTCCCGGGTAGTTCCCGGGTCGTGGTTGACTTGCTCGAGGTCCTCGGGTGCTCCAGGTGTCCTGCTCGGGTTCCAGGTGTCATCCATGGGCGCCTGGGATCGTACTTGGGCGCCCGGTGTTGCGCATGCGCTCCTCCCAAGACTGTAGCGTTCCTGTTCGGATGGGACGAGTGCCACTGTGGCTGCCGTGGCGAAGGACGGACGCCCATCATGTTCTGACACGGCGGGTACCAAGTGGGTACGGCGCTGGATGGGCCAAGACGTGGCCGGGTAGTTTCACCCGGAGAGCTGGAGACTCCTTGGGCGAGTAGCGGAGCCACTCGGAGGCGGAGAACTCCTCGGGCGAGCAGCGAAGCTACTCGGAGGCGGAGAACTCCTCGGGCGAATCGCGGAGACTCCTCGGAGGCGGAGAACTCCTCGGGCGAATCGCGGAGACTCCTCGGAGGCGGAGAACTCCTCGGGCGAATCGGAGACTCGTCGGGCGGCCTCCGAGGTGTCGGGGCATGGTGAATCTGCTTTGGTTTGGGTCTTCAATTTTTGCTTTTTGAGGGGTGGATTATCGTAAGCTCCCGGATTAAGGGTTTGGTTGGGCACCCCTAATTCGGACCCTCGTCACCTACGTCGGAGCTGGATCTTTGCAATACGATTAGATTGATCTTTGATTGACATGTTTGGTTTAGATTCCCTACGTCGGAGCTAGATTCATCTTGATTAGTCAAAGGAAGCTTTGGTTATGCCTGATTGCTATTTGAGTGTTATGCATGATTTAGATTCCCTACGTCGGAGCTAGGTCCTGCTTGATTATTCGATAGCATACTTTAGAATCAGAACGATCCTGTTAATGTTTTATCTGTTTATTTGCTTAATCTGATTAACACTTGTGCGAGCATCTTGTTTAGTTGATAGGTTGGTGAGTTGAGTTTGATCATCTAGCTATCTGATTTGATCATAGCTGGAGAAATCTAGATTCCCTACGTCGGAGCTAGATTTCTCTGAAAAGGTTCTGGTCCGATTGGATGGTTAGATGGTCCGATAAGATAAACCAAACTGGTAACTAGGCAAGATGGACGATGTATCGGCTTACACTTTGATTATTTAATATCTTGTCTAAAGGCACAGCTGATCCATTATTTACATATCGGTCATATTTTATGCTTTATTTTATTTAAAGGCTGATCTGTTACAAGGTCCGATCCTGATTGGTCCGATTCTGAGGTCCGATTAGATGACTGATTGAAGTCCGATTATATTGGTCCGATTGAGGTTGTCTATGAAGCCCGATTTTGAGGTTCGATTGGCATCGGCCGATACATTCTGATTGGGTCTTGGCTAAAATCCGACGTGCCTTCGCCGTTTGGAATAGAGCCGGCACAATCAAAGAGTAATTTAACTATTTTATTCCCTTGTCAATTTCAGGTCAAATTGACTGGCACACCGTGAACCTAAACGGAGTGTAGGCTGGCATTGGAGCAAAGCAGATCTCCCTGGTCTTCGTGTGCTGACCGTGGAGGATACGACCGCCGATTTTCCGCGTCAACAAGCTTACGACGACGAAGGGAACCAAGCCTCCATGGAAGACGCAATCGACCAGCTGGATGAAGCGCGCAGCATCGCCCTACTCCACTCGGCCAAGTACCAGCAGGCCCTACGGCGGTACCACGACCGCAATATCCGAAGCCGGGCGTTCCAAGTCGGCGACCTCGTCCTCTGACGAGTCCAGAGCAACCGCGGTCGCCACAAGCTGTCGCCACCATGGGAAGGCCCCTACATCGTCGATCAAGTCCTCCGCCCGGGGACTTTCAAGCTCAAGGACGCCGATGGACGAGTTCTCTCCAACGCTTGGAACATAGAATAGCTACGTCGCTTTTACCCCTAAAAAGTATCTGTACTTTGTCATTCGCTTGCGATAATAAAAGTGCTCTTTCGTTCCGAGTACTTTATGAGCTTGTAGTCGTTTCCCGAGACATACTCTCCGAGCCCTCTGAGATAAAAGGCGAGTGACCCTTTCCCCGCGTAGGGTCGAATGATTTCGACAACCGACACGATAATTACCTACTACGGCCTGTTAACCACCAGGGGTTCGAAGGCTGGCCCGTCGAAGGGTTCGACAGCCGTCCCCGGGCACCCCGAGCGAGGGGCAGCAAGGGATGGGTCCCAGCGGCCAGTACCCGGGCGCACGAGCGTCACGGGCATCCCGAACTGCATTCGAGTCTTGATGGAAAGTAAGATCATGGTTTTTCCTCCGATGGAAAGGCAAAGAGCCGCCAGGTCCGGACGAACGGACTCGGTAACTAGATGATCTCGCCACCAAGAATTTGAAGCTGATCACCAGCTGATCCGATCGGAACCCGCCGAGCGGGATGCCGAGGCTTCACTCGAATTGACCCGTTATCAGCTCATACAGACACCGCATTTTCGGCCAGCAAGGCAAAAATACGGCGCGGTCCGGCCCCTCCACCTTTTGCGAAAAAGGTGCATGAGGGGTAACGATGTAAGGAGAAACAGGCTCCTCCACCAGCACCCTGCATCGCGTGGGGTCCCAGGTCACAGAAGGAGGCCTGTGAGAGGCCACGCCACGACAAAATGAGGCCGAGGGAGAGCCCGAGAAGTCTCCACCTCGCCCGACGAGTCTCCGCCTCTCCCGAAGAACCTCACACTCCCCTGCGGACTCGCACGCCCCTGCAGCTACGTCGCTTTTACCCTTAAAAGTACCTGTACTTTTCGTTTGCGATAATAAACAAAGTACCACGCTGTTCCGAGTACTTTATACGCACGTACGGTCGTTTTTCAAAATGCACCTTGCGAGTTCCCAAGACTTAGCGGCAGGCGACCCCTTCCTTGTGCAGGATCGCCCAATGCTCGGGGGCTCCACCCAGGGCCCGGTGCCCCTCCTTTTTTCGCAAAAATTCGATAAGTGATCGCTCTCGCGCGGTCAAGGTCATTACGATATAAAATGACTAAGTCTCCTACTTTTTACTCTATTTACAGCCCAAGATCCTTCAGGGCGACGTCCACCATCTTGTCGGCAAAAGAGGAGGATTCGGCTTCGATCTCGTCGTATTCGTCCTCCTCGTAGCCAGGGGCCCACCCACCTTGCAGGCATTTCCGATCCATGGTCGGGTAATGTGACAAGAAGATGGCAACGATCTTCCGCGCCACACTCCGAGCGAGATCTGAGGCCTGTGCCCGAGTCCTCCCCAAAACAAGGGCAATGCGGTCCACCAGGGACCGGCCGCCGCCGACGTTGAGCTCCTCGAACAGGTGCTCGACGGCCTGGACCAAGGCCTGATGAACCTCGGACTTCTTCTCGAGGGCCCTTTGACTCTGCTCGGCCGCCTCCCTAGACCTCCGAAGGTCCTCGATAGCTCCTGTAGATAATTCTTCGTCAGAGTTATCTCACAAGAAGGAAGGCAAGAGGAAGGACGAGCAGAAACACGATACTTACTTGCCTACTCCGCCTTTAGGTCGCGGCCAAGCTGCACCAGCTCTTGATTTGCGGCAAAAGCTTTAGCGACCTCGCGCTTCTCCGATGTCAGCTGGCCCTCCAGATCGGCCTTCTGGTTTCACAGGGCTGTGCCAATGAACAAGGTTAAGCAACCCGTGGCTACTCGGGGAGTGGAGAAAAGAACAATCCGACAAGAAATAAGGAGCATGGGAGGGTAACTTACCGACGATCTCCTCCTCCCGCTTCTCGGCTACTTCCCTGAGGCGGGCCACCTCATTCTCCGCAGCCGACAACTTGCCGGTCGCCTCGACCAGTTGGTTGCCGACCGTCTTGAGGTCGGTGTCACGGTGCTGGACGTCTTCCTCAAGATCCTTCACCCTCGCCTTCAGGCCCTCGTTCTCCCGAACGGCGGCCTCCTTTTCCCGACTGGCGGCGTCGGTGGCCATCAGCGCCGCCGCCAGCGTCCTCTCGGCCTCCTCCACCTTCTCCTCGAGGGCGGCTTTCTCCTCCTCGGCATCGGCAAGCGCCTCCGCTCTAGCCTCTCGGGCCTCGGTCAGCCGAGCCTCAAGCTGCTCCTTCTCCGCCTTCAATTGCTGGACGGCGTGCCACAGCCCAGCTTCCCGACAAAGGAACAAGGACTTGCCGGAGCTGCGCTCCATGATTGCCTGTATGAAGGCAGATGGGAGAGCAGTAAGATACTCTCCAAAACGGCGCCACTTTAAAGACTAGAAGGAAGGAGCCCGAGAACTTACCCGGGAAGGCTTGATGATCATCTCATTGAAGATCTCCTTCATGTTGTTGAGACCCTCCGTGAGAAGATGGCACTGCTCCATCTCCGACTTGTCGTCGAGCTCGAAGACGGGACTCCCCGGGTTCTGACTATCGTACCACATCAACCGATCCTCGCACGGCAGGTTCAGGTTGTCCTCGATGGTTACGATGGTCTGGAAGCGACGATCCATCGTCATCATCCCTGGAGTCTCCCTGAGAGAGTCCAGGTCCTCGCTCGGGGGGCTCGAAGGCCTCGGGGACTCCACAATCGGCCCCCCACTGGGATCGCCATCGATCCTCCGTGAGCCATCCTCCGGCGAGTCCTCGAGCACGACGACCTCAGGGGGAACCACCACGGAGGACTCGGGGGCTGCAGCAGCCGCCGCCGCTGGGATGGAGACGTCTTGAAGGGCGCCGATCGTCCCCGCCTCCACTTCCTCGGGATCGGCCGCGGTCCCCGGAGGGGTAGCAACCCCGCGGCCATCTCCCCCGGCAGCAACCTCCTCGGCCCCGGCTAGGGCCGCGTCACCGGGCAGGGCGACCTCCCCTGCCCCAGGGTGGCTCACCGCCTCCTGAGGGGTAGGAAGGGCCGCCCCCACCAGTTGCTGCTCCAGCTCGGCCTGGAGCGCCGCGACAGCCGCCTCCGTGGGGACGGTCTGCGTGACGACCAGGCCCGTCGGGAGTGCACCTCCCGGGCTGTCACCATCTCCCTCCGGTACCTTCTCCTCAACGGAGGGCGTCACCCTCCGCGTCGCCTCCTCGGCCTGCTCCGCCGCGGGCTCCGGCGTCGCCTCCCCGGCCTGCTCCGCCGCGGGCTCCGGCGTCGCCTTCTCGGCCTGCTCCGCCGCGGGCCTCGGCGCCTGCACTGCCAAGCGCAGCATCTTCTTCGGCGCCACTTCGAGCGGATTGTCGGCCCGACTGATGCATCACAAGTCAAGGAGCCCGGCTGAGAAAAAAGGCAACTATGGAAACGGAAACTACTCGAGAAAGACAGAGCAGTACTCACCTCGACGAGACGGTCCGGGTCCGCTTGGAACTTGTAGGCGCCGGGCCCCTCGGGGACGAGGGCCTCTTGGACCCCGCGAGCGCCGTCGGGGCGGGGGCGGGGCGCCTGCTCCTTCGACCGGGGACGGATCCGGCCGCCCCGTCGTGGCCCTCACCGGGGCGGAAGGGACCTGCGCCTCCACCGCGGGCGACGCGGGCGAGGCACTGCCCCCAACAGGATCTGCCCCTGCGGCAGGTACGGGCGTCCGGGGTGCGTCCCGCCCTCCGCTCTGCGCCCGTGTTGTTTGAGGGGCTGGCGGCGGCCGCCTGTCGTCTCGCGGCGCGGACCTCTGGGGAGAGCGCGACGCCCCCGACGACGAGCCACCCTTGTGGGCGCGCTCCGACGGGTCCCGGCTCCTCTCCCGACGCGAGGAGGTCGCATCCCGACGAGGGTCCGCCCGCTCCTCGGACGCGCGGCGGGTGACCGGGGGCGTGCGGTCGCGCCTCTCGCGTTGGCTGTCCCCGGAAGACCGTTGATGTCGGCTCGACCGGGAACTCTCGCCCCTCCCCGCGTCCGACGGAGGCGACCTCCCTCTCTCGCTGGACCTTGGCTGCTGCGCAGAGGGCGAAGCCGTCACCACAGCGACTGCCCTGAGCTTCACGGGAGGCGCGTCCTCGTCCTCGTCCTCCTCGTCGTCCTCGCTCCTCGAGTCCCCCTCCTCGGGCTCCGACTCGGGGTCCTCATCCTCGGAGACTCGGTCTCCCTTCCCCCTCCTCCTGGCCCGCTCGGCGTTCCTCTCCCGCTTGGCCACCTCACGCATCTTCCACTTCTCCCGGCGGTCCTTCTTCGCCTTGGCCCGCTCGGCCTCGGCCCGATTCTTCGCCCTGTCCTCGGGAAGTGGTGGCCGGGAGCAGCCGACATCCTCACTCTTCACCTAAAAGAACTCGGTGTTAGAGGACAAAAAAGCACTCGGGATTGAATCCAAGATAGGCGGAAGAGCACTTACGATGGCCTTGGTGTCGACGTGCGGGAGCATCGGCAGGAGATCCGGCGACGGGTACTCGAGGCCCGACCTTCCCACCGCTGCCGTCACTCAGCGCCGCACCTCGGCCTCCGAGGGCAGGGAGACCGCCGTTACTGTCCCCACGAAGGGGGCCTTGTCCGGGGTCATGCGCCACATCGGGAGCGCGCGACGCATCAGCGGCACGATACCTCTCGAGAGGTACCCGCCGATGACCTCCGCCAGGGACACGTTCTCCTCCCGGAGTCGGGCGAGGGCGTCCCAGGCGTTCTTGAGGAGCTTTTCCTGGAGCCTCTTCTCGGGCCCATACGCCCACGCATCGGGCGCCTTCTCGAATGTCCTTCCGGTGTACTCCGGGAGGGGGTTCTTGGAGTCGTTCTTGAGGTAGAACCACCCGGGGTGCCAACCCTTATTCGAGCTAATCAGGGACCCCGGGATGTAGTCGCGCGACCTCCCCTGCTTCATCTTCAACCCGGCGCACCCTATCGTCGCAGGGGCGCCACCCTCGGCGGTGTGCAACGCGAACTTGAAGAAGTACCTGAAGAGATCCCAGTGGGCCTCCATCCCCAGGTACCCTTCGCACAGCGCCACGAACGCCGCCATCTGCTGCACCCCGTTGGGGTTGATGTGCTGGAGCTCCAGCCCGTACTCGTTGAGCACGGCGCGGATGAATCTCCCCGCGGGGACGGAGAACCCACGCTCGTGGAAGGCGACGAAAGAAACGACATACCCGGCCGGCGGCCAGGGGAAGTCCTTCACGCCCGGCCTCTTCCACTCCTCGGCCTCCGTCAATGGCGGGAGCGAGCCATCACTCACGAGCCCCTCCAGCTGCCTCTGCGTCACCCTGGAGCGCTCCCAGGTCGACATCGCGAGGTCGCTCGACGAAGAGGACGCCAGCCATGGGGGGGGATTCGGTCTCTCCTTCCTCGGAGGAGCGCGAGCGTGGCGGCAGCGGAAGATGCGAGAAGGCGAGGAAGACAAAGCGCGCGACAGAAGGCGAAAAGCCAAGGCAAGGAAAACCCCTGGCGGCCGCGGCGCGAGGCTATAAAGAGGGGAAGACGGGCGAAACGGGGCGGCGGCGTTAAATGCGTGGGCCCACCTTCGGCGCGTCGCGACGTGCGCACGTCGCTTCGCCTGACGGCCTGAAAAGGCGCGCCCACCCTCCACGCGGCGGAAAAGCCGGCCAGCGCCTCCACGCTCGGCCCACCAACGGCCCAGTCACGGCCCAACAAGCTCCGCGCCCCCGACGAGCTCCATGCCCCCGACAAGTTTCGAACCCTACGCGCCCCCGACAATCTCCAAGACAAACTACCCGGATTCAAAGCCTTAACAAGAGCATCAGCTCTTCCCAAGGCTCGGGGGCTACACCCGGCGGGTGCGCTCGTGCGCCCCCACCGGAAGAATCATGACTCACCACTCCTACACAGCGGCTGAACCTGGGCGCGAGTCCCCAACTCCCCCCAGGCTCAGGGGCTACTGACGAGGGTCCAGATCAGGGGTACCCGATTGAGCCCTTAATCTACGATATGACGATAATCAACCCTCCGAAAATTAAAAGCCGAAGACCCAAATCAAGCAGATCCTCCACACCCAGATAGCTCGGAGGTCGCCCGAGGAGTCTCCAATTCGCCCGAGGACTCTCCGCCTCCGAGTGGCCTCCGATTCGCCCAAGGAGTCTCCGCCTCCGAGTGGCCTCCGATTCGCCCGAGGACTCTCCGCCTCCGAGTGGCCTCCGATTCGCCCGAGGAGTCTCCGCCTCCGAGTGGCTCCCGATTCGCCCGAGGGGTCTCCGCCTCCGAGGAGTCCCCGCCTCGCCCGACTAGACTGTTCGGCTCCATCTCGCTTCGGCCCATTCGGTGCCGTACCTACTTGGTACCCGCCGTGTCAGGGCATGATGGGCGTCCGTCCTTCGCCACGACAGCCACAGGAGCGCCCGTCCCGTCCGAACAGGGGCACATGCATCCCCGGGAAAGGACACCTGTTGCCCAAGGACAACACCTGGAGCCCAAGGGCGACACCTGGAGCCTGACGAGGACACCTGGAGTCCAAGGCGGCACAGTGCAAGTCAACTGCGACCCGAAAGCCACCCGGAGACTTACCCGAGAAGCTGCTACCTCAACCACCCGGGCGAGTACGGCCCCGGGTCAGACGGAGCGCCCACCCCGTCAATACCTACTCCGCGTATGGCTCAAGATGCAGGACGGGACTAAAGGCCTCGGGGCAGTAACTCATATGTAATTTTCTCTTTTTACCTCCCCCTTTCCTTCTCCCCTTGAGACTATAAAAGGGGACAAGGGGACACCGGTGGGGGACGACGAACAGTTGATCACCTGATCAGCAACACACCCGCTCGCTCCACTCCACCGCACAGGGACCTGGGACCGCTTCCCTCTCCCGACTAGTTTGTACCCCCTACTACAGACTTGGGCTTGAGAACACAGACTCTCACTGGACGTAGGGTGTTACTCTCCGGAGGATCGAACCAGTCTAAATCTCCTGTGTCTCTTGAGTCACCATCCGGTGCCCTGACACGCGATCGTAGAAATATTACTTGCCGGCGGTAGAGAACCCCGACTATGAGCAAGCTGGTTTGTTATTTACGTGCATGTGAATGCCAGTATGCATGGATAGATGACTCCACATGTTTTGTACTTCTGTATCCTCTTGTCGGCTTCAGTTCAGAATGGTTGTTGCAAAGATTATAGTAATCTGCTTACTATTGGTTTGTACCTGCACTGCACAAGTACACATTATCAGTCCTGTGCCAAACATCAGAACGGCAAATGAGAGGCTGACGAGAACCGCGTGTGTGCATGATTATCTGCAGACATACAGCTAGTTGGAGCATGTTGATACTTGATCGATCATATCTCTCGGTCTCGGGGAAATGAATTCTGCCCAACATTTCAGACATATCTCTCGGTCTCGGGGAAATGAATTCTGCCCAACATTTCAGACAAGCACAACCCAACAGTCAACATTGGAGATATTCAAATGTAGTACATGTAGATGTATAGACCACATCCTCAATTGGATAAATGACATTGAACTGTATTCCCTTTAACAAAAGAAACACTAATGGTTATTATTTGACTTTGATGCAGCCTTCACTTGCCCTTTATCTCCTCCAGCCCGTGTCCTCCTTCAAAGTGATTAAATCACAAAACTGAAAGTTGACAGCAGCGTTACAGAGGAGACCAAAATGAAGTGCCTCCTTCCAAGTGACTGAATCTTCTATGCAGGCTGCTCTTTCCTGCAACCCTGGAAACAAATGTCCACACTTTCTGATTATACACAAATTTTTTTCCGTGTTTGCACACTGAATTAATCTATACAATCAAGCATAACTTGGGTTTCAGATCAAACTGCCATCCACATTGCTGTGTTTAGTGAAACAATTATCTCCTGTTCATAGAGTTTGTAAACATGACAGCCTGCAGCACAAGTTTGTGATTATAAATCGGTAACTAAAATCTCTGATGCGGTGATGCCACAATATCTGACCTCCAAAAAAAGTGTCTTCAGTAGCAAATGTGATAGGTTTTCCATCTGACAATAGATTCAGTACTACATAAATACAGAATAAAAATCACATACTCAAGTCAATAAATTCATGAGTTTGCAGTTGCATGATACAGCATGACCCCTGAATGTTCATCGAGTTGAGACTCACTGAATGTTCATTGAGTTGAGAATCACAGCTGTAATTGTATCAATATTTACGTACAGTACAAGGGAGCATGTAAATGAAACCATATAACAAAAATTAAACAATACTAGGAGATTTGGGTAAAGATTTGGAATAGTCTTCAGTGCTAAAAAAATTATCAAACAACAGATATTCAAACATCCATGTGACTTACTGACCTCACAAAAAATATTCTTTAGTTTCAATTCTTGTAATGGAAACCACAGAAATTTTAACATTAATATGACGTACAAATGTGGATCAAATTCAGTCAAACTAACACATCAATGGATGTTGCGCAGTGCATAGCCACTCGTACCACAATCACAATTTCATATGCGGATCAACAAAAAAGAGAATTCTTCGGTTGTAAATGGGGGCACCTGGATTGGGAAATCTCCGATCCCTTTCTAGAGAGTGCACGGGCGGATTGGCCTCACTCTGGTTCCCTGCTCCCGGCTATGCGGGAATCGAGCCAGGTGGACGACGAATCGGCCACTGGCCAGGCAGAAGCGCAAGGACCAAGGCGTCAATCAGCTGCGCCAGCACACCACACGGGGGAGGGAACAGGCGGGCAGGAGCACCACAGGAATGATTAGCCGAGCAGCGTCACCAGGCAACCACACGGAGAACGGGAGAAGGGAGGATGCCGGCAGTGGCGACGGACGTGCGGCGAAGCCCCGTCGGCGGCGAGAGGATGAGAAGTTCCAAAAACATAAGCCATGAAGTGGGTCACGCGATTACGAGACAATTGCGGCCTTGCCCATTGAAATTACTAATTTACTCTCGTGCTATACTATATACCACTGATTAGTGGTATGGAGCACCGTAAAAGAGAGTTCTAATTTATAACTATTACAACCTGCCTACCCAACTATGACTCCATTTAAAATAATATTAAATCTGATAATGGGTTATAATTTGTGACCTGGGTCGTCTCACACGCGGAAAGAAAAGAATGGATGCAAAATGGCATTGATGCTAGTGAATCTTGCTCGTTTGCAGGAAAAAGGCAGATAGGATAGGCCCATAATGCTAACACGAAGCATGAATGCCAGACAGGGATTAGTGGTCGCCAACCCACTGTGCTTCACAGATCACAATTAGTTTCACATTTATTATCCCTACCTTTCTTCTGATCCAGTCTGCAACATGCTAGGTAGACCCTATATATAATTCCCTGGACTGCTTGCATTTTGCATGTCGAAGCAGGAAAGCACTTGATATCAGAAATTCAAGCTGCTCTAAGGCCATCTATGACATGGGATTGGGCGGATTCAGGGATATGTATTCAAGAGACAACCAAACTGCAAATATGATGCTCAGTACTGCAGATTGACAGTCCGTGGCAATTGGACGGTCAAGAGCAACTCTACCTAGCTAGACTCTTCAGTTTATCCCGTACTGGATATGTTGTTGTGGTCCTGGCCAACGTCACTAGGCCCACAGACTTGATCTCTCCGTTGTGGCGGCAGCCTAGCGACCACAAGCATGCAGGTTATCTGCATTTTTGCTCTGCTATAGCACTCTTTGACTCTTTGTCGGTTGATACCAGGACTAGTCAGCTTTGGATGCACTTGATCTCTGCTTGTTTATAGGTTCGATCTGTGGCGGACTCATAAGAGTTTGTGTGGATGTCAAATTGCCTGCTGTCAAATTTGACTGGATGTACTGTCCCATGTGTGTTCACTGCATCTCTGAAATCAGAGACCACTGCCTCTCTAATCTCTAAGCTTGCTATATGTATTTCTATCTCTATTATCTGATCGGGATCACCATTACTTTGATTTGTACACAGAAGTGTTCTTACAACTTGATTCTTCTATTCCTACGCCAATTAAAAATTTGATCGCGGCACCAGGAATGTACCCAATATCCGCTTGACACCAAAACCATGTCTTTCTCCCACTTGGCCTTCATAGGTTCACGTTTATTCAGAGCTCAGTGGCAGCACAATCAAAGCTTCCTTATATTGGAACACAGCCCTTAGGGAGCACGTAATAACATTATAGTCTTATACACCTCGTCGAGAGACATCCTATATTCAGTCAAGGGAAATTGGTAAGATGGAACATGAGGTGAAAGGGAGGACAGCAACAAAGTGTTCAATTTTGTTGTTTGCCAAGGCCCAATACGAATAGGAGGAACCAGGAAACAAGCAGTCATCCTAGAAAATTTTGTGACTTGCGCTACAAACAATTTCAGTTTGCTCTTGGTCCAAGTCCGAGACCCCACATGTGTCAATTATGATGATACGAAGAAGAAAGGATTTTTCTCAAAGACATGGTATATTGTATCGTACACATTCTGAAATGGAGCAAATGTTGGAGAACTAAATATAAGTTAATTTGATCCTTGAATGCCAACACACATGCTTTGGAATGCAAACTAATTTAAAGATTCTATCGATGAAGTAATAAAAAATATTGCAATTATTGCCTGCGTGAAAACCGACCGATCGTATGGTGCGGTTATATTGTAGCCTTAGCAAAGCACTTTATCACCAGCCTTGTATATTGATGTAGCAACCCGGCTGTTTAGTGTCATCAGTACTATGTGCTCTGCTGCATTTCATCATATGGCAAGCCATACCGAAGAAGTAGAGGAAATCGGCAATTGGTTAAAAGAGTCATACTTCTTGTTTCATGGATCATTGACTAGTACAATTATATAGTCATCTCTATCAACTACTAACTCACTCCAACTCTAGTCTTATGCCCATCAAATCCTAAAAAAAAGCTCTAGCTCATTCCTTTCTTGTTGACAACACATGACACCACCACCATCCAACAATTGCTTTGTGAGTTAGGGCGTGTTTGCTTCCCGGCCACACCTCGCCACGCTACAGTGCCATGGCAGGTGTGGCGGTCTGCAGCAGCGCCACAGAGTTGTGGCGTGGAGATCCACGGCTGGGAAGCAAACACGCCCTTAATACACAAGGTGAAAATCTTGAGTTGGGGACAATTAATCAGCAGCAAGGCAAGTTTGGCACTTCATGCACCAAGTAATAATGAACACATTATTTGTGCAAAGGATCTGAGCAATCTTGAGTTATATGAACTTGTTAAACCCACCTCTCGTAATAAGTCGAAATATTTGGAAATTACAACCTTATGAATTATGACAGATGGCCCATGCAATTATTATGATTGTTCATTTTGTTTAAGCTTCAGCACATGAAGTCTTCACTCTAGATAGACTGGATAACTAGTAGAGGGACCTGAAATCTTTTGAGCTGATGAAGTGTAAATTTGTTTCGCAAATTGAATAAGTTATGCCACCCTTATTGTTTATAAATAACAAACTAATTATCACATCAACCGTTCAACTTCTAATTTAATAATTAATGGTAGATATGAAATTAGAAAACACGAACTACACATGCACCACAATTCACACTGCTATTGCTGCTCATGAAATTTATTTTGGCATTACATGAAAATGGTAGAATAACTCCATGCATTGTATCACAAGTATATGTAATTTGAAATTATCATACATGACAAATTCAGAGATGCTTCATATTTGACTCTTCCAACACTACAGCAGGATCTCCATAAGTTTTTATATTCCTCAACACCATAACCACGTCATCCGTATGTCGTACTGGAGTATAGACCATCGATCTGAGCGTTTGATGATCTCACATGCTACAAATAACAGCACCATCTCTAGAAGGGTTGTCTGCTACTTTTTTTGGTAAATGTGCATAAATGGAATTTATTTTACCAGTTTATATTCACTCTCACATGTGTGGAGTAAAGCCCTCAAGAGCATCTATATCACCCTGAACTTCACATAGCCTCATATATTGCCAAACACAGATGAAACCTAAAACACATCATCATCTTGAGAATGAGTTGCATCAGGAGACGCGAGTTTACATTGAAAATGTGATCCACGAGGTTCATCAGAGATGAGGCTGCCCCATCAGAGATGCGTATCGAATGAGCCCCATAAGAGACGCCGAAAGTTGCATATCTGATGTCTTCACCTCACTGATGTAGATATAGAGATGTGAAGTCCCTGATATGCTGCTGTGTAGAACTCGAGCCCTTCCTGTTCCACTCGCGTGAAAGAGTAGTGCAATTTCTCCTTGGGGATATCTGCAGCGTACAGGACTCGCTCTAACCACTCCACTGCACCATCCCTCCATGGTAACGTTGGTGGAACTTCTCCTCTGAGATCTCCACTGGTATTGCAATCTTAGAGTAGGTGTCCATCCTGTATGTTTATGAGAGGTGGTTAGAGTAAGGTGAGATAGAATAAATTTGAAAGCACAAAGAACACTTTAAAAAGAGTGCAAGGTTTGTATATTCTTGCTGCCTTTCTTCTTATCGAGCTCGCAACATATATCATTCTTACATGTGTACCGAATCCGGTCCACATATATATTTTAAAAAAGAAAGAGAGTGCAAGGTTTGTATATTCTTGCTGCCTTTCTTCTTATCGAGCTCGCAACATATATCATTCTCACATGTGTACCGAATCCAGTCCACATATATATTTTTAAAAAAGAAAGAGAACCAACCTAGGAGGTTTTTTCATTAAGAAGAAGAAAATAGGCACCAAATTCAAGCTAGAGGAGACTCGAGCTTGGGTGGTTAGGGTACATAACCACAACACCTCCTACCCTAACCAGTTGAGCTAAGCTCACTTCCTTCCACATATATATTTTCACTGTTTATTAGTTCGCATATATACATATAGGCCTTGTTTAGTTTGCAAACTTTCGCAAATTTTACAAAAAGTTTCTGCATTGAAAAACATGCCCTCTCTCTCACGACACGTTTTCCAATGCAAAGTTTCTGAACTAAACAAGGCCATAATTCTCATGAGCAGCTATACCACCGTGGAACTTAACATGATGCAACATGTAAAAACACACCATCTTATTAAGAATGAGCATCAGGAGATACGAGTTAACTACACTTCACATCAGATACATGGCTGCCTCAACAGACAAGTGAATAAACAAGAGGGGTCTTCGAGCCTCATCAGAGACCTCAAAATACGAGTCTTCAAATCACAGAAAGGACACGACCCTTCTATTTAGCTGTTTTAGCTGTTCATTGACACCTATTTAGTGCCGTGGAGGCGTCTCTTCTATTTAGCTGTTTTGACATAGTGAGAATGCCTCTGATGACTTGCTGGTTTTCTGCTGGTTCTGTGACCATAGTGAGAATGCCCGTTGCATATGGCCAGTAACCAAAAGTGTATTCTGAGCATATATGCAACGGTGTGCAAGGATAAGCGGACCGAGATATTTAGTTGGGAATGGGCTCTGTAATTTCAATATTTGATGAACAAGAAGCACTACAATTTTTTTAGTGTCAAGAGATAAACAGAGTACATGTACTTCAGTTCTATATTCCCTGGCTCTGGCTAGACAAAAATGTTTTCGCAGAAGTGCATGCCTTTTGCACGTCGAAACAGGACACATCACTTGATATGAGAAAATCAAGCTGTATATCCAGTCATGACTTTGGGATTAGGTGGATTCGGAAATATGTACATGTACTTTCAGTATTTGACGAACGAACGAAGCACTGCATGATTTTTTTAGTGCCAAATAATAAATGCAGTACATGTACTTCAGTTCTACATGTCTATGTTTTAAGCTATTATTTCTCCTATAAGCTCATAAAACATTTGTTTGACGCCTTCTAATCTGACAATTAGTACACCCTGACTATCCAACCACCACTCCTCTAAAAAATAATGAATGTGATAATGATGCTGCAACTCATGCCTTTGGTCAAGGGAAAGGAAGAAAGTAATAACCAAGAATTCACACGTGTTCGTAAATCCCGCTGGTATGCCAGTAAAAGGTAACTGGACTGATAATTTGAATGACAAACAATTCCAAACCATCGGCAGGCCTGAATTCCACGGTTAGGACACTAACACTAACACGAAGCTTGAATGCCAAACAGATTGGTTGTTGTCAACACTTTCGGTTACTGCTATATATAAGTTGCCCCTCCCGGTCTTGCGTTGCTTCCAAATCACCAGTTCTATGTATATATTGCCTCCCTAGATACAAAAATTCCCATAACTTCATGCATTTTGCACGTCGAAACTGGAAATCACTTGATGTATGAAATTCAAACTGTTCTATTTCCATTTTTGACTTAGGATTGGGAGGATTGGATTCAGAAATATTTTTTCATGAAACAGACAGACAATATGCTCCAAGTACAGGGAGCATAGTCCAAGACAGTTGCATGGACGATCAAGAATGATTCGTCCACCTCCACTACTCATCCGTGTACCCCGCCACAGATCCGTTAGCAGAGTGGTCAAGCTTTCTCCGCGACCATCTCCAGCTGAATGCGGTGAACAAGGGCTGACCGACAAAGTCTGAGATGCTGGTATACCTGCATCTGTGGATCTGCAGAGCCAGCACCTGCTCCTCATCAAACAATGGAGCATGGAGCTTTCCGTAACCAAATTCAGATCTCATTTCTGCTCCTGCCCATGTCTCAAAACTGCACGCAAGAAATCAAATCAAATGTTGCCTCCTCTATCATCTAGTCCAACTATACATGCTTTGCAAGATTAAATGTCTGTCATCTCAACGAAAATCAACTCCAATATATTCTGTGTAATCATTCTACCAACATATACATAAGCCTGAACTTGCACCTCTCCCCTACTTCACTGTGGATCAATATTCATCAAAACGTCAAAAATCCCGTTTCCTCTTCACTTCCTTAGGCAATTATTCTAATAATGGATAAAATTACAATGGCATACTTGTTTACATCAACTATGTAACTTCAGTTCCTCAGACATATGGTACAGAACTGCCTAAACTATTGGCCTCTCTATCTGAGAGAGCTCTCAGTTCGGTGTAGTTGCCATCTGCATCTGAACTCGCTGTCACACTTCAGGTTCAGTAAGTAGTATGTATATGATGAGCATTGCTTCCTTAAGGAGACTGGATCTGTAAGTGTTGTCTTGCTCTTTGTTTTGTTTTGCCACAGTTCGGCAATTAAAATTTTGATTGCCGCACCGGAAATGCTACCCCGAGTATCCGCTGGACACCAAAACCATGGCTTTCTCCCACTTGGCCTTCGTAGGTTCACGTTTAGTCACAGCTCAGTGGCAGCACAAACAAAGGTCCATCGGACACGTACTTGGAGGGTGTGTGTGGAGCTTCTGGGATGGTACTGAATCATTCTACAGCCAAGAATTCAGAAGAGGTGGCTCAATGAGGATTGATGTGACTGCTCTCTTGTGTGTGTTTTTGCCATTATTCTTTTTCAAAAACTTTAGAAGGCTTGCGATAACATAATACCATTATGCCCTTGATTCATGAAAGGCTTACTGTGACGATAAATGCAGCAAGCAACATTAGGATGAAATACAACAAGCACGCAACCCAAAGGACCTTACATGTCCATCAACTAGTATATGCAGATATACATCTGTGTCGCCAATGGCCTCTGCAGGAGTCAATTAATCTCTTGCTGACACATAATTTTAATCCTCTCACTACTGGAGAACTCGTCATCGGTCACGGTTCGTAACCCTCATAGGTACCGGTTCTGGAACCGGTACCGCGACACCGTGACTAAAGGGGGGCGGCCTTTGGTACCGGGTCCAGAACCGGTACCAAAGGGAGCCTTTGGTACCGGTTGGTAACACCAACCGGTACCAAAGGCTGTTTTGGTTTTTTTTTTAAATGTTTGATATTTGGGTTAGTTATATACAAATCTACGCGTCTACGTGTCTGCTCGTCATATGTTATATGTCGTACACGATCTTTCACGCAATAAGATTGAAGTCGTCGCAATTGTCAATTGATTTTGACCCGACTTTGATTGCATTTTTTTCGAACATTCACATATAAACATTTGAGATCGGCCAATACAAAAGTTAGATCATTTAAAAGTTATTTACAATTAACGAGCAGAACTGGAAGAAGGAGCGGAAAGGGAGTCCAATTGAGCGATATCGGTTCCGTCATGGTGGTACTCTCCCAGTGGACTTATAACTTGGTCCATAATGAATCCAAATAGTTGGTCCGCAATAGCTTTTGATTTTTGTTTCATTGGGAGCACTTGATGGTAAAACATCCTCTGCATTAATCACAAATGACAACATTCATTCATATAATAAATAAATTTTGCATGTAATCATTTCTAAACAAGTAACTAATAATCATTCATTCATATAATAAATAAATTTTGCATGTAATTATAAAATATCCTAACACATTCATTTCTAAACGATAACTAATAATCATTTCAAAACAATAACTAATAATCATTTCTAAACAATAATCAATAACTAATAATCATTTCTAACCAAGTAACAAAGTTTACATGAAATAACAAAGTTACATGAATTAACAAAGTATACATGAAATAACAAAGTATAATAAATATATTCATAATAAATATACACTAATAATCATATTTCCATATACACTAATAATCATATTTCCATATACACTAATAATCTAATGTCCATATACACTAATAATCTAATTTCCATATACACTAATAATCTTATTTCCATATACACTAATAATCTAATTTCCATATACACTAATAACCTAATTTCCATATACACTAATAATCTTATTTCAATGTACACTAATAATCTAATTTTCATATACACTAATAATCTAATTTCCATATACACTAATATTTCCATACTAATAATCTAATTTCCATATACACTAATAATCTATTTTCCATATACACTAATAATCTAATTTCTATATACACTAATAATCTAATTCATACCATGAGTTCTTCTTGAGTCGCTTTTTTGGGAGAAACAAAGGTATGGATCCACTGGCAGATGTAGTATCCGCATAGATTCATCCCTGCTTCCTGTCTGGCACACTGATAGTGGAGAAGAATAAAGTTAGACGTAACAACTATATATTAGTGTGATTTTACGAGATATGCGGGTACACCAGCCACGTACCTGAAAGTCCGTCTTCATATCCAGTTTTTGTTTGAAATTTCCTTTTTGTTTCGCACGGAAACGTGTCCATGCCATGTCAATCAAGTCTAAAACTGCTTGGTAATCCTCTTGTGGTTTCCGCAGTGAGTCCATGACAACAATTTGACCGGTGTTTATGATTATCACAAGCAGTATCCAGTGGAAGCTGTATATATATATATATATATAAATACATGCACAAGTATTGAGAACAAAGTCTTAAAGTTATACATACATAGAGAGAAGTACTCACTGGAAATTGTATGGCAAAAGAATGTAAGTCTTGCTTCTTTGTCTCTCCAGGTACAAGTATATGTTGTCCACCGTCTCTAGTGGCTTACTGGCTACAGTTACGGCATTTACCATCAATGGATCCATGAAGCCGACATCATCATACGATTTTTCGCGGCATGTATGGATCTCCATCCTACATGACAAGAATAGATTGTTATTGTTGAAAATTATAATTAAGAAAGCAAGTATTGCGAGAATAGATCAGTAAAAGAAACTTACACAACCCAGCAGCTCATCAATGAGAGGTCTATGGCATCTTGACGGTACAAATCATACACATCCTTGAAATCCAAAATCAAGAGACTATGCCCACGGAAGTAATCACGGTCTTTTATCAAAACATTGAGCATCTATCTACCCTTTTTGGACGCCTTCATGTACCACTCATGAAATCGGAACGCTTGAGTGGTTAGGGACTTCAAAGAATCGGCAGCATTGGTTTGCCATATTCAAATTCCCAAATTTCCACTGGTGTTGCCATAGGAATTTCGCCCGTGCCCGATAAAAGTTCTGCCGCTGAGAGGCCTGTTTGCTCGCACAACAACGCAAGCTGTTCGTCGTCATATTCCTGTTTCCCTTGTGTCCTCCTAGCCGAGCTCTGACCGACTTGTTTCTTCTTAGGAGTGGCCGCCTTCTTCACCGAGGATCCACTGCTGGCTTGTTGTTTCTGCTTATCATAAGACTTTGCAAGCTGGCGGTCGTAGTCAGAGGGCAAGAATCTCTTCTGATTCGCCGCGCTCATTGTTTTGAAAAATGTCTTCGCTGTCGGATCTATGGGCACCGGCTACTCTGGCTCATCTGGTTTGAAATGCTCTTTGACCTGGGCTGCGACCACCAAAGCAGTTTCCTCGTCAGTTTGGTCGTAGGGTAACTTCTTCCTTATGGCGGCCAACCTTTCTTCTTCGGTCGTAGGCTCTTTGTCCACCGTTTGGCGCTTCTGGCGAGTAGTCCGCCGTGGGGGCGGAGCTTGGCGCTTTGGGGGATGCCGTGCTGGTGGAGGAGGAGACCTGTGTGAGCCGGCATCATCCTGACCTGGAGGTGGCAGCTCTGGGTCATCCTCGGCCCTTCTTGAAGGTGACGGTGGTTGCGGGGGATCCCTGGGTGGAGTAGCTGACGGCCCTTGACTGCGAAATTTGACGTAACGCTTCTTCCATAGAATGATACTGCCGTGGGCAGCATCCGCTAACGTCTTTTCTTCGTCGCCACCTGGGATGTCGAGCTCCAATTCATCATATCCTTCACAAATCTGCTCGACCCCCACCTTGCAGTAGCCACTTGGAATCTGTGCCCCATGAATGGTCTGCCCTTGCTCCACCGGATAAGCCATACCGTAAGCCACCTTAGTGGATAAGTTCCGGCTTGGTATATGAAGCTCACATGGCGTACGCAGAGTGATTTTGTCCACTGGATAGCGAGCACTCTCGTCCCCGGCATCGGCAGGTGGGAGCTCTGTGGAAGCAACACTGCTGCAACGTTGGGAGGGCGGGCTAACACCATCAGCTGATCCACCAGCTGGTACATGTACTATTCCCGGCACCGTTTGCCCTTGGCTCAGCAATGTCTGTAGCTGTCTAGACACCATGTCTGGGATGCCGGCCTTTGTCTCCCGAAGCTCTCTTTTCAAGTTCTCCACTCTTCTCTCTTGTGCGGCCTTAGAGCGGCTTCGACTCCTGTATGTGTCACTGTCCGCAGGGAATGCAGCCTTCCACGGGACTACGCCGACACCTCTAGCTCGTCCGGGATGTTCGGGGTTCCCCAGAGCCCTTGTTAGCTCGTCGTTTTCTCTGTCGGGAACGAATGTCCCATAGGCTGTCTCTTGAAGGACCTTAAGGATAGCAGCGGCCGCCTCTTTTACCTCATCACTGTATATAAGCGACCCATCGGAAAGATCCAGAGTGCCACCATGAGCGTAGTATCAATGCCTTGATCGCTCGGGCCAATGCATTGTCGCCGGCGTGATTCCCCTGGCAACCAAATCTTATTCCATCTTGTCCCAGATAGGAATTTTCTTCTTATAGCCAGTTCGTCCAAGAGAGTGGAAGTATCATTTCTTCGCGGCATTGATCCTATTCTGTCGCGAGTTCTTTTCACCTAACTCCGACCGCCTGTACTGCACGAAGGAATCCCAATGACCCCTCAGCTTTGGGTAATCAACAAAGTTGGGTGTCAGGTTCTTCTCGGCATATTTCTTGTACATGTTTTTCTTCCATGTTTGAAATGCAGTACACATCATCTTTAGAGCCCAATTTTTGACTCTTGCCTCTGAACCTTGAGGCACCGCGAAATGTTCTTGCAGACTGGCCCATAGCATTTCTTTCTCTGATTGCGGCACGTATGTAGCATCATCGCAGGGTTTCCACCTCTGCAGGCTGATGGGCACGTGGTCTCTCACTAGAACACCACACTGATTGGCCATCTTTATAGCAGCTTTCTCTGGCGCAACTGGCCGACCATCTTCTGCCACATCAGTGATTACAAGCCTGCCCTCTAACTTCTTGGTCGGGCCACGTTTCGTCTTCTTCGATGATGAGGACCCAGAAGGCTGTGAGCCTGAGGGCTACATGTACGAGAAAGAAATGTATATATTAAGATTTCATGCTTGAACATATATATATTCGATATTGACAATATGTATACATATATACCTCCTCGGCCCGAACACTTCCAGCTGCAGGTTCTTCCATGCCATCACCTGACATATTCAGGTATTGGCTGCCATCGTCACCACCTGCCTCCTCGTCGACGTCGAGAAGGTTTGTGGCACGTGCACTGCCTTTTGCGATTTGTTCCATCATATACACGTTCATTTCCTCTTCTGTCATATTCATTTCGTCTTCCGTCTATCAAATATACATGAAATAACAATTATATCAAATTCGATCAAATTCTATCAAATTCTACCAAATTCGATCAAATCCTATCAAATTCTATCAAATCCTATCAAATTCTATCAAATTCTATCAAATCCTATCAAATTCTATCAAATTCTATCAAAATTGACCAAATTCTATCAAATCCTATCAAATTCTATCAAATCCTATCAAATTCTATCAAATCCTATCAAATTCTATCAAATCCTATCAAATTCTATCAAATTCTATCAAAATTGACCAAATTCTTATAATAATTTCAACCAAATTCTATCAAATTCTACCAAATTCTACCAATTTCTATCAAATTCTATCAAATTCTATCAAATTCTATCAAATTCTATCAATTCTATAAAATTCTATCAAATCCTATCAAATTCTATCAAATTCTATCAAAATTGACCAAATTCTATCAAATTCTATCATTTCTAAACATTTCTAATAATCCTTTTCATTTACACTAATAATCATTTCTAAACATTTTCTAATAATCATTTCTAATATAGTATGATTTCTAAACATTTTCTAATAATCATTTCTAAACATTTCTAATAATCATTTCTAATACACTAATAATCATTTCTAAACATTTCTAATAATCATTTCATTTACACTAATAATTATTTCTAAACATTTCTAATAATCATTACTAAACAATTTCCTATAATTACATAAAAATCTTAGAATTACATAAAAAATCTTATCATTTCCAATAATACAATGCAGCATTTCTAGATTCATATTTCTATGAAATACATGAAAAATCCTATAATTACTTAAAAATACTATAATTTCCAATATATAATTCTATCAAAAAATCACTAAAACAAAAATTCTATCAATGCACAATGCGCGGTAATTCACAATGCGGCATTTCTCCCCTGCACAATTCACAATGCAAAATTCACACACAATTCTTAATTCTTTCCTGCAATTCACATGCACACGTACACAGGGCAGCGCAGGAGGAGGTCGATCGGGGTGGCGTCTGGCGTGGAGGAGCTCGGGGGCGGCGGCGTCGGGCGTCGGGCGTCGGGGGCGGCAGCGGCGTCGGCCGTGGAGGGCTCGGGCGTCGGGCGTGGACGGCGGCTCGGGCGTCGGGCGTGGAGGGC
>CM014270.1:52990335-53003577 GCA_004135705.1 Alloteropsis semialata | reverse complement strand
TTCTTGAAGAAAATCAGGATGTCATCAATGAATACTACTACAAACTTGTCCAAATAATCCATGAAGACTTTATTCATCAAATACATGAAGTATGCAGGAGCATTGGTCAATCCAAATGACATCACTGTAAACTCGTACAATCCATACCGGATGGTGAATGCTGTCTTGGGAATATCAGAAGCACGAATTCTCATCTGATGATATCCTGATTGAAGATCAATCTTGGAGAATACACATGCTCCCTTCAGTTGATCAAAGAGATCATCGATCCTTGGTAGCGGATACTTATTCTTTATGGTTATGTCATTGAGTGCTCGGTAATCGATGCACATTCTCTTGGTTCCATCTTTCTTCTCAACAAACAAAACCGGTGCTCCCCAAGGTGAAGAGCTAGGTCAAATATAACCCTTCTCAAGTAGCTCATCTAATTGCTTCTTAAGTTCTTCTAATTCTTTCACACCCATTCTATATGGTCGCTTAGCTATAGGTGCAGTGCCAGGTTTAAGATCAATAAGAAATTCAACTTCGCGTTCTGGTGGCATACCTGGCAACTCTGTGGAGAATACATCGGGAAATTCCTTCACCACATTGATGTCTTCCATGGCCATTTCCTTCACTTGATTAGCATGACACACATCTGAAGCAGTCATTGTTGCTTGATATTCTACTTTTTCTCCAGAACTTGCTGTCAGTTGCACTGCTCTATTAGCACACTGAATTACTCCATCATGCTTTGCTAGCCACGACATCCCCAGGATAATATCAATGCCAGTAGAGTTCAAGATAATTGGGTTGGCTACAAAGTCTACCCCCCTTATTTTTATGCTAACCTTTGGACAAATTAAGGTTGCCTTTAGTTCTCCGCCAGGTGAACTAACTATCATTGCTTTTTGCATAGGTTGCATAATCATCATGTGCTTTTTCACAAACTGGGCAGATATAAAAGCATGCGATGCTCCAGAATCAAATAATACTGATGCAGGATTTGAGTTCACTGAAAACGTACCGATCACCACATCTGTTGCTTCTTGCGCAGCCTCCGCATTCACATGATTAACTTTGCCTCGGGCATAGTTCTGCTGTCCTCCATTACGTGGGCCTTGTTGCTGCCTACCGGCGTTCTGTCCCATCTTCTTAAGGCAATTGTTAGCAAAATGCCCTGGTTCACCACAACTGTAACACACCCTCGGAGTCACGGGTGTTGTATTAGCCTGTGTGAGTGGTGGAGCTTGAGCTTTCAGCTGTGGGTTCTGAGGCCTGTACTGCTGCTGCTGGTTCTGGGGGCGCTGCTGGTACTGGGGACGGCCCGTCTGAGAAGAAGATCCTTGAAAGCGAGGTTGATTACCCATTGACGGATTGTAGCGAGGACGCGAGCTGCTTCCAGACTGTTGGCCCATAAACTTCCTTTTCTTGTCTTCCATTTCCTTGCGCTTAAACTCAAGCATCAAGGCCTTGTCTACTAACTTTTGAAAGTTTTCAAAAGTGTGTGTCATGAGTTGGTACTGCAGCCCGTCATTCAGTCCCAGTAGAAAGAGCCTCTGTTTCTTATCATCTGTGGAGACCTCCTCTGAAGCATACCTTGATAGTTCAATAAATTTATCACGGTAAGCCGTGACAGTCATAGACCCCTGCTTCAGTGCCAAGAACTCCTGACGCTTCAGTATCATCAAGCCATCCGGCACATGGTGAGAATGGAAGCTCTCGCAGAATTCCAGCCAAGTGATTTGATTAGGGTGGGGATGAGCGTACTGGTATGCATCCCACCAATCTAGAGTTGCTCCTTGTAGTTGGCCTGACCCATAGAGAACCTTCTCACGGTCATCACATTGAGCAATATCAAGCTGTCGGTCTACTGCCTTGAGCCAGTCCACTGCTTGCAAAGGATTACTTGCACTGGAGAAGGTTGGTGGACGACCCTTCATGAATTCTCCACGCTTGTCCCTGGGAGGAGCGGCATGTGGTTGCTGTGGAGGTTGGTGCTGCTGGTTTTGTTGCATCATTGCCATAGTTTGAGCCAACTGCTGCATGATCTGGTTCTGTTGAGCCAGAAGTTGCTCAACAGTGGGTTGGTTGTTCCCCTGGTTACCTCTTCTGCCACTGGCCATCTGTTGAAGACATTAATATTACTGTTATTCAACCATCCAAGATAACCATAATCTGATTCTTGACAAGGGTGTGGAAATGGTAGATGTGCAGAGCAAAAACCCTCCCAACTATTTAAACACAAAGCCTTAACCTATATCTAGATGCTTGTGAGTATAAAACTCACAATCATCACAATCATTACAAAAATCCAACTCATGCATTGAACATAATCACAATTATTCAAATCACCCAAGAGCACAGGTTCACACATGAGGAACTTAAAACAAACTCAAAACGCATCTAAATCGTTTATTACAACTCATGGGACAAACCTAAAGATCCTCATCTATGGTGATGCAGGCCTATCTCATGTAAGAAAACAACGGGGAAAGTCAAATTTTGCAATAGATAAGGATAGAAGTATAAGCAAAGATTTTTAATAAATTAATGATAAGGCAAAGCAAGGATAGATTGAATAAACAAAACGAGGTGTGTATAATCAATAGTTGAAATAAGCAAGGTTAATTTAAAATGGAATAAAGCAAGGATCATAGATTCTAAACGACCATTCTACTCTAGGCTGCGCCTCCTACAGTCAGCACTGCTTTGATACCACTCCGTCACACTCGGATTTACGAAGGAAATCCGAATGCTACTATATGTGTACCCAGGAAGTCTTTACACACATATAGTTCAGAAATGAATATCAAAGAAAGGGAAACAGTGCTCGATAACATAAATCATAACAAGTCTTACATCACAGGCATTATATTTATTAACGAGTTTATCAAAGTAGCGGAAGCCTGATGTAATCTAACTCCAAGACATCTCCACAGGGACTCTGACTGGGGGAATGCACTGCCTAGAAGTTCGGGAACTCCTCGGGGAAGACAAAAGCATCCACAGGTGGTTCATCTGAGTACCCATCCAGGATTTTGTTGATATGAAGCAAGTGTAAGTAATCCATCTTACTTAGCAAGCATAACATGATTAAATGAGGCTCAAAAGGCTATGCAAGGTTTAAACTGCGGTTAGCATTTTTAGTTGATTACTTTTAGAATTAACCTGAATTACTACAGTTATATGACAACCCAGTTGTAACCCACATTATGAAAACATGTGAAGTAATACAAATGAACAACATCATATTAAACCATTTATCCGAAAAACAAGGAACCGCTCGAAAAGGATCCAGGCCGCTCTTAACCGTGAGCACGGCTGTTATAACAGTTTTACACTCTGCAGAGGTTGTACACTTTCACCACCGGCCGCGACACCCCTTTGCCATAGGCAATGCACTCCCAAAACGAGTACAGGGCATCACTACGAGACCTTTCGAAAGACACCCTAGCAAGCTAGTGGCCGCTAAGGCTTCCTGACAGGCGCATGGACCCCTCCAGGCTCCAGCTAAAACATCACACAAATCCATCACACAAACCCCAACGAAACTGACCGAGGTCCACACTTAAACCTGGCAGCCCCACATGCGCCTTTCGGTAACCACTAGACAAGCTAGAGCCGTTCAGTTTACTTAGTCAAGACCAGAGCCATGTGATTCCTGTGGTTGTACGGTTTTCCTGGGTTGCCGCTTTAAGAACAGAACCTTAAGAAGAGACGCTTAGAGCAATCCAAACACATGCTCAAGCTCCGTAAACCAAGTTGCTAAAAAGCATATTTTAATAAGGTTCCAAATTTATCATTAGTCAAGATTAACATTTATTCATCGATCATTAGCGGTTGCAAGCAAGCTAAGCACAACTAACTTATCTACCCATATGCAAAACCCAGGGTAAACCAGGAATATAGGATAAACAAATCTAGTCAACCTTATGGTTTAACAAAATTAGACACATGCATGAATGAATAAAGTGATTAAAAGGTGAATAGGTATCAAGGATGAATCATGTTACACTTGCCTTCCTCAAAGTATTGCTGCTGAACCGGGTCTTCAAACTCTTGATCAAAGCCGGCCTCGATTTGCTCGCACTCTAAACACGTATTCCAATCACCACACATACATCCATCACAAGCCAGTACATGCATACAAAAGTATTTCTATTAGAACAGTACACCATACAACATAAACAGAAGCAAAAAGGTTATAAAACTAATCTACGCATTTCTACGATCACAACAACATGAAAATCACTCTAATCGGATTTACGGTGATTAAACTACGCTAAAAACAAGACGAAGGTCTACGCTGCGATAAACGGAGGATCCAAAAACAAGACGAAGGGTGTTCTGCTCCTGCTGTTCGGTCCAGGGGAGAGGGCGACATCGGCCTTGGTGGTTTCACGGACAGAAAAGGGGCGCTGGCCATTGCTAGCGAGCAGACCTCACGAGAGAAAGGGGGACGGGGCTGCGGTGCACGGGATCGAACTCCGAGCGGCAAAACAGAACGGGGTCGACGAGGGCAACTCATCTTGATGTTTACCTTGGGCAGGAACGCAGCAGAGGAGAGGGATCTTGGGGAGGACAGAGCAGGTCACGTAGGCGTGGTCGGGCGTGGAAGATGGAGTCACGGCCTCGGTGTCGTGATTCTCTGGACGTCGGGGTAGCCTCCGGGCGTTCCTGCGCAGCAGCCATGGGAAAAGAGAAGAGGGGTGAGGGATAGCTCGGACAGCAGCAGAACAAGAGCCACGGCGGTGACGGCTTTACCTTGGCCAACTCCGGCGATGAATCCCGGCGACCAGAATTCAATGGAGGAGGCCCTGATCTTGGGAAATTGGAGAGTGGAGGAAGGAGAAGAGGGGCTCGGTCTGCTTTCTGCGTGGTTTTTTTCTCTTGCCTGCGTGAGAACTGAAAAGGGAGGAGGGGGAAGGGCACAGGTCAAGGAATTGAAGAGAGGGGGAGGGGAAATCACTGCCATGGCTTGAATAACATTGAAGAGGAATTAAAGGCTGGAGTTTCTGATGGGGAGAGGAAAGGGAGGGGCGTGAGGGGAAGGGGGCGACGGCACCTGGTTGCGACGAAGGAGAAAGGGGGCGTCGGGATGAGGGGGGGCGTGATTCCTTCGTGAAAAGGGAGGGGGGGAGTGGATCCGCTTTGGGCCTGGGTTGGATCTGTTTGGGCCTGGGTTGGATCTGTTTGGGCCCAAGGGAAGAGGCTAGGCCCAAAAGGAGAAAGGGAGATGGGCGGGGCTGGTTTTGGGCCGACTGCGATTGGGCCACGAGGAAGAAAGGAGCAGGCCTGGGTTGGATTTAGATTGGGCTCTAGGTTTTGGACTAAGCACACACAAAACACTCATACAAGAAAACGATGCATCGGCATGAAATGCACAGAACAAGTTTCTAAACCTAGGGTTGATTTTAATTTCCGAAAAAGGTTTTATATTTACCTAACTTTTGAGAATGCACACACAAGAACTTAGCAATTTAATTACTATATTAGAAAAGAAATTTTTAAGGTGTTACAGCGGAGCGGTGGATGCAGCGGTGCTGCGTCGGCGTGGGAATGCTGCTGCGGCGGTGCTTCGCGGGGGTGCGTGGATGGCCAGATCCGGCGAGGGACGCGCGTGCGTGAGGTTGACGGTGAGCGGTGGCCGGCGGCGTACGGTGAAAAAGGGGCTGAGCGGTTAGGGTTAAAAACGAACGAACGGACGAGATCGAGCAGTGAAAAGAACGAACGGATAGATCCACGCGGGGACCGACTGTTGCGGTGGAGGGGTAAAACACCCACCGCAACAGTCCATCAAACCAGGAGCTCAAAATTTTAACCCTGAGACCACCGATTGTTACGGTGAGTTCTTGAACCACCACTGCAACTTGCTGAGAAGCAGGTCTGCATTAACGTGAATCACCAAGGAAAGTTGTGGTGGTCGGATTTTGATGGAGCACCGCAAGAGTCTGTCAAACCAGAGAGCTTTTTTTCAGAAATTCCATGGACCACAGACTGTTGCGGTCATGCAATTGACTACAACCGCAACTTCCTTGAATTTAGCGCTGAAAACTTGATTATTAGCCTCAGATCACCGACTGTTGCGGTGACCTCTCCAATTAGCACCGCAACTTACTGTCAAAGCAGCATTTTCACTTTCCGAGTTGATTTTGATTTGGAATTTGCAGAACTAAGTCTTGTCTCATGTCCAAGGGTTCGAAAGAAGGCAAATAAACACATTCTTAGACAGAAACAAGGGAACCTCTCTCAAACTCTCATTTGAAAATATTTTTAATATTTTGCCTTAGGCTAAATAGACATTTTTCAATAGAAAACCAAAGCCAAAGCATAGGAGGGCACCCCACACTTAGGAGTTTCAGAAATTGTCAAAGACAAAGAAAGCCCCCCCAAGTGATGCCACAACCAAATACCAACAAAACGACTAAAACAACAACCATGCATATGCATGCAAATGCAAGTGTCGAGGTTGTACTCGTCAGATTTTTGTCCGGCAGACACCCCGCTTTGTGCGAAGATTGATCACGGTGATGAACAGAAAGACATGGGATTTTTATACTGGTTCGGGCCCTCGAGATCGAGTAATAACCCTACGTCCAGTTGCTGCTTGTATTATTTCGTCGAGTACAGATTACAATGCGTAACAAGTACCCTCGGGTGGATTGTCTAAGATTGCAAATCAATGGAACATACCCTCTACGCACAGGACCCCCGCTATTTATATCCAGGGAGACGTGCCTTACAAGACAAAACAGACCTAAACCTAGTAGGACTCTAACTGTCTTCGGGCTTCCCTTCTGCGATCAGGCCATCGTGTCTTGTTCGGAGTCTTGGTAGTCTTGGAGTCGGTAGTCGGCAATCCTCGTGATCGGGTATCCTGGTATTATGGCCTCAACAGTAGCCCCCAAGCTTATCTTGTTTAGAAAAGGTTGATTGTTCAATAGCCTTCGGGTCTTTTTGCTCTTCGGGTGATTTCTGGATATGTTAATACCTCGTCAATCACTTTTGTATGAGAGCCAGTTCCCGAACTCTTGAATGTAGAAACCTGCATCTGAATGATAAGGTCAAAGAAAAATATCAGCCATAATAATAAAATAGAACTGTTCCGTCTTGGAAAATGAAACGCCCCAGGATTGATGTAACTGCTTCCCAGTGCATTAAAAACCCACTCCGCACGTCTCCCGGGACTTTAGCAGCGCACGCGATACGGCTCTGCTCTGGCTCCTCGATTCTCGCGCGAAGCGTCGCACCCCTGAGTCTTTAAATATCAGATCTCCTAGATTGACGTGTACTTGAAACTTCCATCCTAAGCCCTCTTCCTCCACTCGCCATGGGAAAGAAAAAGCTTAGCAGCAGGTTCAAGCTTCCTCGCCTCCTTTTTGGAGACTCCCCTCGCAGCTCCGGCGAACAACCGCCCGACAAGCCGGAGGACCCGCCGGCGACGACACCACCCACCGCTCCTCCTCAGGCTCCACTCCTAGCTCTCCCCTGGTATGGGGATGATGGAGTCGAGGTCGAGCCACCAGAGGGAGGCTCCGGCGATGGCACCGCCGTCTCCCGAGGCTGCTCCTTCAAGCATTGCCGCCGGGAAACGCCCTGCGTCTTCCTCCCCAGGCCCGGCATCTTGTCTCCCTCTCCTCCGACGACGAGCCAGAGCAAGGAGGGAGCAAAATCCGGCTGAAGCCAGAGGCGGCGCACGCAGGCGCATCTTCGTCTTCTGCTCCGGTGGACACCAGCGGCGACGAAGAATTCGCCCGGCGCCTCTTCGTCTCCCTGAACCGCGACCTGATCGGGATCCCTGGAGACGGAGCGCTCGTGGATCTCGTCAGCGACTCTGAAGAAGAGAACGCGGTAGATGACGATCCACCGGCAAGCACACCATCGCCCTGATCAGATTGGTTGTCAATCATCAACCCAAGATCAGGGCGCTTTAGTATTTTGATTTCAAGATAGTTATCAATCCATTGTGAAATGTTCCCTCTTTTGGATTTAATGAATAAATTTCGCTTGATGGATGTAATTTAAATTCCTTGTGCTTTGGAAATTTATCCGTGTCAATCTGTTCATGAAATTGCTCATCCAGAAACAAAATTCCCGAATGAAAAATTTCTTCCGACCAGACTAACTATCTTCAGTGTGTTCGGGAAATTTGACTCTGATCAGACATGATCGGGGCATTTCCTTGATTCACACCGATCGGTTGGTCATTTAAAACTGATAACTTACCAAATAAGCTAACAACCCTAAATGCATTGAATTGGACTTACACATTTTTTGAAACGACGCGTGCCATAGAAAAAGGAAAGAATCTTTTTGACCCAACAGTCACTGCGGATTGCGCGGCTCAAGGGCAGGTTTTTCGGGGTTCGTGCTCTCTTGCAGAACCATAAAGACCCAAGCGCGGCCGCTTGAGATCTATTTGGGCCTTCGTCTTCCTCGTTCGTATCCACAAAGCATTCACCATTTTCAACCGCTTTCTTCCCTCGTCCACTTGCTCCTCCAATCCTACTAGCTTCCAATCGCCATGGCGTCCACACACCAATCATCTTCTGGCACTGAGTCCACAGGGGACCAGATCAGCACCGCCGCCGGACGAGAACTCCGCAGTGGGAACATGATCCCCACCTCGGATGAATACTGGTACAAATCAACCACGACGGCCAAGCAACTGCAGAAACTGGAGGACCTTGGACTACTCCCTGACACCACACTTTTCCCTCGCCGCCATGCCAAAGGTCAGACGTATCCAACCCCCAACACTCTCGAGATGGTGGTGTTCTTGGAGTTCTTCCATTGTGGATTCGGGGTTTTTCCTTCTGATTTCTTCCACAGCGTCTGCGAGCATTACCAGATAGAGCTTGTGCACCTAAAGCCCGACGCTTTGACAATGCTTAGCGTCTTTGCCTTTCTGTGCGAAGCCTGGTTAGGGATTAAGCCTTCACTGTTGCTGTGGAGATATTTTTATAGTCCTTCATACTACAAGAACCAAGTGATGCTCGGGTCCATCGGGTTTTCCTTGAGAAATCGGGAGATGTACATCCCCTTCCCAGTTAAAGATTGCTGGAAAGGATATGAACATCATTGGTTTTACATCACCCTTCCCCAAACCTCATTGGCAAAAGGGAAGTATCTGATGCCCTATCTCAAGGATTTGGCCAAAGCCCTACCAAGAATTACCCCGGAGATGCAGAAGCACATTGATCGGATCTTGGAGCTCCGCAATGCTGGTCTGACGGCGGTTCATGTAGCAGAAATCTTCATTAGATGGAGATTCATTCCACTTATGAATCGCGACCGCTACGCTTGGACATTTAGGGGCTACAACGACCCGAACAGAATGAAACCCGATGGTGAGCGTTTGTTTTTCTGTTCGATTGTTTTTCCGAGTTCGTTCGGTCATTTGAATTCATGACTCTTAACTAGCAGTTGTCCCAGAGATAGAAGTGGCCATGCGCTTGAAGAAGATGTTTGGGGCTGATCTCCCGGACTGGGAAAACGTCCCAGCACCCTACAGCGCTGACAACCCTCCTCCAGAGATAAACTGTTACTCAGAAAAAGCTCTCTCTTGTTTAATAGTGATATGACACACCTCTTTTATTCCCGACCAGGCCCCAGCTATTGTTGATGCCCCCGCCCAGAGCGGTGCCATCAATGTTGAAGAGGAGGGAGATCAGCCTGTTGATCAAGGCACCAGGGCCCCAACCAACGAGCAACCTGAATCATCACCTGGTTTGGAGAAAGAGGTCCCGAGCAGCCCCCAGGCGATTATCCCCCGAACCCGGAAACGCTCTCGCAGTGTGGAGGTGACAGTTCTAGATTCGGGAGTCTTTGGATCGCCTGGGTCCGCCGATCTGCAGCCCAATCGTGATCAGCCTCGTCCTGTTGCCCAGGTATCGAGCATGATCGTATTCGGGCGTTTATTCGCAGCTTTTGATCGCATAACCAAAGCTAAACGTGATCGGGAGATTTCTCGACAGGAAAATCGTCCGACCAGACAATCATCAAAGCTTATCCCTGGTGCCAAGAGATTTAAGGTCAAAATCCCGACGGCCGAGTAAGAGCTTTGACAACCTTTGATTATATATGAGCATTTTCCTTAAATGCTGTTTTCACTGTATTTGATTGTTCGGGAATTCAGGCATCCCGATCCCACAGCTTCTCCTCCTGTCAAACCATCTGCCAGAGAAAAAACTCCCGAGCCGGATTCAACAGCACAACTTGACGGCTCAGAGAAGACTGCAGAGATCGTGGAATTCATCCCGACACCCCTGGGCCCGATCATTAGCGCGCTCTCGACAGCTGAAGAGCAATGGCGTTCGTTAGACGCTCGTGCCTCTGCTGCGGAAGCGTCTGTGATCAGACTGGGAGCCCAGGTGACTGTTCTCCAGTCCGAGAAAGAAGGTACATGCTTTAAATCTCATGCCTTGCTTATTGAGTTTTTATCCTCAAACTTTTGTTCACATGCTGCCTTTGACCCTGTAGCTGACTCCAAGAGCATTGAGGTGCTCAAAGAGAAAAACTCGGATCTGGAAGGAAGACTGGCTGTCCTGACCGCGCGTCTTGAAGCATCAGAGAAGCGCAGTTCGTCCTTGGAGTCCAGGCTGATGGAAGGTGCCTGCGTTGCTGCAACTCACACCATTGGGGTTTTGAAAAGCCATCTCCCTGATCTGGACGTTTCTCTGCTCTCAAAAGGCTTCAAGTGCTCGGAGTCAGAAGCTGAGGTAATGTTTAATAGCTTTACCCCACTGGTGGAATCGTTTGTCGGAAAACTTGATCTTCATCTGAGTGATTCGGAGGAATCACCCTGAATACTGTGCAAAATTCCTGTAATAGGGCAAAACTTTAACAGTTTAGAATGCGGTTACATTTTGCTAAACATATGCTTGCATGTTTTTGCGTAAATCTTAGAGCTGATCGGTATTTTCACGGACCTTTTTAACTGATAGCTTTGTCATAGCCAAAAAGTCCCGTTACCATAAGCTATTCTGGAATTGTTTAGTTGCTGAGACACGGGCGGCCTTCTGAACTGTGTAATTCCTTGTAGTCATGGTGTTCGGTAATTTTAGCGTCTGCCTTGCTTTCTTGAATTAAAAAGTCCGTTTCTTGCATGGTAGTAGTACCGTAGTAGCCCCCGGGCTCTTTTACAGTCATGCTGGCATGCTGAAAAAGAGTCTAGAAGTACAAACTGCAAGAAACTTCCAGATCAAATGGGGAGCCCCCGAGCGTATAGCTCGGGATGCATAGAATAGGTCTGAAAAGAAAATTTTCAGCATGGTAGTCCCCGGCTCTTTGTTAGTGTATGCAATATGGTAACAAAGAGTAGAAACAGAATAGAAAATAGAAAACCCAGCCCCCGAGCATAAAAGCGAGGGTGAGTAGAGTATATAGAACTTATCTTATTTTTTTGTTGTTGGCGCTGTAGGCGACGCAGACGACAGTTCATACCTGCCAAACCTGATGGTTGGTCTAGAACTGTGCACGATCTTCATTGTTTAGGCGTAGAACCTGCGTAGTTGATCCATATTCCACGTGTTTGGCAGTACGTCCCCATCTATCTCTGCGATCCTGTAGGCTCCTGGTCGGGCGATATCTACTACAATATACGGTCCTTGCCATGGAGAGGACAATTTAGTTTTGTCCTTGGTGCGTTGATCCAGTTTGAGCACCATGTCCCCAATGCATAGGCTTCGTTGTCGAACATTAGCATCGTAGTACTGTCGCAATTTTTGCTGATACTGGGCTACTCTGAAAGCAGCTGCATCACGAGCCTCCTCCAGGAGGATTAGCTCATCAGTACGTCTATCAGGCTCTTCAGTTTCTGAAAACATTGCCACGCGAGGGGCTTGTAGTCGGATGTCGGATGGTAGAATCGCCTCTGCTCCATACACCAAGAAGAAAGGTGTTTCGCCTGTTGCCCGATTCATAGTGGTCCTCATTGACCAGAGTACTGTTGGGACTTCATGAATCCAGCGCTTGTCGTAAGCTTGTAATCTGTTAAAAATCCTCTTCTTGATGCCCTGGAGCACGATGCCATTGGCACGTTCTACTTGCCCGTTTGTCTTCGGGTGGTTTACCGATGACCGATCATGCCTGATCCCGTGGTCGTAGCAGAAATCGTAAAACTTTTTACTTTTAAACTGTGTTCCATTATCGGAGATTATCCTGTTCGGGACACCGAATCGCACGACAATACTCCGTAGGAATTTGACAGCTGCCTCTTTAGTGATTTTCTGAACGGGCTCGGCTTCAACCCATTTTGTAAATGTGTCAATGCCAACGAACAGAAATCTGTATCCCCCGACAGCCCTTGGAAAGGGCCCGAGGATGTCTATACCCCAAGTGGCAAAGGGCCATGACAAGGGTATAGTATTTAAAGCTTGCGCAGGTTTAGTCTGTTTTCGTGCGAAGAATTGACATGCCTCACACTTTTTTACTAAATCGCTTGCGTCTTGAAGAGCTGTAGGCCAGTAGAAGCTCTGTCGGAATGCTTTCCCTGTTAGATATCGGGGAGAAGCATGTGATCCACAGATCCCTCCGTGAATGTCGTGGAGCAAACTAATGCCCTCGGTCCGTGTGATGCATTTGAGGAGCATTCCATTGCGGGTTAGCTTGTATAATCGCCCGTCAACCAATTGATAGTTCTTGGCTTTACGATGGATTTTCTCCAATGTAGCATCATCGTCCGGAATAGCTTGGTTTGTGAGGTACGCCCGGATTGGATCCATCCAGTTCTCCTCGTTTCCAACTAGAGCGGCGGCTCGGGCCGTACCGACCAACATAGACTCCTTGACGGATTCGTTGGTTGTAGAAACTGGTCCCTTGATGGGTTCAGTTTTTAAGTTCGGTAGTGAAACCGACACAGATGGTTTAGTAAGAACTTCAAGTAACACGTTACCTGGGAGCCGCGTGCGCTCTGCAGCTGCCTTTGCCAGCTTATCTGCGTCGCCATTGAATTCCCTCTTCACGTGCTGTACTTCAAGCCCATCAAATTTGCTCTCCATCCGCCTATATGCTTCCAAGTATTTAGCCATGACCTCGCTCCGCGCACTGTATTCTTTCATGACTTGCTTTGCAGCTAACTCGGAATCCCCTTTCATGAGCAGCCTTCTGACACCAAGAGACGCAGCTATGCGGAGACCTGTCAACAGTCCTTCGTACTCGGCAACATTGTTAGTAGGAGTTGGATCAACAAAATTGATTTGTAAAGCGTACCTAATGATGTCATTGTGTGGTGAAATCAGGACCACCCCAGCCCCCGCG
>CM014270.1:52907664-52980813 GCA_004135705.1 Alloteropsis semialata | reverse complement strand
ATCAATAGGCGGGGACAGATGACATATATGTCTCCGTCTGAATGCATTATTCTATGCAGAAAGTTGGTATCTATGAGATGGGCCATTTGCATGCGAATGATTGGCCATCACTCATGGCATGATCGAGGTCGGCAGATGCTCGAAAATAACATTTATATCTTGCATAAATAATTACACAACCAACTCGAAATAGTACACTACCTAGAATCATGATGAATAAAATATGGTTCAGCGCTACAAAATCGGCTCCGTCTCTGCGGCCCGGAAATCGTTGTTGAGATCTCGGGGAGCCAATGAGGATGCAACCTGCTGTGTACGGGTTTTAGCCGTTTGAAGTGTCGGTGCGTTGCTCAAACGTGGAGGAGGCACGGGTCGACGCGAGCTAGATGACTCGGCAACGGCCTCTGTCCCGTTTGCGTTTAGCACATGGATGCGGCGGTCTTCGGATTGTTCTGTCCCATTGCTAGATCCACTGTAGTCGAGATCCAACTGCGCAGTGCGATCTGCAATGTCTTCGAGAGTTGGCTCCGTGAAGGTGGCGAAAACTTCCCGACCGACGCATGTGAGATCGGGATCATGGATCCCTGTCATCTTGAGCTCGTAGTCGCCTTGGTGCTCGAACACGAGATCTCCGAAGCGGATCTCCCGTGCAGGCACTAGATGGCGGTGAGCGTAGAGATCGGAAGCGGAAGTAGAGCTCCCGATCGCTTCCGACTTGACCGAACTGGGCATGTAGGGCATCGAGGAACTCGACGCGTCGGCGATCCAGATTCCGTTGACGATCGACATGATCTTTCTTCACGCAAGGGCCCCTACCTGGCGCGCCTCTGTCGAGGTTGTACTCGTCAGATATTTGTCCGGCAGGCACCCTGCTTCGTGCGAAGATTGATCACGATGATGAACAGAACGATACGGGATTTTTATACTGGTTCGGGCCCTCGAAATCGAGTAATAACCCTACGTCCAGTTGCTGCTTGTATTATTTCGTCGAGTACAGATTACAATGCGTAACAAGTACCCTCGGGTGGATTGTCTAAGATTACAAATCAATGGAACATACCCTCTACGTACAAGACCCCCGCTATTTATATCCAGGGAGACGTGCATTACAAGACAAAACAGACCTAAACCTAGTAGGACTCTAACTGTCTTCGGGCTTCCCTTCTGCGATCAGGCCATCGTGTCTTGTTCGGAGTCTTGGTAGTCTTGGAGTCGGTAGTCGGCAATCCTCGTGATCGGGTACCCTGGTATTATGGCCTCAACACCAAGATTCCCGTTAATCAGGGAAAAGATTCAGAACAGAAAGATGTTTTTGTCTTTTCACTAGCTAGCAAAGTTGAGGAGATGGAAGTTGAAGCTACACCCGCGCTCCCAAATCGCTTGAAAGATACGAGCGGATCTAGCGCCTATTTCCAGGCTAGCCAAGTTTTGACCACGCAGGACGCTGTGGAAGAATTTATTGCAGTCGGAGCCGTCGTGGCACAATTGGGGCTACTGGCAATTTGTGAAGAAGAAACTGCCGAGTTTGGAAACTGAAACAAGATTGCCCAAGTTTCGAGCAACCAAACCTGACGACATTAGCGACAGTGATTTTGTGGCTGATGTTGAGAGGAAAGCTATCTTGATGCTTCAATTATTCCTCTAGGGAACACGAAGCTGTCGTGACAACTCTGAAACACTCTGGTCGCGTCAATCGTGTTTTCGACGAGATGAATATTCCGTATCAACCTAGGCCGCGCCCTCCGCCCCCGGCAAAGAAAATGGTTCCTCCCGGGAACGTTGGCTCTCAAGTTCCCGAAACTGTTGGTCGAAAGAAAACTTTGGGAAAGGAAAAGAAAACTTCTGCCCCGGCGGCTCCCTTACTACCCAAAACTGTGCGGATTGCAAGCACACTTGACCAAATGGAAAAATGAAGCCGCTGCCTTAGAAGCTGAGAAGCGCCGAAAACTTTCGCTCCAGAGCGGGTCTAGCAGCCACCAGCCTTGTACCGCTACTCAGAAACCGACTGAAACAAGCACGCAAGAACCGGCTGCCCAGTTTTCCGCACGGCCTCATACCGAGAAAGAAACTCAAAAAATACTTTGGTGATCTTCAAGGGGTTGAGCTTCGTCTTGAAGACGCATTTGAAGCGACTGGCCAGATAGCTTTTGCAGGACTTGCAGATGCTTTCGACGTCGATCATACCCTTCTCTACTTGGATGATGACCCTCAAGATATTACGAAAGATGTCGTTGTGAAGGACCGAAACGGACGACCAGAGGGGGGTGAATGAGAGCCTTTGAAAATTCTCACTCGGAGAAACAAGGCCTATGTCCCGATTACAACCCCAAACACACTTCTCTCAAAATCACCAAGATGACATAAGTCAACTTGTGACAAGCTCACCTTAGGAATGATTAGAGAAGTACAGAGCAGTGCGAAAGCTAAAGCAAGACACCGAAAAGCTTGCACGAGATATTAAGCTAAACCACTACTAAACTCTCACTAGAAAAGCACTTAACCAAACTAAGCATGCAAAGCTTAATTACTTAAGGCTAGACAAGGATTAGGTAAAGGATTACTGATTTGATTAACTAACATTAATTAATGCTTGCATGGATTAATTAATGATTAAACAATTATTGCAATAACAAAATGATTAAGCAATTATCACCATGAATGATTGGTAATGATTGAAAAAGAAAAAAACCAAACCTGAGTGGCCTATCGTGGCTTGCTGCTCGGCCTGCTTGCATGCTCGTGTTGGCCTGCTTGCTGGATAACTCGCTTGCTAGGCTGAGCTGGATGCAGTGCAGTGCTGCTCGTCTGCCGTACGTGTGCTGTGCAGCACGCCGAGCGCCCCGCCTGGGCGGTCTGCCAGCCGAGCTGCTGGTGGCCATGGGCCGCGTGCAGCGTGTGCACTTGTGCTGGAATTTTTTTAATATTTTTTTTACGATTTTTCAAAAACAACTGCTGAGTGGTAGATTTTGCAAATCTGTCACCCAACCGCCGTATCAAATGGCTACCGCCAAATGATACGGCGGTACGAATCTGTAACCGCCGTATCAATCGGCGGTTAGCTGAACCGCCTTTTGAACGGCGGTTTAGTAAACCACTAAACCAACCGGCGGTTTCTTGATAAAACCGCCAAATGGTTTGGCGGTTAGACAAACCGTCAAATCAAACGGCGATAACTATTTTGAATTAAATTTTTTGTTGGTAAATTGTTTAATTGTTTAAAATTATTATTTTCATTAGTATAATGGTTAAAAATTGTTTAAATAGGTTATTGATGATTTTTATTAACAGATATTTTATTTTTTGTTCTGACTGACTGCAACAAACACATCCCACGGATGCAATGGCCCTCCAATTAATTTTTTTAGGTAAATTATTTAATTGTTTAAAATTGTTATTTTTATTATTATAATGGTTGAAAATTGTTTAAATTGGTTTTTAATTTTTTTATTAATAGATATTCTCTTTTTTAGGTAAATTGTTTAATTGTTTAAAATTATTATTTTCATTATTATAATGGTTGACAATTGTTTAAATAGGTTATTGATTTTTTAGTAATAGATATTCTGTTTTTTGTAGGTAAATTATTTAATTCTTTGAAATTGTTATTTTCATTATTATAATGGTTGAAAATTGTTTAAATAGGTTATTGATTTTTTTTCTTAATAGATATTCTGTTTTTTCTGACTGACTCCAACAAACGCATCCCACGGATTCAATGGCCCACACCATCTCCTTGCTGAGTGACTGCAACAAACACACCTCACGGATTCAATGGCCCACACCATGTCCTTCCTGAGTGACTGCAAAAACACACCACACGGATCCATTGGCCCACTGGCTGGGGTAGGGTACTTGGTGGCCTATTAATATCACGTTCATTCATCCCCTTCAACCCACATCATAAAAACCAAAATGGCTGACCAGAGTGGGAGTGGGTCTAGGTATAGGAGGCAAGGTGGGTTCATGCATCTGCGCCGAGAGATGGAAGCCATGGAGGGAGCTCCGCGCAATGATCCAGACAGATCAATCCTTGCTGCCAACCAGAGGCCAAAGGATGAGATTCCACCCGAGTGCTATTGTGGCATGAACAGCGGGATGGCTATCTCATTCGAAGAAGGCACATACGGGAGGAGGTACTGGTGTTGCCAGAGGATCCATGAGATAACAAACAGTTCGCAGGTAATGACCTCAAAGAATAAGAACTGATGATTGTTTGAAGTACTAACATTGTTATCATTTTTTTTTACGAATTGACACAGGGAGGCAGAAGGACCGCTATACCGGACACCAGGGCATGTCACTTCACCGAATGTATCGACGACTCCATCAGCTGGAAGGACCAGATGCGCTGGGATGAGATGAAGATGAGAGCCGAGGAAGGACGACAGGCGGCACAAAGGGCTGAAGCTAACAGACTTGCCGAAGAGCAATTCAGGGAGGAAATTGAAAAAATTAGGAAGGAATTTCATGAGAAGAGGGATTCACGAGGTCCCTGAAGTTATCTGCCAGGCTATCTAAATTCCCTAAGGCATGTTAGGTTTAGGACGAGTCATGTTAATCGTGTCGCGTCACGTGCCAATGTAAAATGTAATAGATTGTGTAGGTCAAAGGTTAATGGCGCACCATGACCTTTTCTGTCATGCAATTTAAATTCAATGAAAGCCAAGGCAATTGAATGCAGTGATGTGTATTAAATTTTCTGTGCATTCGGTCTCACAATATTATGAACTTAAAAATAAGAACAATGCAGAGTCAAACACAATATTATGAGCTTAAAAATAATAATATTAAACCTCAAAGGACATTTAACTTGACTAAAGTAGCACTAAGATACATAGCTTGACCTTGCAATGGCATGTACGGCACACCTTTCTAACCTAAACATGTGCCGTTACTAATCCTAACATGCCTTAGGGAAATTAAATTGACGCTTCGACGATGCGTCCAGTTCTACTGCTCGAAAGAGAAGAGAGATCCACCCGAGTGTTGCGAGGGAAAGTAGTACTTAGGGCGAGGCTCGGTCGGTGGCGCTGGTGGTGGTGGTTGGCTACTGTTTAGGTGGCATGAGCACCGACAGTTGGGGTCATAACAAACTGGTGGCGCAAAGCTTGGTGCACTGCCCTCCTCAGAATCATCAGGAACGTCATCTTGAAGGAGCCTAGTGTTGTCCACCTCTTACTGTAGCTCATCGATGACGAGGTAGAGGTAGGCGATGTACTCTTCATATGGCTGAATTGGTGGGGGATCCATCCACCTTGCGACTCCACAGCCGTCGGGAGCCAACGAGCTCTGAATGTTGTAGAAAAACGATTAGGATGACAAATGTGGATGGAAACATACAAATCCAGGGTTATGACTTACATATCCCCTAGGGCATCGCCAGAATCGCCGTCCGCCCTCCGAAGCTGAATGCTGAATCTGCACAACACAGTACTCACCGTGCATACATCTTTGCCACTGCACCGACTTTCTGCTCTCATAAGGTCGGAGGCTACGCTGCGGGCCGAAATCGCTCTTGGATTCGATTGGAAAATGTTCTGCAAACTCTGGAGGAAGTTCAGCATAGATGGTTGGCCCTAAGTCGTCGTCGGTTGCCATTTTGGTTTTTGTGATGTGTGTTGAAACGAATGAGCGCGATATTAATAGGCCACCAAGTACCCCACCCTAGCCAGTGGGCCAATGGATCCGTGTGGTGTGTTTTTGCAGTCACTCAGGAAGGACATGGTGTGGGCCATTGAATCCGTGAGGTGTGTTTTTGCAGTCACTCAGGAAGGACATGGTGTGGGCCATTGAATCTGTGTGGTGTGTTTTTGCAGTCACTCAGGAAGGACATGGTGTGGGCCATTGAATCCGTGTGGTGTGTTTTTGCAGTCACTCAGAAAGGACATGGTGTGGGCCATTGAATCCGTGAGGTGTGTTTTTGCAGTCACTCAGGAAGGACATGGTGTGGGCCATTGAATCCGTGTGGTGTTTTTGCAGTCACTCAGGAAGGACATGGTGTGGGCCATTGAATCCGTGAGGTGTGTTTTTGCAGTCACTCAGGAAGGACATGGTGTGGGCCATTGAATACGATTTTTTCAGTCCAAGAAAGAGATGTCATAAAGCGGAAGATCGTTCAAATACAGCTTTGTCAGTAGATGGTGTTTATGAAAACTTGAACTCAAATGGAGCATCTGATACTTTTGATTCAGCCGATTCAGATTTTGAGGAATACATTGATTCTGAGGGAGAAGATGGCGAAGATACAGATATAAATGGGCATTATGGGGAAGAATACAATAGACTTTTGAGAATTGCACTGCACGCACTTTGGATTCCACTGCCACCACTATCTGTTGTGTAAGATTCTATATAACTCAAACCAACAGAACATAAACACAATTCCAGTACAGGGTATGTTTCCTCTGAGTGACAGCAACAAACACATTCATGCGAGCCACGGATTCAATGGCCCACCACCTCTCCTTCCTCTGAGTGACAGGAGGGTGCAGGCTATAAGTGTAGGCCGGTGCGCTCTTTATATTGCACAAGTTTGATACACAACTCATCCATCCCACGACTCATCATCAATATAGATCGTACCAATGTCATCGTGGAGAGATGACCCAAAAGGTGTGCCGACATGGGAAGAGCGGCCAAAATGCTACTGCGGGTTCCGATGCTGGTTGCAAGTCTGTACTGATTCTTCAAACAAGTCCAAGTGGGGTGCTAGGTTCTTCAGATGTCCTGACATTGATGATGATTTCAAGGTTCGTTGCAATGCTAATGCATGTTTTTGTTGTTAGTGTATCTAAATGACCAAGCCGTCCACATGCAGGCTTGTAGTTTCTTCCAGTGGATCGACAAGAATGATCTACCTAGTCAAGGAGTACCATCACCAATTGAGAGCAAAGAGCAGTACTCTGCTAGACTAGAACAAGCACGTGAGGCCGAACTTCTTTCTCGCCTTGAGAAAGACCTTGTTAAGCGTGAGGCGGCACTTAAGCTCAGGGAGGGAGAATTCCAAGCTCGGGAGTCTCGCCTGCGTCATCAAGAAGCGCAACATTTAGCTTCGGCAAGAGAGTTCTGGCAACGAAGTAACAGGATGAAGGAGGTGGAGCGTCAGGAGGCCGAAGCACGTGAAGCCGATCGTGAGCGCAACAGAGAGGCCGCACGCCGTGCAAAGGAAGCTGCACCAGAATCCAGCAGGAAGGGGAAATATCCCCGTTGTACTCAGTAGAGCGTTAGTTCCACACCCGGCAATCTACTTTCCCCTAAGGCATGTTTGTTCTGGTAACATCAACTGATTATGTTTTCGGTGTGCTGCACATGCCATTGCAACTTCTATTAGATTGTTTAGGCTAAGGATGTGAGGTGTGTGTTCACTATATCGTTTCTGTGATGTAATTTTTTATACATTGCAAATGAATGCCGGGGGTACTTAATTAAAAAAAACATGAGTACAAGAGACCCATTTGTTATCCATCAATCTGCTAGCTTCTTGAAAGTTACTATAATCCATCCATCGTCATCCTTAAGATTTTTGTTAACTGGAGGTATTCCCTGGCATATTTGCTATCAACGGTGAGCAAACATTTGAAAGAAATATGGCATGGTGCAAGATAAAACGATGTGCGGAAATATTATGATGGCATGAGTGTTTGGTCACTATCAGCAGAGCCACCATCCTGGTCTGTATAATCTCTGTTTTCCTCATCACCGGAGCTCAGGTCACTTAGGTACTTGGCATCATCCAGTCCTCTATCTTTGTTATGCTCAGAATTGATGTCAGATCTTCCATTAGTTTTTCTTTTTTCCGATTTATATATTTTCTACTGAATTCAGGACCTAACCACCGAATCATTCCTAACCGCCGTGTGATTCGGCGGTTAGGTCCTGGCCGTCCCAGAAAAAATAGTTTTAAATAAAACCGCCGGTTCAAAAGGCGGTTCAGCTAACCGCCGATTGATACGGCGGTTACAGATTCTTACCGCCGTATCATTTGGCGGTAGCCCTTTGATACGGCGGTTGGGTGACAGATTTGCAAAATCTGGCACCCAGCAGTTGTTTTTGAAAAATCGTAAAAAAAAATTAAAAAAAATTCCTTGTGCTGCCGCAGGAGTGGACGGAGCCCTCCTGGCTGGTCACTGGGCCGGCGAGTGGCAGCCCACTGCACGAGCCAGCAGCAGGCTGGGCACCGCGTGCCGTGGGTGGCCGCGTCCGCGCTGGCATGGGGTCCGCGCGCCGAGTGGTGCTGCTCTCCGCTCCCGATGCCTGAGTCTGACCTGTTGAACACGAACAGAGAAAGAACACACGAAGAACACAAGCAAAACTTCCTCCTTCAATTCTAAATTACTTTCTCCATACACAATGATTCGATGAGCAACTTGTGCCACAGCATCACAACCCCAAGGGCTAATAGATCCACCAAGAATCTCACAAAAAGCTCAAGTATTCATCACAAATTTTGGAGACAACCGAAACCCTAAGCAAGAACTCGGTTTTAGAGAAATCTTCAAAATCAAGCCAAATCCGAGAGAATTTTGAAGGGAAATCACATGGTAAATGCTCATAAGGATCCTAGCAACATATTTCCCTAATAAATCTCACGGGATTTGGGCTCAATCGCGAAGAACAAAAATTCCCCGAAAATACCTCCGAAAATCCGAAAAAGAAAAACGCCACGAACAAAGGATTCGGCACAAGATTAAGAGGATGAAATCACTATGAATCACTTAGCCATATCCGGTTACAAGTCACTCACAAGTATTACAAAACTTAGATGGCAAAGAGCTCAAGAACAAGAGCCTCTTCTCTCTTCTCTCCTCTCACCCAAAGACACCCACAAACAAATGAGTAACCCCCACCTCACTAGGCCAAAGAGATGGCTGAAATTTCAGCCTCTCCCATATATATATAGGTATTTGGCCAGAAGACCAGAATGCCCCTACATGAAGCACACAACTCAAATAGCCCTCAGGGGTAAAACCGTCCAACTTTTCCTGCAAGCATCGGACGGACCCAGCTCCTTCACGACTTCGCTTCGCCTCGACGCAAGCTTCGCGATGGTGCCACTCGTCCTCCGACTTGTCACCCCCGATTTTGAGGCCCAAACCGGCAAACCCGCCACCGCCCGGTTTTGAGGCCCAAACCGGTAAACCTGCCTCTGGCCGGTTTTGAGGACCAAACCGCCAAACCCTCTTGCACACCTCGCAGGCGTGACTCACCCCCAGTTTTGAGGCCAAACTGGTCAAACCCTCCTTGCACGCCGCCGCACGACGTGACTGACCGATGTCGACGCGTGTCCGGCCTCCGCCAAGCCTCCGACGCCTCCAAGTCTTTCGCTCCCGCTCTCGGGCCGCCTACTCGACTCGCCTCCGTCCCGCTTGACTCGACCGACGCCATCTTCATCCCATTATGTACTCTTGCTCTTCCGTACACCATGTGGATCGCCCATGACTCCGCCCGGACTCCTCGGGTCCCTCAGTCCAAGCCTACTCGTTCACCCTTCACCGCCCTCGGTCCATCGGCATGAACCTTTCGCGCTTGACCTTCACCGCATGCCGTCGACCGCCATGTCGCATCCTACACCTGCACATCACAAGTCAAGGGACACATCAAACCACACAACGGTTGTCAATCACTCATCATCCACGGGTGACCACCATTGGTCCACACGTTGAAAGTCATCCTCGACATGTGTCAACCTTGCCGTCCTGTGCTGAAATCCCGTCTCCTGCTATGGCCTCCGTGCCTTCGACACTTGAAACTGTTAATGTTTTATCCGCGGATATTGCCGCCTCTCTGCCCGAGTTAGGCGGGGCTAAGCCTGTTGATGAAAGACTTTCGGATGCTCCCTCTCGATCATCTGTTCCAGCTCCTGAGACCGTTGCTTCTCAAGGAAATGTCTCTCCTTCTTTGAAAAACATTGCAGGTTCCTCCACTTCTGAAGGTGCGAATGTGATATGAATTTGCTTTTTGTTAATGACTTTTTGAATGCATGAACTAATCCTTTAAATTAAACTTCCTGAATGCAGACAAACGAATTGCCGCTCCGGCTTTGCTATCAATTGGAGGCTCGCCTGCCAAGAATAGCGATCGCCTCAATCTCTTTGCGGATACCTCGGAAACGCCCGCGGGTTAGTTTTCCAATTGCTTTTCATCCTCTTGACCTTATTTGCTCGTCTCTTATTTTTCTTTATCATGTTTGTGTTCAGAATTTCAAGAGCTTATCGAAAATTTGGATGGAAGTGACCTTTGCTCCCTCGTCACGACTTTCGCTTGAAAAACTTTCATTGCCATCCAAATTGCCCATAAGAAGTTTTCTGGCGCTGAATCCCTTTGCCAAGAAAGGGATTCACTTCGCCTTGAGGTTGAAAATCTTAAGCTGAAAGTGGTAGAGATGGAGGCAAACAACCGAGCGCTATCCTCCGAGGTTGTCACTTTGAGCCATCAGAAAAATGAGCAAGAAAACTTGATTGAAAGTTTACGCTCGACTGTAGAAAAAGATGCCGAAGCTTATCAAGAGCTGCGCTCTGCCTTTCAAACTAGCCAGGACTTAACCAATGCTCAGAGGCTCGACATTGAAAGGAAAGAGCAATTGATTTCAGATCTAAGATCCGCTAATTCTGGGATGGAAAAGATTCTTGAAGAAAATGAAACCAACAACTCGGAATGGTGTATCAAAGTTGCCCATGAATATCTCGGAGTGCTACGCCAGTTTGGAGCTGAGGCTCAAAAATTTCCTGCCTCGGGCCAAATTAATGATTTCTTTCTATGGCTAAGCGGTGAATTTCAAATGCTGCCAGATATCATGTCGAAAGTCGGAGATTACGGTGCCTCTACTACTGTTGAAACTATTCTCCACTTGTTGGAGAAGGAAAAGTGCGAGAACTTCAAACGCTTTGCACAGCGCGGCTATGTCTTTCCCAACCACGGAGATATTCCTGGGCCAAGCAAGACTACGGGTGTTGTGTCTAAATTTTTTCTTCGAGATTTTTGGGTGAAGAGAGGGCGCGAAGGTGCTCGCCAAAAAGCTGTTGATCGCGTTACTCAGGTGATAACCCTCCTGCCAACTTTTGTTCTTTAGAAATTTTTTGTGTTCGTGTTTTCGTTGTTCTTTGAATCGTACTTTACATTTCTTTGTCTTTTGCTTCTCATAGTTTTATCTTGGTCAGGCCAAGCAAACTCTGGAACTTCGCCAACATCAAGAAAAACATGGCCCTTGGGCGATGCTCGGGCCCTTTGGCCCGCCTTGCGCTGCACGCGAAACTTTTCAAGCCGATCCCAATCCGAATGCAAGCAACGACGGAGCCAACCCAGACTTGGAGAAAACTGTCGTCGATCCCCGGACTCGCGAGCCCCTGGAGCCGCTGCAGCATGAGGAGCCACCAGTAAGAGACGAATCCGCGAGGTGTAAAAAGTTGTCCAAAACAATGTGATTCATGAAAAGTGTGCTCTTTTGTGACACTTATGCAGTTTGTAAATATGCGTGGGGCGCAGATTGCGAATGATGGATTGATTGATGACGTGCCACCTCAAACCTTTTGCCGTGACGAATTTTGCGTCAGCGGGCACTCATGGAAAATGTTTCACGCTCGATTTCCTGACAAAAGCTTTTCTGACTTTTGGGAATTTTGCTATTCTTATTACGCTCCTCGCAGCTTTGCTCTTCGCCATCGATTTATTTCAACGGGTGGAACAAAAATGAGTCGCTCGCAAATCTTTGACTTGCCCGGTTCGTCTGCGCAAATAAAAATTGAAGATACTTGTGAAGAAGATCACGACTACTGTTTTGCCTATCGACCCTTCAACCCTAATACCCAAGTTGGCCGTCAGGGTTGCATGATTGAGCTTCCCTTTTGAAAAACTCTTCTTGATTCATGAGTCTTTCCAAAATTCGTGCAGCTTCCCTTTTTGGAAAGATTCATGAATTGAGAAAGCTAGAGAAAACTGGAACTCTCTTTGGCTTGCAAGTTGAATCATGTAACTTTGGGTTGTGGCTGTTTGCTGTAATGTGCTTTGATTGAGAACTGTAATATTCGTTTTTGTGATTCTGCTACGAATAAACTACATGCCCGGACATTGTAAACTTGTAAATAGTTATGTGCATGTGAAAATGTATGATAGCCTATGAATAAACGACGGTGTCGTTTTCATTCATAGGTCGATATTTCAGCCCCTCAGGCTGTTTTTCGACCTTATTCCAACGTTTGTTTTGCTGAGACCACTGTTTCCGTACGTGTGATAATTCTTAATCTTTCTTAAAGAATTTATTTGATTTCTCTCCTGAAGAAACACGACAGTAGAAAACGGATATTGTTTTTCACGATAACCTCTTTCGCATCTCATTTTGAGATGGGCTGTAACTTTTACAGCTCTTCGAATTGTGAAAATTGAAAACTTTGAGATTGTTTCTCATGACAATCTCTTTCGCATCTCGTTTTGAGATGGGCTGTAACATTTACAGCTCCTCGAATTGTGAAAATTGAAAACTTTGAGTTGTTTCTCATGACAATCTCTTTCGCATCTCATTTTGAGATGGGCTGTAACTTTTACAGCTCTTCAAATTGTGAAAATTGAAAACTTTGAGATTGTTTCTCATGGCAATCTCTTTCGCATCTCATTTTGAGATGGGCTGTAACTTTTACAGCTCTTCGAATTTTGAAAATTGAAAACTTTGAGATTGTTTCTCATGACAATCTCTTTCGCATACCATTTTGAGATGGGCTGTAACTTTTACAGCTCTTCGAATTTCAGGATTTTGCTAAAATTGTTTCGTTGTAACTTGCTAAGCTTTTTTCAAAATTTTTGAATGAATAGAACAACTTGAGAACACGTCCAATGCAGGGGAAATATGCCATTGAAATTGAGAACAAAATGTTACAATGGATTCGCCTCATTAAAAACCTCACACTTCGTTGTGGAGTTCCCTGCTGTGAGGAAAAGAGTACGATCCTTTAAACTTTAATGTAAACTAAGCTACTTGCTTGGAAACTTGAAAACTGAAAAACTAAACTCTTGCTGGATTGATTGCATTTATAACGGCATGCAATTGATCCCTACCTTTTTGCACGTGTCATGGGTAAAACTTTCTCAGGTTGTCCACATTCCACGAATGTGGCAACTCTTGGCCTTGTTCGTCCATCAAACGAAAAGCCCCCTGCCTTCCGCTGCTCACCGCCACATAGGGTCCTTCCCAAGCGACTTGCAACTTTCCCACACTGTCGGCGTCTTTCTTTCTTTTTAACACTAAATCTCCCACTTGTATATCCTTTAGAACCACTTTTTTGTCTCTCCATTTCTTTGTTTCTTGCTTTTATTTGACTAGGTTTTCCATCGCTTGCAGCCTGTCAATTTCCACTATGTCTTTATCTTCCACCTCGGTCGAAACCGATTGATTTGCCAGAACTCTAACACTTTCATGTTTCAATTCCTCTGGATTCATTGCTTCAGCCCCATACAAAAGTTTGAAGGGTGTAAACTTTGTTGTTCTTGATTCTGTTGTATTGTGGGACCAGACTATGCGAGATAATTCCTCTGCCCATTTTCCTTTCTTTTGGTCGAACAAGCACTTCTTTATTGCTGAAAAGATTTCGCCGTTAGCCCTTTCCACAGCCCCATTTGACTTTGGGTGATAAACGGAAGCAAAATTGAGATTCATTCTTATCATGTTGTAATATTGCCTGAATTCTTGACAATCAAATTGTTTTCCATTGTCAACAGCTAACTCTTTTGGGACACTGAAGCGGCAAACGATTTGCTGCCAGAAAAACTTTCTCATTGACGCTGAAGTGATTGTTGTCAACGGCCTGGCTTCGATCCACTTTGTGAAGTACTCGACAGCGATGGCCGCATACTTGAAATTGCATTGAGCTGTTGGTAGTGGGCCTACAATGTCCATTCCCCATCTCTGCAATGGCCATGTGGGTGCGATGAGCTGCATTTCTGATCCTGGAACCCTTTGATGTTTTGACGAAAATTGGCATGCCTTGCAAGTTTTTATGACTGTTTCTGCATCAGTGATTGCCATTGGCCAATAAAAACCTTGCTTAAAAGCTTTCCCTACCAGAGCTCTGATGCCTATATGTGATCCACACAACCCGCTGTGAATTTCTTTCAGCAATTCCACTCCTTCTTCTTGCGAAATGCATTTCAGAAAAGGTGCACAAACCCCCCCAGCTTATACAAATTTTGGAAAATGTATCCTCTCGCTCTTTGCTTCATTCTTTTTAGCTCAGACTCTTCGACGGGTTCGTAATTGTTTTGAAGGAAAGCGATGATGGGGGAATGCCAATCCAAACTTGCGATTGCGTTTATCATAGCCACTGAAGACTTGCCAACTTTAAAAGATGGTGTGTCAATAACATCGAAAACACATCCGCTGGCAATTGCTCGTTTCTAGATGCCATCTTGGCCAATTCATCAGCTTCGCCATTCTTTTTTCTTGGTAGATGCTCTACCGTGAATCCTTTAAAATGCCTCTCCATTCTTCTAACTTCCTCTAGATATTTTACTAACTCTGGCTTTCTTGCTTCGCATTCTTTTTCGATTTGCTCCTTTATGACTTTAGCATCTGATTTGATCAAGAAGTTCCTTGCCCCTAAGGCTTTCACCTTTCGCAGCCCAAGCAACAATGCCTCATATTCAGTGGTGTTGTTTGTACACCTGTCTAGCTGATTTTTGAATTGAATTCTTGCAGCGTATCTCACTTTCACGCCCGAAGGAGAGGTGATAATCGCTGCTATGCCTGCCCCCTTTTGGCCCCATGCTCCGTCGTAGGTGATTTCCCAGATTGGAATCAATTCCTCCCCTTTGCAATCTTGGTTTGGTGCCGTCCAATCAGTGACAAAATCCGCTAGGACCTGTGACTTGATTGCCTTTCTTTTTTTCAAAATCAATCACGTGCCCTGAAAGTTCCGTTGCCCATTTTGCGATCCTACTAGATGCTTCTCTGTTTGCGAACAAATCGTTTAGAGGCTGGTCAGAGAAAACAGTGATCTTGTGTGCCTCAAAATAATGCCTGAGCTTTCTGGATGCCATGACGATTGCATAGGCTATTTTCTCTAGCTCTGAATACATTACTTTGGATCCTGACAAAGCATCCGAGACAAAAATACACTGGAATTTGCTTCCTCGTGTTTTCATACTCTTCTTCGCGCACTAATGCGGCGCTCACTGCTGCTTTAGATGCCGCCACGTACATGTACAAGTGTTCTCCTGGTTTCGGTGGCGAAAGTGTTGTCATTTTTTCAACGTAGTCTTTGAGCTCAGCGAAAGCTTTGCTTTGCTCAGGTCCCCATTCAAGTTTTCCATTTCCTTTCAAAGCCTTGAAGAATGGTAGGCTTCTCTCGGCTGACTTTAAGATGAACCTATTGAGTGCCGCAATGCGTCCGTTCAATTTTTGGACGTCTTTTTTGGACTTTGGTTCTTCCATCTCGCGAATAGCTTTTATTTTATCTGGGTTTGCTTCTACTCCTTTCGCAGAAACAAAACACCCCAATATTTTTCCTTTCGTGACCCTGAAAATGCACTTCTCCGGATTCAACTTTAAATTTGACTGTCGCAATCTGGCAAAAGTTTCAGCCAAATCCTCAATATGTTTCGATCTTTCATCGCTTTTTACAATTATATCATCGACATAGGCGAGGACATTTCTATTGATTTGGGTCTTGAAAACTTCGCCGGTCATTCTAGTGAAGGTGGGCCCAGCAATCTTTAGCCCCTCTGGCATTCTCACGAAACAAAAAGTTCCGAAAGGAGTGATAAAACTTGTTTTTTCCTCATCTTCTTTTTTTCATCCACAGTTGATGGTAACCAGTGAAACAATCCAGTAAAGACATAATTGCGGATCTTGCAGCGGCGTCAACCACTTGATCCATTCTGGGCAAAGGGAAATTGTCTTTTGGGCAAACTTTGTTTAAATCCATGAAATCAATGCACATTCTCCACTTTCCGTTTTTCTTTTTGACTGGGTGTTGACACTGATTTTTGGCATGCGCTTCGATCGGCGTCAAGGAAGGAAGGTTTGCCGATTGAAAGTGATCGGTATACGAGTGAAGTGTGGCCGGCATCAAGGAGGGGAAGGCTACCGAAGAGAAGGGTTACAATGGAAGGAATATTCCAAAGAGATGCCGAGGTGCTGATGGAAGCTACATCGAGTCCGGATCGAGCCGGAGTCTTAAGTAATAATAATGAGTCCGATTCGTGTACGAATCATAGCTTAGTTTTTCTTTATTTCCAAGTTTTGTAAACTGTGCCGTAATCGGCCAGGAGTCTTAGATTTAGACTATAAGTAGCGACCCTGCGTGGTCTGGAAAAAGTTAGTACACACTCAATAAACAAATCTACTATTCTCGCAATTTACTTTTCAAGTCGGCGACTTCGCCACTTTTTATCTTTTCACGAGTTCTTTCAAGCTCGTCGGGCTGTATCGCTTCGATCTCCGGCTTGCTCGTGAGTTCCGCTTCTACCGAGTAATATCTAAGCTTTGACCTCCGGGCGCATCGCTGTGGTTTCGTTTAGATTTATTCAACAGTTATCGATATTGGCTAGATTTGCAAGTTTATTCTTGTTGTTTAGCTTTTATCTCAATTTATCCAGCTTGAGATCTATTGTGTCGGCTTATATCTGTTCAGTCACTGTTATCATCCTGCATAGCCGATCCGATCTGTCTCGAGTGTTGCTCACGTCGCATTGATTAGATTTATTCTCGTCTCTGCGCGTTTATCCGTCGGCTCCACTGTGCCGATTTGTCTTATCCGCATCGGTAGCCCTGTGCCGATCGGCGTTTCACTCCTATCGGTAACCTTGCCGATCCGATCTGCGGCAGCGTTCGGACCTCTGGCCGATTCGCTCGGGAATTTAATGTGTGCCCTTTTCCTTGTCAATCAATAGGTCAGATTGACTGGCACACCGCGAACCTGAAGGGCTCAGTGTGTGACCGGCGCGAGGCTCTACGTACGGTTTTTTGCATCAACACACTTTTGGCACGCCTGGTGGGACACGAAAAAGAATACAAGATGTCTAATACTGAGCTTGATCTGGACAACGTCCTCCCGATCACTGAAGCAGATCTTGCAGAAGAACAAGCCAAAGGCCTGCAATCGGCTGTAGAGGGATTCAAAGAGCAGTACCTCATGTCGTTTGCACGATCAAAGAGCGGGAAGGCTGTTCAGAAGTTTGCAACTCCAAACCCTCGTGGCATAATGGTCATGGAAGACTCTACCAAGATGCAAGAACTGATGGACCAGGCAGTTGCTCATGCCATGATCAACCAGTCAGGGGTGATGATGAATACTCTTCAGAATGCTATAGCCAGAACATTAAAGGAAGGGTTAGTCATGGGACCCAAGGGGCCAGAATTCATAGTGAACAGTTCACTGGGCCAAGACAATTCTATGGCCGGAACATCGGCATCAGGAGAAGCAGCCGAGAAATCGGCAGCATTGGAAATTTCTGCACCACCGTATGTGGCAGGGACAAGCCAGTCTTCACAGGTTTACACTGCACCAAAATAGGTGAATCATCCACCTCCTGTTCAGATGGCTCCACAACAGATCAAGTTGGGGAATAATACCTACACACTGAACCAGAACAATGGTATGCCTCCTCCTCCTGGATCTCCTGCTACACCGCAACCTACTCCACTCCAAACAGAATATCCCAAGGTGACAACAGCTGCTCCAATCTACTCTACTGCAAAGCCGTCGGTATACCCGTCGGCGCCCGTTGGGAGCGCTGGATATCCGTTGGGATGGGATCCTGTCACATAGGCCCTGTTTGTTTACTACTAGATTATATAATCTAGCTTATGAGTCAAGGGCACTATGGTAAAAGGTTACCATGGACCACCAAATAATCTGAAATAATCTACCCATGTGCAGCTTATTTGAGATTATTTGGTGGTCCATGGTAGCCTTTTACCATAGTACCTTTGACTCATAAGCTAGATTATATAATCTAGGTGGGAACAAACACCCCTATAGTTGGGGATGCCGCCGAATTATTGGAGGTCATCGGCGGACAGGTCGGCTCAACATACACCAACACATTAGCGGGCTGGAAACTCCCTTCAGATGGTGCCATATGGTCAAGACCAATCAAATTCTCAACCAATGAATGCGCATTAGCAAGGGCCCAATGTTCACATGATTCCTCCATATTCTGAGATGGATGCTTCAGGGAATGGCGTGTTGGTTCCTTTTCAAGGTGGAGCTAGACTCTGGTTTTATGATGAAAACGGGGCTACTAGATACATTGACTATCCATCAGTGACCCATACTACAGAGATGACTCAAAATCGGCAGGTTCAGCCGATGTGGCAAACAGCACCACCTCCAGGATCGGGAACACAACCGATAGGACAAGTGGCACCAACATCTGGTTCAACTCAGAACTCTCAGAACGATCTTGCAGAAAAGATTGTTGAAATGATGCAAGACAAGTTTGGGTTGAAGGCGAAGCAGCAGACGTACATGTACAGGACGCCGTATCCTCCGTCGTACGATCTTATTCCTTTCCCGCCCAGGTATAAAGTTCCAGATTTTACTAAATTTTCTGGGCAGGATGATACTTCTACTATTAAGCATACCAACCGGTTCATTATACAATATGGGGAGGCAACCGTTCATGATCCTCTAAGGGTTCGGCTTTTCTCTTCTTCTTTGTCTGGGTCAGCTTTTGCATGGTTTACTTCGCTTCCTGCAAACTCTGTTTCATCTTGGGCTGATCTGGAGAAACAATTTCACAAATACTTCTTTGCTGGGCTTCATGAATTGAGAATCACTGATCTGACTTGCTTGAAGTAGAGGAGTGATGAATCGGTGGCCAGTTTTATCCAGAGGTTCAGAGAGACCAGGAATAAATGCTACAGTCTAGTGCTCACCGATGGACAGTTAACAGAGATTGCATTTCATGGGCTCTTGCCATATATCAAAGAAAAGTATGCTGCTCAAGAGTTCGAAAGTCTCAGCCAGTTGGTTCATCGGCTATCAGGACAGGAAACTAGACCACCGATGGAGAGGAGAGCATTCCAGAAGAGGGTTTCTTTTGTGGATTGTTCTGACTCTGAGGTGGAATCTGAAGTTGGCTTAGCTGAATGGGTGAAGAACAAGAAGCCAATGACTGTTCCTTTTGCTACGAAAGAACCTGAGAAATTTGGGTTTGATATCAATAAAGTCGACAAGATCTTTGACTTACTGCTGCAGGAGGGGCAAATTAAATTATCCCCATATCACAGCATCCCGTCGGCTGAAGAGTTGAAGAAGATCAGGTACTGCAAATGGCACAATCCTACATCTCATAGTACCAATGATTGCAAGGTTTTCAGGCATTAGATTCAATTGGCCATCGAGCAAGGAAGATTGAAGTTCGAGGTGCCAGCTAAGCAATTAAAGCCGATGAAGATTGATCAGCATCCTTTCCTTACCAACATGGTGGATGTAAAAGGAAAAAATGCTCTTCAAACTAAGGTGTTGACTTCTGAATCGGCTAAAAATAAAGGAACTGTTGATCCTAAAGTTCAGATTTCTGCTGAGGAGATCAAGAAGGACGAGCGGGTTGAAAAGGGAGAGAGCTCTACTAATCCTCGAAGGTCTGTCACGTCTCAAATGCTGATTAATAAGTATCGGCATCGGCAAGAAAGAGCATGGCGCAAGGAAGAATCAATGCGTCGCAATGAAGATCACTGGAGGTGTCCTTTCTTCATCTACTGTTGGGAGGAAGGAATCAAATTGTCATCGGTCGATGATTGTCCCGAGTGCAATGGCTATCGGCAAGATTACCGATCGGGCAAAAGGACACGTTCTGATGATGGGGACCAGTTTGCACGTGGTGACAAACGTGTACCAGCTTTTGAAAGGCTGAGGGGCAAGCCAAGTGTGCATGATCGGTTGGGTGGCAGAATTGGCGCTCAAGACTGGATAGAAGGAGAAGCCAATAACAGGGTGCCCGATGAAGAACCTTTCTGCAGAGAACCTGAAAGGACATGTGTGCCATATCATGATGGTATAATTCGGCCTCAATGGTGTCCGGATGGTTTGACAAAGTCTCAGAAGAGGAGACTTCAGCGCATGCGTCAATGGGAACAACAAGAAGAGGAAGAAAGACGCACGATGAACAACACCAGGGTCAGATCTCAGGTCTGGCGAGTCAAGCCCAGGACTAATGAAGCCAAGGGTGTTGAATCGGCAGATGTTAACATGGTGTTCTTTCTGCCGATGGAACTTATGGCTCCTACCGATGATGACCTGGAGGAACGGGTGGCTCAGTTAACTCTGGAACCGATGCCAGCTATGTTTGAGAAGCCTGAAGAAAAGACCCGTCGGCATCTTAAAGCTCTTTTCTTAAAAGGGTTTGTTGATGGCAAGCTAATCACTAAGCTACTGGTTGATGGTGGTGCTGCTGTCAATATTCTACCATATGCCGTGTTTCGTAAACTCGGCAAAGGTGAAGAAGATCTGACCAAGACAGACATGATGCTCAAGGATTTTGAAGGGAATGTCTCGTAGGCTCGGGGAGCACTTTGTGTTGACTTGACGATCGGAAGCAAAACATTGCCTACTACTTTCTTCGTCATTGATAGCAAGGGGTCCTACAACATGCTGTTAGGGCGAGATTGGATTCATGCCAACTGCTGCATTCCTTCTACAATGCATCAATGCTTAATTCAATGGGTTGGTGATTCGGTAGAAATTGTTAATGCCGATTCAACATTCAGCATTGCTTCTGCCGATACGCAGCAGTGGAGTCATGAGCATATGACTTATTTGTGTGGTAGAGCATGGGACACTGATTATCTGAAGATGTTCGATTTTGGACTAAAGCCGATCCAAGCAGTCGGCTCTGAAGAATCGTCTTAATGGATGAGTTCGCAGGAGAAGATGGAAAGGTTGGGCATGGGTTCACGTCGGCTGATGAATTAGAAGAAGTTGATATTGGAGATGGAAGTAAACCAAGGCCGACGTTTATTAGTGCCAAGCTAGATCCAGAGTATAGGCGAGAGCTGATTGCGTTATTAAAGGAATACAGAGATTGTTTTGCTTGGGAATATTATGAGATGCCTGGATTAGACCGATCTATTGTGGATCATCGGTTACCTATATAGCTAGAGTATAGACCACATCAACAAGGGGCTAGGCGATGCAATCCTAAAGTACTACCAGATATGAAAGCTGAAATTACTCGGTTATTGGAAGCAAAGTTTATTCGGCAGTGTCGGTATGCAGAGTGGATTTCTAATGTGGTTCCTGTTTACAAGAAGAATGGGAAGCTTCGAGTTTGCATTGATTTCAGGGATCTCAACAAAGCAACACCGATGGATGGATATCCGATGCAGATGGCTGATGTGCTGGTTGATGCTGCTGCTGGACATAAGGTAATCAGCTTCATGGATGGTAATGCTGGTTATAATCAAATATTCACGGCTGTGGAAGATATTGCAAAGACGGCGTTCAGGTGCCCTGGGCACGTTGGTTTATTTGAATGGGTGGTTATGACTTTTGGATTAAAGAATGCTGGTGCTACATATCAAAGAGCCATGAATTATATTTTCCATGAGTTAATCGGCAATACTGTTGAAATATACATCAATGATGTCGTTGTCAAATCGAAAGGGTATAAGGAGCACTTGGCTGACTTGCAGAAAACACTTGAGTGCACAAGGAGGCATGGTCTAAAGATGAACCCAAACAAATGTGCTTTCGGTGTGTCGGCTGGACAGTTCTTGGGGTTTATGGTTCATGAGCGTGGTATTGAAATTGGCCAGAAATCGATCACTGCAATAAATAAGGTTGTGGCTCCTCAAGACAAGACTGAATTACAATCGCTGATCAGCAAGATTAATTTTATCAGGAGGTTTATATCCAATTTATCTGGTAAAATTAAGCCGTTCAGCTCATTGTTAAAATTGAAGGCCGGTCAGGGGTTTGTTTGGGGGGAGGAACAACAAAAAGCTTTGGAAGATATTAAGCGATATTTGGTGACTCCGCCAGTATTAATCCCTCCTCAGAAGGATAAGCCGTTCAAATTATATCTATCGGCTGATGAACATGCTATCGGATTGTCCCTTTTCAAGAGTTTGAAGGAAAAAATGGGTTATTTATTATGTTAGTAGAAGACTTCTGGATGCAGAGACTAGATATTCTCCTGTTGAAAGGTTATGTCTATGCTTATACTTTTCTTGCACCAAGCTCAGGCATTACTTATTATCGGCTGAATGCACTGTTGTTTGCAAAGATGTTGTTGTTAAATATATGCTTTCTTTGCCGATATTGAATGGGAGAATCGGGAAATGGATTCTAGCATTCTTAGAATTTGATCTCAGGTACGAATCGGCTAAAGCTATTAAAGGTCAGGTCATGGCTGATTTCGTAGTTCAACATTGTGGGCCTTAGGTTGATATAGTGGATTTAGCTCCTTGGACTTTATTCTTTGATGGTTCTTCATGTGGAGTTGGATCGGGTATCGGTGTTCTATTGATTTCGCCAAAAGGAACGAGGTTCGAGTATTCTTGGCCCATTGAGGTCACTATCACTAATAATCAGGCCGAATATCAAACAATTTTAAGAGGGATTAAATTGTTGAAGGGAATTGGAGCCGATGCTATTGAAATATTTGGAGATTCTGAGCTTATTATTAATCAGCTGACAGGGGAATATGAGTGCAAGAATGATGTATTGCTAGCATATCATGAAGATTATTTGCAGTTGCTTAAGGAATTCAAAAGTGTGAAACTCGAACATATCCCAGGAAATTATAATAAGGAAGTAAACAAACTTGCACAAAAGGCTGCTGGATATCGGCCTTTTGATATCTTGAACTTGGAGTTACCTGCCGGTGATTGGAGAAAAGAGATTGTCGAGTATCTTGAAGATCCTTCTAAAAAGATCAGTCGGCGGATCCGATTCCAAGCTATAAAATATGTGTTATTAGACGGGAAATTATATTATAGAACAATGGATGGGGTGTTGCTGAAGTGTCTTGGACCCGAGGAAGCTAAAGTGTTGATGGGAGAAATTCATGAAGGGGTATGTGGTTCTCATCAATCAGCATTTAAAATGAGATGGGCAATACGAAAGAATGGATGCTTTTGGCCAACTATTCTGGAGGATTGTTTCAAGTACTATCGGGGTTGTCAGGATTGCCAAAAATTCAGAAACGTGCAAAGAGCGCCTGCTTCGGCAATGAATCCGATAATTAAGCCATGGCCGTTCAGAGGATGGGGAATTGATCTAATCGGACAGATTTATCCGTCGTCAAGCAAAGGTCACAAATTCATATTGGTGGCCACGGATTATTTTACTAAATGGGTTGAAGCGATTCCTTTGAAAACAGTGACATCGGCAAATATGGTCGATTTCGTCAAAGAGCATATTATCTACCGATTCGGAATTCCTCAAATTATTACCACCGATCAGGGTACTATGTTCACGTCTGGGGAATTTGAAGATTTCGCTACTAGCATGGGAATCAAGCTTTTGAATTCTTCGTCATACTATGCTCAGGCTAATGGTCAAGCTGAAGCATCTAATAAGGGGATTATTAAATTGATTAAGAGGAAAATTGAAGAATATCCAAGGAAGTAGCATACGACTCTTAACGAGGCTTTCTGGGCTTATCGGATGGCTTGTCATGGATCTACGAAAGTTTCTCCTTATCAGTTGGTTTATGGGCATGAGGCCGTTTTGCCTTGGGAGTTAAATATCGGGTCAAGGCGAGTTTCTCTTCAGGATCAGTTATCTGCCGATGATTATTTGGAATTAATGAAAGGAGAACTAGATGATCTTGCTGGACAACGTTTGCGAGCGTTGATTAATGTAGAGGAAAACAAGGCAAGAATAGCCCGATGGTATGATAAGAAGGTCAAAGTTAAGGATTTCTCTCAGGTAGATTTGGTTTGGAAACTGATATTGCCGATAGGATCTAAAGATCCCAAGTTTGGAAAGGGGTCACCTACGTGGGAAGGTCCCTACCGGATAAATCGGTGTGCTCCTGGCAATGCTTACATTTTGGAAACACTTGAAGGGGAAGAGTTTGTCAGGGCTTTGAATGGGAAATACTTAAAGAAATATTACCCCAGTATATGGGTGGATACGTGAAAAATTGGAGATTACAAGACTTGCCGATACGTGAGCAAGATGCATCTTCCAGAATTTGTTGCCGATCTAAAATCGGTACGGACATGGTCGATGCGAAATGAATCGCCCTTAGAGCAAAAAATTAAAATACAGAGAGATTGATCGGAAATACATGCAGACAAGAAAACAGAGAAGAAGAAATGCACATATATTCATATATTTCTCATACAAAGGAGTTTCCGATACAGGGGATTTCAGAAGACAAAAAGACTGATAGGCGCCGATGTATTTTGTTCATCGTTGCCAGAATAAGCCTAGGAGGAGAGGGGCAAGAGGAAATGCAAAGTTGAGGAGATATCTTCTTCCTTGGGACAGATTCTTGAACAGCTCAGCTTATTCAAGAAATCCGCAAGTTTGATGAGATCCGCTCTAGGCGCAGTCCTTGAAGAGCGCACCGGCGGGCCGGTGGCTTTGCCTCTATCCTTGTAAAGGGCACCCATTACATCCCTCTGAAAATTCTGTTCCTGAGAAAAACCATGAGGAATCATCACGAGGATTCTCCTAGCAGAGATTCCTCCTGGCTTTACTGCAGGAGCAAAAAACGGGGAAGATGCCCTATACTACTTCACGAGAATTCTTCTAGCAGAGGAGGAGGAAAGGATCTGTTTCATATCAAAGAAAAGAAGCATGTGCTCTAATGTGAGTATTAGTTGCCCCATGGCGAGAGGATGATGAAGAGGGAGAACCTGAAACAGGTATTTATAGCCGGTGATCGGTCAAGGAATTGAAGAAAGGTGGGGAATCTGAAAGGTGCTCGCTGAAACCGTCCTAATAAAGAACAGTATTTTCATGAAATTGTGTCAATGATTTAGTGCTGATGCAATAAAAGAGGAGCGTCTTTTGAGGAACTGCCTTGAAGAGTCGTTTCATCTGGGTCAAAGGACGCATGGATAGACGTGATTTAAGGGCGAGAATTGGCAGAAATAGTCGGAAAGAAGATAAGGATGAGCTACAGAGATGAATTGAGGGAATTTCGGGTCAAAGGAACATTTAACCCAAAATTGGGGGCATGTGTTGACACCGATTTTTGGCATGCAATTCGATCGGCGTCAAGGAACGAAGGTTTGCCGATTGAAAGTGATCGGTATACGAGTGAAGTGCTGGCCGGCATCAAGGAGGGGAAGGCTACCGATAAGAAGGGTTCCAATGGATGGAATATTCCAAAGAGATGCCGAGGTGCTGATGGAAGCTACATCGAGTCCGGATCGGGCTGGAGTCTTAAGTAATAATAATGAGTCCGATTCGTGTACGAATCATAGCTTAGTTTTTCTTTATTTCCAAGTTTTGTAAACCGTGCTGTAATCGGCCAGGAGTCTTAGATTTAGACTATAAGTAGCGACCCTGCGTGGTCTGGAAAAAGTTAGTACACACTCAATAAACAAATCTACTATTCTCGCAATTTACTTTTCAAGTCGGCGACTTCGCCTCTTTTTATCTTTTCACGAGTTCTCTCAAGCTTGTCGGGCTGTATCGCTTCGATCTCCGGCTTGCTTGTGAGTTCCGCTTCTACCGAGTAATATCTAAGCTTTGACCTCCGGGCGCATCGCTGTGGTTTCGTTTAGATTTATTCAACAGTTATCGATATTGGCTAGATTTGCAAGTTTATTCTTGTTGTTTAGCTTTTATCTCAATTTATCCAGCTTGAGATCTATTGTGCCGGCTTATATCTGTTCAGTCACTGTTATCATCCTGCATAGCCGATCCGATCTGTCTCGAATGTTGCTCACGTCGCATTGATTAGATTTATTCTCGTCTCTGCGCGTGTTTATCCGTCGGCTCCACTGTGCCGATTTGTCTTATCCGCATCGGTAGCCCTGTGCCGATCGGCGTTTCACTCCTATCGGTAACCTTGCCGATCCGATCTGCGGCAGCGTTCGGACCTCTGGCCGATTAGCTCGGGAATTTAATGTGCGCCCTTTTCCTTGTCAATCAACAGGTCAGATTGACTGGCACGCCGCGAACCTGAAGGGCTCAGTGTGTGACCGACGCGAGGCTCTACGTACGGTTTTTTGCGTCAACACTGGGACTGTGTTTGCTAACCACTATGGATAAGTAACTTGACGAATAACATTGGCATCTAGCGGTCTTTGCACTTCTGATTTCACTGCCTCCATCTTTTCATCGAACATCTTTCTGAGTTTTTGTCTCCTTGGCCTAACTGTTTTTTCAATGCCCAACTTGTGCTCAATTATTTCCCTGTTAACCCCTGATAAATCTTTCACAGACCATGCGAAAACGTCTTTGCTTTTTCTTAGGAATTCAATCAATTCCTTTTCCTCACTTGGCTCAAGCTCGGAACCAATTATCACTTCTTGGCCTAATACCAAATCATCAAGCAAGATTCTTTTGGTTTCACAATTTTGTTGGACGTTGATTTTCTCTTTGTCAGAAGGCAATTCTTCGATTGGATACTTTGACTGTTTTTCCGCCTCTAGGGCATTTACATTTCTTTGACCTGGAGTTGTGCCTCTTTCCAAATTTCTTCCGTCTCCTTGGTCCCCGAACACTGTAATCACCCCATTGCTTGCTGGAATTTTCATGCAGAGATAAGCCTGGTGAATGACTGCTTCAAATTTGTTCAGAAAACCTCTTCCAAAGATTCCGAAGTTGGGATAATATATTTCAACCTCATCGAAAGAGATATACTCTGTTCTTGCGTTTTTTACCGTTCCAAAAGATACTGGCAACGAAATTTTCCCCAGAGCATGAATAGTTTTCCCTCCAAAGCCATACAAGGGGGTGTCAGGTGGCTGCAAAAGCCTCCTATCCAAATCCATCTTGTCGAAAGTGCTTGCAAACATTATGTCTGCTGACGAGCCGTTATCCACCAGTATCTTTCCAATTGTCCAATTCGCAATATTGGCGTGGATGACAAAAGCATCGTTGTGAGGAAAACTTTTCAATTGTATGTCCTCTTCTGAAAAGCGATAGGCACGTGTGACCATTTTGTCTTTGCTATTTTTCCTTCAACGCAGATGTTTTGCACCACTCTGAAGTAATTGTTTCTTTGCTTTTTAGTTTCAAATTCCATAGCTGATCCGCCTGAGATAGGCATTATCATTCCGATTGAGGGCAATGCCTCTGACTGAGCTGATTGTCCCTCTCGCTTTGGAGGTAGCAGCGGTGCTATGGGCCCGCCGTACTGCGGTGGTGGCGGCAGCATTGGTCGGTCGCTTTGAACTCTTCTCTCGACATTCTGGGCTTTAAACGAATGTGATTGCCAGATTGGTTGGTGGCCAAAACTTTGCATTGGTGTGAAATTTGGCACTGGCATCGGTGGTGAACTCGCATAAGATGTCGTGCCACGAACTTTCTCTGGCCACATTGCCGTTGTATGATTTACCGAACTTGCTCTCTCTTTTTGTTTTCTCTCCTCCTCGAGAATATTGTCCATTCTTTTCTTATCTGGACAACGGCTTGTTCCGTGATCGAAGTTTTCCAGGTGGAAACAGCAGAAAAACTCTCTTTTCTCGCTGATTTCTTCCACCGCCACGACCTCTGCCTCTGTTTCCATACCGTCCTCCTCTTGACCCCCCCTTGGGATTGATTTTCGTAGTTGGATTGCATTTGGTCGTCAAAGTTTGACGCATGAGAATCTGAATTGGATTGCTCTTGCTGTGTTCTGCCTTCAACTCCGACAACGTTTCTGGTGTGTTGTGTCGGCGTGTTCTTGGATTTGACCAATTGCGGCCTCCATCATTGTTTTGCTTGCCTGAGCGTTTGTATTGTTCTTTTTCTTCCATATACACATTCTGTAATCATTGTCAGATCTGCAGAACTTCTCAAATTCATTGTAAAGCTCTTGGATTGTTTTAGGTTGCTCTCTCATCAGGTGCGATCTGAATTAGCCTATTTTCAAACCGATTATGGCTGCATTGATTGCTACAGCATCTGCGACGTTTGCTGCTTGAGCTCTTAAATGTACAAACCTTCTAAAATAGCTCTGCAGAGGTTCTTTATCTTTTTGCTTGCAGCAAAACAAATCACTTTCAGTCAATTGCGAGTGCTGAAAACCTTGAAAGTTGGACAATACTTTTTGCTTCAAATCCCCCCAGGATTTTATAACACCTGGATTAAGTAACGAATACCATTGGGCGGCGGCATCTTCTGCAGCTATAATGAAAGATTTGGCCAGCACTGATTCATCACCCCCTGCCGAAAGGACTGCTGCCTCATAACTCATCATGAACTGTCTCGGATCAGAGTGACCCGAAAACTTTGGCAATGGACCTGGCCTGTAAGATTGAGGCCATGGTGTCAGTTGAATTTCTGGGGACAATGGGGACCTTGAATCCCAGCTTGCAGTACGCAAAAATCTTCCTTGTTGCGAGGATGGGCCAGACTCAAAACGATTGTTTCCCACTCCGGGATTGCTGAAGTTGTAAGGATTTTGAAACTGGTGCTCTGTCTCTCGGGCTTGATGGGATGAAAACATTTCGATTTACTGGATCGACTTCATGGGATGGATTGACACTCGATATTTGCTTGGCCTTCAGGATTTGCAACTCAGCTTGCAAATTACTGATCTCTTCCTTGGCCCTCTGAATTTCTTTCGCTGCCTCGATAGCTTTCCTTTCTTCCTCAGTTTTTTCCATTAACTTTTGCCTTTCTTTGGCCAACTCTTCCGCTTCCCTCCGAAGCTTTGCTAGCTCGATTTGCAGCGGTGTTAGATTGGTAGCGGCGCTAGCTGGAGGTGCTTCCAATCTTAACGTGCCATCTTGGATGGGTGGATCTGTTAAATTTTGGGGTTGAGTATCTGAGTTTTGGGCTGCCTCTTGATCCTCATTGGCATTCGAGGTACCTGGTAATGTTTTAGTGGAGTTGCCCGTAGCTCTCTTCTTCCTTGGGGCCATTATGGGGAAAGATTTTCGAGCACGAACGGTGGGTGCCAAATGTTGGGATACGGCAAACCGTTTCCCGACATGATGGTTAGAAACGCACAAAACGAAATGAAACGAAACGAATCACTTTGCGAAGGATGGAATTCACTTATGATGTCATTCCGAAAAAAGTGCGAACCCCGCTACAGTAGGGGTGGATCCCCTCTTATAGGGAGCCCAAAGGTCACCTTTTACATTCCAAGAATGACCTCACTTCACACGGTAAAGTCAAATAAGACTCCGTGCAAAAAGGTCTTTACAAAACTTGCGTTATCCATGACGCAATTGAAAAGTTACAACATCATTCGTGACATCACGAGAAAAACTTTACATTACTCACGTCATCATTCGAACGAAAACTTCTCCCCGCAATCCTGCGAAGCTCGATCGGAAAGTTTTTGCTATCGACGAAAACTTCTGAAACCTTGGGGATCGGCGAAAGTGATTGGCTCGTCTTTTCTGGGTTGAAAACTATTCCCCCAGCTTCGCACTCAAAAAGCTTTCATCGGCCCTGCAAAAATAACCATTCCAAGATTCCGCAAGTCATCAAAACATTCCTAGCTCCGAAAGGGTTAGACGTGGGCCCTGGCCCATCTAAAAACGTTGAGCGCCACTCGCTAGGTGAAATTTTACTTCCTCGCACAGCTCTCAATCTCTTTCGTTTGTTGCCAACCTGCAAAACCTTTCGCTGGCTTCTTTCCAGAATCCGATTCATTACTTTTCAGGGAGACGTTTATCTTTAACCTTTTGGACACCCAACACCGCCAGTGGAATCCGCCGTGATTCGGGTCCGCCACGGCGTCCTCATCGCCGCTCGTGTGGCGTCGGCGTTGCCTGGAAGAGAGAGAGAAAGTGGCGTGCGGGAAGGGGGTCACGTGCGGGAGGAGAGAGTGTAAGGGGGGTGGGGGACGAAGCGAGCCGTTAGATCAAAAGCGGGGGATGAACGGTGGATGGGGCGTCCGATGGATGGATACAGCGTCGGATGCTCTAACCGTAGCATTACCGAACAAAATAATACAACGCAGGACATACTGGGTTTGGGCCTGCTTACTTTCCACCTAAGTCGGCAGCACTAACCATACAAGCCCCGTATTAGAGGGAGCGACGTAGAAAAGGAGGATGGATGGAGTTTGCGTTGGCCCTATAGGACTAGGACGGGACACATGCATGCATCCATGATGGCCCATATCATCGTGTAGACAAGCACTCAACTCGCGTCACTAAATTAAAATATAAGCTCATCCTCTATCCGGCCTACTTGATAGTCGTAGACCAGCACCAGCTAGCGCACCCGTGTAAAGTAAATTTGGTGCGTGTCTCGTGGCGGGTTCCAAGCCAGCCAGAGCGATAAGCGATCGAGCAGTGCGGCACCCACTAACCAACCCACCACCAGCTGGCCCGCATGCACATCAATATATATATATACATCATCGTCATCCCGCAGAGCGGCGCCCTCTTGAAAGCTGGCCACCCTGCTTCTGGTGGTGGTGCTTACCCAACCAACCCACCATGACTGAAGCACTCCAAGCTAAGTCGTATATATATATATATGTATATAATCGAAGGCCCAATGATGTGCGTGCTGGTGGTGCGCACGGCGGACGGAGAGGAGAGGAGATCATCGAGACCCCGGCGGCTGCCGGCCGGCCGGCGGGCAGACGGCAATGCCTCCATGCATATATGCATGGATCGGAGGCTAACATTGAGAGATGGATGATGGACCTTCCATTCACATTCTTATACTCTCCATCGTATCGGAAGATGATGATGCCCGCATGCATTTTTCTTCATTTCAGCTCAGCATCATCGAGGAAGAGGAGTAAGTATTATTGTAGTAAGTTGCCTAGCTTCGTTTCCTGCTGCCACCAATTACTATACATTGAGTATAATCTAGCCGTAACTTAAACATACGCCAATGCCATATACCTTCATTTCAGTCAGATGTCTTGAATCTTTGTTTCTTTATTATTAAAAATATTTCCCCCTTTGCTGTAGCAACTTATTCAAGGATTAGTACGTAGTAAGATGAAAATAGTATTAGCATGTACGCCCTGCTTTGATATCTGCCACGGTCGTCACTTTATTTCCCCCATGCTACGTACATATGCTTTTGGGGCCCGGCCTGTCAACATTAGTACATAAAGCACCCACGTACACACACTGACGACCAGGGCTAATAAGCCTATTAGCAGCTAGTTACTCCCAACCACGGCTAGTCCGTCCATGGCACGAGAGCAGCCAGACTAGAACGAATAGTGGCCTTGAAGACGAGGCCCTAGATCTGCCTCCTCGAGAGGAAGGACCATGGCAGGCCAGCGGTGCCGGTGTTTCGCGCGGAGCAGTTCCAGCGGATCTGCCCTGCGACCCCGTGAGCACCTTGATCTGCCCCATCTTGACCATGGAGGAGCCAAACTGGTCCAAGAAGGCCTTCTGGCTCTGCGCGAACCTGGCCACGACGGGCCCCTGGTTCGTTGCCGGGTTGCTGAAGTGGTCCTCGTCGGAGGTGAAGACTGAAGAGCCCCTCCAGGTTCACCAGGTTCACGTAGTACACTTGTTGTCGAAGGTGTTGGGGGTGCAGACGTCCAGCGGCATCCTCCGGTCGGTGCCGTTGGCGGGGCAGGTCTGCTGGAGGTGGCCGGCGAAGGTGGCGTTGAGTGTGGGGTCCGGCCGCGCGGGAAGAGGAGGCCCCTCCAAGGACGTGCAGTGGCCGAGCCCGATGGTGTGGCCGCTGGAGGCATCCAGGTTGATCATGGACAGCACGCCGAGGAGCGCCGGGACGGTGGCCGTCGGCGGCGGGAGGCCGCCGAGGACGTCCTGCTGCGTCGCGAAGCTCGGCCCTCCCGACTGCATCTTGCACATCGATTAGCAGGTGTTAAAGTTGGTGAAAGCTAGCTAGCAGAGCAGAGCACGCGTAGTGCAAGTACTATAACGGAGTCGCGGGCGGCGAGCGCGAGCACGTCGGAGCCCGAGACGACGGTATACCTTCGGTTCCCTGTTCCCATATGTCACCGAAGGTGACAAAATCCCCGTTGTCACCTTCAGGTTCGTTCCATACCTCCGCTCGGCCTGATTCTACAACCCAGCCCACTCGAATGAGGTCGTGTTGTCCTCGTTCTCCCGACGAACGGACGCACGTTGCTGTTGCTCCTTACGCTGCCTTACATAGTTCACATGGCACATTTAATCACAATTTCATTCAATAATTAAATGTTATAGTTTGTCAATACAACTATATGATGAAACTGTGCATTGAGAGTGTCAGTTTCATTCGAGTAAGGTCAGTCTCAATGCGCAGTTTCATTCCATAGTTACCTAGACTGGAAACTAGGTAACTGTGTAAGTAAAGTTTCATTGTGATAAAACTCTCCTCTCATCCCATGAAACTCACTCATTCTCTTTCCTCGCCACAATCATCTAAATTAATGACACGAAACCCTCCATGAAACCCTCATAGAGACGGGCCTAAAAAGCTGACATAACAATCTTGGTAACAGTATAATGAAACTATGCAGTGGGACTAGCTTAAGGTGCTCCGTTTACCCTCTTTCGGCTGTTTAGCATTCCCTCCATACTTGTGGTATTCTTTGTTGCTTCGTCGTGCAGGTCGTTGGAGAGGAAAAAATGTTAACAAGGCAAAAATAATTGACAGGTACTTTGAAAAAGCATTAGGCTACTTACATTTTCTTCGCAATATTAGTGAGCACTTATAACTACTTTCGCGGCATGGCCTAATTCTCCATATCTTTTGCACTTCTTTAATTTCCCCCTCTAATCATCTTCTTACCTTTACCAACCAGCGTGTGTGGTCTCACAATCTCAGCCGCCTTGGCATCCTTTTTGCCTTTGCTGCCACTACCTAGCTTCGAGGAAGATCTAGCTCGTGAGTTTAATTCTTGCAATAATCCTTTTGCCGATCGAATGTTGTCTCAACCGCAGCTCCACATTGGGCCAATAGCGAATGCTGTGGATTCCTGCTCATCGTGCAATTTGGTATGCAATTCTTTAGCTGTCCAAGTTCGGTCAAAGAAGCGCTGCCATGGAAGTGGCCACGTCTGCCCTCTCCATTGAGCCACACAGCTGGCTCCTCCCACTAATGTTGATGGTTCATACGCTAGCCTAGTAGCTTATTAGCCTCTATATATACACATCAGTACATCACGTATCTCGCCCATCTACTGCAGACGCAAACAATATCCTACGCCTTATAGCAGGGGCACGATGAGTCTGTTGTGGGATACTCGTCGCGGCAGGAGCACAAAAGCTGTAGAGGCAGACTCACCAACAGAGACGATTGGCGGTACGTACTTAGCGATGAGAACTACTCCCTCCATCCTAATATAAATTACAAATCGTTTTTAATTTTTCTAGGTACATAATTTTTATTATCTATATATATATATACACACATACACACACACACACTACATCCTAAACATCTTGGCCTTTTACTCATGCCACATCTCCATGTGTAGGTAGCTAGGTAGCCTCCTTGTCGTGCGATTTACCTTCGAACTCCATGTATCCTAGCAAGTTAGTAGCCTCGCCTCCTTAGAGCATCTCTTGCCCAAAAATCTACTCCTAAAAATATGATTTTGGGTATAACAACAAAATCAAGACTCCAACAGTTCCCAAAACCAACTCCCTATCTATTGGCGAGCCCAAAAAACGCCACCTCTGGAGCCAAATTTGCGCAAGCCGGCCGCACTCCCAATCCTCGATTCTGCGCTATTCTCGCCGCAAAATCCACCCGCCGTCCCTCGCGCTGTTGGCTTTGCGCCTTTGCCGTGTTGCTTCCTGCCGCCGGCGCAACGTTGGTCCGTTGCGGTCTTCCTCCATTCCTCGTCTGTGCTCGCGTCTACACTGGAGGTCATGCCACGCCGTCCTCAGGTCTACGCGATCTTGTGCACTACGTGCATGTGCATCTGGATTCCGGAGGCCACGATGTTCCGAGAAAAAGGAACAAGCAACATAAAAAATAACAAGGCCATGGTATTCTGTTGACAGAAAAAAAAAATCAAACACAGACCCACGATCGATGACATGGCAGCACTTTGATTTTTCTTTTGGCAACCATTTTGGGAACTGTTGGTGAGGAAGGTATTTTTTCCTCCCAGTATTTTTTTTTGCAAGTCCCAAAACAAGTTTTTGGGAAGTATATTTTTTGGGCAATGCTCTTAGGCAAAGAGCTTTGGCTTTGCCAGTTGCAAGCAAAGTCGTCTTTTTTTGTTAGATACAAAGATAGATTTTACTATGTATGTACACATAATATATATCTAAGTGCAAAACAAAAATCATGTATATAAAAGAAGCAAAACGACGGCTTTACAATTTTAAAAGGGGGACTAATTAGTACCAGAGGGGATCTCATTGAAAAGACGTACTAGGTTACAGTTAGTGGATCGTACACAGAAAAGAAAAGAAAAGTTCAAATAACTCGCCTCAAGTATGAGCGTGTGGTCAAGTTGCACCACCACAACTTGTATTATCTGCCTCCTTTTAACAATCTGATACAACTAACGTCGTTGCTGGGACTGTGGGCGCCCAGCATGGCTATATATAGACACACACTACCGCATTTTGTAGTAATAATCCGTCTACTGACTATGCATGCAAAACGTACGGCAGGCGTCGGCGTGTGCTACGGCGTCAACGGCACCGGCCTGCCCTCGGCCGTCCAGGTCGTGCAGCTCTACCGGTCCAAGGGCATCAAGCTCATGCGCATCTACGGCCCCAACACCGAAGTGCTCCAGGCGCTGAGCAACTCCAACATCGGCGTCATCATGGACGTGCCCAACGACCAGCTCGGCACCATCGCCTCCAACCCCAACGCCGCCGCCGGCTGGGTCCGGGCAAACGTCCAGGCCTTCGATCACGTCTTGTTCCGGTACATCGCCGTCGGCAACGAGGTCGACCAGGACACCGCCAACATCCTCCCCGCCATGGAGAACATCAAGGACGCCCTCAACAGCTTCCACCTAGACCACATCAAGGTTTCCACGGCCGTGAAGAGCGGCGTCGCCCAGGGGTTCCCGCCGTCGCAGGGCAGCTTCTCGGCGCGACACATGGTCCCCATCGCGCAGTTCCTGCAGAACAACGGCGCGCCACTCCTCGCCAACGTCTACCCCTACTTCTCCTACGTCAGGAACAAGGCCCAAATCGACATCAACTACGCGCTCTTCACCTCCGAACGCACAGACGACGGCAACACGTACCGGAACCTCTTCGACGAGCTCGTCGACACCATGTACTCCGCGCTCGAGAACGCCGGGGCGGGGGGCGTCCGCATCGTCGTGTCCGAGAGCGGCTGGCCGTCGGCGGGAGGCGACGACGCCAGCGCGGACAACGCGCGGACCTACAACCAAAACCTCATCGACCATGTCGGCCAGGGCACGCCCAAGCGCCCCGGGGCCATCGAGACCTACATCTGCGCCATGTTCAACGAAGACCGGAAGCTCGGACCCGAGACGAGCAAGCACTTCGGCTTGTTCAACCCGGACAGGTCGCCGGCATACGACACCAATTTCTGAGCGAGCGACGGATGGATTGATCCTCATACAGGTGGAGGATGATAAGGTGCCTTCTGCTGTGTGATGCTGGTCGGCTGCTGCTTGTTAGTGTGTGCTTGACGAGGGAGTGTGTTCTTGGCCAATGCTCTGTTCTCTCTCTGTTCTGTGAGAGTCGTTTGCTCTCTTTGTGCTTGCGAGAGCGCTCTTGGAGCTTATCTGTTGCTATCGCAAGTTTCCCTCCACCTGTTACTAGAGGTTGATGTGATGTGTTTGTCCTTGTTGTGGTTGGGGTCCCGGTTTAGAAGTGACCGGTGTAACTTGAACACTCTCATGTTCGTGCAGTAACTGTGTTAAGTTTGTTGAACCCCTTTGTCCCTTGGCTCTTGTTGCTTTGGTGTTCTCTTGGCCCATATGTTATCACACAACTTTTTCCTGTCTTGGAATGTTCGTAGGCTGGGTCAGTCCCGCCGCTGCAAGGATGTGCTCGCCGAGCTGATTACGCAACGGCCTTCTGTGACTGTGATGGCCTTGCAGGAAACGAAATTGGTCTCGTTGGAAGTGCAGAAACGAAAATCCTTTCTCCCCACTCGCCTTTCGTCGTGTGCAACGCGACCCTCTGCCGGTGCCGCTGGTGGAATTTTAACTGCTTGGGATGCATCCTGTGCTCACGCTGACCTCGAGCTCCTCCCTCGACCGGCCATTCTCTCTCACCACTAGTTTTTCGCTGGCTGCAGATGGGACTGCTCTAACTCTCACCAATGTTTACGCCCCTACTTTACATTCTGAGAAGCCGGTTTTCCTCGAGGAGCTTGCTGACTTGGCTAGTTCAGTTGTCGGCCCCTGAATCATTCTTGGTGATTTCACCCTGACTAGGGAACCTGCTGACAAAAATACAGGCGCCTTCAACTTTGGGGAAGCTCATCAATCGCCTGGAGCTGGTGGAAATTCCACTGGTGGATAGGGCGTACACATGGACCAACAAGAGAACCCCGCCGACTCTGGTCCGCCTTGGCAGATGTCTTGTGAACCTCAACTGGGATGCCGTCTTCCCCAACACTTGCCTCACCTCCCTGACTCGGGCTTCTGATCACATCCCGCTGCTGCTCATGGCGTCGGCCAAAATCCCATAAAGCACTTTGGACCCTGTAAGTTCGCCAGGGACGTGCGCGTTCATGTCGTGGCGTAGTGTGTCCGCGTCACGCGGCACGACCCGATGTGCGGGATGGCGCACGTAGAGTGTGCGCGAGTCGGCCCTGGTATTCATTTGTTGCTAATCAGCTACTATAAATAAAGTGTAAACAGAAAACGTTGCGGTTGTTGCGGCACCTAAAATTCCACATTGAGCGCTGTTTGATCTTGGCCTGAGCAATTCCGACTCACATTTGGCCTCAGAGCTCAGTTTGACCTTGGAGCCTGTGATGTCGGTGGTTCGATCGGAGCTGCTCGCCGGCAGATCAGCCACCCCACCTCGTTGCCGCCGTCCCTTGCTCTCGCCCACCCCAAGCCACGGTCAACGCCACGCCGAAGTCATCATCCAGCGAACCGTCAAGGAGACTGGCGCCACCGTTCAGTACCCGGTGCTAAACCGCTCCAACTACAAAGATTGACCGATGTTGATGCAGGTCAACATGGAGGCACAAGGCATCTGTTACGCGATCGATGGCGGCAACTGGTTACGCTTGGCGGTGGCAGCCATCCTGCGTGTCACACCCTGAAATTTTCGGATTTCAGGAAAAAACAATTGATTGTTTTTTTTTCAATTAAATAAAATAGTTTTGTGTGTGTTGCATTCATGCCGATGCATCTTGGTGTTTATGAAGTGCAAAGGTTTCAAAAATACGTTCAGATGATGACCAAATCCTTCCGAGAACTTTCCAGCCTTTTCTGGAATTTATTCTCATTTTCCTAGAGCTAACTCTATTTACTAGAAGGCTTACAATCTTTTTCACGAGCTCCAAATGCTTTGATTGGATTCATCATGCCCCAAAATATCTCTAGGATTTTTTCTGGAATTTTTGGGATTTTCAGAGTATTTTTCGTCACTTTATTGATTTATCTAGTTTTTCTGGATTTACCTTTACACGATGTTGGCGTTTACTAACGTCACCTCTAGTTGAATCCCCTGGCGCCACGGGCCTAGGGTGAAGTCAGAAACAGCCAGATGGTATTCTAACGAGAGCGAAGAGATCCGCAAGCGCACGGATACCGTTGTAGCTTTCACCTAAAGAAGAGTATTCCCTAGGGTATCGAATCCAAAGGAACGTGTGTGAATATCTACGGGAAGAAGATCCAAGGAACAACCCTTAACCCAAGGAACGAGGGAGTCAGAGAGGATTCTTACCGGTAGTGATTCCTAAGTTCAAGATCGGTCTAGTGGTATGGAACTCGCTTCGGAGGCAGCCTCCCGCGACGGTTCTATCCGTCTGCGGTGACTACAATTTACGCACTACTACTGTATACCCGAGCGTGGTGGAATACAAAGGGTCCAGCAGGCTGCCACTTCCGCGGCCTACCACAACCATTCTGGTCGGAATATAGAGCAAACAAAGGATAATCTTCGATCTAGACACCACGTCTACACCTAATGATTACTACTATAGCTCCACTACGTCTGGTACCCCGTAGCCTCACTATAGCACCCCGTATAAATACGAAGCGATGAACCAGCGAGTACTAGACTAGAACTCACTTAGTCATGAATCAAAAGAGCTAAGCCATAAGAACACACGAACACGACTATACTCTAATCAGAATATGCAAGAATACTCACTTTATTCTAATTGAAGAACAGAAGCATCCGCAGAGGAACAAGCTAGAGAAGGATGATGAACACCACTCCTACACTCCATCTCTCCCCCTTTCTACCCCTCTACCTAAGCACTAGCCTAAGCTATGCTTCTCCATGGAAACACTACTCAAGAGAAGAGAGGGAACTCCTCCCAAGAGAGTGAAAATGGGAATGAGCTCAAGTGTGATTGCTTGTCTTCATTTGGACCCCCCTCCTCTCATATATATAGGCCTTGGAGGGGGTGAGCTTCCTTGGGAGAGTGTACTTCCTCGGGGTATCCCGAGGGAATATTCGAAAGAATCTCCCCAAACCGCCTTCAGGGAGCAATGAGGAGCCGCCACGTGGAAGATGGAGGCGAGGGGCTTCACCCTAGGTTCGGCCGAACCAGGGGTTCGGCCGACCCCTGGGAACCGCCTCTCTGCCTCCCCTTTGGACAGTGACCGACTTGTGGGTCCTCCAGTGGGTATGGGTGTGCACGGGGTGTAGAATGTCCAGGTGCTCTCGGTTGTGGGCCCATGAATCCATGTGCTCTCTCCTTATTGGATGAGAGTGTGTTTCCTTGGTCCTTGTGGGCCCATGGATCCATGTGCTGCCCATGTGGCAGCACCTCATTAGTTGGAGTTGATGCATTTGGATCCATGAGGTGTGTTTCTTCTCTACTTTAGGGATATTTCACCTGCATACATAAATTCACCAACACTTGTGGAACTTGTTAGTAATAACTCCTACCACTAAGGTTGATACTCATTTCTATTCATTTTATGCAGGAGTTGACGGTATAAAATCATGCCATAAGGACCGTCAACAAGCTCCCCCACACTTAACCTTTGCTCGTCCTCGAGTGAAGGAGAGAAGATTAAGGTGGCTACTTACTAAGGTATGAAGCGAGCATAAGAGATATTCCAAGCTTTACCTTGTACCTGTGAACTCTGTGGATTGTCTATCATGTCATCTTGGGTAGTTGAAGAATGGAACGGTAATGAATCGAATCACCTCAACTCTTCATGCCAAGGACTTGGGGTTTTGCTATTAGTTTTCAAAAACAAACCTTGCATTGCTTCTCATTTGATTCTCTCGGATCGCTCAATGTGTATAATCCTCACCAAGGCATAGGACTTTGCCTTTTTCTTCATCCTACTTCTAATGATGGCAATATGTGGAGCTCAAGGTAGGAATGACATGAAGGCATACTTGAATCACATATATTGCAAAGTCAAAGAATGGATCCAAGCAAGAAAATCAAATCATACAATCAGATCAAGACGTGCACATGTATGGATGGTGGATGAAATGTATGGACTCCTTTTTTTATAGTCTCTCTCTCTTTTCATAAGATCTTTTTAGAGAGCATGGCTATCTCTTTCTTTTTTCATGGACCTTCATGTGTCCATTTTTTTCTCTTTTTTTTAATACTCGGACCTTCATGTGTCCTTTCCCCCTTCCCCCCCACCCCCGATAGCCATGTCTCTTTTTGCAACAACAGCTCAGAGAGAGAGAGAGATCAACACATATGATGGAGTTTTTATTTTTGTGGACTGGATATATGGTACAATGCTAACTTCTAGTGTAGAAGTATAGCAAGGGGAAAATGGTGTGCACATGAGTCTTGATCATGAAAGTATAAAAAGAATTCTCACAAGGGTCACACAATTTGACGAAGCTCAATGTAAAACAAGAAGCATATGTATATATGGTTTTCATGATAAAACATCATATGGCTTTGGTAGGACTTTGGCATATCAAAGAGAAGCTTCGCAAGGGTTTTCTAAATTTTCAAAATAAATTCCCAAGCACTCAGTATTCAAAGCAAGGATCATGTCATCAAACCATATCTCAAACATCAACCACTTAGATTAACATGTTGTTCTAAATATTTTTGTTCACAAGCATCAAGATAAATACCAGAAATAAAGCATATGCAAACCAACCTTAGAAAGCGAGAGAAGATCACTAGCAACAATGAGTTTATTTTAAGGATTTTCATGAATGAATTATAAACTCAGAGAGCAAAGAGAAATAGAGTAGAGAGGGCAAACCACTGCTGTGTCAAAGAAGTGAGTCGATCTAACTCCGCTATGCGTGTGTGCTCGTACAGTGTGGTGCACTCTCGCTCGAGGGAGTGCGTGCTCTCCCCCACATTAGTCTCGTTCCTAGGTGCTTCTTGCAAAAGTAAAATGATAAACTCACAATAGACTTTGTCGGGTTAGATAACCGACAAGTCTTCATTTATTCAATTCAAAATGGATAGGCGCTTACAATTATGAAGGAAATAAAATTTGGAAAGGGAAATAAACCTAAGCTAAGCGCCTATGGGAAACTAACTAAGGATGGGGCACGCCTAGATATCTGCATCATAAAGGTCCTCGTGCCCCGTGACCTTATACAGGCGCTGCATCTTAGCGCACAGGCCACGATGGAGAGAGCGAAGGTCGTCCTTAAGCTCATCATGCTTGACCTTCAGCTCAGCTAAAGCCCTGTGCAGCCTCCTATTCTCCAAGCAGAGATCTGTGACCAAGGAGGTAAGCTCTGCAACTGCTAGGGCCTCTGGCGCGCCCTCAACTCGGCCTCCTGGACGCCTGGTGGAAGGTGGCGGGGCGTCCCTCTTGGGCCTTCCACCCTCTGGAGGTACTCTGAAGATGCCCCCTGTGTTCTCCTCTCCGTGAGTGTTTGGGGTTTTCACCCTAAACACCTCGAAGGGAGAAGCTGGCCGTGGCGCTCCTGGCGAGTGTGATGCAGCATCTGAGTTGCTGCACGCCTTTCCCTTGGACGGTCCCGGGATGTCGATCGCGTGCTGCGGTGGAACCTTGGGGGCCCCCTTAGGCCGGATCTCTCCTTCTGTCGGCCTTCTGTAGGGGCTAGTTGTACTAGCCCTTGCCTTCGTTGCCCTCCTTGGCGAGGGTGAGCGTGTGGACGAACGGGGGGCCGGGATAGTGCTGGCCCTGGTCGGCCGACCTGGGGGTTCAGTCGACCCCCCTGTGGCGCCCTGGCCTTGCTGCACAAGCGGGATCACAGCCAGGGGCTCGACCTCCAGCACATCGATGAGCTCCATTGCCATGTCTTGGCGGGTGTTGCCGGCGTTCGCCGGGGTGATCTCCCCGTCGAGATCGAATGTGGAGCACGACGTGGTGAAGGGAACCAGCCCCTTTTTGGCCATGGCAGCGAGGAGTGGTGGTGTGGATCCGAACGGGATTTCGGTGGAGAAGGGAATGAGGCAAGTGAGAGGGGTTGATCTCAGATGGAAAACTCTCTCTCATGACCCTCAGGACCTGTGGTGCAGCGAGGAACGAGACGAGGGGCACGGATGAAGGGTCTGCGCGAAAGATGAAGGGCAGCGGCAGCCACCAGGGTTTGGCCGAAGCCAGGCAGGCTCCGCTGGGCCCCATCTTCGGCCTGTGGGCCTAAGCAGACGAAAAGGAGGAGAAAAGGTGGGCCTAGCCACTAATAAATTCAAGGGGAGGAGTATGGGCCTATGCCAAGATTCAAGTCGCTCTATCGACCTTTCTTCAGGCTCGCCCCTTGCCGTCTGGCTTATTTATTTTTAAGACCATAGTGGTAGCTACCTTATCGACATACCTTAGCCGGTTGGGGTACAGCTCCCCCATGATGTGTAGAAGATCTTACACTGGCGTCGGTAGGATTGTTCTCCATGCTCCTTCCTTGTGCTCTGCTTGTTGTCGTCTCTTTCCTTGCCCTGCATGGTTAGTATCCCACACATTGACAAGACAAGCCCCTTATAAATTTTGTCATCTAATGATTAGGGGAACACTTGTCCTTGAATGCCTCCAAAACAATCTATGTTCAACCACCTGTTCGTCCTTCTTGCTCTTGCCATTTGGATTCATCCATGGCACTTATCTGCAAGGTTAGCGTGCAAATACGAGTTCTGTCGACAAGCCATGTGGTATAACTATACCACCAACCTAGGAATCTATGATTGGAAACCAGTAAGGTTATCTAACTCGTAAAGCAGAGGCACAACGGACGATTCAGCCTCGGTGATGACTAAAAATGAGCATGCTAAGGGATGGGTCAAGGAAAAGTCATGCTCATGAAATGAAAGCTCAATCTCCGAGTGGGATAGCTCTAGTACGTCCATGGCCCCTATGGCAGAGAGTGTGTAACTCTGCGGGCATGATCACGTATGAGCTGGGACCGAGAGCGGCGAGTATAATCCAACTCGACCTCTCCTCAGCTAGAGAACCTCGTGCTTCATCAAAGGATGAGGACACGAACGAGTCTAACCGAGCTTCCGATAGAAGTTCAAATGATGGGACATGAAAACTCACTTCTATCGGGCATCAATCAAGTCAGGATTAGGATGTGACTTTGGGGATCACTTGACTTGACTGGCATCGATCAATAATCGAGGGTAGAATAAAAGTGTAGTTCACTCGATTTGATCGGTATGCACCAATGCTCCCTTGGCCAAGAGGATGAGTCCTAAGGACTTAGAATATAGTGACCAAGCAGGAGTGTAGTCCTGAGCTTCAGACATGACTCCGTCATAGGGACTCGGTGTTATCCTTCCCCAAACTTTCTCCTAGGACTTCACAGCAAGATGAGGGCACATCCTCACACGACGATTATATCATCCTGACCGTGCCTTCCTACACTCCCTCGAGGCATCGCCTCGAGGAGAGTTTAAGAGGAAATACAGCGAAGGGATCTTGGGGTAGGGACTGCACGAAGCAGCCTTTCCCTAAGATGCACGTCGTTCAGGCGAGGCACTTTCAGCCAGAGTTTAGGGATAAGAAGAATGAGAGCTCTGATATGGCTGAAAGTAGCCTTTGGTATCTCGATGGTCTCCGTGGGTGGTGTATCGTCATTTATCTCATCTGGGGGAGTTGTCTCGCGGATGCGGTCCAAGAGATGCCTTCCCTTTCTTGGAGTCAGGTGACAAAACGAACCTCCAGCGGTGGCATCGAGTTGCTGGCCAGCTTTCTCCGACAATCCTGCCCGAAAGTGCTGAAGCAGTACCATGTCAGGAAGGAGAAGAACTGGATACGTTCTCTCCAAGTCGATGAAACGACACCAAGCTGCGTCTAGCGATTCCTTCTCTTTTTGCTTGAAGCTAAGGACTTCCCTTCTCACAGAAATGATACGGTGGAGAGGAAAGAAAGCGACGCAAAACCTTTCTCTCATTTCCTCCCAACGAGTCGAATCCTTTACAAAGAGGAAGTACCACTTCTTGGCTTTCCCGGAAAGGGAGAATAAGAAGAGCTTCTTTTTGAAAACATCCTGTGCTAAGCCCGGACACTTTCGGGTGGCACACAGGAGCTCAAACTGTCGCAAATGCTCAAAGGGATTCTCATGATCTAACCCCGAGAAGGAATTAGCCTGAACTAACTTAATGAGTCTAGGGTCAATCTGGTAGCTGGATGACTGATTGGTTTCTGGAAAGGGTAGTTCTACAGATTTGACCCTAGAGGTCAGAAAGGATATAGAAGAATATCTTTCCATGGATAGCGGGGGTAGAGGTAGAAACAAAGAAAAGAAAAAGATACGAGGATCACCAGGTCCGTAGATAGACAGCAACCGTTCCCCAGCAACGGCGGCAGAAAGCTTGTTGGCGTTTACTAACATCACCTCTAGTTGAATCCCCTGGCGCCACGGGCCTAGGGTGAAGTCAGAAACAGACAGATGGTATTCTAACGAGAGCGAAGAGATCCACAAGCGCACGGATACCGTTGTAGCTTTCACCTAAAGAAGAGTATTCCCTAGGGTATCGAATCCAAAGGAACGTGTGCGAATATCTATGGGAAGAAGATCCAAGGAACAACCCTTAACCCAAGGAACGAGGGAGTCAGAGAGGATTCTTACGGGTAGTGATTCCTAAGTTCAAGATCGATCTAGTGGTATGGAACTCGCTTCGGAGGCAGCCTCCCGCGACGGTTCTATCCGTCTGCGGTGACTACAATTTACGCACTACTACTGTATACCCGAGCGTGGTGGAATACAAAGGGTCCAGCGGGCTGCCACTTCCGCGGCCTACCACAACCATTCTGGTCGGAATATAGAGCAAACAAAGGATAACCTTCGATCTAGACACCATGTCTACACCTAATGATTACTACTATAGCTCCACTACGTCTGGTACCCCGTAGCCTCACTATAGCACCCCGTATAAATACGAAGCGATGAACCCGCGAGTACTAGACTAGAACTCACTTAGTCATGAATCAAAAGAGCTAAGCCATAAGAACACACGAACATGACTATACTCTAATCAGAATATGCAAGAATACTCACTTTATTCTAATTGAAGAACAGAAGCATCCGCAGAGGAACAAGCTAGAGAAGGATGATGAACACCACTCCTACACTCCATCTCTCCCCCTTTCTACCCCTCTACCTAAGCACTAGCCTAAGCTATGCTTCTCCATGGAAACACTACTCAAGAGAAGAGATGGAACTCCTCCCAAGAGAGTGAAAATGGGAATGAGCTCAAGTGTGATTGCTTAGTCTTCATTTGGACCCCCCTCCTCTCATATATATAGGCCTTGGAGGGGGTGAGCTTCCTTGGGAGAGTGTACTTCCTCGGGGTATCCCGAGGGAATATTCCAAAGAATCTCCCCAAACCGCCTTCAGGGAGCAATGAGGAGCCGCCACATGGAAGATGGAGGCGAGGGGCTTCACCCTAGGTTTGGCTGAACCTGGGGTTCGGCCGACCCCTGGGAACCGCCTCTCTGCCTCCCCTATGGACAGTGACTGACTTGTGGGTCCTCCAGTGGGTATGAGTGTGCATGGGGTGTAGAATGTCCAGGTGCTCTCGGTTGTGGGCCCATGAATCCGTGTGCTCTCTCCTTATTGGATGAGAGTGTGTTTCCTTGGTCCTTGTGGGCCCATGGATCCATGTGCTGCCCATGTGGCAGCACCTCATTGGTTGGAGTTGATGCATTTGGATCCATGAGGTGTGTTTCTTCTCTACTTTAGGGATATTTCACCTGCATACATAAATTCACCAACACTTGTGGAACTTGTTAGTAATAACTCCTACCACTAAGGTTGATACTCATTTCTGTTCATTTTATGCAGGAGTTGACGGTATAAAATCATGCCATAAGGACCGTCAACACACGAGAAATTGTTTCTGAAAATAAAAAGAAATGAAAACCTATCCTATCAGGCTGAGCCCATGGGCCCGACCCGCTCTAGCCCATGAGAGCCCATCTGGGCCGGCCACCCGTGGCCATGGCCTGCACGGCATGGGGCGCCGCCGCAGCCTCTCGGCGTGCGTGCCAAGCACGCTAGGCGCCTTGTGCGGCCCTATAAAGGGCGAAGCCCCGTGCATCGCAACCCCTGCTGCAAGCACGAACTCGAACACCCCTGTCACCTGCACGTACTAACTCAAGGCAATCGTTAGTCCACACGACGTTGTCAATCACTCATCTCTCGGAAGCGACCCTTGGTCGTTCGAACCACCGTATGGTTCTCAATCCTCCACGCCTTCTTCTGCCGAGCGCTGTCACTGGGAGTGCCAGCATCTCCCTTCTTCTTCTTCTCGGCGACTTCCTCCTCCTCCAGCAGCTCCCGCCATCGACCAGTGTGGACATCCTTCCCCCTAATTGTCTCGGGAAGCAGGACTGGGGAGAAGAAGGCATCACGGCCCTGCAAACAAAATAAACCACAAAGCAATGGACATTAACCAATGTGCCTTCTGCCCCAATGGGTGCTGCAGGCGGAAATTGAAGCCAAATAAAATACAATCACACAGAATTGAAGCCAAATTACCTCTGGGCGAGGAGTCTCCAAGTCGAATGGCAGCGGGCACCCGACGTTGGACAGCCGAGTCCCGATAGGGAAGACATCCGCCAGCCGGTCCTTGATGTCAGGAATGTTGGTCGGCTCCGGCGCCTCCCGGGTGGGGTCCGCGTTCCCGGTGAACTTGTACCACGGGTGCGCGCGCTCCTTTGTGGGCTGAGTGCGAAGGACGGCGAAGTTAATCGCCACCCCAACTCCTGTGAGGCCACGCGCCTTGAGGTCACGGATCAGAACCATGAGCTCCAGCACCTCCGCTTTCTCCCTCTCCTCCACCTCCTCCGTCCAGCACGAACACGGCCAGTGGTTCGGCGCGTAGAACCAGCCCTCGTGCCACCCCTTGTGGGTAGTGGGGAACAACACGTGGAGGTACTCCTGAGAGTACTTCTGCCGGAGCTAGATCCCGGCGCACCCAAGCACCTTGGGGCACTCGGAGCTAGGGTGCGGCTTGACGTAGAAGATATGGCGGAAGAGGTTGAAGTGGGGTGCGATTATCAGGAAGGCCTCGCACAGGTGGATGAAGATATATGGAGATCTGGGGGATGGAGTTGGGATTGAGGTTGTAGAGCTCGATCCTGTAGAAGTAGAGGAGCCTGCGCAGGAACGGATGCGCGGGCAGGCCGAACCCTCTCCGGAAGAAGGAGTCGATGACGATGGCATCGTCGGTCTCGGGGGTGGGAAGTCCTCACCTTCGGCCGATCACTATCCCGTCGTGGCCCGGTCGGGCATCGAGCCCTTCCGGACCATATCTTGCAGCCCCTCCTCCGTCGTGGTGGAGGGCGACCACTCCTCATCGCGCTGTGCCAGCAGTGGCAATGGCTGCGGTGGCGGCGGGGACGCATCTCCCCCCTTCGCCCTCTTGCTCCTCCTGCTCCCCTTCTTTGAAGCCATTGCGAGCCCTCGCTACGCTCGGGGGCTCGATGGGGCGACGGTGAGGGAAGCCCTCGCTACGCTCGGGGGCTGTGGGGCGGAGGCGGAACGGACTCTGGCGGCGGGCGGACTAGATCTGGGTGGCACCGTGAGGTGGAGAGCAAGGATGCGGGCACGGAGCAGCCGAGGAAATGAAGCGACGCGGGAGAAGGTGCGCGAGGACGACGGAGGCGTGGAGATAAATACTCTCTGGTGTGCGCATGCAATTGCTCCTCGGGTCTCCCACTCAGATGTTTTGCGGTGGATTATTGAGGGGAATGTGCATGGCCCACTTCCCCCCACCAGCGGCGCCACGTCCGCTCGTGCCCCTTCCTCTCCCGTTTCACAGCGGAGGAATCCGCGAGATATCGCGAGAACTTCTCGCGCCCTAGGATTTTTCCAACCGCACGGATGGTTTTTTCGGCCCTGATGGGCTGAATCTTTTGGCCAAGAGGGTTGAGGGATTTAATGAGGTAGGCTCTCAAGAACTCTTGGGGGCAAAAAACTGCTCCAGGACTGTGGGCCTGAGAAATACAAGGAGGCCAGGTCATTTGATGACCTGTCTTCGACAAAAAAAAAAACGGCTAGATCCCTCTGGGGGATCCCTTCTAGCTCGTGAGGAACCTTTTCGGAGTGCGCCTAAAATTGGCCAAGTTGCTTCGAACTGCAAAGGCAGGGTGGCAAGCATTTTCGTTAAAAGAAATTCCCCGAGAACATGGTGTGCCTGGAGGCTAAAAGAACGGATGGGCCGGAGCCTGACGTGAGCATCGTTCTGGATCAATGATCCAAGGAATCCTCTCCCTCGAGGGATGATAGGAGTCATACCAGTCCCTTTTAGAGCCTCAAGAGAATTCTTCGAATACTCTTGAGCCTCGGGGGCTGCCCCAATGGGCGCATCGGGAGATGCACCCATTGAGAATTATGCGAGGTCAGAATTGGGCATAAGCTCAAGGCAACTCCGGGTTAATGACTTGGAGGGCTTTATCTTGGGAAAAATCACTTGGGCCTTATTTCGAGAGCCTCGGATGGATTCTTCAAATTCATTCGACCCTCGGGGGTTGCCCCAATGGGCGCAACAGAGATGCGCCCATTATGTTTGAAAACATATGAAAAAGCTTATTCCTCATTCAAGGATCCTTGGTGTCGGGGATAGACCCCCGAGGGTACCCAGAAGGCGGATTGGCCCAACCAACAGGGGGTGGCCCAATCCGAGCGCTATCGGGCCGGCTTGTCAGACTGGGTGGCCCACCACTCGGGAGGCCCACCAGTCGGACAAGCCGGGACGGGTACGACGGCGCGCGGGACAAGGAAGCAGACGGCGTATCTCGCAAGAAGATCGGAGATCAAGATAAACGAGTCGGAATTCTAGGGAAAGATATCTGTAATCGTTATAGGATCGAATCCTTGTATTTCAGGTAGGTTATGATCTCTAGCCAACTTGTAACTCAAGGCAACCAGACTATATAAGGTGCCTTGGGACCCCCCTCCGAATAACGAGCAACAACATCCGATCATTCAACCTAGGATAGAACCCAACTACAGAGATCTTTCAGGAACTTCATACACAGTAATCCATACACCCAACATAGGACGTAGGGTATTACGTCATTTTGACGGCCCGAACCTGTTCAATCCTTGCGTCTTGTGTTACCATCGTCTTGTGATCCTCGATCTGTCCCTCGACAAATCAACCACATAGGCTACCCTGTGTGGACTGCCGGGTCCACAAATCTGACAGTTGGCGCGCCAGGTAGGGGGATCGACGAGATCAATCTTTAAGTTCGATGGCAGAATCAATCTACAAGTTTCTCCGTGGACACGGACGAACTCGCGAGCCGACGATTCCTGCGTGATCTACGATTCCTTCGTGATCTGCGATTCCTGCGTGATATATCTCCGACAAACCAACTACGCCTCCGCGGCCGAGGACTCGGGACGCCGCCGAGGCACCGCTACGCGGTATCACAACTCGTCTCGTGGTGTCGTACTGCCGTGCCTCTACACTGGCACTCGGCGCCGTGTCTTCGACGAATCTCCGACTCGATCTGCAGCTGGAGACCGCCTACGACTCGTCGGCCCGTCCGATTTCATCTCCAAAGGCTGCTGCACCGCCAAATCATGAATCCATCTACAGGGAGAGCACTTTCTTAATTATTTTCTAATCCTTTCTGTTTCTCAAGCGTTCCCTGTATACGCACGCATGGAGCACCTAATTGTTTTTCAATCTCTTTTCTATCTCTTGCTTGTATGCATGGGTGCATGCGGACGGCCGAGCACTGGTGTACGTGCAATGGCACTGGCGGAACCATCTAGTCCCTCTGCGGCGACATCCAGCCATGACCATGCATCGTGGTCGACATCCTCGACACGACGGTGCATGACGATGGGCGGAGATAGCATCAGCCTCGGGTGCCACGGCCCCGTGGGCTCTGACCACAGTTGATGCGTTCATGTCAGACCGCCGTGAATTAGCATGCGCATGCATGCATGAATCGGATTCACTCGGCATAAATCAAGCTTAGTCACACTTCAGTTATTTAACTTCTATATCTTTTTGAATATCGCCCATGTGTCTCCGTGACTTTCGCCGATCACCTCGGTCACTCTCCGACTGCTTATACAGCCTGGTCTGTCCAGACTGCAACTCCGTTGGCTTTTATACAAGTCGCTAAAGTACTCGGGGAGCACGCGCCTTAATCCATGAAGCCTCGACTCTTCCGTACGCCTACGCTCCTACGCGTGCATGTGGCCCAGCTCCCTGCGCTACGGACTATGGCTATCGGGGATCAGGTGCATAAACGTAACAAGCTAACTACCAAGAGAAATTAATAGACTTAAAAAGCTGGAAGCAGGAATCGTTTTCATGCATTGCCGAATATTTTTCTTCTCGAATTTGCATTTTTATTGCATCATATACTGCCGTTGCACTGTGTTTTCACTGCAGGGTATGGACGATCACTCGGCGTGCCTCGGCCCTCATGCTCGGGGGCTGGCGCCGGGACGACTACTCGGCAAGCCTCAGCCCTCACACTCGGGGGCTGGCGCCGGGACGACTACTCGGCGTGCCTCAGCCCTCACGCTCGGGGGCTGGCACCGAGACGACTACTCGGCGAGCCTCAGCCCTCACGCTTGGGGGCTGGCGCTGGGACGACCACTCGGCGTGCTTTAGCCCTCACGCTCGGGGGCTAGCGCCGGGACGACTGCTCGCCGCGCTTGCCCGCCGAGTCCTCACGCTCGGGGGCTGGCGCCGGGATGACTACTCGGCGCGCCTCAGCCCTCACGCTCGGGGGCTGGCGCCGGGACGACTACTCGGCGCGCCTCGGCCCTCACGCTCGGGGGCTGGCGCCGGGACGACTACTCGGCGCGCCTCCGCCCTCACGCTCGGGGGCTGGCGCCGGGACGACTACTCGGCGCCTCAGCCCTCACGCTCGGGGGCTGGCGCCGGGACGACTACTCAGCGCGCCTTGGCCCTCACGCTCGGGGACTGGCGCCGGGATGACCTGTCGGCGCGCCTTGGCCCTCACGATCGGGGGCAGACCGCCAAAATTGATGCCAGAAGGAAATGTCAACAAGCTCCTCGAATAAGCTTGAGCCGATGCCTACGGAATCACCTTAAGGCTCGGGGGCTACGACCAACGGACGCACCTCGCGGCGCATCCGTTGATTGTCTGGCGACCATGACGAAGATAATCAGAACAAGGCTACAAACCCTTGGACCGATTCCTTCGGAATCGCTTCAAGGCTCGGGGGCTACGGCCAATGGACGCACCTCGCGGCGCATCCGTTGCAGACGGCTCTCTTTTCTCTCCAGTATCACGCGGTTTTGCTTCCAACCGCAGCAAGCTCGAAGCTCAGCAGATAGCACGACCGCGCCGAGTTGTCGCTCAACCACGTACTACTCAGGGGCTTGTCGGGAATAGACCCCCGGGGGTACCCAGAAGGCGGATTGGCCCAACCAGCAGGGGGCGGCCCAATCCGAGTGCTATCGGGCCGGCTTGCCAGACTGGGTGGCCCACCACTCGGGAGGCCCACCAGTCGGACAAGCCGGGACGGGTACGACGGCGCGCGGGACAAGGAAGCAGACGGCGTATCTCGCAAGAAGATCGGAGATCAAGATAAACTAGTCGGAATTCTAGAGAAAGATATCTGTAATCGTTATAGGATCGAATCCTTGTATTTCGGGTAGGTTATGATCTCTAGCCGACTTGTAACTCAAGGCAACCGGACTATATAAGGTGCCTTGGGACCCCCCTCCGAATAACGAACCACAACATCCGATCATTCAACCTAGGACAGAACCCAACTACAGAGATCCTTCAGGAACTTCATACACAGCAATCCATACACCCAACACAGGACGTAGGGTATTACGTCATTTTGACGGCCCGAACCTGTTCAATCCTTGCGTCTTATGTTACCATCGTCTTGTGATCCTCTATCTGTCCCTCGACAAATCGATCACGTAGGCTACCCTGTGTGGACTGCCGGGTCCACAAATCCGACACTTGGCGAGCTTATTCTAAACTTACCAAGGCTCGGGGGCTAAGTGTATACACTTCGCTTTCAGCGTCATGTAAAAATATTCCGGGGGGGGGAGGGAGGGCCTCTCCCTGACCACCCAGCAACCACGAGATGGCCGCGAAAGCACTCGGCTGGAAATAAAACTATTCGGGTAGGGCACTGAACCACTCGAGAAGAATGCAAAACCACTCGGTGAGGACGCGTGGAGAAGCTTGAAGAAGGAAGAAACAGGATGTGGTCAAGGTTGCATTTCGGCCAAGAAGCGCTCGGGATTGCTGTGGGGGATATGACCCTGGTCTATATAAGGGCGGTAGGGACCCCATCAAAAACATATGAAGTCATACCACATACACATAAGCTGAGAATACAGCCGAGCACAGGACGTAGGGTATTACACCAATCTGGTGGCCCGAACCTGGTAAAGTCCCCTGTGTCCTTCGTGTTCATCCATATAGCTCCAGTTCCGTCAATCCCCTCCACACAATCTACCACTATAGTCTACCCGGTGGTGGACTACTGGACTATTCCCCCCCGACATAGCCCGCCCTTGGAAATGGCATTTGCAGGGTCGGGTCGACGCTCGCCCCTGCAAACAGCTTTTTTTAGCTGCGAAAAGCAGAAGCGGGCGCCACGTCCAATCCTGCAAATGTTTTTCGCCCGCCCCTACAAATGTTTTCTGTGGTAGTGAGTGTTTCTACTTTCAAATTTCATCTTCAAATTTTGTTTAAGAAATTTTCATGGCTACGCGCGGGGAATCACCTTAATTAAATAAGTGCTAAGTATCCCTTAATTAAATAATTCGATGTCATGTCAAAAACAAAATTGTTTAATTTTTACTATTTCTGATATCTTCTGATAATAATAGTTAGACATTATAATAAACATCCCGCAGCTGCGCATGTGGAATCACCTAGTATAGGTAGTAGGCGCAGGGTAAGCGGGGGCCAAATTATAACGACCAAAAATGACTCTCTCCATCCCCATCGTCATCACTTTTAGTTAGTTTTGGCACGACAGGTGGATTTTCTGTGAGGGGTACGTGGGTATGATTCTGGGTGGAAATTGACATTAATTTGCTCGATCTTTATAGTATATAAATAGATTAACTTAATTAACCTATTAATTTTATCTTTAAAGCTAAATCCACATTGTTTGTGCCATAAAGTTCATGAAAATTTTAACACGCCAAAATGCACACAATATACACGCTAATACTGATTATGTAGATGATTAGCAGTTAATGTACATGATTAACACACCTGAGGTGTTACATTGAACCCGCGCGGGCAACGTGCGCTGCCGGGAGGGTCGCTGGTAGCCTCTTCTCGCGCGAGCGAGCCTTCCGCCTGAGGGGCATCGATCTCTGGCCAACCAAAAGCAAAACGAGCGCACCTGAAGGAATTGGACAGAGGGAAAAATTGGAAGACTGCAATTCTTGATCGACGAAAAAGAAAGTGAAACGAGCGAATGACCGGACAATATCCAATTTTGCAACGTGCAATTTTTCGATGGTAGATATCTAAGGACAGTTCTTTTGATGGTATATAGCTATAGAAGGGATCTTTGAATGGTACATATCCAATTTTGCCTTTGCGATTCACTAAGGACCGCGGGTTGTGTCGGGGTTCTCTACCGCCGGCAAGTAAATTTCTACGATCGCGTGTCAGGGTCCGGATGGTGACTCAAGAGACAGGGGGTTTAGACTGGTTCGGGCCTCCGGAGAGTAACACCCTACGTCCAGTGAGTGCCGATGTTCTCAAGTCCAAGTCTGTAGTAGGGGGTACAAACTGGTCGGGAGAGGGTCCCAAGTCCCTGTGTTCGTGTCTGTGGGTGTTCTGTTCGTATCTGTGTTCGAATGTTCGTCTGTTGTCCGTGTCCCCCCACTGGTGTCCCTTCGGCCCCTTTTATAGTCTCAAGGGGAGAAAGGAGCGGGAGGTTAGAAAGGAGAAAATTACAAGGAGAGTTACTGCCCCCGAGGCCTTTAACTTGCGCCGCGTGCCAAGCCGTACGGGGAGCAGGTGTTGACGAAGCGGGGTGCCCCGCCGGACCCGGGATCGTACATCCCGGGTGGTTGATGTAGGTGACTTCTCGGGTAGGCTCTCGGGTAGTTTCTGGGTCGTAGTTGACTTGCTCGAGGCCTTTGGGAACTCCAGGTGTCCTCCTCAGGCTCCAGGTGTCGTCCTTGGGCGCCTGGGGTCGTCCTTGGGCGCCTGATGTTGCGCATGCGTTCCTCCCCGGACTGTAGCGTTCCTGTTTGGACGAGACGGATGCCACTGTGGCTGCCGTGGCATAGGACGGACGCCCATCATGTTCTGGCACGGCGGGTACCAAGTTGGTACGGCACTGGATGGGTCGGGACGGGACGCAGCCGAGTAGTCTGGCCGGGCGAGTCGTAGACTCCTCGGGGGCGGAGAACTCCCCGGGCGAATCGGAGAGCCACTCGGAGGCGGAGAACTCCTCGGGCGAATCGGGGAACCACTCGGAGGCGGAGAACTCCTCGGGCGAATCGGAACCACTCGGAGGCGGAGAACTCCTCGGGCGAATCGGAGACTCGTCGGGCAACCTTCGAGCTGTCGGGTCATGGAGGATCCGCTTGATTTGGGTCTCCGGCTTTTGTTTTTGAGGGGTGGATTATCGTGAGGACCCGGGTTAAGGGCTTGGTTGGGTACCCCTAATCCAGACCCCCGTCAGTAGCCCCCGAGCCTGGGGGGGAGATGGAGACTCGCGCCCAGGCTGAGAGGCAGCGCAGATATGGTAAGTCACGATTCTTCCGGTGGGGGCGCGCGAGCGCACCCGCCGGGTGTAGCCCCCGAGCCTTGAGAAGAGCTGGTGCTCTTGTTAAGGTTTTGAGCCCGAGTAGTTTGCCTTGGAGGTCGTCGGGGTTGGGAAGCTTGTCGGGGACGCTTCGTTGGTGGGCCGGGCCGCTGCCCAACCGTCGATGGGCCGAGCACTGGAGCGCCGGCCTGGTTTTTTCGCCGCGTGGAGGGAGGGCGCGGCTTTTGAAGGGGTCAGATGAGACGACGTGCGCACGTCGCGAGGCGTCGGAGGTGGGCCCGCGCATTTAATGCCGTAGCCGTTCCGCCGCGCCGCTTCCCCTTTTATAGCCCTGAGCCGCGGCCGCCTAGGGTTTAATTTATTCCCATTGTTTCGCCTTCCGCCGCGCTTCGTCTTCCTTGCCGCCGCGCTTCATCTTCCTCGCGTCCTCCGCCACCGCCGCGCTTGCGATCTTCCGAGGGAGGAGAGACCACATCCCCGCACAGCCCGCGTCACCTTCGCCCGGCGACCTCACCATGTCGGTCTGGGAGCGCTCCAGGGTGACGCAGAGGCAGCTTGAGGGGCTCGTGAGAGACGGCTCGCTGCCGCCGCTGACAGAGGCCGAGGAGTGGAAGAGGCCCGGCGTGGAAGACTACCCCCGGCCGCCGGCCGGGTACGTCGTCTCGTTCGTCGCCTTCCACGAGTGCGGGTTCGCCGTCCCTGCCGGGAGATTCATCAGCGCCGTACTCAATGAGTACGGACTGGAGCTCCAGCACATCAACCCCAATGGGGTGCAGCAGATGGCGGTGTTCGTGGCGCTCTGTGAAGGGTATCTGGGGATGGAGGCCCACTGGGACCTCTTCTGGTACTTCTTCAAATTTGCTCTGCATCCCTGTGAAGGCGGCGCCCCCGCGACAATCGGGTGTGCCGTGTTGAAGTTGAAGCAGGGGCGGTCGAAGGCCTATATCACGGGGACCTTGATCAGCTCGAACAAAGGCTGGCACCCAATGTGGTTCTACCTCAAGAACGACTCCAAGAACCCCCTCCCGGAGCACACCGGGAAGACATTCGAGAAGGCGCCCGACGTGTGGGCGTACGGGCCCGAGAAGAGGCTGCAGGAGAAACTCCTCGGGAACATCTGGGAGGCCCTCGCCCGACTCCGGGACGCGAACGTGTCCGCGGCGGAGGTCATCGGCGGATACCTCTCGAGAGGCATCGTACCGCTGAGGCGGCGTACCCTCCATATCTGGGAGATGACTCCGGCGAAGGCCCCATATGTGGGGACCGTGACGATGGACCCCCTGCCCTCGAAGGCCGAGGTGGAGCGCCGGGTGACGGCGGCGATGGGGAGAGCCCATGATGCATATCCACCGCCGGATCTTCTCCCCATGCTCCCGAACGCCCGCACGAAAGCTCTGGTAAAGATTCCTTCCTCCGCTTCAAGTTCAATCCCGAGTGCCTTTCGGTTTCCTGATCCCGAAGTCTTTAGGTGAAGAGCCATGACTGCTCCTACTCCCTGCCGCCGCTTCCCGAGGACAGGGCGAGGAATCGGGCCGAGGCCGAGCGGGCCAAGGCAAAGAAGGGCCGCCGGGAGAAGTGGAAGATGAGTGATGTGGCCAAGCGGGAGAGGAACGCCGAGCGGGCCAAGAGGAGAAGAGGGGAGAGCGGGTCTCCGAGGATGAGGACCCCGAGTCGGAGCCCGCGGAGGGGGACTCGAGGAGCGATGACGACGAGGAGAGCGACGACGAGGACGTGCCCACCAGGAAGCTTAAGGCGGTCGCGGTGATGACTGCCTCGTCCTCGGCACAGAAGCCGGGGTCCAGCGGGAGAGGGAGAACGCCCCCGCCGGATGCAGGGGGAGCGGAAGCTCTCGGTCGGACCGGCATCGACGGTCCTCCGGGGACAGCCAGCGCGAGAGGCGCGACCGCACGCCCCCGTCCGCCCATCATGCGTCCGAGGGGCGGACGAGCTCCCGACGGGATACGGTTTCCCCTCGGCGGGAGAGAAGCCGGAGTCGGGACCTGTCGGAGCGTGCCCACAAGGGTGGCTCATCGAAGGGGGCGTCGCGCTCTCCCCAGGGGTCCGCGTCGCGAGACGACAGGCAGCCTCCGCCGGCCCCTCAGACAACACGGGCGCGGAGCGGGGGGCAGGACGCACCCCGGGCGCCCACACCTGCCGCAGGGGCAAGTCCTGTCGGGGGCGGCGCCTTGCTTGCGTTGCCCACGGCGGAGGCGCAGGTCCCGCCCGCCCCGGGGAGGGCCGCGACGGGGCGGCCGAGCTCGTCTCCGGTCGAAGGAGGTGGCGTGGCTGGCCAGGCGGCGCCTCACTCGGGCAGGGGCGCCGAGACCACGCAGGCGACCCCCGCCCAGACGGCGCTCACGGGGTCCAAGAGGCCCGCATCCCCGAAGGACCCGGCGCCGACGAGTTCCAAGCGGACTCGGACCATCTCGTCGAGGTGAGTGGTGATCTGTCCTTCTCGAGTGGTTTTTGTTTTCTCTGTAGTTGCCATTTCTTTTTTCCTCAGCCGGGCTCCCCGACTTGTGATGCACCAGTCGGGCCGACACTCCGCTCGTGGTGGCGCCGAGGAAGATGCTACGCTTGGCGGCACAGACGCCGAGGCCCGCGGCGGAGCAGGCCGAGAAGGTGACGCCGGAGCCCGTGGCGGAGCCGGCCGAGAAGGCGACGCTGGTGCCCTCGGCGGAGCGGGCCGAGGAGGCGACGCCGGTGCCCTTGGCGGAGCAGGCCGAGGAGGCGGCACGGAGGGTGGCGCCCTCTGTGGAGGAGAAGGTGCAGGAAGGGGACGGCGACAGCCCGGGAGACGCACTCCCGACGGGCCTGGCCGTTGCACAGACCGTCCCCACGGAGGCGGCCGTCGCGGCGCTCCAAGCCGAGCTGGCCGAGGGTTGCCACATTTTTATGGTGATAAATTTGACCACTTAACTTTAGATAAAGTTAGGCAAACAAATTCAGTCTATGACATGTGGACCAAATGATTAAAAAGTTAGACAGACTAAGATGCGGCACGAACCAAACATCAACTAAGAAAACTGTGACCGCCTAAAGTTAGTCGTGGCAATCTTGGTTGCAAACCAAATGTACCCTTAGGCTATTCCCATTGCAAGGTTTCATTTTTGGTGTTTCATAGGCAATACATGCAAGACACAAAATGTATTGAAAATGGTGACATGACACCATATTTAATGAAAATGAAACTCTCATTGGGAGGACCCTTAGGGCCACTTTGGGAGCCTGAAACCCCGCTGGGATCCCGGCCTTTTCCCGGGGTAGGCTCTCCGCGCGGAATCATGGCCGCGGGCCAGAATTCCCGACCATTTGGGAGCCCACAGCGTGGGGCTTGGCAGCCCGTTCCACCCGTTTTCCCCGGGGCGGCTCCTCCCCACCTCGAGCCTCCAGGCGCAGCTTCCCGCGCGATTCGCTTCCGGTGGCCACACCGCCGCGGCTCTGCCTCCCCATCACGCTGCTGCTCCACTCCCCGTCGGGCCGCGGTCACGCTGCGCATGCCCTCAAGGCAGACCGCGCAGAGCTCGGCCGACGACCTCGCGCTTTCCATCTCTGTCGTTGGCTCGCCGCACGCGTTCCCCATGGCGGGCGGTGCCTCCTCCTGATCCACGTCCGCCGATGCCGAGCTAAGGCTGCTAATGGTTCAAAAACCAAACCAAAACAACAACCAAACTGTTGAAACCATACTACAGCTTAAAAACCAAACCAAACCAAGTTCATTTGTTTCTCCATCCAAACCAATCCAAACAATTTAGACTCATTTCTCCAAAAGAAACTAAATCAGTTCAATTTTAGGGTCCGACTTTGGATGTAGAGTCCACATGTAGACATAGCTACACCAACATGCACGGAGTAGCGGACCGTTATTCTGAGGCACCTCCAACAAATTTTGGTCAAATCCGCTAAAATTTTAAGGTGTGAACACGAGCTTTTAGTTTTAGAGTCCGACTTTGGAAGTGGGGCCCACATGTATATATGGCTACACCGACTTGCACAGAGTAGCGGACCATTATTCTGATGCATCTCCAATAAATTTCGGTCAAATTCACTAAAATTTTAAGGTGCGAACACGAGCTTTTAGTTTTAGAGTCCGACTTTGGACGTGGGGCCCACATGTAGATATGGTTACACCGACTTGCACGGAGTAGCGAACTGTCATTCTGAGGCATCTTCAACAAATTTCGGTCAAATCCGCTATAATTTTAAGGTGTGAACACGAGCTTTTAATTCTAAGGTCCGGCTTTTAACCGACACATAGCCTTTATAATTGTTAAACCTTTCTAAACCGTTTGACTATTGAACCAAACCAAACCAAACCATTGTATATGACAACCCATTATTCACCAAACCAACCTACTCCAATTAAAAAACCAAACCACTTAAACCGGTTTCAAACCAAACCGTTATCAGGCTGATGCCGAGCACGCTCCTCGCTTGAGGCCGCCAGCCATCTCCCGCGTTGTTGTTGACGAGGCTGCTGCTGGCTCCTACTCGTCACCGCCGCGGTTCGCCGCCCTCCATCCCGCTGATGACCCTGCAGCCCCTCCTCGGTGTTCACGCCGGCAGGGTCGGCTTCGGGTCTCCGGCGCTAGTGCTGGTAATCTCCCCGTCGTGCTGCTGCTCCGCCCCCTGTCTCATCCCTCGATGTTTGATTGACCTGGTGGAAGCTCAAACCTGGTGGATGCTCGATTCGTGTGGCCTTTCTTCTTCCTCCCACATCTCCTCTTCCTCTGCCATATCTACTTTGTTCTAGGGTTCTAAGGATAGATCCTATGAAATTGACGATTCCTTCTCCTGCACCTCATGGCTATTCATAACTTGTTTTATGTTACTCAGCGTCGTGTCGTCTTGATCCATCGAATAGATGTGCTGCTATTTGATTCCTTCTTGTTGATCATGTTCTTGCACTGAGTAATTGGTTCTTTGTAAACAAAGGGTGCACTAAATTTTTTACATCTGAAATATGGTGGTTGTTGCAACTGAAAGATCTCAGTAAAAGTTCACAATGCAAAGTGTTATTACCTCTTCTTTACAAGCATTGTTTTAGTTTTTTCCCTTAAATTTCAAAAGTAATTTCTCCTTTTTGAGATAGAAGGATTTCCCTGCTGCCTGTGTGATGGTTATAGTTAATCTCGGAAGTTTGTTAGATGATAATGTAAACCAGATGTTTGTTTGGTTCAATTGAGTGCTCTGTACCTCAACTTCAGTGCTCTGAATAATATTCATGGGGCACCAATCTGCAGTTACATTATTATAATTATGTAAATACTATTACCAGGACCCAAATGTGAATGATTCTAAGCTTGCATTCTACATCCTATTTTTTTTCAAGAAACAATAACTTGATTCGGTAGATTACATATACAGGAAAGAATGGTCCAGATTGTCAATATTACCTGTGTTGGTTGTGCAAACATTGCTAATTGCACATCAACAATATTCTTTGTCATATGACTGATAAATTAGATGCTCCAGTGAGCTCGTAATCCAGTCACACCACACTAATGCAGAGCAAGCTGTAGCTTATTATCTCCGTTCATTTATAATTTTTCCATTCTTTTACTTATGAACTGCACTACGTTTACTCTTGTCTTGTGATGTACTGATGTCATGTCAGAGCTAGAGCTTTTTAGTGCTTGCTTTTGCCTGTTAACAAACTAATGTCTGATTATTGATAAAATTAGCAATTGCATATACCTTAGCTACTAGAATATGTAGTATATGGAAGGAAAGAGTTATGCTGGTGCTTGTTGTTTTAGCACCTACATGGTTGAAGAAAAGATATCTCAGGTGTTCCCTCAGTTTTCTATGTTGCAAGTAATATGTAGATAGCTGAGCCTCTAGACTTTCTATGTTGCAAATAATATGTAGATAGCTGAGCCTCTAGACTTGTTAACACTGTGCTCACTCAGCTGCTGTTGTTCAGTGTTTGCTTCATGTTTTCTTCTACTGGAATTGAACAATACTGTTGATGCGACAATGGGAATAAAATATGTCATTTGACTACTTTCTTATATATAAACTCCTGACACAACCAAAAGAAATAGCCCCTTTCATGAACATTTGTTTTTTTATCTCCTTAGCATGGTCTGCATACCTGAGTAGTTGAGCTTATTGGTTGTGTGATGATATTGATCATCAGCTGGTGATATTGTAGCAACCATTACAGTTTCGACTCATGGATTTTCAGTATGTGTTGATCTGATTGCAGATCTCTCATGGACCACGCAGATAATGTATATGCTATGTGTTAGCTTTCAAGATTTTTCCTTTACCTCAAAATTTTGTGTTGAATCTAAGCCTAAGATTGTTGATCTGACTGCAGATCGTATATAGACCATATACGTCAATGAGCAAGCTACCACACATCCTCAGAACAGAAGATGGTGTCGATGTATGAATGATGGACAGATGGAGAGAACCATATGTGCTCTGTTTTAGTACTGATGAGAACTAGAAGTTGATCTCATTGTTTATATGTTAATTATGTATGCAACATTCCCTTAGCTCTCAATTTTTTTGTATCGGAGAGGAGCATAATTTTAATGTATGGATGATCGTGTAAGGTTGTTACAGATTTTTTGAACACATTTTCTTTTAGTGATCTTGTAGTCTCGTGTGTGAGAGTTTTGTCTCTCTTTGAAGCAAGCTATGTCTTTTGTTCAAAATTGATAAAAGTGTATATATCTCCTCTTTGGACAATGAATTATCTTATTAAATAGCTGCTTCCCATAATATGGATTAAATCCTTTTGCTTGACCTTGTGACAAGATTGATGCATGTGAGCTTGCCTTCCACCCATATATACATGTGCATCAAGAAAAAGGAATTTAACCTATATTGTGAGGTTTCATCTTTTAGTGATCCATTGTGCCTTTTCAATACAAAGATCACTAAATGATGAAACTAGATCTTGTGATACTTAATGCATTTCTCTTCTATGATGCATGAAAAGAGAAAAACATAAAGAGAAGAGGCATTTGGATTATATTGATAATGCACATGACTTGAGAAATGAATCTTCACCAATGTGAAGAAAGGTTAGCTAGAGGCCAAGGTATGTTCCTTTAACCTATGTTTTTACATTGAGCATCTAGGCCTCATATCCTTGCTAGTATGAGTTTTTGCATGTAATTGTTTTAAGTCAATTTTGAGCTTCAAATCTAGATATTTAGTTGATGTCTTCATTGAGAATTGACTTGGTGTCATCTCTTGCAAGATATGAGCTAAATATGCTAAGATGACTATTGTCTTGAGATGGATGCATGTCTTTTGTGGCATAGGGTAGTTTTTGCGAAAATTCAACTAGCATATGTAGGAAGTGTGCTTTCTTTGAAAAATGTTGGTTCTTGGTCTTTGTGACTCGATTGACTCACTTGTGACTATTGTTCACTTTGTTTGATTGATGCCTAGTCACAAGTGGGAAGATTTTCTCAAGTCCATAAAATCTTTATCTATCTATCTATCTTTCTTGGAAGAATCAAGAAATGAGAAATAATTTGGATTATCATATATTCTTCTGAGATATGTCAACTTTGGACAAATATATTCACTGCAAATCTTATGTCCAATCTTGTGAGGGCTAAAGGATCAAAATCTATCTCTAACCAGCCTTGTCACCATTTCTGCTGGGGAGGCACTGGTCTGACCGGTGCCGGTCAACGGTCTGACCGGTGTACCCCGGGTTTCACCCTTTTTACCCCCACCCGTGACTAAACAGTGCAAACTTATCCTCTTTCACCCCACACTCTCCTCCACGACCTGTTCTCCCTCCTGCCCGTGCGCCCAAGTCTCCCACTCACTCTCCATTGGCGATTGGATGATTCAACCAAGGAAAAGCTCGCTCCTCTCAAGGATTCAAGTCTTCTTGGGCGGTTTAACTGGTGCCCTAACCGGCCCCTTGGATTAATCTCGAGTTCCTCTCTCCAAAGGTATTCAAATCTTGTTTTTGCCTGATCTATCAACTCCATGAGTAGATTTGAAATTCTTTGGGTAGAACATCTCCTGACAACCCTTAGAGACTATTCCTAAAAGATCTTTCAATTTGGTTGGGTGCATTGGTGAAAATCGAGTTTTGGAGATGAACTGCCAGCACCGGTCTGACTGGTGCCCCCGACCAGTCTGACCGGTCCGGACAGTTCACCTCCAAAATTTGATTCTCTTCAATATAATTCAATCTTTATCTGCTTAGGATGTCTCATAAATTTTTTTGATCATATCTAGACCATCTAGCTGCTCAAGATTACTGGATGGAGCTATTGGCTCAGTTCTGGGGGTGATCGGTCTGACCGGTCACCTTGACCGGTCTGACCGGTCAAGCCCAGAGCTGCTCCAATTGTTCCAATCCGTGTGCTTTCTATCGTCAAATCTATCAAATCTTGTGCCCTAGTGTCTTTTGGACACTTTTTCATAATCTTTGTGACTCAGGATCAGCAGCTATGACTAAGGGTCATGATGCCGAGAGAAGGAAAAAGAGAAGACAAGATGATTCTAGTTCTCAAGGTGCGAGCTCTGTGCAAGATGATTATGCCAGCAAATTGAGACCTAGAGGGCAGAAGAGGCCTTCAGTTGAGATGCATGTTGAGGAGGAAGAAGAGGAGGAAGTGGAAACTAGTAGTGTCGAGGGTAGACCCTCAGGGGTACCCAGAAGGCGGATTGGCCCAACCGGCAGGGAGCGGCCCAGTCCGAGTGCTTCCGGGCTGGTCCCACCAGGCAGGCGGCCCAGCCAGAATTCCTTGGCGCGCAGGACACGAACAAGACGGCGTGATCTGCTCGGATACGCGCTAACAGAGATAGAAACTAGCCGGATTCTTAGGAGAGAATATCTGTAACAAAGATCCTTGTAATCCGGGTAGGACTAGATCTCGACCGACTTGTAACCCAAGGCAGCCAGACTATATAAGGCTCCCTAGGGACCCCCTCCAACGCATCTACACCCATACACGAGACACCCCAGAACCACCACCAACATCAATACAATCACACCCCCGACACAGGACGTAGGGTATTACGCTCATAGCGGCCCGAACCTGTCTAAACCTTGCGTCTTGTGTCACCATCGATTTCAGGTCTGCGATCGTCTCTCGTTACAAATCAACCACGTGGGGCACCCTGTGTGGACTGCCGGGTCCAAACATCCGACAGTTGGCGCGCCAGGTAGGGGGGATCGTCCAGATCAACCGCGGATCGATGGCAGATTCATCTACAAGCAAATTTTCGTCGGCATCGTCGGCGTCGACTACACGTACGCCGAACTCGTCACCATCCGTGTTGCGTGCTGCCGTGGTCTGGCTCCGTTGCCAACCCGGCGGCAGCGGTGCGTGATCTATCTCCGGCTCTACACGCAATCCTATCGAACGAGATCAAATCGTCGCTGCTCCGTGGTGCATGGAACTACTCGGTGATTTGGTATACCAAATCAATGCTGCTCGGCAAGTACACTCGTATTGTTGTTTCAAGCCATACAGGGAAGATTCTTTCCTTCTACTGTTAATTAAGATTACCTTTAATCTCCTTTGTCTTACGAACGTGCTGCACGCACAGTTCGGACTTCCTTCTTTTTCTAATCTACTTTCTATCTCCACAACATGCGTTGCATGTATCATGTATGGATGGCTGATCGCGGGATGACAACACCTACTGCCGGTGAACCTGCGCCCGATGGGATCTGCAGTTGTCCCTGTGAGCAAGTGTTCGGCGAATCAATCTCCCACGTCAACGCTACTCAGCCGCCGCCGCCCGTGTCTCCGCTCCCTGTGCCGGCTCCACCGACTCGCTGCACGCGCGTCGAAAGGCCATCCTGCGATACGAGCGCTACTCCGAGGTAGTCTCCACGTCGGCCGAGTTCAACCTGGATCAAGATACGTTGCAGTAAAAATCGCCGCCGCACGGGTGGATCAATCAGCTACCAGGAAGTTTTTCCTACTTTTCTACTCCGCACCTCGTCGGGCATTCTCAAGTCGGCGACAACCTTGCTCATCACCTATGCATCGAAGAGGGCTTGGTCCGCGCGCCTGATGCAGACGCATGACCGGAAGACAACATGTACTACTGCTCTACCGCTCGCCGCTGATGGAGTTCATGGTGCTGATGCCATACGCACACACACTGTCCCCGACTACAAACAAACAAGCACGAGTACAAGTCATGCATGCGTATGCATTGCCATGCGCATGCATGCCAGCGTCCACGACTCCACCAGGCAGCTCACAACTCGCCGACACCACCACGTTGCTCGCCGCGCCCATGCCGCCGACTACTTCGGCACATCCTCGCCGACATGCCGTCGACTCCTTCGGCCACTCGAATCTTCCAACTACTCTGCACCATCGTACATGGCGCCGATTCTCCGACTACTTAGCACATGCCGCTATTCCGGTTCCGTGCTACTCGGCGCCACAACTCCGACTGCTTCTCCAATACGCCTCTCACCGACGCCAACGACGACGCAACTACTCGGGCCCGACGTAGTCGCGGACAAGTGTCGGATGCCCAACAGCATCGACAACTCGGCATCTCAAATTAATCTCCAAAGTTGCTGCACCGCAGCGCCTAATTCATATACAGGATGAGCTTGGCCTTAATTATTTTCTACTAATCTACTCTCGTTTGTCTGCACGCGCACGCATTGGATCTCTAATTATTTTTCTAATCAACCTATCTGGATTACTTTCTTGCATGTGCATGCATGGATGCCGAGTTCTGGACCGGAGGCTCCCTGCTGGACCACAGCTTGTCTGCAAATCCATCGCCAATTCCATCCTCACATGCATGTACAAGCCGAGTGCTGATGCACGACTCTGCCACCAGCCGATGACGGGTTCCTGTGCACGAGCAACCACTCGGCGAATCGATCTTCCACGGCGGTGAATCGACCAGCTGCCGGCAACTCCATGGCTAATTAACTCCAATCTTGCGCATGCCCCTTGCATCAACAAGCATTCACGCATAGCAAGCAAAAGAGACCGGGTTGCATCGAACAGGAAGATTCTTCTCCTATTTCTGATTCCTTCTGATTTTATTTCTTAAGCTTAATCAATCTACAAGTATTCGATACTCCTGTTGTCAACACAAGTCCTGGCTGCATGCATGCATGGATCTAATGTTTATCTCTCCTTGACTTTGTACTTACAAGCATGGGCCACGACACCACGGGCGCTGACAAGGTCCAGCTCCTCCGCCACGCCGTCTACGCACGGCTGCGTGCGCGGATTATGAAGGCAAAGCCAGCAACAACAGCGCCGACAACACGGCCAACGGCGCCCTCGCGCTCCACGCTCGGGGGCTTGCGCCAGACACGGCCAACAGGCGCCCCGTTCCACTCGGGTCGCTCGCCTCTCCAAGTCACAAAACAAGCTAAGTCATACTCCAATGTCTACTTTATACTTTCCGGTTACTGCACATCTCTGCATCTCCGGACCATCGCCGACTACCCTTGGTACGTTTCCGACTGCTTATACAGCCCAGGCGCTACACAAGCAGTCGGCTTACGGCCAACGGACGTACCACGCGCACTTATTTTCCACCTGTTGTTTCTTTTTTCCTCCCTTGCACAAGTCGCTAAAGTACTCGGGAGCACACGCCTTAAATCGTGAAGCCTCGGCTCTTCTGTACGCTTACACTTTCTACGCGTGCACGCGGCCAGCTCCCTGCGCTATGGAATGCGGCTATCAGGGACCAGATGCATAAACGTAACAGGCTAACTACCCGAGGAAATTAATAGACTTATGAGGGCGGGAATTGGAAACTTTTCATACATTGCCGAATGCTTTTTCTCCTGAATTAGTATTTGCTGCAACATGTACTACTGCTCTTCGTGTTTTTTATGACAGGAACAAAGCCTGGATCTCCGAGCTCGTCGCCTACGCTCAGGCGCTCCCATCTCCGCCAGTTGAGTGCTCTGCAGCACTCAGGCTGGCACGACGACACTTCATCAGGGACGCTGGCCGAGTGTTTTTCAGTATTCGGACTAGCGCTATCCGACGTCTGCGCATGTCGGTCATCGACCTTTAATCTACGCTCGGACTCGCCGATCCGGCAACTGGAGCTCCTCCGTCACATGTCAAACTCCAGGCCAACAGGCCATCATAATTCCGTGGCAGACATACAGCTAGATCGAGGAAGTGTCAAGCTATCTTGTCTCACGTGGAGACCACACAGCAATGTGTTGGCAATACAGGGAAGAATCTAATCTATTTTATTTGTTTTCCTATATATCGGATCCAATCTACTTCATGCTTTTATTGGTAATAACAAGTATTATACTAATCAATCTCTGTCTTGTTTACGTATATGCATATCATCTTCAACACGCCGCTGTGACGCATACATGACCTGTTCGCCGAGACGGAAAAAAGGAGAAGCTGTACGCGGCCACACCTGCGGCCTGATGGGGCCGACTGGGGCTGCCCAGTCACCGAATCGCCGAGCGGTCCTTGAGTTCACAGCCAAAGAGTTTCAGGACACCGCCGCCACGAGAACGCGCAATCGCTCCTAGGCAGATGAAGCCATCTCTAGAAGCCGGCTCTGCCGTGCTGCCCACCGATACGTCGATAACAGAGCACCGTACCCTGCACCGAGTGGAGACGCCGATTCCGTCAGGACGTTCGCCGACTCATCGACGATTTTTATGACTCGACACGAATTAAGCTAAGTATTATTTTTAATTAAATATTTTATGGCTTCCATATAATTTCGTACGCCTCGGCTCTCCTATGCCACCATGACTTTCGCCAACTACCTCGATCGCCCTCCGACTACTTGTACAACCTGGTCTATCCAGACTGCAACTCCATAAGTTTTTATACAAGTCGCTAAAGTACTCGGGAGCACACGCCTTAATCCGTGAAACCTCGACTCTTCCGTACGCCTACGCTCCTACGCGTGCACGCGGCCCAGCTCCCTGCGCTATGGACTATGGCTATCGGGGATCAGGTGCATAAACGTAACAGGCTAACTACCCGGAGAAATTAATAGACTTAAAAAGCTGGAAGCAGGAATCGTTTTCATGCATCGCCAAATACTTTTCTTCTCGGATTCATATTTTATTACACCATATACTGCCGTTGCACTGTGTTTCCGCTGCAGGGTATGGGCGACCACTCGGCGTGCCTCAGCCCTCACGCTCGGGGGCTGGCGCCGGGACGACCACTCGGCGTGCTCTGGCCCTCACGCTCGGGGGCTGGCGCCGGGACGACCACTCGGCGTGCTCCGGCCCTCACGCTCGGGGGCTGGCGCCCGGGAGACCTGTCGGCGAGCTTCGGCCCTCACGCTCGGGGGCTGGCCGCCGAAATTGACGCCAGAAGAGAAGGCCAAAATGCTCCTCGGTTGACCCTTGAGCCAATTCCTACGGAATCGCCTTAAGGCTCGGGGGCTACGGCCAACGGACGCACCTCGCGGCGCATCCGTTGCTTGTCTGGCGACTACGACGAAGCTGATCAAGAACAAGACTACAAACCCTTGGACCAATTCCTCCGGAATCACTTCAAGGCTCGGGGGCTTGTCGAGGGTAGACCCTCAGGGGTACCCAGAAGGCGGATTAGCTCAACCGGCAGGGAGCGGCCCAGTCCGAGTGCTTCCGGGCTGGTCCCACCAGGCAGGCGGCCCAGCCAGAATTCCTTGGCGCGCAGGACACGAACAAGACGGCGTGATCTGCTCGGATACGCGCTAACAGAGATAGAAACTAGCCGGATTCTTAGGAGAGAATATCTGTAACAAAGATCCTTGTAATCCGGGTAGGACTAGATCTCGACCAACTTGTAACCCAAGGCAGCCAGACTATATAAGGCTCCCTGGGGACCCCCTCCAATGCATCTACACCCATACACGAGACACCCCAGAACCACCACCAACATCAATACAATCACACCCCCGACACAGGACGTAGGGTATTACGCTCATAGCGGCCCGAACCTGTCTAAACCTTGCGTCTTGTGTCACCATCGATTTCTGATCTGCGATCGTCTCTCGTTACAAATCAACCACGTGGGGCACCCTGTGTGGACTGCCGGGTCCAAACATCCGACAAGTAGTGATGATGATGAAGAGCAGAGTCCTTATAGAGTGTAACATCGTCATGGCAAAGGCCCAGCTATTGATAATGGCAGCAGTGGCAGTGATGAGGGTGATGGTGATGGTAATGATGGTGGTGATGGTGACGGTGGTGGTGATAGTGATGGCAACGGTGATGATAATGGTGATAATGATGATAATGGTGATGATGATGGTGATGGTGATGATGATGGGGAAGGTGATGATGACATTCTTGTCATTGTAAGGCCTATCTATCTCTATGGTACAAGAATGACAAATTATCATGGGGAAGGGATGACAAAGGCTGTGTTGAAAATGAGAGATGCAGATCCTTACAGTGGGCCTAGGACAGCTAGTGATAATAGATTTTGGACTATGTTTCAGCAGAATTTCTACACCTCAGTTATTCTAAAGAAGTCCAAAATCACACATGAGGCTCAGTATGTGGATTGGAAACACATGACAGATCAGCATAATCCAATTTTTTATGAAATCATTGAGACTTGTACAAGACAAAGGATAATGCACCTCATGGGTTTTAAGCAAAGCTGGAACAGAGAGATTATTGCTCAGTTCTATGCCACAGTGTACTTTGGCTTTAGGAAAGGTGTTAGAGCCATGTTCTGGATGACAAATGGAGTTAGACATCACATCACCTTTCAGGCCTTCAGCAACATGTTCAAACTTGGTAATGAAGAAGGCCTTCAAGAGTTGCATGATGAGGGGGAACTTGAACTATCTATGTTGAAGATCATGTATCCTCGCAATATGGAAAATGAATGGGGGAAAGTGAAGCATTTGTACACTTTCTATGGAGTTCTCAATAGGCTCTTTAGAAAGACAATAACCCCTAGAGATGGCAATACATCTGAGATCACTTCCTTCCAAAAGAATTTGATGTTTGCTATGAGACCTGAGGCACCAAAATTCAGTGTTGGGGATTTTATTTGGCAAGAGATCAAGCATGTATCTGAAAATCCAAAGAAGATCTGCAGCTATTGTCCCTATGTTATGTACATGATTAGAAAGGTGACCAAGATTGACTTTTCTAGTGATGTGAGCCACAAACCTTTGAGGCCTAATCCCAAGAAACATCCTAGGATTCCTTCTCCTGAGCCAGAAATTCAGGTTGATCCAGTTGGAGATGAGTTTGTGCAGCAGGAGCAGCCACAGCCAGCTCAGCCTGCTGCTCAGGCCGGCACCGGTCTGACCGGTGACCGGTACCGGTCTGACCGGTTCAGGCCTGAGCCTGTGACTTTCTCCCGTCGGCCAAGGGAGCGTCCCACCTCACCCATCAAGAAGCTTTTCAATTTATTTGTTGGCATGTGCAAAAGCCAAAGAGATGTAGAGGTGGAGCAGCAGCGTCAGCGGAGGGACAACAAGAAAATCAATGATTCAATCAAGTTGATGCACAATGCAATGAACCTTCAGCCTCCGCGTTCTCCTCCCTCACCATCACCTTCAGAGATAGAGATTCCATCTGTTGAGGATTGGCTCCGAGGTTATTCTTTAGCTGGATACTTTGATCAGTACGGGAGCATGTTCTTTCCAGATGTTAGTTCTTTATTAGGTGCTCCACCAGTTCAGCCACAGCATCAGCCTGTACCTCCACAGTATGCACATGTTCCTCCACAGTACCAGACTCTCTCTGTTAGTATGCCGAGTACGTTCTCGTCGGGCTTTGTGCCAGGCATGATGGGAGGTACATATCCAGCGGGATCATCTTCTATGGGTCCATCTTTTCACAGTGAGGGCATGGTGGCGGGTTCTTCTATTCCACCTTTCAGCAGTGGCTTTCTTGGCACATCTAGTGATGCACCGGAGACCTCTGACATAGCAGCGAGGCTCTCGACTTCTATATTTGGATATACACCTCCTGTGCCTCCTGACTCTTCAGTTTCCTATGGTACTAATGATCCCACTCTTGCTTCTCCCTCTGAGATCACCGTATCAGATTCCATATATCTTATGCCTCCTCTATTGCATTTGCATGAAGGTGTTCATCTTTGGTCAGGAGCATCACCTAGTGAAGGAGGAAATGGAGGTGGAAATGGACAGGAGTGACTGCAGCTACAACTTCTCCAGGCCCTTTTACGGATGTTTGATGACAAAGGGGGAGAAGTGTTGGATTAAAGCCTCATTCTTCAGTCTTGCAGCAGTGGCAGTAGCCTTGACCGGTCGGGGTGACCGGTCATGTATGGTTGGCAGTGGAACTTTGTAATAAATCTCGATTTCTATTCCTTTGTGGACTTGAGAACTTGTAATGTGTGCTATTGTGTGTGTAAGACCTTTATTTATGCACTCTAAGTAACTTTGTGTTAGTATGTGATGCATGGATTGATTGGTGGTTGTTTTTATCCCTTGTATGTGTGCTGACTGGGGCTGACCGGTCTGACCGGTCACCTTGACCGGTCTGACCGGTTAGGCACCTGACAGCACACATACATTTCTTTGTGTGCCTTTCTTGTCATATGCATCACGGGTTTTTTTTGTACACACAATTGTTGCACCCCACGGTTTCTGAGATATAGGGGGAGCTCTCATATTTTTATTGTGAAATATGTGCTCTTGGCATGTGAGGCCAATTTTGAAATTCCATTCAAAACACACATTAAGGGGGAGCTCACAATATATCTAAGAAACCAAAAGAGCTTAATTGTCAGATTTGTAAGTTTTAATCGAGTTGTCATCAATCACCAAAAAGGGGGAGATTGAAAGTGCATCTAGGCCCCCATGTGGGTTTTGGTGAATTGTATGACAAAACGATTAAAGGACTAACTTGTTTGTCTAAGACTATGAGCAGGTTATTATTTGTACATTCATGTTGTGATATTGAATTATATATGAAATGAATGTTCTTTAGCTCATAATGTGAAAGGCAAGCAAGTGTGTGATCTCTTTGTGCATACATAATGAATGACAAGCATGAGTGTTGATACATTTTGGACAAGTCAACAAAGGTATATCTATGTGGTTCCAATCTATGAGAAAGCTTGTTGATATATGAAGGGATCATTCAAAGTGGAAATTGCAAGGCTTCATGTGTTTATACCAAAGGGACATATGCTTATGTGATATACGTTGGTCTCGTCATTGGAAGCTTGCAATGGTTTAATGTACTTTGTCAATCAAGAACAAGCATTTGAAGAAGTTCTTTCAAATGGGATTTCAAAATGATGAATCAAAGCTAAACTCAATGTGGCAAGGGACTAGAGCGAGGGACTAAGCAAGCTTTGGCTAAGCGACGGCTTTCCATGTGTGCAAATTGCTAAGGTGAAGTATCTAGGTCCGTGGGGTTTCGAAGAACCATATCCAAGCTTTATTGAGGTAAGAAATGCAAAGCATCAATTAGTTATGATTGATAAAATGGAGTGACTTAAGGATTCAAATACACTTTGTCAATGGATGAAAAATCCTAAGTCACTAGCTCAAGTATGGAATTGCTCAAGAAAGATAGCAATATTGAAAGCCCTCATGTTGACAACTATCAAAGTATGACATTGATCAAGACTTGAAAACTTAAGAGGATGTCTTTGTGTTTATATTTATCCTTGAGTATAGGTACACCGTACTATCAAGAGGGATGCAACATTTGCTTATTGACAAATATCAAAAGTGCTCTATAGTTGACCTATGTGAGAATAGCCTTAAGAGAGTCTCAGAGTGTGCTAACAGTCCCAGCTCAACTAACATTGTGTGGTTTTATCCCTGGATGAAACCTTGAGCTAACTTGAGAGAAGTTTTGGGACACACTCAGCCTGACCGGTCTGACCGGTCAAGGGGACCGGTCTGACCGGTGCCAGCTCTAACGGCTAGTTTTCAAATTCAGCTCTGCCTGACCGGTCTGACCGGTCGGGGTGACCGGTCAGGACAGAATCCCAACGGCTAGTTTTTATGTGCTGGGGTATTTATGCCCCTCAGCCCCCCTCTTGGTGGGCTGCTGCTTCCACACGCCATTTACACATCGTAGAAGCCAGAAAAGCTCTTTCCAACCTCTCTTTGTGAAATTTGTGTGATATTTGAGATATCTTTGTGTTGGGTTGAGGGATTGAGATTGTGTGAGCATTAGAGAGCAAACAAGAGCAACCATAGCTTGAGCACTTCGATTCGCTGTCAAGAAAGCCATTTGAAGCATTTGTTACTCTTGGAGGTTCTTCCTCCTAGACGGCTAGGCGTCGCCCGGTGAGCTACCAAAGTGTGTGGTGAGCCACGGGATTGTTTGTGCAGGTCGTGCTTCGCCTCCGAAAGGGAAGAAGCAAACTAGTGGAAGGAGGAGATAGCTTGACCTTGTGTGGTCGTATAAGCTTCCTCAACGGAGAGTAGGATTCACCGTGCCTTGGTGGCTGCTTGGTGCGAGCGGTGAATCCGAACTTCGGGAAAACAGCTCCCTGTGTCTTGGTTTGGTTTTGCCTCACTTGTTGATTTCTAGTACATTATTTGTGTTTCCGCTTCGATCTACTTAGGTGTGCTTATTTTGTGTGCAGGGATAGTTTTTCCTTGCTGAATATCATCTACAGAAGCTACTCACCAAGTTTGGTTCGTGCTAGAAGTCAAGAAGAAGCTCGAGCTGCTGTTGGGTGTGTGCACTGCACAGCACCGGTCTGACCGGTGTGGAGCACCGGTCTGACCGGTCACCCTCTGGCAGCTAGGGAAATTTGGGGAAAAATTTTATTTGCCGGCCATTCGCCTATTCACCCCCCCTCTAGGCGACATCAAGGTCCTTTCACTTGCGACGCGGTGTCTCTCCAGCTCCGGACCCCAGAAAAAACACGTGTTCCCGCAAGCCACGCAACCGCCGCCACTTTGGATTTGAGAGAGAAGAAAGTGATGGTGGTATGTGTTGAAATGCTTTTTAAACTCTCAGT
>CM014270.1:52877709-52896925 GCA_004135705.1 Alloteropsis semialata | reverse complement strand
GGGTTCTCTACCGCCGGCAAGTAAATTTCTACGATCGCGTGTCAGGGTCCGGATGGTGACTCAAGAGACAGGGGGTTTAGACTGGTTCGGGCCTCCGGAGAGTAACACCCTACGTCCAGTGAGTGCCGATGTTCTCAAGTCCAAGTCTGTAGTAGGGGGTACAAACTGGTCGGAGAGGGAGAGGGTCCCAAGTCCCTGTGTTCGTGTCTGTGGGTGTTCTGTTCGTATCTGTGTTCGAATGTTCGTCTGTTGTCCGTGTCCCCCCACTGGTGTCCCTTCGGCCCCTTTTATAGTCTCAAGGGGAGAAAGGAGCGGGAGGTTAGAAAGGAGAAAATTACAAGGAGAGTTACTGCCCCCGAGGCCTTTAACTTGCGCCGCGTGCCAAGCCGTACGGGGAGCAGGTGTTGACGAAGCGGGGTGTCCCGCCGGACCCGGGATCGTACATCCCGGGTGGTTGATGTAGGTGACTTCTCGGGTAGGCTCTCGGGTAGTTTCTGGGTCGTAGTTGACTTGCTCGAGGCCTTTGGGAACTCCAGGTGTCCTCCTCAGGCTCCAGGTGTCGTCCTTGGGCGCCTGGGGTCGTCCTTGGGCGCCTGATGTTGCGCATGCGTTCCTCCCCGGACTGTAGCGTTCCTGTTTGGACGAGACGGATGCCACTGTGGCTGCCGTGGCATAGGACGGACGCCCATCATGTTCTGGCACGGCGGGTACCAAGTTGGTACGGCACTGGATGGGTCGGGACGGGACGCAGCCGAGTAGTCTGGCCGGGCGAGTCGTAGACTCCTCGGGGACGGAGAACTCCCCGGGCGAATCGGAGAGCCACTCGGAGGCGGAGAACTCCTCGGGCGAATCGGGGAGCCACTCGGAGGCGGAGAACTCCTCGGGCGAATCGGGGAACCACTCGGAGGCGGAGAACTCCTCGGGCGAATCGGAGACTCGTCGGGCAACCTTCGAGCTGTCGGGTCATGGAGGATCCGCTTGATTTGGGTCTCCGGCTTTTGTTTTTGAGGGGTGGATTATCGTGAGGACCCGGGTTAAGGGCTTGGTTGGGTACCCCTAATCCAGACCCCCGTCAGTAGCCCCCGAGCCTGGGGGGGAGATGGAGACTCGCGCCCAGGCTGAGAGGCAGCGCAGATATGGTAAGTCACGATTCTTCCGGTGGGGGCGCGCGAGCGCACCCGCCGGGTGTAGCCCCCGAGCCTTGAGAAGAGCTGGTGCTCTTGTTAAGGTTTTTGAGCCCGAGTAGTTTGCCTTGGAGGTCGTCGGGGTTGGGAAGCTTGTCGGGGACGCTTCGTTGGTGGGCCGGGCCGCTGCCCAACCGTCGATGGGCCGAGCACTGGAGCGCCGGCCTGGTTTTTTCGCCGCGTGGAGGGAGGGCGCGGCTTTTGAAGGGGTCAGATGAGACGACGTGCGCACGTCGCGAGGCGTCGGAGGTGGGCCCGCGCATTTAATGCCGTAGCCGTTCCGCCGCGCCGCTTCCCCTTTTATAGCCCTGAGCCGCGGCCGCCTAGGGTTTAATTTATTCCCATTGTTTCGCCTTCCGCCGCGCTTCGTCTTCCTTGCCGCCGCGCTTCATCTTCCTCGCGTCCTCCGCCACCGCCGCGCTTGCGATCTTCCGAGGGAGGAGAGACCACATCCCCGCACAGCCCGCGTCACCTTCGCCCGGCGACCTCACCATGTCGGTCTGGGAGCGCTCCAGGGTGACGCAGAGGCAGCTTGAGGGGCTCGTGAGAGACGGCTCGCTGCCGCCGCTGACAGAGGCCGAGGAGTGGAAGAGGCCCGGCGTGGAAGACTACCCCCGGCCGCCGGCCGGGTACGTCGTCTCGTTCGTCGCCTTCCACGAGCGCGGGTTCGCCGTCCCTGCCGGGAGATTCATCAGCGCCGTACTCAATGAGTACGGACTGGAGCTCCAGCACATCAACCCCAATGGGGTGCAGCAGATGGCGGTGTTCGTGGCGCTCTGTGAAGGGTATCTGGGGATGGAGGCCCACTGGGACCTCTTCTGGTACTTCTTCAAATTTGCTCTGCATCCCTGTGAAGGCGGCGCCCCCGCGACAATCGGGTGTGCCGTGTTGAAGTTGAAGCAGGGGCGGTCGAAGGCCTATATCACGGGGACCTTGATCAGCTCGAACAAAGGCTGGCACCCAATGTGGTTCTACCTCAAGAACGACTCCAAGAACCCCCTCCCGGAGCACACCGGGAAGACATTCGAGAAGGCGCCCGACGTGTGGGCGTACGGGCCCGAGAAGAGGCTGCAGGAGAAACTCCTCGGGAACATCTGGGAGGCCCTCGCCCGACTCCGGGACGCGAACGTGTCCGCGGCGGAGGTCATCGGCGGATACCTCTCGAGAGGCATCGTACCGCTGAGGCGACGTACACTCCATATCTGGGAGATGACTCCGGCGAAGGCCCCATATGTGGGGACCGTGACGATGGACCCCCTGCCCTCGAAGGCCGAGGTGGAGCGCCGGGTGACGGCGGCGATGGGGAGAGCCCATGATGCATATCCACCGCCGGATCTTCTCCCCATGCTCCCGAACGCCCGCACGAAAGCTCTGGTAAAGATTCCTTCCTCCGCTTCAAGTTCAATCCCGAGTGCCTTTCGGTTTCCTGATCCCGAAGTCTTTAGGTGAAGAGCCATGACTGCTCCTACTCCCTGCCGCCGCTTCCCGAGGACAGGGCGAGGAATCGGGCCGAGGCCGAGCGGGCCAAGGCAAAGAAGGGCCGCCGGGAGAAGTGGAAGATGAGTGATGTGGCCAAGCGGGAGAGGAACGCTGAGCGGGCCAAGAGGAGGAAAAGGGGAGAGCGGGTCTCCGAGGATGAGGACCCCGAGTCGGAGCCCGCGGAGGGGGACTCGAGGAGCGATGACGACGAGGAGAGCGACGACGAGGACGTGCCCACCAGGAAGCTTAAGGCGGTCGCGGTGATGACTGCCTCGTCCTCGGCACAGAAGCCGGGGTCCAGCGGGAGAGGGAGAACGCCCCCGCCGGATGCAGGGGGAGCGGAAGCTCTCGGTCGGACCGGCATCGACGGTCCTCCGGGGACAGCCAGCGCGAGAGGCGCGACCGCACGCCCCCGTCCGCCCATCATGCGTCCGAGGGGCGGACGAGCTCCCGACGGGATACGGTTTCCCCTCGGCGGGAGAGAAGCCGGAGTCGGGACCTGTCGGAGCGTGCCCACAAGGGTGGCTCATCGAAGGGGGCGTCGCGCTCTCCCCAGGGGTCCGCGTCGCGAGACGACAGGCAGCCTCCGCCGGCCCCTCAGACAACACGGGCGCGGAGCGGGGGGCAGGACGCACCCCGGGCGCCCACACCTGCCGCAGGGGCAAGTCCTGTCGGGGGCGGCGCCTTGCTTGCGTTGCCCACGGCGGAGGCGCAGGTCCCCCGCCCCGGGGAGGGCCGCGACGGGGCGGCCGGAGCTCGTCTCCGGTCGAAGGAGGTGGCGTGGCTGGCCAGGCGGCGCCTCACTCGGGCAGGGGCGCCGAGACCACGCAGGCGACCCCCGCCCAGACGGCGCTCGCGGGGTCCAAGAGGCCCGCATCCCCGAAGGACCCGGCGCCGACGAGTTCCAAGCGGACTCGGACCATCTCGTCGAGGTGAGTGGTGATCTGTCCTTCTCGAGTGGTTTTTGTTTTCTCTGTAGTTGCCATTTCTTTTTTCTCAGCCGGGCTCCCCGACTTGTGATGCACCAGTCGGGCCGACACTCCGCTCGTGGTGGCGCCGAGGAAGATGCTACGCTTGGCGGCACAGACGCCGAGGCCCGCGGCGGAGCAGGCCGAGAAGGTGACGCCGGAGCCCGTGGCGGAGCCGGCCGAGAAGGCGACGCTGGTGCCCTCGGCGGAGCGGGCCGAGGAGGCGACGCCGGTGCCCTTGGCGGAGCGGGCCGAGGAGGCGGCACGGAGGGTGGCGCCCTCTGTGGAGGAGAAGGTGCAGGAAGGGGACGGCGACAGCCCGGGAGACGCACTCCCGACGGGCCTGGCCGTTGCACAGACCGTCCCCACGGAGGCGGCCGTCGCGGCGCTCCAAGCCGAGCTGGCCGAGCAGCTGGCGGGGTCGGCCCCTCCTGCCCCTCAGGAGGCGGCGAGCCACCCTGGGACGGGGGAGGCCGCCCTATCTGGTGACGCGGCGGTAGCCGAGGCCGAAGAGGTTGCTGCCGGGGGTGATGGTCGCGGGATTGCTACCTCTCCGGGGACCGCGGCCGGCCCCAAGGAAGCAGAGGCGGGGACGTCCGGCGCCCTCCAAGAAGCTGCCATCGCGGCGGCAGCTGCTGCAGCCCCCGAGCCCTCCTCCGGGGTGGTTCCCCCTGAGGTCGTCGTGCTCGAGGACTCGCCGGAGGGCAGCTCGCGGAGGGTCGACGGCGAGTCCAGCAAGGGGCCGATCGTGGAGTTCCCGAGCCCTTCGAGCGAGGGCCTGGACTTTCTCCGGGAGACGCCGGGGATGATGACGATGGATCGTCGTTTCGACACCATCGTACCCATCGAGAACAACCCGAACCTGCCGTGCGAGGGTCGGTTGTTGTGGTACGATCATCAGAACCCGGGGGATCCCATCTTCGAGCTTGACGACACGTCGGAGAGGGAGCAGTGCCGACTTCTCGCGGAGGGCCTCAACAATATGAAGGAGGTCTTCAATAAGATGATCACCGGGCCTTCCCGGGTGAGTTCTCGGGTTTCGTTCTTCTGGTCTTGGCGCCGTTTTGGGGTGTGTCTTACTGCTCCTCTTTCTGCTTTCGTTCAGAAAATTATGGAGCGCAGCTCCGAGAAGTCCCTGTTCCTCCGCCGGGAGGCCGGGCTTTGGCCCGCCGTGCAACAGCTGAAGGCCGAGAAGGAGCAGCTCGAGGCCCGGCTGACCGAGGCCCGGGAGGCCAGGGACGAGGCGATTGAGGACGCCGCGGAGGAAAAAGCCACCCTCGAGGCAAAGGTGGAGGAGGCCGAGAGGACGGTGATGGAGGCGCTGGTGGCCGCCGACACCTCCAACCGGGCGAAGGACGCCGCCGTGCAGGAGGCCGAGGGGCTGAAGGAAAAGGTGGCGGACCTTCAGAAAGACCTCCAGCACCGCGACCTCGACCTCAAGACGGCCAACAAACAGGTGGTCGAGATGGCCGAGAAGCTGAAGGCCGCAGAGGTCGAGGGGGCTCGTCTCGGAGAAGTCGCCCGGAAGCGGGAGGAGGAGATCCTCGGTAAGTTATCCTTCCTCGTTTCTTGTCGGGTGGCTGCTTTCCCTTCTTCTCGAGTGGCCGCGAGTTAAGCCTGTGAGCCGATGCAGCCCTGCGGAAGGAAAAGGCAGACCTGGAGGCCCAGCTCGAGTCGGGGAAGCGCGAGGTGACCAAGGCCTTTGCGGCCAACCAAGAGCTGGTGCAGCTTGGTCACGAGCTGAAGGCGGAGTTGGCCAGTAAGTATCATGTTTCCGCTCGTCCTTGTCGAGGACCTTCGGAGATCCAGGGAGGCGGGCGAGCAGAGCCAAAGGGCCCTCGAGAAGAAGTCCGAGGTCCATCAGGCTTTGGTCCAGGGATTTTTCATATTTTATGAATTACTGAATAAATAAAAAATCCAGGAAAACAAAAGATAATCACCAAGGATTCCCATACATGCTACTAAATTGTGGCATCTCGTAACGTTGGCTAATATAATCACTTTTTATCAGGGGATTATATGCTCGAAAAGCTTATTGGATCCAAAGGTTACAAACAATAAAACGTTACCTTAAATGTCATGCAGCACTGTTGAGGACGAACACGCCTGTCGCAGTTGGCATGCACGCACGAAATCTTCGGACGCTTCTTGGCCTCCTCCTGGCATTCTATGGCGCACCGCACGATATCGCACTGCCCAACCACGGGGTTGCAGATCGTCTCATCGGCCTCATCTGCGCATTGCACACATTATACAAGCAAATATATCATTACTATTCATATTAATTATTAAACCATCCATACACCCATGTTATTATTTATTGAGTACTGTCCCGTTCCAAATGTTACAAGACGTTTTGGCTTTTTTTTTAGAATTATACAGTATAACGCAAACGCTCACAATACGCACGCATACTCATCCCTATAAATATACGTTTGCAAACCCTGACTTTTTTACATATATTGATTTTTGTTATATATCTAGAAATAGACATATATCTATGTGTATAGCAAATAAATATAACGTACCTCTCGGTCAAAAAAAATAAATATAACGTACCTAGAAAATTAAAATGTATTATAATTTGGAACAGATGGAGTACAAAATAAAGGCCGATAGACACATATATACCTTTTTCCAAGTCGGAGAGGGAAAAGGAAGGTGAGATGATCACAAGAACAAAAATGCACAGGGCAGCACACACGACCGTTCTTGTGCTGGTCTTGACGAGTGCCATTATAGATGTTTGGGGAAGAACACTACTGGATTGGAATAATGTATGTATGTTGTTCTTCCTTTCTCTTGTATGCCTATATAGAGGGAAAGACATGTATTGAGTTCATAAATGTTTTGATAATTAAATCCGATATATCTTTTATATATCACTAATGGATTCCTATCACTAATAGCAGGGACGAAGGCCAGGAAATTTTTTTTTTGGGGGTGGGGGGGGTGGGGCTAACAATCTCCAGATACATCTAAGAACACACAGCTACTCCTTCTCAAGGCAAAAATGGTGGAAATTTGTAAGGGGGCTCTGGGGGACTTCATGGACTTGCCGGCGGTAGGGGGGCTCGTGCCCCACCACTGGCTTCGTCCCTGACTAATAGTACTATCCAGTAGATATCTATGAATTAATTTTATACAGCGACAAGGTCAACCAATCAATAAATTCTAATATTTGAGTTCGATGAGGTCTTTTAAATTCATCAACAAGAATCAGGATGGGCGGGGGGCAATCTGATGGGGGACAAATCTAATTTTACCTGTATAACAATGTTATACAATCATATAAAAGATCAAACGATCGATATGATATTTTATTACTTAAATTCCTTTTAGATGCAATACATATTAGTTGTTTCACATTAACAAAGTTGACATTTATTAGAGAATCTCATATTTTACTCCTTTTTCCACTCAACATTTTAACAGTGGTATTCTTGTTGGGTAAAGACATGTCCTAGAATATATAAATTTATTTACAAGTGGCGTTTCTTTGCACCACGAGAAGTTTTAATGACAACTAATCAAAAAAAAAGAAAAAAAGAAAGCGATTCGTGGTGTTGCGCAGACTGCCGCTTCTTCCTTGGCCTCCTTCCTTCCTTCACCGCAAAGAAAGAGCCACATCCATCAAAACGCACCGTATTCGCACAGCACCGTGTTCCCTTGAGAATTCGCTACTCCCCCGCACGCCACCGCCGCCGTCCGTGGCCTAGCAGCCGCCAGCCGGCACCCAATTCGCCTCCCACCCTCTTCCTCCGCCGCCCCGCCCCGCCCCGCCCTGGCCCTCGCTGCCGGAACCCGCGATGAAGATCACGGCGCTGCTGGTGCTCAAATCCCCGGGCGATTCCTCGTCCTCCGCCTCCGCCTCTGTCGGCGGAGAGCAGCAGCAGCAGGCCGTGGTGCTGGCCAACGCGTCCGACGTCAGCCACTTCGGCTACTTCCAGCGCGCCGCCGCCCGCGAGTTCATCCTCTTCGTCGCCCGCACCGTCGCCCTCCGCACCCCCGCCGGCAGCCGACAGAACGTGCAGCACGAAGGCACGCCTGCTTCCTCGTCCTGTTCCTTCTCCCGTCCCGTCTCTACCAACCCTAGACCGCACCTCGATTGCTAACATTACCTCCTCTGCAGAGTACATGGTGCATTGCTACAACCAGAATGGCCTCTGCGCCATCGCCTTCACCGATGCCCACTATCCCGTCAGGAGCGCCTTCTCCCTCCTCAACATCGTACGCTACCGCTTCTCTCTCTCTGCTCTTCTTCGGTAACTCCCCTGTTACGCTTCTGCTTTATTTGTCTGCTTATCTGATGGGCAGACTGCTTGCAATTGCCGTATTAGTGTATTACTGACGATTTAATACCTGATCGCTAAGGCCAATTGGCTTCTGAATTTAATAACCACATACTAGCTGCCAATTGGCTTTCCTCTCTCATATGCCTGACATTACTTCCCAACCATATTGCTGTTATCATCATACTTTTGATTGTTGTAAATTTGTAATGTTATGTCACCCCTTTGTGCTGTATGGCTGTGATAAACTGATAACGCATGACCTCCCTTGCTATTGTCATATACGAATGGGATGATGACACATCACTCTCACAATGGTTATCCATGTCCGACATCTTCTACAGGTGCTTGAAGAGTACCAGAAGACTTTTGGAGAGTCATGGAGGACAACTAAAACTGATGTGACCCAACCTTGGCAATACTTGGATGATGCCCTAACCAAATACCAGGTTTGGCTCGTTTGGACCCATACACATATGTGATGTTTTTCTTTTACACCAGCACTAGAGTAGTTATCTAGGGGCGGAGACTAAATATTTGGAAGAGAAAACACGAAGCTCTGCTCTCTGTCCGAGCAGTGAACACGCTGACTTTCACACTCCCAGGATCTATTCGAGATTATATAGTGAAATAAGTTATGCGCACACTCTTCCTCCATCCTGTACATATCACTTGCCATGCTCATGCAGTTGTATCTTCAAAATGTAGCTTATCCAGGAATCAGATTCTTGTACACAATGAAATGGTTGTTGTACTCGTACTTGTTAATTAGGCGTCTGTCCAATCTGGAACTTTATGCATGCACTATTTTTTCCCCTTGTTGAGCACATCATTGTTCACTGACTAAATAAAGCTTGATTTGTCAATGATTTATTTGTCTTCCAATTCTTTTCTTTGCAGGATCCTGCAGAGGCTGACAAGTTGTTGAAAATTCAGAGGGACTTGGATGAAACCAAGATTATTCTGGTAAGTAAGTTCATGTTTGTTGAACTCTCGGGTACATGACTAAGTAGCTTATCAAATTCTAAATGGAGTTATTTTCATCAGCACGACTGCACCACACACGAGTCCACATATATAGCAATGCTAAAATTACATAAGGCGGAGTTTTCTTTTACCCTGCTTGGGTTTGGAGCGAAGGGGCGGGATGTTATTACATTGTTGAACCAGTGCTAGAATATGTTCAGAACACTAGTGGTTTTCCTATTTTCTTTCTTTATTGTTTACCCATAGAGTTTGATGCTCTGCTTCTGCTTGCTGTTGAAAAGTAATAGCTGATAGAAGGTGTGGAGTAAGTGTGCCCCGTCAACTATATATGCTCAGTAATTTTCTATTATAAATTCTTGTGGAATAGTGCAATATCTGGATTCTTTATTGTTTGCTGGCACTTTGACCAAGTCTCTGCACAAGTGCTTGAATACTCTTTCAATCACCTGCGTTTTGAGCAATTTGCTATTAGTTTGGCTGATGAAGAAAGAGGTCATGAGTTATTGCTGAGGCTAAGGCTATTCAAGGCTACTTTCTTCTTTCGTAAATTTTAATTTGTGTTCTTGATTTTATTTGCAGCATAAAACCATCGATAGCATACTTGCCAGAGGCGAAAGGTTGGATAGCCTAGTGGAGAAAAGTTCTGATCTAAGTGTTTCTTCACAGGTAGGGATATTTTTGCTGTGTGTTATGTTGTCCAAAGACATACAAGTTATGGTCTTTGGGCAATTGGTCAAAATGATTCTTCTGTATAGTTGCAACCCCTTGTGTCAAAAACTGATTGAAAGGCAACTTCTGAAGTTGTGTAGTGTAAGCATCTGAATATGTGTGAAGCTTCACAATTGGAATTCGAAAAATTGGATCTAATGACACAAGGTGCCAGTTTTAGGAAAACACCAGTGAAGCAGTACACTTCTGTTATGGATGTTTATTATTCCCATTTTTCTTTCTATTTGGTTTGGGTTTGATACCATCACTTGAGGAAGCCCGTTTAGTCAGAACGAGTTGAGCAGAGGGCAGGGGTGACACAGCTCTGCTCGTCTCACCACTATGTGTCGCTGTTCCTCCAAAGCTGCCACAACACACAATATCCGGCTGCCCCTGCTCCAGATCAACACTAAGGACCAGGTAACTGGAGCCAAAGCTCTGCACCTCCCTTCCATGGTGTGGTCAACAAATGAAAATCTAGAAGGAGCAGAGGAGGATGGGCTGAGGGAACTGAGGGTGGTATGCCCCTGCTACGATTGATCTGAGGGGGACATAAGCGTGGTGGTGGAAAAGGGCACCTGGGACCGATGCTATGCTTCGGTCCCCATGGGATAAAAGAGGATCATGTTTTGGCCTATACACAGGAGGGCTGGGGCAAAATGGTTAACAGTTCTGGCATTAATGTCTAATTTGGACAGAGTGGAGTGGTAAAAATCTAAAGGCGACATCTTTCAACAGTGATAAAGTGTATCGAGTCGCTTTGGTGGTATTTCTCCCAAACCTGCACCTTTCAGTGTCAGTGATAAAATTTTCGTTGTAAATTTGTAGGACCAAATTTCTTGGCCTACCCACTTGTGTCTTAGAAAGAAAAAGGTTGGATGCAAAATAGAACAAAATCTACACTTAAATAATCATTTATAGTAACAATTGTTGCTTTCATCGACATGTCATAGCTGGTTTGCCTAGAGAACTTTCTATAAAATGATAGCAGTTGTGTGCGAGTCCAGCAACATTAGGCTAACTTGTTAGCCAGTACGTGGCTTGTTTATGATATGTTCGTGCTGACATTCCCTTGAATTGTATGCAGATGTTCTACAAGCAGGCGAAGAAAGCCAACTCTTGCTGTACCATCCTGTAAGTTGAGGAAGCTGTGCACCCTAGGGCAGTGGACTTGTGTTTACTGGTGGTACTGGTGCCAACCCCACCACCTGCAGCCAAGCAGAAATTGGGTTAATTAGATCTCGTACAGGAACAGGGTGGTGAGGAAAACCCCAAGCCCAAATCCAAACATGGAGACGGGAGCACGAACGGACGTTGCCAACCCCACCACCTGCAGCCAAGCAGAGGAAAGCATGATGAGCACCAACCAACGGCTCTTTGCACAGCACAGTGACCGACCTGACCTGACGAACAAAGGGAACCGACCTTGGTGGGTGCGGCGGTGGCGTCCCCGGTGTCCGGCAGCGGCAGCACGGAGGAAGTGTCGGTCGTGCCGGTGGGCAGCGGCACCGTCGGGTTGCTGCCGATGAACGGGTAGCCCTCGCCGCCCGACGCCGCCCCAGGGGCCGCCGCGGTGCCCGGGCCCGGCTGCAGCGGGAAGCCGAAGTGCGGGGCGACCTGCTGCACGGGCGCGCGGCTCGGCGGGGAGGACACGGGCACGGGCACGGGCACGGGCGGCGGCAGGTCGTCAGCTCCTGCTGTGGGCGGCGGTGCCGAGAGCGGTGGGAGGCCGGCCCCGGCCGAGTGCACTTGGGGCGCGGGGGCACCGTGGCCGACGGCGAAGCCGCCGTTGCTGCCGGCGGCCGGATGGGCATAGGCGGCGTGCCACTGCCAAATGCCAATTGTTTTCAGTTGAGTCACTAGTGTAGCGCTGAAGCCGAAACATGCATACTTCTACTTGCAGTGCAGAACACGAGCGAAACAGTTGGCCCGTCACGAGAGAAGGCGAACGAGACAAGAGGCGGCAAGAAGAGTCCGGCGAGGGCCGAGGATTACAAGGAGAGATTTACCTTGGTGGCGTCGTCGGCCAGCAGCAGCAGGAACGCCAACATTGCGGCGCCGAGGAGGCGGAGCACAGTGAAGCCTCCTCCACCGCCGCCGCTGCCGCCGTGCTGCTTCTCCATCATCCCCTCTTCCTTGTTTTCTCTTCTTCCTCGCGCCCTTGCTGCAATAATGAAGAGTAGCTGCAATGCAAATGTACCAGGTCTGGGTACTCTTGCTCGCTCTCGCTCTGGAGTCTGCTGAGCACAACAATGGCGGACTGTGGAGTGGCCTGCCCTGTGTTCCTTTAAAAATGTATATGTGCAGTACAAAGCGCAGGGCCTGCCGGTGCAGACTCGAGGGGTGAGATGATGACGCTACGCTACACTACACTACAGTGGCCGGAGAAGGAGCAGGACACTGCCCAAGGAAGGCTACCACAGTCGACCGCAAAGCTCTCTGTTTCCTCGTGGTGGGGTTGGCAAGGGCGGAAAGGCTGCAGTAACAATAACGAGGCATTGGATTGGACCGGAATCTCCGTGCATGCCTTGCCTGCGCTGTGCGCAGGATGCCGGCCGGGCCGCCTTGCCATTTTCTCTTCGTTGGAGGGGAGGATGTCAGTTTTGAGGCTTTGACAAACATTCCATCGTCCGCAATTGACTGCCATCCATCAACCAGATTTCAATTGCACTCAAATTCTTTCTTCGCCATGTAAATATGTTGAGCACTTGAGCTGAACAACAAAATGCTCAGGATAAGACTAGGCAGCTTCGTTCGATGAACACAGAGGCAGGCAAACATGACGTGGCGGTGTCCGTGCCCAAGAATGTCTTTCTTTCATGAGACCGAGACTGGGGGAAGAAAGAACCTCTTATCTTTTTTACATCTTTGACCTGCTGGTATAGTCTGATACTACAAAGGCCTTGTTTACTTTGGATGTAGAAGAGCAAAATTTTTGCAGATTTTCTGTCACATCAATCTTTGAACGCATGCATAGAGTACTAAATGTAAAGAAAATAAAATACTAATTACACAGTTTGAAAGTACATTGTGAGACGAATCGTTTGAGCATAGTTAGGCCATGGTTGAACAAAAATTGTCACAAACAAACAAACATGCTACGGTGCCACCGCAACAAAAAATTTTGCAAAGTAAAGTAGAAGCATCGTCGCCGCGTGGTTGTTAAACAAATGTAAGCACACTATTTACGCTTGCAAAGACGTGCCAAGGAAAAGGAAGGCCGTAATGAGATGCTAATTACACGCCAAGTACTCTCCCTCCTTCGCCGTCGGGTCGGAGTGCGTGCATGTCCATGTCCTCTCCTGTCACCTTTTCCCGTCGTGGTTGAATTCAACGGGAGCACAGCACAGCAGCGTGCTCCTACCGTTACGTCGTCTTTTTTAAAAAAAAATGGGAATCGCGCCTGTTCTCTTCTGTTTGCACCAGCACGCAGCACCTTTTTTTTTTTTGGAGAATAACCAGCACGCAGCACCTGTAACTGCCCTCCCGTTTCTGCTGCATTCTTGGACAGGCCCCGGTTTGGATTCAGTAGCCTCTACCGGCCCACCAGGGCCCATCAGGTGTGCAGTGTGCAAGAAAAAAAAAATGTTTCTAGCAATGAACTAATGATCCGAGGCTGCAGGCCTGCAGCAGAGCAAATGGTTATCAACTTATCGTGCCATGCTTCCCGTGGTAAAATGACGACCTCTTTTTCATATTGATCATACTCTAATTACAACAGATGATGCTCCTATTTCATTCACAAAACTCTCCCTTATCAACAGCCTTCACCATAAAATCTGACGGTAGGACCATTTAAAATAATAAGGGGAGAAAAGGTACCTCTGAATCACCTATGTACAAGAAGATAAGGTCAAGTCTGCCATGCTCATTTTTTTTAAGACAAAAGCATAGTTGCAGTATGAACCGAACGGCAGTTGTTCTTGTTCATGTTAGACTTAGAGCTGACTGCTTTAAGATGTAGTAGGACGCACATGTTAAACAAGTGTATCCACCATGCTAAAGAGTTAGGTCCATTTGCCAGTTCCAATTCTAATCCCACACATAGCCTTCCATAGAATGGATTGCTCTTACAGACTTCCATAGAATGGATTGCTCTTTGACATGCTCTGGCTGCAGTGGCGGCACCTCGGCACTGGAATAATGCAGCTCACTAACAGCTAAGGCTATTTGGCTAGTTGCTCCTCCAGAGTCCAGACATAATACAGAAGCAAAGATCTCCGCTGGCAACAAGTAAGCATCAAGCCTGGAAAGAGTTCAAAATAAGGAGTGTCAGCAACACACAACACATACACCATCTAAAAGCGATACACCATATAAACCTGCATGTTCAAATAAAAGGGAAAAATGCAAACTTTGGAGTTTGAAACAAAACATGCCAATTCAGACATAAAAAATGCATGCATGGACGCCTTTGGGAGCTGTTAACTTTTTCCTGTGACCAAGAATGCTATGGCATATTGGCATAATTCACTACTTTGCATGGATAAGATGTGTAATGTGTTTGGCTGGATGATTAATCCCTTATCAGGAAAAAAAATGACTACATATTGTACAAATTTCAAAAGTAAAGGTTTCTTATACAAAAATTCTATGGTCATTCTAAAGAGGAGTGTACCACAATTAAACTGACAATGTATCTGACTTAGTGCTTCACATGTTCTACAGAACATTGAGCAAAATGCAACAATGCACACGGAGGACAGATTGTTAGTAGAAACTAAAAGGTATTCTACAGAATATTGAACAAAATGTAATAATACACACGGAGGACAGATTCATAGTAGAAACTAAAAAGTATACAAAACATTTGCATCTGAGTACCAAGTTCTAGCAAATACTACTTGATATGTAAAGGTTATAAAATGCACACCAATTATAAATTATGCATTTATAATATAATAGTTATAAAAGTATAGAGATTTTTACCATATTTTAGATAAATATATTATACACAGGGACTTGTAGGTTTCTACTTTTACACTAAATATTTACCAGGTACATTGCCAAAATGGTTGATGTAGCATAAAAAATTCAAATACCACGGGAAATAACTGATTATTTAGGAGGAAGTGGCCTACTGACGGGATTGAGCATGACAACACAGCCCATGGAATCTGATTGCAGTTTATCCAAACCAAATAACATCTAATTAACCTCTCACAAATAGCTAACATATTTTGTTGCAACAGTTGAAGAAAATTATGTGATGTCTAGATGGTGGATAATAACAAAAGCAGGATGTTTGAAATGAATATATGGTAGACATGCAGACTTACCCCAAACCGTGCTTCCTGCTTTATCGACCATTCCGGCTCAGTTTTGCTGCAATACATGAGTCCTTTATTCCTACAAGGACACGAAGTATCTATATCAGTTTGGAGCTATCGTGAGATAGGAAAATCTAAGCGGTGTTAGTTTACCATGGATCAAACAATATGATAACCACATTGACTCCTTAAATAAGTAGTATAAATAATCTATGTAAAACTTAGCTGGATAAAGACTTACCAATATCTATGGTGGCAACAGGTAAATATATGATGAGTAAACTCATGGGGGCTTGGCGGCGGCATCTTTCCAACGTTTACATCACTGGCTGGAGTCCAGATGCCAGTATTCAGGCTGTACTGCTCAAAAACTCGTTCTTCATCAGTATTCCAATTTTCGCAGATGACAGAATTAGGTGAAACAGACGGCAGCCATTTAGTCATCCCCTTGTTTGGTGGGAGTGGGAGTGAAACACAAAGAGAACGTTTCCCTTTCCCTAGAAACAAGGCGTAGTCTCCAATGCTTGCTATAGGCACGAGCCTTCCGATTGCAAGGTCAGCAAGTCTGAATACTGCCAGATCTGTGTAAGACTCATCCTTGTAAGAAACAACCAACATATCTGGGCCACACTCTACTAGGCCGAAAATTTCGCTGAATCTGACCAACGGGCATTCAGCAATCTTCATCAGCAACGGGAATGGAGGAAATCCAGCAGTCGTAGTGCTGCACGGTGGATCAACCCGGTAGACGTGTACAGTCCGACTCTCATAATTGTTCTTCACTGTGTAGATCTTGCCACTGCAAAACAAAATACTCGTGCCAGGTGCAAGTATCCGATCCGAGAGCGTCCACCGCTGGTCACCGTCGGTGGCATAGGCCACATGGTCCAGCAATCTATGGACGAGCATGACAGTGACGGTACCTCGGGAGCTGACGGAAACCGAGGCGCAGGTTCTCATGAGTAGGCTGCGCTTGTGTCTCTCGGTGTACCATCGAAGTGTCTCCAGCTGTGGCATGAGGGACGCCAGCGGCGGGAGATCTAGGATGTCGCCGGTGAAGGGGTGGAGGAGGCGCACGACGGTGTCATGGTCGCGGTGGAGGAGGAGGAGGCCGTCGACGGAGTCGAGTATGACGTGGTCCTCCAGGAGCGGGTGCGGGAGGTGGGCACGGACGAAGGCGCCGGTGGAGAGGTTGATGAAGCGCACGAAGCCGCGGAGGTCGGGGTGGCCGGGGTAGTGGCCGTGGCCCTCGGGGAGCATCATCCAGCGGCGCGGGTGGAAGCGTGGGTCGCGGATGTGAGGGCGGACGGTGCTCGCGCTCCAGTGCGAGCAGACGGAGCGGAACCGGACGTAGTCCTGCAGGTCGCCGGTCAGCACCCGCCACCCGATGAGCTCCACCAGATCTGCAGCGAGGGACGCCCAATCCGGAATTGGTGGCATGTTGCCGGCAAGAATGGAGCGGCACGAGCGCGGCAGGCACGTAGGCGCGCAGGGAGGGCGAGGCGCAGGCGGCGCGCGGGGCAGCAGCAGGTGGAGATGGACGGACGCGAGGCGAGAGAATGTCCCGGTCCGGGGAAGAAGGAGGAGCCAGTTCTGCATGGGCTATTCATTGGGCCATTGCACGAGTGAATGGATTCGGCTGGGCTTGCCTCGGCCCATGGCGACCAGCAATCGTGGCCTATTCGTTGGGCCATTGAACGAGGGAAAGAAGGGATTCGATCTGGACTTGCCTCTCGGCCCACGATGGACCAGAAATGTGGAGTACTCTACAAAGGATGCAGCAGAAGGGTGGCCAATCTTTTTTTTTAAAACTAGGGTGGCCAATTTTGAAGCTGTTGTATTGTGTTTTTGACTTACGAGATTGATTTGATTGGGTTCGTGTTCGTGACATGTTCATTGGATAGGACAGAGGGGTGAAAAAGAATCTGCCCAGAGCCCTGCCAAGCTGGGCCGATCGTTGCCTTGGCCTGGTAATGTGAGAAAAATGACCAAAGACACTTTCGAAACAAGGAACAACAACATCAACATCAGCGCAACCCCGATTCCGATCGTAGTTTATAAACGGGGAGGTTTCTTAAAATTCTACCGTTTGAAAGAGAGTAAAATAACCAAAAAAACGTTCGCCATTTATTTCAAGCCAAAAAAGAAAAAAAAAATGCAGAGCGTGCATAAGGCTGGCTGCCCATCCAACAACCACATCCATTGAATAGATAGGGTGGGGTTTTTTTACACGTACGTGTAGTTACTCCGGCCGAGTATACGCACGCACGCGAGCGTCCGAAGGCAGTTCCACGGACTTCAGTAACGGAGACGTTGGGTGGCTAACGGGTTTGGATAGGACACTCGACAACTCCCGTGAGAAACGGATCAGGTTGTTTTAATTGGTTGGTCGTTGGCCGCATGGCCTGATATTTTGTCAAGAGTATACACATTAGCTTTCGTGTGAATAAAGTATGGTTACATACTTTAATAAGAAAATGATTATATTGATCTGTATACTTTTTGCTTGAATTAATTTATGATTTTGTATACTGTACTTGTTTATTGGCACTACGTATGAAATATGCTGATTTTGGAAGTATGAGTGGATAATTTTTATTAAAAAATAAGTATATCCGTATACTGCTTTTGAAAGTATGAGTATATACTTTTTTGACAAAGGAGTATTTGTATATACCATTGACAAGAGTATTTGTATATACCAATTTTTAAAAAGTACGAGTGTATGCATACTTCTAGACAACTAGTATGTGTACTAAGTTCAGATCTTTCTAGTGGTACACAGCTTTCCAATACGTATAGAGAATAAACTTAGAAGAGAGTATATATATATATATATATATATATATATATATATATGTATATATATATATATATATATATATATATATATATATATATATATATATATATATGTATGTATGTATGTATGTACACCAGATTTTTTTACTTTTACATGGAAAATTTACATAGATCATATGTGGAGTATGCGTACATACCATAAAATTTAAAATCAGATTATACTAATGGTATGCAGACTTCTCATCTGAAGAAAAGAGTATCGGCTAGCTGATACTATCATCATCTAAAAAAACAAGAAAATAGTATGATTACATCCTGCTGACCTTTTCCTGGTAGTGTCACGGATAATGAATTGTTCTTTGATGGAAAATGCAAGGAGAGCAGCTGCTTGCATACTAGAGCTTATTCCTGATTAGTACGGAAATATTCAGAGCATACACAGGTAACAAATATACTGTTTTATTTTGATGCAGATACCAGTTCCATGAAAAGTGTAAATATTCATCCATATGTTGAGTACACACGCATACTTAAAAAGAAAACACAATGAGTATGTACATTTTGGGTATGTGCGTATACTCAATGTAGTATTTCTGTACAATATTTTCTGTTTGCATACAAGTATCAATAGTACTATCAAGTATATTCTAAATTTTGTATGAAATTTTTCCATCAGCATACAAGCATCAAACTAGCGAGTTGCGATTATATAGGTGCACCTACATAAGGAGTATGAGCACGTACATATACAGAGTGGGCAGTGGGAGTATGAGTACATACATGTTTATGTATAAAACCATATACAGAGTATGAGTACATACATGGACCCTTTTTTACCTCAAGTACGGATACATGAAATAAAAATTCAAGATTACAAACCGGTAACATGCAGATTTGCCGACAAAAGACGCAAAGCAGGCCGCCGCCACCAGAAGGAGAGAAACGCCTCATCAATGGAATGAAGTGTCCCGGATATGCAAGCTGCAACAGGATCCGATGGAATAGACAAATCGATTACGACAGCAAGGATCAGGACTCTCAACAGAACCTGGAACGCCGGACTACAACGCGACCTGCCTGGCAGCCGAGACGGCAGACGCGAACAAATCCACCGGCGCCGCACCACCACCTTGTGGAAGCCAGGGCCCGTCGCCACCGTAACTCCATGAACGCGACCACACCACACGCAGGAACAGATCAGCGTTCAGCGCCGCCACTGTTGAGGGAGGCCATTGCCTATGCGGCAGGATCTGGACAGGAGGGAAGTCTGACGGGACGGGAGGGAAGTCTGACACCGGCAAGGAACGTCGTCCTTGCGGGCCTGACGCGCGCGCCGCCGGTGGGTGACCTCCACGCGACCACGCTGGCGGGCAGCGCCGTGCAGACCGCCGCAGGAGCCGCCGCCGCCGCCCCAGGAGGCAGGAGCCATGCGCGCGGAGCCGACGCCGCCGCCCCAGGAGCCATGCGCGCACGGTACGCCGCCGCAGTGCCCCTACGGGAGCCCGCCGCCAGCCGCCACCACTCTG
>CM014270.1:52804695-52874336 GCA_004135705.1 Alloteropsis semialata | reverse complement strand
GACAGCTTCGTATTAAGTGAGGGCACGTATATGTGGACTTGCATCTCCTAAAACCTGTCTGACCATCCAGAAAAAATGCGTACACCCAGAGGTGCCCCATTATTTTTTTAGGCAACTCCATGCATCATACTGTAGATGCTGTCATCGAGTGGCCCAGCTGGAAAGAAAAAGCAGCAGGTGGAAGGACCGGAACGGAACTGGAGTGACGCCAACCGCCGAGTCCTCATCCACGCGGGATTCGGCGCGCGTACGCATGCGGGAGTCGACGGGCCCACAGTGTACGAACCCATGGGTGGAAGCGGTCTTGCGCGCGACGCAGGTGGGCGAGCCCGCGCGCTCGGTCTTGCGGGCCGGTCGGTCCGTTTGATTGGCTCACGGTGTAGAATAAGTATTCTACACCTAGAATGTAGAATAGCATATATATATATATATATATATATATATATATATATATATATATATATATATATATATATATATATATATATATATATATATATATATATATATATATATATATGCACTAATGGGTACCCTGGGTACTGATTATTATTCAGTACCCGAGCAACCCCGCCTGTCCGACGGTTGGCGGCCGCACCCGACGCCCAGCCCTCGTGCGTGAGGTGTTGGCGACGGTGCTTTTCCTTTTTTACGGCTGATTTTTTTTTCTTGTGTCCGATTTTTGTCCCTGGTGCGGTGGTGGTTCCTTCCGATTTTTTTCTTTTTGTTGGGGACGATTTATTCCAGCCGATTATTTCCTTTTTTTTGGGATCGATTATTTTTATTTTTTCATCTCGTAGTCGTTTTTCTTTCTACGTCACATTTTTTTTCTTTTCTTGCAGCCGATTTTTGATTGTGCTCAAACGTACAGATTGAAATTTCGGACATTTGTGCTATATTTATAACATTATAATATGAAATTAATACAAAAATCCTAAAGCAACAACACTTCGACCTCCTGATGGACTAGGCCACGAGCATCCTAGAGCTCCAAGGCCAGCTTGGTTGCAGTAGCATTTCCCACACATACATGTTACACACTCTCGGCATCCAGCAGCATGACACTAATGCCAACGCCAAAGCCAACGCACAGCCGTGCCTGTTTGTCGGCTGCAACAATGAGGCGCTGAAGTTCCAACTCTTAAGCTTCCTGTTACTGCCCAAGACCCATCGATTCATCAAATATGTGTTCCTGCTGTGAACAGATGAGCAAAAAACCATCAACAAATGCTGTGTAGAAAATATAAATTGAAAACACCTAAATCTGATAATTTGATGGGTTAATGAAGAATCGATATCACAATAAAGAATTCAGGCAAGTGAAGCTGAATCAAACTGCTACTTCTACAGATGTGCAAATCATTGCTTGGCTCCAAGCTAGCTAGGTAACTAGTTCAGCTGAAAGCTGAAGACAAAGGCAATAATCGATCATATGTCGGCTAAGGTGACCTCATGCTCTGCTCAGTTCAGTAGGATGAAAACAACATAAACCCTTGATGAGGAGAGCCGAGTAAAAACTGTAATGAATCAAAGTGGTGACTTAGTTCCCTGGAAATCAGTAACAATACATTGATTACATCACAAACATGATTTAGCTGAGTTCAAATGAAAGCAAAATATCAAATAAATTTTGCGGATGACAGTTGAATACTGCATTGTGTATATCATTAGGTCTTGGAAAAATCATTTTAGCACTTCTGAGATGAAAAAAATGCTAGGCTAAACTTGGCTTATAACCAAACCATGTCATTTGGAGACTAGCTTAATAGATTATTCTTATAACATTTGGTCTTTTTTCTTCACCTTTTCCAAAGCATATATTTATTAGTATGGGCCCCACCACCGCAATGCTAGGGAAGATTAAGAAGAAGGCATAATTTGCAAGCAAATAAGCTTCTAATCTACCACAGTGGGATTGGTAGATAGTTGGAAGGGAAAACAGCTTTGAATTTGAAAGAAGATCCCGCATAATTCACAGGTTTAGGCAAGTGACATCTCAGGTTCAGATCTGAAACAATATATGTTGAGCAATTCTCGCGCCAAAAAAAATATATGTTGAGCAATTGTCAGCATAGAAATCTTTTGACTCATGAACAATAAAATACATGCAGAGTCAGTATAAACCAAAAAGATAAAAGGGTCACAAGATCATGACTAACAAGAAAACATCTTGAATTGGTGAGAAATAATGTTGGGTACCCATTGGGTCAGAAGAGAAGCGAGCAAATTCATGCTGGGCTTGAATTCATGCTGTGATATCATAAGAATTCTGCTAGGCTTGATAAAGGAGACCAAACTACTTGCATACCAGCCGTGAAATTCACAATATACAAGATAAAGCTGAAATCAGGCTAATCCAAATCCAAAAAAGATAAGAAGGATTGTGTGTGCCTCATCAGGAATTCAGGATCTTGCTAGGTCAAGACTGCTTGTCAGGGAAGCACCATGCGGCAGCTCATTAAGAAAAAGAATTACTGAACCTAACTTTTGGACTGGAATAATCAATTTTCTTAACTCAGAAATCCTATGAGCATACAGCTTCATCGCGAGGTGGAGCAGCTAGGTAAGTTGAAATTGCCTACAATGTCTCCGATGTGAATACGAAAGGTAAATCTAATTTGGTCACGCGGAGCGTCTCTCTATAATTGGAAGATGTGAATTAACTCGGTTAGTTCTAATCACACAAGTACCACTGATTGGTGGCTGAAATTTTAGTGGAAAAAACAGAGGCAGAAGAAAACTACCTGCAGGGAAGAGGTGCATTCAAGTTCTGGTCATGAATATCAGGCACCGGCTAGCGTGGGCGGGTTGCCGAGGCACGGACCAGCATCTAACGATGCCTGGTAGCACCCAAGCTTTGCCAACACCCAGCACCTACTGCCACAGACCAAGTCCAACAACAAAAGGCATGGTGTTACCGTCATTTTCATTGAGAAGTACGCGAAGCAGGGCAGAGCCAGACAGTGGTGGAGCTCAACCAAAATTTAGCTAGGGCAGAAAGTAAACAAATAACTAATATTATATTATTAAAAAAATCACATATGCATATCACATTGTCATTGATATATCCCACAATAATGGATAATATTATAGTCAAGGAAACGAACTATGTACACATTCCAAATTTCTAAAATGGAACAGGAAGTGACACCTCCAAATTTCATAACTAGCTGGAAGATATAGTGTAATGCAATCCTATCGTCATTCCAGGTAAGAAATCAATATTCCTCATGTGGAAGAAAATTCTGAAATTAGAGTTGAAGAATTAATTAAGTTGCAGACTAAAATATTTCTATTTTGTGTAATTGGTGATAAAAGAGCAACCAAGAAATGGATATATGATTCAAGAAAATTAATCATGTGGTAGGCAAACGAAGTATGATGCAAACATGTGAAGAATCAAAATAAAAACAGGATTGGGAATCGAATGAATGTGAAACACAGGGTCACAGGCACTTCATATTTGCAAACAAACCCAAAGAAAAATCATTTGAGCTTGCCTGATAAGAAAAATGTGTCCACAAAGTCACTAAACAAAATAGAAACCCAAGTGAACATGCTGGAACCGGAATTAATAAGCTGAAAACTAGAAACTTCTAGTCCATTTGAACTGGCCTGATAAAAGTGTGTCCAGTAAATTTAGGAAAGATGGCATCATCATAGTTCATGGTGTTTGCATCATGGACTAAAACAACCACACCATAGAGTTAATGAAAAATGAAAAAATAAAATAAAGAATCAAAGAAGGAAGGGAACACTAATTTTAATACATTTTGTTGTGGCCATAATACCAGGGTACCCGACTACGAGGATTACCGACCACCGACTCCAGACGAGAGACTCCGAGCAGGACACGGCGGCCTATTCAAGGAAGGAAAGCCCGAAGACAGGAGATAGAGTCCTAATAGGTTTAGGTCTGTTTTGTCTTGTAATGCAAGTCTTCCCGGACATAAATAGTGGGGGATCCTGTACGTAGGGGGTATCCAATCCAACACCTGATACTCCATACACCATATTGTACTCTCTGTACTCGCCGAAATAATACAAGAAGCAACTGGACGTAGGGTTTTTACTCGATCTCGAGGGCCCGAACCAGTATAAAAATCCCTTGTCTCTGTTTATCTCTATTCGTCTACTATGATCGTTCTTTGCAGGAAGCAGGGTGCCCTAAGAACCAAATATCTGCCGAATATAACTTCGACAGAGGCGCGCCAGGTAGGGGCCCTTGCGTGAAGATCGATCATGTCAATCTCATCAGTTTCTGTGCCTATAACCCGACAAATCGCCGATCTGAGCGAAAGGGTAAAGTCGTTTCGCCGACTCGAGCGAACAAGCTAACTTGCCAAAGCAATGATCCCGTGCTCATCTGGAAAAATCAATCGCAAGTTGCACGACCGGCTACCCAACAATGTTCACCACACGCAAGATTCTGCCAACATGGGCAAATCGCCCGAACTGGCAAACCGAACAGAAGTCGCCTTTGCCGAGAAGAGCCACCCATGTCTACACCGAGTCGCCGCTCAAGACTCCAGCTCGACGAAGCCAAAAATTCCATCCACAAAGGATAGATGTGTGCATACATGGACAGTTGCCTGCCGGAGCATCATCGCCAACTATCGCCGGAATACTATCGTCAAGCTCGAAGCTGTCGCAGTGACGCCGCCCTGCCGCCATCTCCGGATTCTGCGTCACGCCAAAGATCAAGGGCCAAGCTGCTTGAATCTTGAACACGGCTCCGCATGCACCAATAATCAACAGCCAAGGATCGGAAGCCATGCCAATTAACCCCGAAGGCATGCACGTACACATATGCATGCACGGGTGGTTTCACAACCTCAACACGGGAATTTCACATCGCTTCCTTTTCCCGTCTTCAATTTCCTTCTTTAATCAAATCACCCGATATGTATTTCCATATGCTAATAATTTCCATTGGTTAACATGTTGCAAGGAATATGAGCATACTCGAGGTAGGGGCGGACACACAAACACGCGTTCGCTGATTGTTGCTGATAATAGTTCAACTACAAGATCGACCAGATGAAAGCTTGGATATTGTCCTGGTGGGAGCCTACTCAAGGATACGACGACATCCGCTGCTTTAATGCAGATCATCAGTCGCACCCTGGAAACAACTCACATCGGCATCAAGCTTGCACCCCCGATATCGCATTCAGCACACCATCTACGTGTTCCGATCAAATATACAAATGACTACAATAAACAGATAAGTTTATTCCGATTTCTAGATTTAACAATTATTTTGTTATTCTACTCAATATTTTGATCTATACATCCGTGATAAATAAATATGGAGCTAGCAATAATCTTTCTTAAATTCGATGACGGGCGGCTATGTTTAACACATATGGGCATTAAAGAGATTGTTGAAACATCTTGCCCTTAGTGAAATTACAAACGCCTAAATTGAAATTGAGCAACGAAATTATCTACTCCAGTTAGACACGATGAGACTTAAATTTATTACGGGTGTATAGACAGCCTTTTTCTATCGAAGTATATACTCGGGGGCTCCATCGCATACCCGAACACATACTCAGATCAGGCATCTCTATTTTTATTATATTATTTACTAACTGCCTTTTCGCATAAGCATCAGTGCCTATTCAAAGCCTCAATATTCATATTTACAATATCTATTGAGCTGATTCAGAGATACTGCAAGTCCAAGTATCCGATCTCAAAGATTTGAACTATTCAAATTCCTATGGCGCTTGATTGCGAGAGAGTCCATTGTGCTCGACGGAGCACTCGATCTCAAGCAAGCCCGAAGCGCATTCGAAGCGTCTGACCATAAGAGAGTCCAAAGTGCTCGACGGAGTGCTTGATCTCGAGTGGGTCCAAGGTGCTCTATTATTCTAAAAGTGCTTGATCGTAAGAGAGTCCATTGTATTCGACGGAATACTCGATCTCGAGCGAGTCCAAAGTACGCCGAAGTACCAAATCATAAGAGGGTCCATTGTGCTCGACGGAGTACTCGACCTCGAATGATTCAAGTACTCATAAATATCAAAGTACAAATCATGAAGAGGGTCCATTACGCTCGACGGAGTGTTCGACCTCAAATGATCCGAGTACTAAAATATCGAGGTGCCGTCATGAGAGGGTCCATTGCGCTTGGTGAAGTGCTCGACCTCGAGTGATCAAAGTACTCATCAATAATCAGCAGTACTGCCACAAGAGTGCCTATAATACATGCCCAGTATTTGGTCTCAAAGTGTAAAAAGTACTCATTCTATTTTCAACGAACCCGAGTATAAGGCTCGGGGGCTTTTCCAAACATGTTGCCCCGAACATGCTGGTCGGGGGCTACAGATTCACGACGCTTTCTAGTCGTTCCTACAGCTTTAACTATCATATTTGCAAATCAATTTATTATTTTGCAGATTACCTGTAACTAGCAATCAGATCGCGTTTGTCACGATCAACACTACTGCAATCAACATGTCTGACATATCAGATAAGTTATTTCAAGTTTTATTTTCTGCGATACTTGCTCTACTCTCTATTTGATATCAACGTCCAAATAGAGAGTCGGGGGCTACCACTTGCAAACTTCTTTTTTACTTTTGCTCTACTCTCTAAATTGGTTACCATTTAATCAAATAGAGAGTCGGGGGCTACTACAATACTCATATCATATCACCAAATGTTGCTGATCCAAAGCAAAACTAGCTATTTATCATGCGCACTTGTTTCAAGGGACTAACGCATGGAAGACCGCCCGAGTCTCATCAGCTAACGCCCCAAATAAACACTGTGTACTACCAAAATAGCCTAAACAAGCTAAATGGCATTTCATTTGGTTATATTGATCTATTTTCATTCTCTGCAACATTCAATTTTTACTATGTTATTTTCTTCTTATAATTTCTCTTAATTATTTTGTTTTGAGGTTTTGAAACAGAATATATTAAGAGGCTCCACTATCGACCTGAATTTACATTCGGGGGTTTCCGTCGCTAATCCACCCGAACACATATTCGGGGTTTTTGATGCCAACATCGCCATCTGCGTGCATGGTTCTACAATAGCAAACAGAGCGTGGTTTTTCTGAAAATCCTAAGCGATTCTGGATGTTCAAAGTCTATTGCGCGGAATACACAGTACGGCGGACCGCTCGAGTCCCGAATGCTGAAAAATTCCCCAATATGATATAAACATTCTAGATAGCCAAAGGTAAATGCAGAAAGCTATCACATCGTTTATATGCACAACATATCAACATGTTTGTTGCTAACAAATCCGACAGCTTAGTATATTGGGGCATGTTCGGGAAATTCAAAACCAGGATAAGCAGAACGTTCGGTCATTGGAGGTCTAATAGCCCCGATTACCAAACATCGGACTCTCAACTCCTGAAATCCAAATTCCCGAATACCAACATCCCGAGCATAGTCAGCACTGCTGGAACAAGAGCTTGGGGGCTGATAGCCAATTCCCGACCAAAAAAAAATATACTCAGTCGCAAAGTACCCAATTGCGAGGTACCCGATCATGAGTAAAACCGATGATAAAATTACTCATATTCAAAGGACTAGATTGCGAGCATCCAATTTCAAAATGCCCGATCACAAAGTTCTCGAAATAGTAAACTTCAATTATATAAGTCTCAACGACTACAAAATGCCTGATCATAGATTCTTAAATGTCTAAAGATCTCGAGGCATCTGACACCACAACCCTGTTTATGGCACATGATTATTCTCGAGCTCATCATCCAGATGCAGGTTATTTTACCAGGGATCTCAGTCTTTTCAAATTCTCGGCAAAAGCATCTAGGAATATTCTAAATATCCTGCAAATGCCCGAAGAATAAAAAGACCCGATGAACGAAAACAACAACCTTTTCTGGACAAGATAAGCTCGGGGGCTACTGTTGTGGCCATAATACCAGGGTACCCGACTACGAGGATTACCGACCACCGACTCCAGACGAGAGACTCCGAGCAGGACACGGCGGCCTATTCAAGGAAAGAAAGCCCGAAGACAGGAGATAGAGTCCTAATAGGTTTAGGTCTGTTTTGTCTTGTAATGCAAGTCTTCCCGGACATAAATAGTGGGGGATCCTGTACGTAGGGGGTATCCAATCCAACACCTGATACTCCATACACCATATTGTACTCTCTGTACTCGCCGAAATAATACAAGAAGCAACTGGACGTAGGGTTTTTACTCGATCTCGAGGGCCCGAACCAGTATAAAAATCCCTTGTCTCTGTTTATCTCTATTCGTCTACTATGATCGTTCTTTGCAGGAAGCAGGGTGCCCTAAGAACCAAATATCTGCCGAATATAACTTCGACACATTTTATTGCCAGCTTCACTAACGTAATAAAATTTGGCTCAATTGTAAGCTAGAGCATGTACTATTTCATATAGTAAATTTAAAATATGTCTAAGGTTAAAATACTATATAAACTTTGGCTGAAGACCTTAACAGAGTATAATAGAGTGTTGGACCACATCTACACGAGTGACATAGGTCAGTCTTATCAAAGTGATTTTGGTCTTTGAATCACTTTACTATATAGTGGACTTTCAGAACAACATGGTAATAACTTGAAAAATTTACAGAGGATGGGTACATATTCAAGAAAAGAAAGAAGGATAATTACAACATGAACTACAGGAAATCTAGCCAAGTTTAAAGTATAAAATAATAATTACTGTACACTGCTAAGATATACACCTACTGATCTTGATTGTAAAGAATAATAGCTCAAACTAGGTTAAACGAAATTAGGTAGGGAAGAAAAAAAATCCATATATGCCTAGAACTAGAACATTCACACATGCAAAGCAATTTTACTAATGCGTGACCCATATAGTTCAAAACACAGAGGAATTAGAGGGACCAAAGTGACTCATACCTTCAGGTATCGTTAATCAACCTACATTTAACCCTCATCATACCCTCCTCATGGCGATCCAATTATTGGGACACAAATTGCATGCAACACAAATTATTAGTTAAATAAAAGAACAGCAAATTATCAATTGGCAGATTAAAAAAAAGGGTTGAACAGTGAGACATTACCTTGGGCTTGATTAACGATGTGGCTCAGTTATTCTCCTTTCGAGAAATATGCCCGTGTCCACCACCTCCGGATCCAGCTGAGGTGGAGGAAGCTGCAATCAATCCCGAGATTTTAGGGCCAAGATCCAAACCATTCTGAAGTTCAGGGAAAAGGACGGGTTAGCTGCTTACCCGTGGTGCAGACAAAGATTGACTCCAGTGGCCACATCCGGAAGAGAGCTGCAAGAATGGGGCCGACGCCTGGTTGTGATTAAGCCGGGAGGGAGCTCGCCGTCCAAGAGGGAGATGAGTGACGCGGTCTGGCCGTAGTGGCTGACGCACCAAATTAAGTTTTGATACTGCTGGCGGCGTCTTCGTCAAGGAGTAGGATGCAAGGCAGAACGGCGCCGGACAGGTGGGGAGCGGCGCCGGACGGACAAGTGGGGAGCGGCGCCGGCGGCGTGAGGCCGTGAGGAACGGAGCAGGCAGGGAGGACGGACGGCCGGCCGAGCGTGAGCTGTTTGGGGATTTTTGGAACTGCTAAATGAACGTGGGTGCGGGTTTGGGGAGGACGTGGGGGTGTTGCCGCCCCAATTCCATTTTGGTGATCGTTCGCCTGGAGCCGGATCGAGCGAACGATTCCTCGATGCTCGATTCCCGACCGTCGTTCTTTCCATTTTCGGTAAAAAGCGGAACCCACTTTTTTCCTTTTCTAGAAAGTACATCGGGTGGCTCTTTTTCTGTACTTCGCACGAGTTATTGGCATAACTTAGATAACAAAGTTATCTAAGCTAAGCAACTCCAGTGGAGGACCTTAAATGGACCCCTACTCTAAATTTTAGGTTCTTCCTCTAAAAAATCAACTCCAGCAGGGCCCCTAAATGAAAATGCATTTTTCATGCCCACCCAAATTTCAGCTCCAAGCCCCCATTCCTAGGGGCCTCCAATCCCCCCTCAAAACATGAGTTCCACTATTTTTAGAAGAAAATAGGGGTTTAGGCTGATTTCCCACTGGAGTTGAGAGGTAATTTTGGGCCCCTATTTTTTGCAATTCAGCTTGCAAATGGATTTAAGGGCTTCAATTTGCATGCCTCCACTGGAGTTGCTCTAAGTCTTTTTTCTTCCCCGTGCAGATTCAAGTTGTTTGTATAACTTAGATAACGAAGTTATCGACATAACTATAACTTGAATAAATAACTCGAAACTGCTAAGTCCAACTCGAAGAATTTTTTTATAGTACTAACTTATGAACTTACTTGTACTAACTTACCAAATACAAATATATATAAACATATATATATATATATATATATATATATATATATATATATATATATATATATATATATATATATTTTGTATATATTGCACCTGGGTGTATTTTATATAGAGAATGCACAGACCCTGCGTGTTGCAACAAAACACAACCGCTGTTGCAAACGCAAAACACACCATGTTGCAATTAGGTCTCGATTCGGACCACAGAACCGATTGCAACTGGATTTTGCCCAGTTGCAACTGTCCCAACTCTAGTTGCAATTGGATCGCATCAGGTGCAACTGGTTCTTACCCAGCTGCAACTGGCCCAACTCTAATTGTAATTGGTTCGCGTTGCAACTTGTAGTTCCAACTGGCCCGACTCTAGTTATAATTAGATTGCGTCAGGTTTGCAACTAGTTCTTGCCCAGTTGCAACTGGCCTGACTCTAGTTGTAATTGGATCACGTAAGGTTGCAACTACATCAGGTCTAGTTGCATTGGATCAGGTCTGTTTGCAATTGTTTGCGTCAAGTTGCAATTAATATGATGTTATAGTTATGATTGGTCTAGTCTCGTGGTTGTAATTTGTAGAGAATACATATATTTGGTATATAAAATGCACGTTGTTCACTAGCTAGGGTTGCAACTAGGTTGTAACTAGTTTCATGTAATAGCAAATTGGGTAAAACTTATGTCCTAAGTGGTTGCAGGAAGCGCTAACTACGCTACAGCCAGGTTGCAATTGTGTTGTAATCCTGTTGGCAACTCATAGCATATTGAAGTTGCAATTAAAAACTTAAAAAAAAGTTCATCAAAATATTGCAAATATGGATCTCGTTTTGTTAAGCACATTTTTTCCAACAACCTGGTGCAAACGGATCTGAAATTGGGGCTACGGTTTAGGAGATATTGAATTTTTTCTATCCGAAATCAAAAAAGATTCCCTACATGCGGACATGCAGGAGGGAAGGTTGGGGCTGGCAGGGTCTGTGCATTTGCTATAGCAAATGCACCTTGTTGCATTTTAGTCTCGCCGTATACTGTATTTATATACTACACCTGGGTGCATTGTGGGGGTATAGACCCCCTATACCCTCACGGCCGGCCTTGGGCCTGCTCGAAAGACGGTGGCCCGGCCCACGGAACTCCGCCGATCAGCTCCTGGGCTGGTCGGATTCCTAGGCGGACGAAGAAGAGCTTGCTTGGTCCGCAATCAGCCATTCGTAGAGGGTAAGATATCATTTGTATCCTCGGCAGATACGATCCTATGTAATCTCTTCCTAGATTTTAGGATCTGTAACCCTGCCCCCCGTGCTATATAAGGTGGGCAGGGACCCTCCTCCAACGCATCTGAGATCACATCTTTCCACCGCATAAGCAATAACAGAAGGCAGGACGTAGGGTATTACGCGCTCTTGCGGCCCGAACCTGGGTAAACCCCCGTGTTCTTGTCTTGCTTCTCTGTTGTTGACGTCCTGTACGCCGATCGAGTACGTCCCCACCAACAAATCACTACCGTGGGTATACCCGTGGTAGACTGCCGACCAGATATCGTCGACAGTGGCGCGCCAGGTAGGGGGTGATTACTTCGATCACTTGGCGTGCAAGATGGTTTCTTTCCTGGCTTCCATGTCGTTCGAGGCGGGGATCTCGCTCACCGTCGTGTCGTTCACCTGGACGACCGAGGTGACCTTCTCCGTCGGGACCGTGGGAGCGGTGCGGCCTGCTCCAGCACCAACCCCAGCACCGGCCGACCAGCCCCCCAGGTCCATCCTGAGGGCCGGACGTCCGGCTCAACCACCGTCCGACCTGCCACGCAGATCCGTCTCGTGGTCGACCAGGTCGGATCCAGGCTCTCCGCCACCGCAGCGGAGGCGCCTCAACTCTGGATCTGCCAGATCTGTGGTCGGAGACCACCCAAGACAACCAGATCAGAGATCTGGTCCGTCCCGATAGGTCGGAGACCTAACGGACGATGACGGCTTCACCCTTGTCCAGCGGCGCCGCCGCCGTACTCCTTCACGTGCCGACCGGGCACCCCAGCCGGATCCGCAGAGATACGTTTTCTGGCTGCCCGCTCCGCAACGTGGCCAGGCCCCACGCCGGCCACGTCGCCAGGGGGCCCGACCTCCCGCCGCGCAGCACCAGCTGCGCCGCTCGGACACGACTCCAGCTACGGGTCCGCAACCGGGGCCCCACCAGAGGACCCGAGCACCAGCCACTCGGACACAGGGGCGACCTGCCCCACACGTCTGGACCCTGGAGGAGATAGAGCAGCGAGCCGCGGAGCGGCTCCGAGCTGCAGAGCTGCGACACCTGCGCCGACAAGCGCGACAAGATCGCTACCAACGGCGGTAGCCAACATGTCCACTGGTCGGAGACCAGTTGGAGGCCACAACCGGGCACCAGCCCGCGTGGCCGCGCGGCAGCAGGATTCCCGGGCGGAGCCCCGGCGTGCACCCCAGCTGCATGACTACATCGTCGGCACTGGTCGACCCAGTGCTGGCCGGAGGCCAGTCGAGACCGGCGTCTGACCAGCTAGATCTGACGTCCGACCAGTCAGATCTACTCCCCAGCCATCCGGTTCTCAAACCCAGATGCCCTTCGGGCTGCGGAACGGGGCATCATCCTACTCCGGGGCGTTGGCCCAGCAGATGGATCCGCAGTCGTCCAACCAGGGGGAGAATCCTGGTCTCGTTTCCTTCGACTTCGACGACAACCCGCACCCCACCGTTGGCACGATCGCAACCACCCCGATCGCTGCGCCGTCCTCGCCGACTGATCCTCTCTTCGACAGCAGCCCGAGGATTACCGGCCTCACGACTACGGCTCTTACAGATCCGGATTCGTTGAGCCTCCCCACTCTTGATCTATCAGAGTCGGGGTACGAGGCCGGCTCTCGGGAAGCAACGCCACCAGATCCGATGGCGGAATACCCCGAGTTCCCTCCTGGGTTCGGCGGCCGGGTTTTCGCCGTCAGCAACGACGAGCCACCCCAGCTCAATGAAGACGAGGCTGCCCGGGCCGCGAGGGAGGCTCGCAATGCGGACCGAGCCCGCAGCCGCGCTGACGAAGCTAGGGTTAATGCCAGAGGCAATGCCCAGCAAGGCGGCGGCGCCCAGCAAGGCGGCGGCGCGCAACCGCAACCGAACGTCCGGATCGCCCGCAACCTCCAGCTGGAGTTCGACACAGTTGGCAACCGGGTGGTCCACAAGATGCCGAGCGCCAACATCGCGGTCGCCCTCCGCACCCTGCAGGAATTGCCGGTCATGCCGGCAGTAGAGGAGGCCGTCGACCTCCTCCGGGCTGCAGAGATACAAGTCAACGAGCTGCGCGACAACGTGTCCTACTCGACGCGTTCCCGCCGGTCACGCAGCCGCATGAGGTCTCCTTCGGAGTCTGGCGACGACAATGACGAGGAGGCGAGCAACAATGGCGGTAACCCGCCACCCCAAGACGCCGGAGGCAACCGATGAAACATCCTCAATTTTCCTCGAAGGGAAATTTCACAGAATGGTATACAACAGTTTATAAACAGTCCCATACATCGGATTTCTAAATCTAAAGAGTACAAATAGAAGGGTTTACATTAATATTTACTTCGCCACATGGCGAAATCATCAGAGTACTAAGCATCCAGAACAGCTGCGGAAGGTCAGGAACACTCGCGGAAGCATCTTCACAAACCAACTTGAGCATAGGTACGAGACCTCCTATTCCTTCTAGTCTCAAACATCACTGTGAAGCAGGAAAACTGCACACCGCCAGATGTGTGCAGGTCATGGTCAGCACCGAATGAGCTTTGGTGGAAAAGAGAAAAATAAAGGGATCTGGCGATCCTAACATTTAGCTGTGGTTTGCATCCTAGCGCATGCAAAGTAGCATAAAGTAACAATAATAGTATAGTAGTTTATCAAGTTTTAACACCTTTCCAAACCACACACACACACACACATCCACAACCATCCACCCATCCATCCATTCCCAAACCATCACCGCCTCACCTCCATCACACCATACCACACTCTCACTCAAGTCGACAGGACAACTCCCTCTCGGCACTGCCTCATGGTCCGTAAGTCCCATAACTTACGTCCGAACTCTCACTCACAGGGGGAGAATAGAAGGACTCATCTCTCTAGTCGACAGAAACACGTCGGTCACGGGTGGCTATATCCGAAGCCTCGGCTATACGTATAGATCATGATCAACTCTGCAGAGCGTGTACACCTGGAACCACCAGATCACCATCATCGGCATGCCTGCCTAGGCTGACGCCGGAATATCTTCTAACCTGGACAATACCATCATGTCACCCAGCCCTAGAATGTGACGGCTTACCAGAACACACTGGGACTAGGATCAACAACACCGAATCCACCCACAATGGTACTGTTGAATAGAATGGTACAGGCTATCCACATACCACTCCCCCTCACATCCAAACAGTAATAGCATCGTCCAGACTAGCCGACGTTCCGTCTCTTGCAGAGCAAGAGCGGGTGGTGTGCACGAAAGGTCCGTGATTCCGGTTCTCCCGATGTATCAGTCCTTAGGTAGGACCAGACAGGATATCTTCATCCAAGGGGTTAGTTTCCGTGCCACCACAGCACATCCTTCCCGAGGGCTATCCACAGCGGGAGTCTTCTCATACCACAAGTACTCCTTCCCGAGGGCTCTCCACCCAGGATCTCCTCAAACCACATGTACCCGCCACAGGTACCTCACAAATGGATGTCTAGGTCACATCCCGGCAAGACTTGACTCAAGGTCCTCCTCGAGGCTAGATCCTGTCCAGTAGACTCAACCCTCACCCTCCACGCACCCAAGACACACGCAGCACACTCACACACCACCAAGTCCAGCACCCCGTGCCAGACCATATCCCAACCATTCTCCACCATCACCATATCTCAATTATAAAGTATAGTGGAGTAAGTATAGTAATGTTATATGCAAGCAAGCAAGCAAGTAGAAGTATGTATGAGTGAACGTGAGCGCAAAGCTGGGTAACGTGGTAGAGTGGGTTGCAATCAGTATAATATTGGCTCAGGCAAGCATGCATCTGTATACTAGCAAAGGAATAAACATAAAGCGCTAGCAGTTCTAATTCATGCAATGTCTAATAGGATTCTCTACGAGTAGGTACTGCCATGACACCTGTGTTGCCGAGGTAGTAGTCGTACAAGTCCTTCTCGTTCACCGGGATCTCCTCCTCCTAGGTCGTCTCTGAAAACGGGACACATATAGTCGCATTAGCGACTCCTATAGAGGAGCACAAAGAACGAATAAACACCAACAAGATCCAAAAAACACTCAAACATAAGCATAGAGCTTGACTTTATAAGAACTTAGAGATTTGGTCCACGGTTTCGGGGCTCGTACGAAGAAGTCAAGGGTTTCCGGAGTTTAACCCTAGTTTCGGAGAGAGGGTAAAACAGCTCTAAACCAGAGGGGTCACTCGGATCTTCAACGGTCGTGCACTTGTAGAGCAAGGTAAGGCATCCATGGTGACTAGGCTTGTCCCTAAGGGTCACGGCTCGTGTTTGGCCAACATTGGCCAGTCGCTTGGTCATTGAACATGGTCGACGGGTGCTGCGGATCATGCCGGGCATATCCGGGGCTTTTCCTCGACTTGCGCGAGCGTGAAAGAGCGCAAGAAGTGCAAGGGCACACCTTTTGGAGGGTTCAAAAGCACTCAAGGATGGCTCCATGATGTAGGGCTTGATTTTAGAAAAATTATGAAACTGGTTTCATAATTTTCCGAGGTCGTATGGATTTTCTACGATTTTCCAAAGGTTTACAGATTTTTAGAAAAAGAAAAGAGCCAGAAAAGCAAGGGTGCGCCACGTTCACTCTGTGGTTGGTCCACGTGTCCCTGCTGACGTCAGCGTGACATCACTTGGGCCCACTGGGCCGGATATGGGCCTGGACTCGGCCGGGCCGGGCCCTCCACGTGTCAACGCCGCAGTGCACCACGTAGCGGGTCTGGATCTCAACTGGGCTTCGGTGCATGATGGCCGGTCCATCGTGGACTAGGGTGTGGTGCACCGTGATCCTCTGTCACGGTCTAGCATGGACTCGTTCCATCCTTCTCTTGCCTCATCTCGGTGCGCATGAACCAGGTGCAGGGGCGTCTGGTTCCTGGGTTCGGTCCCGGGTTGGTGGCACATGGTGCACCAGAGCCGAGGGTCCCACTTGTCTGTGAGTTGGTACACATGAGACGGGTGCGTGGACGCGTTCTTCTATCTTTCCCCTCCTCTGCTTCCAACACACGGCGGCGCTTGGACGGCGGCGAGCTCGGGCGCCAGGGCGGTCCGAGGGGTCTTCGCTCAAGGAAACTGGTGCCACGGCTCCGCGGAATCGATACGGACACAGCCAGAGCCTCTAATCGACGGCGGTGGGTCTCAGGACGGCTGGCGTGGGCGGCGCGGCGGCTTGGCCGCGGCGGCGCTCTCCGGGGAGGCTGCTGTGGGCTCCGCAAAAGGGCTATGGTGCCTGCTTTCTGCACGGCTGGGTCGCGGTGTGGTGGCAAAGGGCGTTGGTGGCGACCGAAAGGAGGCGACGGGATCTCCACCATGACAGAGCTCGTGGTGGAGCTCCGGTGAGCCTCAAATGTGGTGGGGACGGGTCTCTGGTGTAGCGCGGCTTCTTTGGGCTAGGCTGCAAGGTCTCCAGGGCCACGGCGGTCCTCACAGGCCACTCCTCGTCCAGCGAGGTGGCCGGGAGCCGGTGGATTGGCGGCGCCGAACGGCGGCGGAGAAGCCTTCTCCGGTGGCATGTGCAGTCGGTCAAGAAGGTTCTTTCTCAGGCGTCAGCGCGCGCATGGAGGTCTTTGGGACACGGTGGGTCACGATGGCAGTGTCTCCGGTCCAGCGTTAGCTCCGGAACGACGGCGACATGGTTGCATACACAGTGGCGCTCTAGAACACGTCCGCGACGGCGAGGTCACGGGCAAGGCGACTCCGGGGCTCCTCTTCGGTACCCGGCATGCGCACCGAGTCCGCCGGAGTAGGGCGAACACGGCAGCGCGGTTACGGACCAAGCAGGGCTCGTCGGTGGCTCACCGTGGCAAGTATGGCCACGGCGGCGGCTCCGTTTTTCCGGCGAGGTACACAACGCGGTCTCGGGGCTTCTCTCCTCCTTCTGTCTAACGCGGGCCGCGTTCCGTGGCGAGGCGAAGCTTGCCACGGCTTTCCCCTGACCTCTACTGGCTCGAGTTGAGCAGAAAGGTCCCGCCATGGCCGTGGCCTTGGCCATGGCGAGCGCGCTCTGAGCGTACGCGGCGGTGAGGCAGAACTCACCGACGGTGGCGGGGATTGACGGTTGGTGGCGCAGCGGCGAGGCGGTGCGGTGACGAGCTGCTACGTCGCTGTAGTTGTTCAGGGCGTCGTCCTTGACTCCGGCAGCCACCAGCGGACTCCGGCGGCAGTTCTGCTCCCCGGCGACCCAACTCCTCCTCTTCTTCCTTTCCTCTACTCCTTCCCCTTTCTTAGCTTGGCAAGGTGAGGTGATCACCACCGAGCGGCGGCGGCGGCTGGGGAGCCCTAGGGCTCCGGGTGGCCTCCCTTTTGTAGGACGGTGACGTCCATGGCGATGGAGTGAACGGTGATCCACGGCTGGACGAGATCAGGCGGCCACGAAGCGTTCGGGTAGGTGCGGCCGAGGCTCTGCGGGGGCCAGGCGACAGTGAGACGGCGGTTTCCTTAGCGGCCAAGAAGAAGGAAAAGCAGGGAGGGCGCAAAAGCAGGGGCACGGCCTTGGCAGGCTGGCAGCGCCATGGGAAAAGCAGACACGCGCGAGCGGGTTCATGCCGTGGACAGGAAGATGGTCGCGACGGTGGCTGGTGGCTGGGTCCGGGGTTTCCTTTGTCGCGGAGCGGGGCGGCTCGAGCGGTGCAGCTTCCACGCGCGGGGACGGCCACGGAACGGCGTGCCATCCTCGACGGGGCAGGTGACCGTGTTGTTGAAGGAAGGGAGGAGACGGCGCGGTAGGGACGACGGGGTGACGGTGTTAGGCGCCTGAGGCTGACTGGTGGGGTCCGCGGACGATGTTTCGGCGTGGAGCGAAGGGCTGGGTTGGGCCGGCTGCTGCGTGGTGCGCTAGTTGGGCCGGGGCGTCACGTTACTGGGCTGCTGCTTCGGGCCGTTCAAGCTGGCTCGGGTTTCTTGGGCCGATCAGGCCGGCTTGGCCTTTCCTATTTCCTCACCCCTTTCTATTTCCCATTTCTTATACCTTGCCACTAATCCAAAGATTAGTCAAAACATTTAGGGTCTTGCCATCTAGATGGTGGTCATCAAGGTCAAGGGCAGGGCCAAGGGTCCTCTTTACAACATTAGGGATTTTATTAGCATTTATAAACATCACTAAGCTATTAGGTTAAATATTTATCCAACCCTTGAATAAATATTTAGCATTCATCACATAAATCCAATAAAAGCCAAATCACTCACAAACAATAAGGATGCAAGATGATGCACACCTAGATGACAACATTATTATATACTAAAGGGATTTGTTTATTTAAACAACTAGCTAATTAGTTAATTAACTATGTGTAGGTCAACTCCATTGTGGTGACTTAAGGTATAACAACATATCTACAAAAGTACGGTTATTGCTAGGGGTTTATTTAGCTAACAACTAACTAATTAATTAGGTGTAGATCAATTCTATTATCTTAACCTAGGTATGTGTAGGGTTATGCCAAGGGTTGGGGTCACATTCTATGTTTGGCACTTCTATTGCAATATTAATAACAACATTATGGTGCAACAAAGTTAACACACATGTCTCTATTCTCCAGGGATTATTATTAGTCCTAAAACAATATTAGCATTAGTATCAAGGTTAACTAGGGTAGTAACTAGTACTAAGGTGGAACATGGTTGTTACAAGTATCTCCAATTATTTAGTTTATTATTAGTTCTACTAAACAACATTTAGGACATGTGAAGATTAATGCAGAGGTTAGGAGCTACTTGCACTAGCTAGGTAGGCTTTTCTACATGACAAGCAACAATCACGGGTATGTTTTCCAAAAATTTTTGTTGGTTGTGATTTTCGGTGTTTGTAATTTTTCTGGTTGTTACAACCGAGGTGGCGGTAACCGTGATGCCGGAGGCAATCGAGGCGGCGGCAACCGCGACGCCGGAGGCAATCGCGGTGGCGGCGTCGTCAATCGTGATGCCGGAGGCAACCGCCGTGCCCGCCGAGAAGGCGGCAACCGCGCGGGACGCGACAGGAACCGCCACGACGACCAGGAGGTCGACCAGCGGCGGGACCTCCGCGAGTTCCTTGATGGAAGGCTTCGGGACCGGTACGGTCTCCCTGGCCCCCGCGCTTATTCGGAGCACCTCCGCAACTTCCAGTGGCCGAAGAACTTCCGGCCAGGCGACATGCGCGAGTACGACGACAAGGAGGACCCGCAGCTTTGGATCATGCTCTACGAGACCAAGATCAAGGCTGCCGGAGGCAACGAGCATATCATGGCCAACTACCTTCCGGTAGTGTTAGGCCACGTGGCCAATCAATGGCTCACACGCCAGCGCGAGGACTCGATCCACTCCTGGCCGCAACTCAGGCAGATGCTCATCGACACTTTCCAGCCGACCTGCATGCAACCGGGAACGAAGCATGATCTCGAGATGCTTCATGATCTCCCGAACGAGCCCCTGAGGGACTACGTGAGAAGGTTCTCTGAAACCTATATCACCGTCCCCAACATGAACGTCGAGGAGGCAATCTCCATCTTCACCAAGGGGCTACGACAGCAACGCCACGTCGACCTTCGGAAGGAGCTGCTGCGCAACCCGCCGACCACCATGCAGGAGCTACTCGCGGTGGCCCACCAGTTTGCCAAGGTGGACGACGGCATGCGCAACTTCGACGTTCCTCCAGGCCCGTCTCGGTGACCGCGTCGCGACCGAGACGACGACGACGACCAGGACCGTGATTACGACGAGTATCGCGCTCCTCGGCGCAGCAACCGGCGCAACTCCCGGAGGGAGAACCGTGGCAACTGCTCCGATCGAGGGGGCGGCAGCCAACACGACGACCGCTCTTACAAGAGAGGCGGTCGACCGGGCGGCGATGGCCAAAGACGCAACTGTGACTACCGCGACGACTACGTCAACAACGTCAAGGGCCAGAGGCGCGACGGCGACGACACCTACGACAAGGTCCTTCGCGGAGACTGCCCAGTACACCCTGGCAAGGGCCATACATTCAGAGAATGTCATGGCCTGGCTAGTGTCTTCAACAAAGGCACCCAGAAGCGCCAGCGGACCAGCAACAAGAAGAGGGAGTACACGAAGAATCCCCCTCAAGATGACCCCATGGAGGAAGATCAGGAGGCGAACAAGGACCCGCGGCACGCCTACAAGGACCCCACCAAGCACGTCGCGGCCATGATCTTCGGCGGCAAGGTGGGCCTCGAGTCCAACCGTGACCGCAAGCTGTTGATGAGGGCCATCAATTCCATCGCCAAGGGTGACGGTTTGGTGGCCGACGTCAAGGTTCCATCCTGGTCGGAGCATCCCATTACGTTCAGCCGAGCTGACATGTGGGCAAGGATACCAGACATTGGCCGTTTCCCGCTGGTCCTCGACCCGGTAATCGGCAACGTCCGCTTCGAGAAGGTGCTGATCGACGGCGGCAGTGCCCTCAACATTCTCTTCTCCCAGGCTCTAACGGAGTTAGGCCTGACCAAGGATGATCTGCAGCCGTATGATTCTCCTTTCTGGGGGATCATGCCCGACACGCCGTCCTACCCGCTTGGGCAGATCACCCTTCCGGTGCAGTTTGGCACGCCCCAACACTTCCGCACCGACTACTGCAACTTCGTGGTTGCAGATTTCAAGGGCATCTACCATGCCATACTCGGCAGGCCGGGCATCACTGTTGACGGGAGATAAGACCCAAATCTATAGGCTCAAAACCCGTCAACAGGCCTCGATTGAAGGAAGATAAGCAACACATGAGCATGTTTATCACTAATAAAGTTCCACTTGTACTCTTAGCTTGTGAAATGCAGGTATGATAGAAATGAGCCCTGTGGGACCCAATACCTAGGTCGGCCGACCCATGGTTGGGCCCACCAGGGACTCATGATCCTTGGCATGGCTCAAGGAGTCCATCCATACCCTTGGATTCAAGTGTCTTGCCTTTGATTGGTCATGACACTTAGCACATGGATCCATGGGTCCAATTGGAAGCAAGCAAGAGACAACCAAGACTTAGCTCACTACACCAACACACATGACAAGTGGGGACACCTCAAGGGAGCAAGTGGTGGGCCCAGGGCCAAAGGTGTGGGTCGGCCGACCTACACCTCGGAGCTTGCCACGTGTGTCCAGGGCCCACAACCGACCTATGAACCGACTTGGGGCAGTGGGACCCACAGGTCAGCCAGACCCTAGGTCGGCCGACCTACATGTGGGCCCCACCCAAGGTCGGTTGGCCCCTAACCGACTCCAATCACATTTCCCATGTGTGGAATTGTGATGGCCGTCCATCTATGGCGGTTTGGAGGTCGGTTTGATCCAAGGGTGGAGGATGGGGGTCACGCGGATCGATGACGTGGCGGTGGAGTAGCCCCTACTCCACCTCCCACTATAAATAGAGGCCTCCACCACCACTTCAAGGCATCTCTCATTCATTCAAGCATCAAGCCACATTAGAGTTCAAGCTCTGCTTGAGAGATCCAGTGTAGTGTAGTCTAGTCTAGTGTGGGAGTTAGAGTCGAGTCGAGCGAAGCTCGGGTCTCCGGAGCTGTCTTCTGGAGAGTCTGGTATAGCTCTTGTATCTCACCTTCAGTATTACTTTACTTTATTTAATATATCTTCCTTTACTTTATTGAGTCTTTACTTTAAGTACTTACTTTCCGTATCTACTTTGAGTAATTGCTTAGTGCATTACTACACTTGTGTAGTAGTGTTGTGCCTTAGTCTTGTTAGTGTAGTTGTCTTAGTTATATTAGTGTGGACAATGCCTTGTGTGCGTTCTATTACCGAAAGGGGCTTGGGCTAGTTACGTGCTAGTCTGGGTTGTAAGACTAGTTTAGGCGTGGTGCTTAGACTAGCGCTTACTGGTAGATCTCACCTCTCTTCCTACGTATTTTAGCGGGTGCAGCGAAGCGTGACAGGCCTCTGCACTCCTTGGGTCTATTTGCGTCGGGTTTGGTCGATAGGGCTTACAATAAGAGATAGGTCCGCTGACTCACGTGGTTTCGCCCCGTGATAGGCCAGGCCTCCCCACCATACAAGGTTGTTTACACATTAGTCTAGCTAAGTAGTTACATTAATAGGATTAGGATACAAAGTAAAGTAGATAACATAGGAGTCCTTACTCACTCGTTGTCCTCCCACCTAGCTAGCTACCTACCAGTTATCTTTATCTTACCTTATCTATTCCTTATCTCATCATCACTCTATCTTGCTACTCTTACCCCCCTAGTAACACTAGTAATACCTAGATTGAATAGACACACACCACGGATATCCATCCACACATTTGTTAGAGAGTCTTAGTCCGTTTTCCTTGGACGAACTACAAATCACGACACCGGAGTACTCACCCCGGTCGAAGTGCTACAGCGATATCTGTGCGCTTGCAGAGTTACCCTTGGCTCATCTTTCCGTTATCACTAGAGTTAGCTTTGCTCGGCATTTCTAGCGCCGTTGCCCGAGGAGGACTTGTGACACCCTCTTTTGGCAATAGCGTGGACTTGCCACCAAGCATAGCTAGGTTGGCGCCATAACGTATTTATATATCTTTACTCTAGCCGGTAACACTAAGATTTGCCAACAATCACCAAGTTCATGGCGGTGCCCCACTACGGGTACCTTGTCCTCAAGGTGCCCACAGAGAAGGGGACTCTCACCCTGCGCGGCAACGTCCTAGCCGCCCACAAGTGCGAGCTCTCCGCCTACACCGAGGCTGAGGCCACGGAGCTCCAGCAGCGCATGGCGGACGCCAAGCTGGAGGCCAAGAAGCTGCCCCCGGCCGACCTGGAGATCCCCGTCAACCAGGGGAAACGCTCTTCGAAGAAGAGCAAGAGGTCAAGAAGATCCAGTTGGACCCATCCAACCCCGAGAAGACGGCCCTCATTGGGGCCGACCTCCCGCCGGCATAGGAAGACGCGCTCGTCCGCTTCCTCAGGGACAAAATCAGCGTGTTCGCATGGAAACCTGCTGACATGCCTGGTGTGCCACGAGAGCGGATCGAGCACCACCTGAATGTCTCACCGACCGCCAAGCCGGTCAAGCAGCGGCTATGACGATTCGCGCGAGACAGGAAGGAGGCGATCAGGGAAGAGGTCACCCGGCTCCTAGCTGCCGGGTTCATAAAAGAGGTGTACCATCCTGACTGGTTAGTAAATCCAGTCCTTGTACGCAAAAAGAATAATGAATGAAGAATGTGCGTGGATTACACGATCTCAACAAACACTGCCTGAAGGATCCCTTCCTTCTCCCTCGCATCGACGAGGTCGTAGACTCAACCATAGGTTGCGAATTGCTTTCTTTCTTAGATTGCTATTCGGGTTATCACCAGATAGCCCTCGCGGAAGATGACCAGGAAAAAACATCTTTCATTACTCCCTTCGGCGCATACTGCTACACGACCATGTCATTTGGCCTTAAAAACGCTGGGGCAACGTACCAGCGGGCCATACAGCAGTGCCTTGAGGACGAGATCACCAACGACTTGGTCGCCGCATACGTCGATGACGTAGTAGTTAAAACTAGGGAAGCGCACACGCTGGTTGGAGACCTCGAGCGTACCTTCAAGGCCCTTAATAACTACCAATGGAAACTCAACCCGGGCAAGTGCATCTTCGGCGTCTCGTCCGGCACACTGCTCGGCAACGTGGTGAGCCGAGACGGCATACGCCCTAACCCGGATAAAGTCCAGACGGTCCTGAACATGCAAGCTCCGCGCTGCGTAAAAGATGTTCAAAAGCTAACAGGCTACATGGCCGCCCTGAGCCGCTACGTAGCACGCTTAGGTGAAAAAGGTCTGCCCTTCTTCAAGCTACTAAAGGCTAAGGAGAAATTCGTCTGGTCGGAGGAGGCCGACAAAGCTTTCGCGGAGCTTAAGCGCTATTTGTTGTCTCCCCCACTTCTCATGGCCCCAGTACCCCACTTCTCACGGCCCCAGTACGGGAGGAGCCCCTCCTCTTGTACATCGCGGCTAGTGATCGCGTGGTGAGTACCGTGGTGGTAGTAGAACGGGAGGAGCCCAGCAAGGCTTACCCTGTCCAGAGACTTGTCTACTACATTAGCGAGGTCCTTAATGAGACCAAGCAACGGTACCCACACGTCCAGAAACTGCTATACGCCGTCCTGATCACCCAGCGCAAAGTGAAGCACTACTTCCAAGCGCACAAAATAACGGTGGTCACGGAGTTCGCCCTCGGCGACATAATCTACAACAAGGATGCCAATGGTCATATAGTGAAGTGGGCACTCGAGCTGTGTCCCTACTCTATCGAGTTCAAAAGCCGGGACACAATTAAGTCCCAGGCGCTGGTCGACTTCGTTGTAGAGTGGACGGACATCACGCTGCCACCGTCGGAGACGGAGCTCGAGCACTGGCAGATGTACTTCGATGGTTCCCTGAACATCGACGGCGCCGGTGCTGGTGTCTACTTCATCGCACCATCAGGCGACACCTTGAAGTACGTGCTGCGCATACACTTCAAGGCGTCCAACAACGTAGCCGAATACGAAGCAGCCCTTCACGGCCTCCGTATAGCTAAAGAGCTAGGCATCAAGCGACTGCTGGTATACAGTGATTCCGCCCTGGTAATCCAGCAAGTTAACAAAAACTTCGACTGTACGAACGAGAAGATGTGCGCTTACGTTTCAGAGATCCGTAAGCTTGAAAATCACTTCTACGGCCTTGAGTTCCGACACGTCCCTTGTGCTGAGAATCAAGCAGCCGATGAGCTGTCCAAGCTCGGCTCTTCTCGTGCTTCAGTCCCTCCTGGAGTGTTTGTGCAGGACCTGCTTCAACCGTCCATCAAGCAGTCTCCACCTCCAGTCGAGAATCCGGCCGTTCCCACGGCCGACCAGCCTGGAACTGCTAAGTTGCCGGCCGACCAGCCAGAGACTAGTATGGCTGTAGAGCTAAGAGCCCGACAGCGAATGGAACCTCTGGTCACTCAGGTTTACGAGGTCGAACCGCTGGTCGCCCCTGAAGACGACCAGTCCAAACCCTTAAAACCTGACTGGAGAATACCGTTCATACGGTATCTCACCGACCAGGGACCTCCAGAAGATAAAGTCGAGACCGAACGCATAGCTCGACGCAGTCGACACTATGTCCTAGTAGACGGACAACTCATGCGCAAGAATGCGCGCGAAGAGATCCTTTAGAGATGCATCACGCAGGAAGATGGTATAGCGCTGCTCAAAGAAATTCATGCAGGCACCTGTGGCAACCACGCGGCCTCAAGGACGCTGGTTGGCAAGGCTTTCCGAGCTGGTTTTTACTGGCCTACTGCAGTATCAGATGCAAAACATCTGGTTAAGCATTGCCACGAGTGCCAGTTCTTCGCCAAGCAGATTCATGTCCCAGCGCATGAGCTCCAAACCATACCTGCAGCATGGCCTTTCTCTTGCTGGGGACTCGATATGATCGGTCCATTCAAGAAAGCCCCTGGCGGTTTTCGATATGTTTATGTCCTCATAGACAAATTTTCCAAGTGGATCGAGTACAAGCCTGTCGTCAAGCAGACCAGCAAGAAGGCAGTCGAGCTGATCAACGATGTTATCCATCGTTTCGGAATTCCCAACTCCATAATCACGGATCTCGGTTCCAACTTCACCGGAGGTGAATTTTGGGATTTTTGTGAAGATTATGGTATCCTAGTCAAATATGTCTCCGTAGCCCATCCAAGGGCTAATGGACAGGTCGAACGAGCAAACGGCATGATCCTGGATGCCTTGCGCAAGCGCTTGTTCAACGCCCGGCCAGGTCGATGGATTAAGGAGCTGCCCTCCGTGGTCTGGGGACTGCGCACCCAGCCAAGCCGCAACACCGGCGTCTCCCCGTATTACAAAGTGTTTGGATCCGAAGCTGTCCTACCAGCCGAGGTCGCTTTCCAATCACCACGGGTCGAGAATTATGAGGAGGACGCGTCCAACCAGGCCAGACAGCTCGACATCGACGCCTTGGAAGAGCGCCGGCTGAACTCATGCGCTCGAACAGCCAAGTATCTGGCTGCTATGCGAAGGTATTACGACAGGAACGTTAAGCGTAGACTGTTCACAGTCGGCGACCTCGTCCTACGGCGCAAACAGAAGACAGAAGGGCTCCACAAGTTGGCCTCCAAGTGGGAAGGACCGTTTATGATCAAGGAAGTCACAAGGCCGACCTCTTATCGGCTATGCACCATGGACAGCGAGGACATCCCCAACTCTTGGCACATCGAGCACCTTATCCGCTTCTATCCATAGGCCAAAGATATGTACCTTTACTCATGTACTCTTTGATGTTTCAGTTTAACATATGAATAGAACTGCAGTCAACCTGCAACCCTTTTTGTCTCACGACACTATGTTTCTTTTCTCATAAAAGAAATCATTTAATTTCTACAAAACCGCACAATCCCTGCTCCGACGAGAGGCGACCAGAGAAGGCTCTGATCCAGCTCCTCCGCACCACGTGTTACAGCTCCGCGCTAACAACACAGGAGATGCTGACAGCTGCTCCCTGACGATACCAAGCCCCTGGCAATCCAGCACCGCGCCTGTCCCCGGAGGCTGCTTGGTCATCAAATGGGCTGGCTCAAATCCAAGGACGTAGGCGATTACGCGGCCCAAACAGTCTTTGCCTGCTCAAAAAACAGAGTTTTTTGACTAAAGGAACAAGAATACCCAGCTGAGCTGGTATTTGAAAATTTTTTTCAAAGACTTGTTTTTAAGCTAGCATCATTTGCTGGTCTCCCTTCATTAGGACCGGGGACTTAGGCGTTTTTCTACCCTATGTTCTCGTGCTAATGACTCTTGTCTCTAACGCTTGTCCAGGAAAAGACTTAGCCAGAAAGAACCAAGTGAAGCAAAGCAAAGCGCCAACTTGGGTGGTCTACCTACATAAACATGAGCTCGGAGAGCTCTCATCGCGTGGCAAGTGTTCATTACAGGAAGCAGCGCCCAGCGCTGCACAGACTTAAGAAGTGTATTTTTACACGCGCACCGGGCGCGGACAAAAGACAAGATAACAAACTAACCTAGAAGAGCTGGAGGTTGTTGGTGATGGCGCGGGCAGCAGGCGTGGCCTCGTCCCGGAGCTGCTCGAAGTCGGCTGGCTCGACGTCTTGGGCGACTCCACTCTCAAGCCGGGCCAGGTCAACCCTCCGGTAGTGTGACAGGACGACTCCAAGAGCGGTGGCGGCGACGAAGGCCGCAGCATCCCCCAGATAGGACCTGAAGCCGTCCCACGCCCGCCGGCACTGCCTGACGAGCCGCTCCACCGGGTCGGGGACGCTGGTGTCCTCGGGTGCCACCACCTCCAGAATGGGCCGAACGTCTTCGACCACCTCCTGGTGCCGGGCGCGGAGCATTTCGAGCTCAGTCCGGAGGGCGTCGTTCTCGGACTGGAGCGTGGCGACCTGCCCCCTGGCACCTGCAACATAATCAGCAAGTCAAACGAGCACCACAACAAAAGCGCAGCAAGGGCAAAGTAGCTGGTCAGAGACCAACCTGTGAGCTTCGCCTCCAAATCAACCGCCCTCTACCGAGCAGTGCTGGCATCTCGCGTTAGGCGAGAGACGTTGGCGGCCCAAGTCGCCTCCTTAGCCTTCGCGTCTGTACACGCCAAAGCTGATGTCAAAATCAAGACAACAAGACACCAAAGCGCAGGAAAGGGAGACGGTTACGAGCCTAACCTTTCACCTCCTTCTCCAGAACGCAGTTCTTGTAGGTGAGGTCCTTGACCTCCCTCTCGAGCAGCTTGCTCTTCATCAGGGTGGGCTCGAACTGGTCGATGGCCTTGCGCCTCTGCTCAGCCAGATCTTCCAAGTCCTGCACAGAGCTCACATTCAAGCAACAATCACAACCTGTCTAAGCACAGAACGCACATAAACCATCATACCTTGATGTGGTCCACCAGCTGGATCACGCTGCGCTCGATGTCCTTGCTGAGCTTGGCGTCGGCGCGCTCCTCGTGCACGACCCAGGCGCCGTCCTGAGTCTGCCGGGCCACGTAGGTGCGCCCTGGAGTCGGACCACCGGCCGGGCGCCCAGTGAACTCCTCCTGCTCCTCGTCCTCGCCAGCGACGCCGCGCGATGTTGTGGCCCGCGCTCTGGGACCAGGCCGCTCGCCACCCACAGGTCCAAGCAGCCAGGCATCCACAGGCCTCGTCGGAGACGACGCCGCCGGCTCAGCGACACCCGGCTGTGGCCCCACAGGCGACGGAGGCGGGCTCGGCGCGTTCGGCGTTGGGCTCGACGGGACCAGCGGCGGGACCTCGGTAGGAGGAGCAGCAGCGGCGTCCAGATCCTCTGCAGTGGACCGGCTACATCAAAGTAGTCACGAGATAGAACACGTCATCATGCAAGAATAACATACAGCGACACAGTAAGTGTACTTACAATGTGAGCGCGGGACCTGCCCTCCGAAGCGCCTTGGCCCGGCACCGCCCACTGGAGGCGGCGGAGCTGCTCTCCGGGGGGTCGCCGCGGTGCTCGGCCGCGCCGCGGGCTCAGGCGCCGGGCCAGAAGGTGCAGAGGTCCTCGCAGGCGGCGACGGAGGCGTCGGCATCCGCTCAAAACGAGGCGGCGGCGGAGGCGCAGTGGAGGACGACCCGACGCATGTGCGCATGCGCTGCTCCAGCGTCATCGTATCCTCCGAGTCTGAGGACGACTCAGAGCTGGGCCCCTCCTCCCGCGGCCACTTCCGGCTCTCGCCTTTCCGGAACGCGCCGCCGGTCCGGAGCGCCGGCTTCTCCTTTTGCACCATGGGCACCGGCCTCTTGCCAGCAGCCCGCGCCTGGGCCTCCTCCTCCTCCAGCTCCGCGGCGCTCCGCGCAATGCGCGCCGCCAACTCTTCCTCCGAGCGGCGCTGAGCGGACAGCTCCTCACCAACAGGACCAACAGGCACCAACGAGATGTATGTCGCATGGGTCTGCATCACATAAAGACCATCAACCAAGATTGCGACAGGCACAGTAATGACATACAATTTAACAACTACCGATTGGAATTACCTCCGGCCTGGGCTCTGTCAACCTGTAGGGGCGCATCACCGGTGCAATCATCTGGTCGGGGTCGAAGTCCTCGAACATCTTCCCCAACCGAGCGTGCAGCGCGTCCACAGTCAGGTTCTGGCAGCTGGTGCGACAAGGGTCGTCCCGCCCCTGGTACTCCCACATTGGGAATGCCCGCTCCTGCAGCGGCTGGATCCTCCGGATTGTGAAGCACGCTGCAACACTCCACCCGTCCAGGAAGTTATGGTCGATCAACTTTATCAGGTTGTCTACGTCCTCGACCATTTCATCTGGAGGCAGCTCTCTCCAGCGCAAGTTAGGGGACGGGATCTGCGTTATATCGCATGGCACCCTCGGCCCCTCCTGGCTCTGGCGAAGGTAGAACCAACGCCGGCGCCACTCCTTCAAATTGGTAGACATACGGTACCGGAGGTACCGTTCTGCCATATAATCGCGCAGCGCTACATAACAACCGCCCGCGATCTTGGAACCCCCCTTCCCTTTCTTCTTCAAATAGAAAAAGTGGCAAAAGAGGGCGAAATGGGGCGCCACCCCAAAGAAAAATTCGCACATCGTGACGAAGATGGCGATGGAGAGAATGGAGTTGGGGTGGAGATTGCAAATGGAAATCCTCCAGTAGATGCAGAGATCGCGGAGGAAGTTGTGTACCGGGTAGCCGAGCCCCCGGAGGAAGTAGTCCTCAAAGACGACGATCTCGTCGTCTCGAGGATGCGGACGGAGCTCCGACGCAGCCGGCGCCCTCCATGCGCCGACCTCCTCCGCCGGCAGCAGCCGGTCCTCCGTGAGTTGGAGGAGCGATTCCCTCGTGCTGAAGGACCGCCCCCACTCGGCCTCCAGGACCTCCTCCTGCGGGTCCTTGCGCGCCATCTTCGCCGCCTTCGATGGACGCCCCCTCGCCATTGTTGCCTAATCCGCTACCCGGACCGAAATGTGGGTGGAGACGGCGGCTTCAGTGGTGATTCCCGCCGAAAACAAGCGGATGCACGGCGGATGGAGTGGAATCGAGCGGCGGAGCAGGCGATTTGCGGCGGCGGATTTGGGAGCGAGCGCGCCGGGAAACCCTAGCGGTTGTTCTTCAGGGCACTCGAGAAAGTGGAGTGAGTTAATGCGAATTAAGCGGAATGATTATGTGTGGCGGCCGCCGGATATTTATACCCAACCATCCGACCCTTTGACTTCTAGGGTTGGACCCGCCTTGACCCGAGCGGTTCCGGCCATATCTAATTGGGCCTACTCTCGGCCCAAGAAGGCAAAACTGGACCAATCCGTCCAAGAATCGCAAAAGTCGCTTGCATAACTCTATCCAGGTTCCCCTAAAATCCCACCAGCATAGCTGGATGCCACGTATGCAACTGAGTTGTGAAATTAATTAAAATCGCCAGACCGTCAGAGATGGGACCCGGGCCCACAGCCGAGCTGTGAGTAGTGCTCGGCCAGCAGAGCTGGGGACTTGGCGAGCGGCAGAGCTGCATATTGATCGTCACGATCGACCAGCAGAGCTGATCGTTGGGTTGCGACTGAGTTGCGTACTTGTGACGCGTCCGACCAGTATACCTGGGACTCTGACACCACGGCCGAGCTGTGAGGAGCTTGGCAGTGCCCCAGGACCGCCCAGCTGAGCTGGTTGACTGGTCGGCACGCCAAATTCTAGTCGATCAGCCGAGCTGGGGACTAGAACCATGACTGAGCCATGGAGCTATGCTACTAGCCTGGTCGACCAGCGGAGCTGGGGACTGGACTCATAACTGAGTTGTGAGGCATGCTTGGTAGCCTTCTACTATTGAGGTCCTGCAGCAGAGCTGGGGACTGGGCCTATAGCAGAGCTATGTGGTCACCTTTTCCCTTACGGTCAACCAGATCTGATACTTGGGGACTGTCACGGAGTGGCACTATACTTTAAAATACCGAAACAACGTTTCCAACCTTCTCTCAGGATTGGGGACTACGGGGACGAACGTCACCTAGCAGTGACCAATCCCATGTTACAAGTTTTTTCTTGAAAGCTTAGCATAACATGTTCCCATCTTCTACCAACCTTGGGGACTACGTGGGACCACGTCACCTAGCGGTGCCTTGGTCTTGAATTTTTTCTACACTGGTTACACCAGTAGCCAGTTCTCTCCCCTACCAATTTACCGGAGGAATGGCCATTATCCTTTTTTGGTCATACACACACTACGCAAACAATACGGAGTATTATATGCTACTGTGGGACCACGTCACCAGACAGGGTCACTTTTTCTTTTCTTTTTGAGCATTGAAGATCTTTCGTTAACACATCTCAACAGTTCCGACTGGTCGGCTACCAGTATGGACTGGTCGGCTTACCAAACAACAGGTCGGAGACCTACTTACCATGCTGTACTATTCGGAAAACTGCTCGGAGAGCTGTTTGACGAAGGTACTTAGCATACCAACGGTTGCCAGCAGGTCAGAGACCTGGTTGGCTAACCTACCAACTGGTCGGAGTACTGGTTGGCAGCTTGGTACTGCTCGGAGAACAGCTCGGAGAGTTGTTTGATGACGGTACTTAGCATTTCTACAGCTCGGAACAGGTCGGAGTACTTCAAGGGCTCAAGGTTAACTGGTCGGAACTCGTCAAGACGGTGTTTACCTTAAGATCAACAACGCTCGGGGACTAGCTGTGGGGGTATAGACCCCCTATACCCTCACGGCCGGCCTTGGGCCTGCTCGGAAGACGGTGGCCCGGCCCACGGAACTCCGCCGATCAGCTCCTGGGCTGGTCGGGTTCCTAGGCGGACGAAGAAGAGCTTGCTTGGTCCGCAATCAACCATTCGTAGAGGGTAGGATATCATTCGTATCCTCGGCAGATACGATCCTATGTAATCTTGTAACACCCTAGGTGTTACGATTTGAATAAAACCCTACTTAGGTTAATTGTCATGCATAATCCTGAAGCATCCTCACCTGTGGCATTTCATGTTTCAATTCTTGCATATGTGATGTTTATTTGTTACATGAAATGATAAGCTTAGAAGTGATTGAACTCTATTTTTGAGGAGTTTAATAAATGGATTTCTGTGAATAAAATATGCCCGAAATAAGTGTCTTTGTGTGATTGAGTAAATGGTGCTTTGGATTGGGTTGTTTGATCAAAGTTTAGTCCCTAATTACTTCCCCAAAGGTTTCAAGTTGAATCGGATTCCGAAAACCCTGATTTCCTGAGACCCTGATTTACCCCCTTTTCTATAATTCAAAATCTAAAAAGAATTTTGGGGTGGAGTAAAAACTGGAATTGTAGATCTTGTTGAGATGAACAATTAATCTTTTTACAGATTTCAATGTTTCCATATAAAATTTAAAGTAATTTTGAATTTACCCAAAAACCCTAATTGTCCCCTTTTGGAGTTTAAATATAGAATTCAAAATCCATGAGGAATCTGAGGAAGGTCCTATGGAGACATTTGTAAAGATTGAAAAACTGAATCTTTTTCATGTTTACAGATTTTCAAGTTGTTATACAAATTTGAAAGTAATTTTGAAATTTCAGTAACCCTAAATAGTGATTATTTGAATTTGAATTTGGATTTCAAAATCTAGGCAGATGTTGAAAATGTTGTAATTACAAAGTTTGTAGAGAATAAAATTTTGGACATCTTTTATTTTTGGAGATTTTCAAGTTTATATGTAAATTTCAGAGCAATTGAAAAAGGGGTAAATTGAACAGGGTTGCTACAGTGTCTTCACTGGGGGAAGGCATGGGCGCCGGTGAGTCACCGACGACCGCCGGCCTTCTTCCGGCTTCCATCCGCCACGCCGACGTCCAGCACCTTCTCCCTGTCTCTCTACTCGACCGTTGTCGCCCTCCCGTTCGCCAGCCGGCCAAATAAGGCGCCACACGTCGTCACCGTTCTTCTTTCTTCTCTTTTCACTGCCGCCGGTGACCTCCACCCGCCGCCACAATACGCCACCACCGAACAGTCGTTGCTCTTTTGAATCACGCCTTCGTGTTCGCAAGCTTGTGAGGAACCAAGCCTACCCGTCCAATTGAGCTCTCACCGTCCCAATTGCCGGCGCCCGAGCTTCTCCTTCAACTCCGGCCAGAACGCCACCGCGAGCTCCGCCACCGTCGCCAGTCCGCTCGGGTGCTCGTCTATCTTTTTGATCTTCACCATCGTGTTCGCTGGGTCATGTAGATGCTCATGCTCGCGGTCTTTCCTTCCGTTCACCGCAGGTGCACTCGGGAACGCGTCTTGCCACCGGAGTTCGGCCGCCGCCGCCACTGCCGTCGTCGTCAACCTGCACCGGAGCCGTTGAAACCTCAACCGTCTTCATCAACACGTCCGCGGTGAGCTGCTGAGTCGAATCATGCGTTTAATTAGATGTTTGTGCCGCTGGTTGTGCCGGTCCACGTAACGCCGCCGTGCGCCACCGTCTGCCGCCGCGCGCGCGCGTGGCCGAGGTCGGTAGAGGCTGTTTTTCTTTCGGTTAACTCTAGGACTGTGCTCGGTGAGGTAAGCCGATCGTATAGGAGTAGTTCCGGTGACAAAGATGGCCTGACGCCGTCGTTGGTCGTCACCGAAGCTCCGGCCGCCCGCCATGGCCGCCGATGGCCGAGCACCGAAGCAACACCGATGAAATTAGAGGGCTCAGGTGATGCGCGACGTCATCCCGATCTTGTAGGAAGAAACCCGAGCGTCAACGGCCTCACCGTCGGCGAGAACGCCACGGTCAAACCCCGCCGGCGTCGGGTCAGCACCGGAGTTACTGTGCGCGCGGGAGTTTAAATGTTTTATCTTTTTCTGAAATTCATAATAGTGCTGTTTCTTTAGAAATTCATAGAAAATTCATATGAGTTCCAAAAATTATGAAAATTTTTGTGTAGGCTCTCTGATAGATGTAGAATGTAGGAAAAATATGAAGTTTAAAATTTGAATAGTTTTGGCAGAAGATAAAATTAGTTTCTTTAATAGAAAAATGTGACTTCTAGGATTTTTATAAAATAAAATAAATATCCAAAAATCATGAAATTAAATATGCTACTGTTTCATGATATTAGGAACCTAAAATAAAATTTTGAGGTCAGTTGGATAAACTTTATTTTATTCTTCATTTTTAATTGCTTAATTAATTAATTAATTAATTAACTTAGTTAACCCTTAATCATTATAGGAGTTGTGTGACTCTGGGATTGATTGTAGACCATGGGACATGATCATGAGATGATTCCATGGCACTTTACTTTATGTTTGAGTTTTTAATTACCTTGTTAATTAATAATGTTAATTATAATTAATAAAAGTCATTAGTGATGATGTTTAGCATCTTAACCTAGAAAATTAAGGTAATAGTAAATGTTTATTAATAAAAGTAATTACTTCCTTATATAACCATGCTTAGTCTTAAGATGCAACCTCAGGGGTGAAAATTACTTTAACTTAATTAGATTTACATGAATTATCTTGATCTGCTTGGATTGCAACTGTACCGTGAAGGGAAGTTGCATTTAAGATAGTTTATCTTGTTATGTTATCATTTATGCATTCCATGCATCATGTCATGCATATCATCATTCTAAAGCATGCATTATTTATCTACGTGTAGCACTTACGTGAGTGAGACGATTCGTGATGATTGATCTTCGGAATGGCATCATCCACCAGTGGAGTTGGTGTCAAGTTGACTTCGGAGATCCTCTGCAATACTAACCTACCCTGCAACACAGGCAAGCCCCGGTGCATTTAAACCTTCCTTGTATTTTATTAAAGTTTATATCACTTGAGTGGATGATCTGTTGCATTAAGTGATAGGTTAAACTTTAATTACCCAACTGATGCATTACCATCCTTGATATTTATCCTTGATACCTGGTTTATGAAAATGCTAGTATTGCTTAGCCATGCCTAGTCAGCAAAACTTTTCGGATGAACTCAAATGTTCTATATGATGATATAATTGAACCAGATTGGTAACCTACATTGGAAACCAATGTCCACTGTAGTGTTTCCATCTGAGTTGGTTTTTGATAATTAAGTTGAGATCGGTCGGGTAACTTGCATTGGGAAAAGAAGTCCCACTGTAGTGTTTCCGGCTTGTCGATTAAGGCCCGTTCGTTGTTGGCCTGCTGTGATTGAGAAACTTTTCTAGTACTGCCACATACTAAGGGAAGCCTTTTCTCGGCTATTCTATTACGAGAACGGCTAATCGCGCACTGGGAGTGGAGAGATGGCGGGAGTATCATGTACCCACCCTACGGGCACCGCCTCGGGAAATAGGCAGGGTTGACGTAGGGCGGTGGAGTACTGTACTCTCGGGTGGCGCGGACCCGTTCATGTTTGGAGGATCCGGGGAATAGGTTGATATATGCAAGCTTAAGTGCTACATATGTCGTGTGGTATGGAAATCCCCAGCTGGGTTTGAATCGATTCGAATCGCCGTGCTTCTCGGATATGGAGACTCGATCCGTTGACCCGCATCGTAGTATAACAAGTGGAACAATTAGAGTAAGAAAGATAAGATGGATGTTGTTAAGTGCTTGATCTAGAATAGGAAAACTGGATCTTGAGAAAGAATCTGTAAATTAAAATATTGACATTAAGGTCTACTAATTAGTAAGCTTTTCTGCAAAGAAGAATTCTTGATTCTTGCTAAACCTTACCTTGAATCCTCTAAGCCTGCATTCCTGAGTCTTCTTCTATTTTATTTCGGGTAAGTCTTGTTGAGTACTCCCGTACTCAGGGTTTGTTAACCCTTGTTGCAGGTACTGACTTATGCTATAGTTAAGGTTATGTCAGTGGGCTCGACATGATCTGGCTACCTCTCCTGACTTAGGTGTTTCACCTAAGTTATCATCTGTAGTTCTACTCACCTTCCGCCAATGAAGTTAAATTGTAAATGCAACTTATTCATGTTTTATAAATTATTATTATATATTCTTCCGCACTCTGATATATTATTTTTGAATCAAATGTTGTAATGTTGTAGTTACTCCTTGGTTGATCCTGTGTGAGTTGTATATTGTGGATGATTCGGGTTTCCCGCGGACACCCGACAGACGTCTTAAGTTGTCGGGAATACATGTATAGTTATCCAAGGTCATTGTGACAAGGATAAGTGCATGTGGGACCGTATAATTTAGGAGGTTCTGCCACAAATCTCTTCCAAGATTTTAGGATCTGTAACCCTGCCCCCCGTGCTATATAAGGCGGGCAGGGACCCCCCTCCAATGCATCTGAGATCACATTAACAGAAGGCAGGACGTAGGGTATTACGCGCTCTTGCGGCCCGAACCTGGGTAAACCCCCGTGTTCTTGTCTTGCTTCTCTGTTGTTGACGTCCTGTACGCCGATCGAGTACGTCCCCACCAACAAATCACTACCGTGGGTATACCCGTGGTAGACTGCCGACCAGATATCGTCGACATGCATTCACTATAGCGATTGCACCGACCCTAATGTTGCAACCAGAACACAACCGCGTTTGCAAACACAGAAAACACGATGTTGCAATTGGTGCTCGATTCGGACCAATTGTCGACTGAGATTAGAGTTAATAGCGTCGACTGAGATTAGGGTCAGTAGCACCAATAGAGATTAGGGTCAGTAGCGTCGATAGAGATTAGGGTTGAAGGCATCACCAAACTATCAGTAGATCTGAGGAATTCCTAGTATAGTTCACTTTTGTTGCATCTAAGCGTTTGATAGAGATTAGGGTCAGTAGCATCGACAGAGATTAGGGTCAGTAGCGTCGACATAGATTAGGGTTAGTAACGTCGACAGAGATTAGGGTAAGGGTGTACATTAGGTTTGCAATCAGGTTGCAATTGGTTACTAAGAAAAAGAACATGTTGCAACTGGACAATAACCAAGTTTGCAAAAGGAAAACACGACGAGTTGCAATTGGTGTGCGCGCCCTGCTGGCTGCTAGCTAGTGAACAACATGCATAAAATACACATATTTTGGTATATAAAATACATGTTGTTCACTAGTTAGGCTTTCGCAACCAGGTTATAACTACTTGCATGTAGTAGCAAATTTGGAAAAATCGTTGTAAGTGGTTGCAACAAGCACTAATACGCTACAGACATGTTGCAATTATGTTGTAGTCATGATTGCAACTCAAAGTATATTGATGTTGCAATTACATACTTAAAAAAAGTTCATCAAATATAGTCTTCATGAATCTCGTTTTGTTAAGCACATTTTTTCGAACAATCTGGTGCAAACGGATCTAAAATTGGAGCTACGGTTTAGGAGATATTGCATTTTTCGATCCGAAATAAGAAAGATTCCCTGCATGCGGGACAAACATGTTGCAATTGAGCACAACAACATGTTGCAGCCACAACACACATAATGTTGCAATTGGTGCGCGGCGGACAAATGTTTGCATGCAGGTGGGCCTTTGTGTACGGACGCGCGGTTGGGTTTGGCGGGTGGCTGGCGGGTTGGGGTCTGTGCATTTGCTATAGGGGTTGCACCTGGGTGCATTTTAGTCACTCCGTGTATATATATATATATATATATTGATATTGTATTGATCATATTTTGTTGTGGGGAAATCATTAAATGACAGATGGCCTGTGCCTAATCCATACTGGTGTCATCGTGATGATCTCGCTGAGGATAACAATCTCACTGAGGATATATCTGTCGCACCCAATGGTCGCATTCTATATGGATATCGCAAGGGAAAGATGGTACAATACGACTAAAATCTATCAGGTCCTTGTACCAAGTGGAAGAGCTCTGCATCTTTTGAGTCACAACAAAGAGTGACTCTTATAGTCTTGTAATATTTCGTGTGTGCCATGTTTCGACAGAGTTGTCTGGTTTGTTGCTATTGATATATCATGTACTGCTACTATCGTGACTCATGAGCTCATGAGCTCAGCCTCAGTGTAATGGACTCTCAATTGAAGCTTGTTTCACAAGGGGAGAAAGAAGTCTAATATACGACTTCAAATTAGGTGGAAAGAATTTGTTTTAAGTCTTAGCGCATATTCTTGCAGTTCAGTTGGGCAGATGGCCCGGCCCCAGGATTAGTGATGATGCGACAAAAATGTTCCATGGGTTCTACGCATTGCTAGCTGCCGACCGCCCCCCCACCCAAGGTTATATTCTTCGGTTGGCTATTAACTAACTCGGAATAGGATACATAGCTGAGCATCGTTGGCTCACAAAAACATCGTCGAGGACGCCACATGTGTCATCTCCCATCTGTAGCGAGACAGAGGAGACAACAGACCACATTTTCTCAGAGTGCACATTTGTTCAGAGCTTCTGGGTGGCTATCGGCTGGAATCCCACATACCCCCTCCTGCTGCTAATATGTTGGGAGGTCTGGAAACACCGGAATGAAGTGCTGTTTAGAGAGCAGAATCTAGACATTGGCCGGCTCAAGGCTACATGCAACAGAGCTCGGTCCGGGACAGGAGCCATCGGATCCCTGCCAAGAAAGAAGACCAAGCGCTGTTGATGAGTCCAGTCCCGGATCTGGTGGAGCTCATTGGGTGGCGGGTGCTGGCCGGCGGCGACTGTTGACGGCCGTTAACTCATAAAATCAACCGTCAACTCAGCATGCAAATGGACCTATTTATAAATACTTGATAGATATAGGGTTACCACTGACAGAATTCCACGAGTTTTGGTGAATATCTATTTCTGCAGGGTGACAGCTGAAAACTACCCAAGATGGTCCACATGTCGGGTTTACATAGAGAGAAAGACCGAACGGGTGAAAAAGTATAATCTAGAAGACTCCAGAAGGCGACACCTGAAAGTGGAGCCCCACCTGGCATTGGCCAGGGGCGGCCAACCCTAGGGTTGGGGCGGCCGACTCCCCAGCTCCACCAATCAGGTGGAGTCCCACGGATCCTGCCTCCACCGACTTTGAAGATGAATAATAATTGTCCATTTAGGTCGGTTCGATCCGAGGGCTGTGGTGCATTCTAGAGGGCTATATAATCAGAGCCCCTGGCCCCAGGAGAAACCCTAATTCATTCTCTGATTCAGAAGAGAGAGAACCTCGAGTTCAGAAGCCCTAATGCATATTTTCTAGAGAGAATTAGCTAGAGAAGGGTCCCTCGAATGGATCTATCTCTATAGGGTATTAGTATCAAGAGAGATTGAGAGAGTATAGAGTGGAGGTAGATTTGGAGGAAGCCCGGCCTGTCGGTATCTCCTCTCCAGTGTACCTGCGGGATCAAGTCTCCTAACCCGAGGCTTGGTTTCAGGATCATTCGGCAATTCAACTTCTAATACTAGTAAGTTCGTTGTTATTATTGTTCTTTGGTTTACAAGTTTACTTTATTCGCTTCGCGTTGGGAATAGAGTAATCGTTCTTTAGCATAAGCGTGGTGCTTAGGCTAGGTTCACTTGTAGATGCTCCCTATTCGGCCGGAACCGTGGTAGTAGTGAGGGAAGTGACAATCCCTTTATTACCTTTGTAATCCACTTCCCGTTGGTAGGTAAGGTAGGTCCTTTGTGCCCGGTTTAGCATCCTCTGCGGTGTCTTTTCCTCAGGTACCCCCTTAGAACAATAGTCTCAAAGCTTGCCATAGGTTAGAAGAAGACTGACGAAGGAGTTCTCTCTATATGGCTTAATTCTCACTTGACTAGCAGCCCAGGGGTAGAAGTAAAGACCGGGTTAGTCTATTGCACGTTTTCTCTTAGCGGATAAAAACAAATACGATACTCAGGACTTATCTCCCGGGTGAAGTGCTCACCGATATCCGTGCGTTTGCGGATTATTTCTCTTTGATTCTTTCGTGTGCGTATCTAGTGTCAACAAGCATTTCTGGAGCCGTTGCCGGGGAGAAAGACGGTCTGCTTAGATAACCTAAATCTTGCTCTACCTTGTACCTATACTTTTATCTTTTCTTTCACTTTACTTTTCCGTACATTTTATCTTTTTCTATCCTTATGGATAATTTAAATTCCATTCCTATCTTTCAATTTTCTGCACCCACGGAGACCAGCCTAGTGCCACATGAGTCATCACAACCTATCCAAACACCTAGCTATAGGCTGAGTCCACGGTTGATTGCATTGGTCCAAAGCCTATCCTTTTCAGGAGAAGGAGACGAAAACCCTTACCTTCACATTAGAGACTTTGAGCAAACATGTGACTGTCTTCGCATAGAGGGCATGTCCGACAAAACCCTCCGTTGGAAGCTATTTCCTTTCTCATTAAAGGGAAAAGCTAGACAATGGTATGATAGACCTGTAGGTAAGCAACAAGGGGATTGGGGATCCTTACGTTCCAACTTTTGCCTAGATTTCTATCCCATCTCCCAAATCGTCGACCTTAGAGTCAAGGTTCTGACTATTAAGCAAGAACCTGAAGAATCTTTGGCCTCATCCTGGAATCGTTTTACTACACTCTTAGCATCAGGCCCAGACCTTAGTCTACCAGATCCTATTCTTTTACAACATTTTTATAAAGGTCTGAGTAAAGACAGTAGAAAATTACTCGACACAACTTCGGGAGGATCATTCTTGCATATCTCTGCTGAGAAAGCAAGATCAATCCTAGACCAAATCCTATCCATTGAATTAGACAACCTCCTAGAAGTAGAACCTCAAGTAGCTGAAGCCAAACCTTTGCTAGATACACCATCAACTTCAGCTAACCCATGTCTTGAGCAAGACAAGGAAGAAATTCCACTTCCTAATTTTATGCTAGATATTGAACCTGATCTATTTTCCGAATTTGGAAACATCTTCAACTATCACACGGTGAAGAAGCCACAAGGCAAATATCACCCAATAAAGCCATGCAATATTGATGAGGATATTCCAACAGGAAAGACCTCAGGAGAGTTAGTGTCTGTTATAAGCAATGAATGGTTAGAAGAGTCAGAGCTTTCCTCCGAAATAATTCGTTTGGATTCATTCTCTCTCCCCATTCATTGCATGATTAACAAAGATCACATAGACGCTCTCTATGATCCAGTTGTGGGTATAAATATCATGTCTACCACACTAGCAAAATATTTGCAAAGAGACATGACATTAACCCCAACAGTAAAGTTCATAAGGAATCGTTCAAGACAAATTCTTCCCTGTTTAGGAATCCTACATGTCCTACCACTCCGGGTAGAAGAAACCCCTGTCCACTTAAGCTTTTATGTCTTTGACATGGGGGATTTCCACCTGTTGATAGGACAACCATTTAGAAGACTTCTCTATGAAGGACAAACTGGGAAACTTAACATTTGTTTAGGCAAGAAACTCCAGTCCGCAATGTCCATTTCACACTCTTTAAATGCTAGGACCGAGCCCTATCCGCATTATGATCCATTGGAGGAATTTAGAGCAGCTTCTCTAGAATTCCTAGTTAAACCAGAATTAGAAGACGAAGCTAGATTCTTCATAGAAGAAGAAGCTGACCCTTCTGAGAATGAACCATTAGATGCGTTTACCTTACCACCTAGGCCTCCTATAGAGTTCAAACCCTTACCAGCCGGTCTTAGATATACCTTTCTAGGAAATGATCCAGAGTCTCCTGTCATCATAAGTGATACTCTCACTCAGGAGTAGACTTTTCGCTTAATGGCTGTCCTAGAAAAACATCAAAAAGCTTTTGGCTACTCACTCCAGGACCTCAAAGGAATTAGTCCTGCCCTTTGTACCCATCGCATTCCCACAGATCCCGATGTTCCACCATCTAGAGAACCCCAACGTAGACTCAATAATGCGATGAGGGAAGTTGTTAAGAAAGAAGTTTTAAAACTGTTGCACGCCGGGATTATTTACCCCGTGCCACACAGTGAGTGGGTCAGCCCTGTCCAAGTTGTGCCTAAAAAGGGAGGCATGACTGTTGTCCAAAATGAGAAGAATGAGTTAATCCCTCAACGAACCGTCACAGGATGGCGAATGTGCATAGATTATAGAAAGCTTAATAAGGCAACAAGAAAAGATCACTTTCCTTTGCCTTTCATCGATGAGATGCTAGAGCGATTAGCCAACCATTCTTACTTTTGCTTCCTTGATGGATATTCTGGATATCATCAAATCCCTATCCATCCTGATGATCAAAACAAGACAACCTTTACAGGCCCTTATGGAACCTTTGCTTATCGTAGGATGTCTTTTGGGTTATGTAATGCGCCAGCTTCTTTTCAAAGATGTATGATGTCTATATTTTCTGATATGATTGAAAAGATTATGGAAGTTTTCATGGATGATTTTTCTGTTTATGGAAAAACTTTTGATGAGTGTCTTGAAAACATAGATCGAGTTTTGCAAAGATGTGAGGAAAAACACTTAGTCCTTAATTGGGAAAAGTGTCATTTCATGGTTAGAGAAGGAATAGTGCTAGGACACTTAGTGTCTGAGAGAGGCATCGAGGTAGATAGAGCCAAAATAGAAGTAATTGAGCAACTGCCTCCTCCTATCAATGTGAAAGGAATTAGAAGTTTCCTTGGCCATGCTGGTTTTTATCGTAGATTCATAAAAGATTTCTCTTTCATTGCTAGACCTCTTACCCGCTTATTGGCTAAGGATGTTCCTTTTGATTTTGATGATGCCTGCTTGCAATCATTTGAGATCCTTAAGAAAGCGCTTATCTCTGCTCCAATCATTCAACCCCCTGATTGGACTCTACCTTTTGAAATTATGTGTGATGCGAGTGACTACGCTGTAGGAGCAGTGTTAGGACAGACTAAGGATAAGAAGCATCATGCTATAGCCTACGCTAGCAAAACTTTGACAGGACCTCAGCTTAATTATGCTACCACTGAAAAGAGCTTCTAGCTGTTGTCTTTGCTATTGATAAGTTTAGATCCTACTTAGTGGGTGCCAAAGTGATTGTTTACACTGATCATGTTGCTTTGAAATATTTGCTCACTAAGAAAGATGCTAAACCTCGTTTGATAAGATGGATTTTATTACTCCAAGAATTTGACTTAGAAATAAAAGATAAAAAGGGAGTAGAAAACTCTGTTGCCGATCACTTGTCTGGAATGCAGTTTGAGAAACCACAGGAACTACCCATCAACAATGCACTCCGGGACGACATGCTCTACGGAATCAACAGATTTCACCCCTGGTATGCAGATATTGTTAATTTTATGGTTACAGGTTACGTACCACCAGGAGGCAACAAAAGGAAACTTATCCAGGAGAGTCGTACTCACATATGGGATGAACCCTACCTCTTCCGAGTGTGTTCTGATGGCCTGCTCAGAAGATGTGTGCCCACTGAAGAAGGAATCAAAATTATTGAAAGATGCCACTCATCACCATATGAAGGCCATTATGGGGTGTTCCGAACACATGCGAAGATTTGGCAATGTGGATTCTTCTGGCCAACAATGTATGAAGACACAAGACTTCATTCGGAGATGCGGTCCTTGTCAAAGACATGGCAACATTAATTCAAGGGATGCCATGCCACTCGTCAACAATCTCCAGATCGAGCTCTTTGATGTCTGGGGAGTTGACTTTATGAGACCATTTCCACCGTCGAAGAAATGTGAATACATCCTCGTAGCAGTGGACTATGTGTCCAAATGGGTCGAAGCTATGCCATGCAAAAAGGCAGATAGTTCAAGCTCCAAGAAGATGTTCGAGGAAATAATATTTCCAAGATTCGGTGTCCCAAGGATAGTCATAAGTGATGGAGGATCACATTTCATCGACAAGCGTTTCGAGCAATACTTATTGAAGCATGGGGTACGCCATAACGTCGCTACTCCGTATCACCCTCAGACAAGTGGCCAAGCAAAGACATCAAATAAGCAAATCAAGAATATTCTTTAGAAGACAGTTAATGAAATGGGAACTGCATGGAAGGACAAGCTTCCTGATGCACTATGGGCATATCGAACAGCATACAAGACACCTATTGGGATGTCACCATATCAACTGGTCTATGGAAAGACCTGCCACTTGCCAGTAGAGCTAGAATTCAAAGCTCACTGGGCCATCAAGAAATGGAATATGGATCTAGAAGCAGCAGGAGAGAAGAGGAGGATGCAAATCTCTGATTTAGAAGAATGGAGAGAAAAAGCCTATCACAATGCCAAGATATACAAAGAGAGAGTGAAAAGATGGCATGACAAGAGAATCAAAATCAAGGAGTTCACACCCGGAGACAAGGTATTACTTTTTAATTCCAGGGTCAAACTCTTCGGGCAAGGAAAGTTTTGAAGCAAATGGGAAGGACCGTTCGAAGTAGTAAGCTCATCATCGCATGGAGCCGTTACGCTTCGCAACAACGAAGGTACGATATTCAAGGTAAATGGTCAACGTCTTAAAATATTTTTAGAGCCCATTGAAGAAATAGGTGAAATAGATGAATTAAATTTCTTTCTCAATTAGGTAGTTGGGTCCGACCTTTTTACTTTTCGTTTTTTGGGGTCCAGGGTATTTTTCCGAATGACAAAAATGCGTAAAATAGGTTGCGAAAAACCCTGACCGGGGAGGCCACCTGTCAGAGGCGGCCGCCTCTGACCTAGAGTCGGCCGCCCCGTGGCTTCACCCATTCGCCGCCGCCTTTTGCATTCGTGATCCTTCTACACTCTTCCTTCGGGAATTTTTGCCGATTAGGGTTTTTGAGATCGCGTTGACGCGTTATTCCTTCGGAGATTCCCTTTAGATGCTTTTCCCAGCCCCCATATAAAGAAGCCCAGCCTTAGGCCAACCTCATTCCATCTAAGCCTCCTCCTCCCAGCATCAAGCTTGCTACGCAGCAATGGTGAAGCCAGAGCAAGAAAACTTAGATAGGAGATTGATCCGCTTCGGGATTGATCTCAACACCATCCCAAAGGAGGAGCCTGAGTGCAAGGCCATTATTCTTGCTGAGCCAAAACCTCTAGCCTCTATCCCTCCAAAACCTCAAGCTTACAGCCATTGCTACTTTGCTCAACCAGTCGTCGCTGCACCCAAGCCTTTGCTCCTAGATGAACCTCCACCAAAGGGTCCCATTGTGAAGCTCCCTGAAGGCACCAAGATCCTCCCTCCTAAGCACAATGAGATGCTTATGGGAGTGAAGACCAACAAGCAAGGGGAGATCGTCTGTGCTAGATATAGCACTGGAGAGCGCTCTTATTTTGAGGGAGTCCGTGCTCACCCGAGCAAGGTCAAGTTCATCCCTCCTAAGGAAGCCCCGAAAGCAGCTCTCGCCGCCTCAGAAGCTCCAAGGAAGTGCCGCAAGACCGTTGCAGACTTAGAGAAGGAGCTAGAAACTCAGCGCGAAATTATTGCATCTCTGCAAAACTGCCAACGTGTCCAGAGCAGTAGTATTGTCACTGTCATAGATAGACTTCGTACGCTAGAGAAGAAGACGGATAAGTTAGAAAAGAAGTTAGACGCTCTGGAGAAGCAAGTTAATTAGACAAGATTTATCTTAGCATCGGAAAGGCCTAGTGAGATTTAGATTGCTCAGATTAAAGTTTTAGTTTGCAGTGTGCTTAGTTAAAGTTTAGCTCGATCTTAGTTCCGTTTTCAAATACATGTAATCCAGGCCTTAATGAGGATGAATAAAGTTTTCTAGTTATATTTATTACTGGATATGGGTTGCCTCTTTTGTCTCCACCTTGTTGTGAATGAAGATAACAGGAATCTAGTGTGGGGGAGGCAACCGACGACGAAACTAACGGATATCAGCGAAACAGCAAAAATATTTGAAAAGATATGACATAAAGATCACGCTCGACGAAGCGGACCCCGAGGGGCCACCTGCCAGAGTCGGCCGCCCCAAATCTCGAGGCGCCCGCCCCTGGGGTGGGCCCACTTGACTCCAGCTTTCGTCCATGGTCAGGTTTGCTTCCCTACATTCCAAATTTTATACCGATCACGTTTTTCCGATTCGTTTGGGGAACACCTTGAATTTAAATCATCTGCTATATATACTGAGATGGTAGATTATTTTAATCATGACCCCAAGATAGACTCACACCATGATAATTCCTGGGAATCCCTGTTACTGTTGGGAACGTTATTTATAGGGACCCCATTTTACTTAGGTTGTTGTGGACAGTGAGATAATTCCTGGGAATCCCTGTTACTGTTGGGAACGTTATTTATAGGGACCCCATTTTACTTAGGTTGTTGTGGACAGTGAGATAGCATGAACCATGAGAACCTGATTTCTTGATGTCTAGTTGCTTGGAGAATTTCTTTTTGAAAAATCTTAAAATTTTAGCTACACTTCTCCTCTGTGGTAATAAATACCTATAGAGCCTCGTCGACAAAAATCTGAAAGACCAGCACATAAGCTTTTTATTTGTGTTGAGAATAGTCTTGGCAGTGTTAGAGCCAAGAGAAGGGTCTCTTACTCATATGATCAAGTGCACTTACACCCACATATATATCTGCTGCTCCTACACTGGGAGTACACAACAACATGCTTTCCGCCATTTATCCATCTCCTACACTGGGAGAGGATACATACACTTTTTAGGACTTCTTTATTCTCCAAGGATTATTATCATCATCTAGTATGTTGAGAGAAGATTACTATCATCATCGTCATCATCATGTTCAAGAAAGTTATTGTATCCAAGATCGAGACATGGGCTATGCAAAAACAGTTATTAAAAAAGAGAGAGAGAGAAAAGAAAAGAAAGAAAGAGATAGCCCATGACCTCCAAAGCATTCTGATCCCAAGAGAAGGAAGTTCAAAGAAGCTCAAAGAGTTAATCAAGAAGATCAATTCATCATTCAAGAGAAGATCAGCAAAGCAATGTTCAAGAGAAGACAGTGCAAGAGAGGGAAGGAGCATCGTTATCATCAATTTAGCCACCAAATATTCCACACACTTGCACACACTTGATCTAGAGTAAGGTCCCCTTCTCCGTGGTTCCCGTTTTTGACTAATCAATATACGTAGGTAAAAATGCTATTCCTTGACATACCTTAAACTCCATATAAGCCTTTATAGAATAGGAGGCATATCCTTCACATGCCTCAAGAGAGTTCCATAAATACTACATACAATGAGTGATTTGAGTACTCTATACATAATGGTGAGTTCTACAAATACCACATATAAAGAGTGATTCGAGTGTACTACATGATGGAGAAGGGTAAGCTAAGTTTTCTTTGCAAAAATATTATAAAAACTCCAAGTGACAGGATTGATAGAAGAAGGATCTCTACTTCGCGCTGTTCCATCTTTCAACTCCCCAAAGTTCAATGGTAGACACTTTGAATCCCGCAGTGCAGGTATGATCAGGGATAATCTAATGTTGATGTCTTGGTTTGAGGCTATGCTTAAAGTAATCCATCCTTTTCCTCGAGGACGAGTAAAAGACAAGTGTGGGGGAGTTTGTTGACGGTCGTTAACTCATAAAATCAACCGTCAACTCAGCATGCAAATGGACCTATTTATAAATACTTGATAGATATAGGGTTACCACTGACAGAATTTCACGAGTTTTGGTGAATATCTATTTCTGCAGGGTGACAGCTGAAAACTACCCAAGATGGTCCACATGTCGGGTTTACATAGAGAGAAAGACCGAACGGGTGAAAAAGTATAATCTAGAAGACTCCAGAAGGCGACACCTAAAAGTGGAGCCCCACCTGGCATTGGCCAGGGGCGGCCGACCCTAGGGTTGGGACGGCCGACTCCCCAGCTCCACCAATCAGGTGGAGTCCCACGGATCCTGCCTCCACCGACTTTGGAGATGAATAATAATCGTCCATTTAGGTCGGTTTGATCCGAGGGCTGTGGTGCATTCTAGAGGGCTATATAATCAGAGCCCCTGGCCCCAGGAGAAACCCTAATTCATTCTCTGATTCAGAAGAGAGAGAACCTCGAGTTCAGAAGCCCTAATGCATATTTTCTAGAGAGAATTAGCTAGAGAAGGGTCCCTCGAATGGATCTATCTCTATAGGGTATTAGTATCAAGAGAGATTGAGAGAGTATAGAGTGGAGGTAGATTTGGAGGAAGCCCGGCCTGTCGGTGTCTCCTCTCCAGTGTACCTGCGGGATCAAGTCTCCTAACCTGAGGCTTGGTTTCAGGATCATTCGGCAATTCAACTTCTAATACTAGTAAGTTCGTTGTTATTATTGTTCTTTGGTTTACAAGTTTACTTTATTCGCTTCGCGTTGGGAATAGAGTAATCGTTCTTTAGCATAAGCGTGGTGCTTAGGCTAGGTTCACTTGTAGATGCTCCCTATTCGGCCGGAACCGTGGTAGTAGTGAGGGAAGTGACAATCCCTTTATTACCTTTGTAATCCACTTCCCGTTGGTAGGTAAGGTAGGTCCTTTGTGCCCGGTTTAGCATCCTCTGCGGTGTCTTTTCCTCAGGTACCCCCTTAGAACAATAGTCTCAAAGCTTGCCATAGGTTAGAAGAAGACTGACGAAGGAGTTCTCTCTATATCGCTTAATTCTCACTTGACTAGCAGCCCAGGGGTAGAAGTAAAGATCGGGTTAGTCTATTGCACGTTTTCTCTTAGCGGATAAAAACAAATACGATACTCAGGACTTATCTCCCGGGTGAAGTGCTCACCGATATCCGTGTGCTTGCGGATTATTTCTCTTTGATTCTTTCGTGTGCGTATCTAGTGTCAACAGCGACCTGCAGGACTACGTCCGTTTCCGCGCCGTCTGCTCGCACTGGAGCGCGAGCACCGTCCGCCCTCGCATCCTCGACCCACGCCACCCGCGCTGCTGGATGATGCTCCCCGAGGGCCACGGCCTCTACCCCGGCCTCTGCGGCTTCGTGCGCTTCATCAACCTCTCCTCCGGGAACCTCGTCCGTGCCCACCTGCCGCTCCTGGATGACAACCACATCATACTCGACTCGGTCGACGGCCTCCTCCTCCTGCACCGCGACTGTGACACCGTCGTGCGCCTCCTCCACCCCTTCACCGGCGAGATCGTCGATCTCCCGCCGCTGGTGTCCCTCCTGCCACAGGTCGAGACCCTTCGATACACAAGCGCAGCTTACTCATGAACCCCTGCGCCTCGGTTTCCGTCACCTCCCGAGGCACCGTCATTGTCATGCTCGCCCTTAGATTGCTGGACCTTGTGGCCTATACCACCGACGGTGACCAGCGGTGGACTCTCTCCGATTGGAAGCTCCAAACTTTTCTGCCGCCCCTGTCTTCCAATGGCAAGATCTACATGTTGCAGTACCCTTATCGGAGTCAGAACGTACTCATCCACCGGGTTGATCCACCTTGTGCCACTGCAGCTGATGGATTTCCTCATTCCCCGTTGCTGATGAACATTGCCGAATGCCCATTGGACAGATTCGGCGCCATTTTCAGCCTAGTAGAGTGTGGCTCGGAGATATTGGCCCTTGCTTACAAGGATGAGTCTTACATACATCTGGCAGTATACAGACTCGCTGACCTTGCCATTGGAAGGTTTGTGCCTATGACAAACATTGCAGACTACACCCTGTTTCTAGGGGAACGTTCTCTTTGCGTTTCACTCCCACCAAACAAGGGGTTGAGCACATGGCTGCCGTGTGTTTCACCTAATTCTGTCATCTGCGTACATCGTTCCCGTCTGAGTGCCGGAGAACGACTTTTTGAGCAGTACAGCCTGAAGACTGGCATGTGGACTCTAGCCAGTGACGGAAATATTGTAAAGATGCCGCCGCCAAGCCCCCATGAGTTTACTCATCATATATTTACTTGTTGCCATCATAGATATTGGTAAGTCTGTATCCAGCCAAGTTTTTCATAGATTATTTGTATACTATTTAAAGAGTCAATGTGATAATATTGTTCGATCCATGGTAAACTCACACCGTTGAAATTTTCCATCTTATCAAAACTCCAAACTGATATATATACTTTGTGTCCTTGTAGGAACAAAGGACTCATGTATTGCAGAGAAACTGAACCGGAATGGTTGATAAAGCAAGAACCACGGTTTGGGGTAAGTCTGTGTGTCTACCATTTATTTATTTCAATCATCCTGATTTTGTTATTATCCACCATCTAGACATCATATATTTTGCTTCAACTGTTTGTAAAATAAATATGTTAACTAATTGTTAGAGGTTAGATGTTATTTGGTTTGGATAAACTGCAATTAGATTCCGTGGACTGTGTTGTCAGCCCAATCCAGCCAGTAGGCCATTACCTCCCCTAAATAAGCGGGTAGTTCCCTGTGTATTGTGGATTTTTTTATGCAAGTCCCTGTGTATTATATGTTTTCTCTAAAAATATGGTGCAAAATTCTCTACTTTTGTAACTGTATTATACTCTGCAGGCCGGGTTTTGAATTGGTGTGCATTTTATAACTTCTACATCTCAATTAGCATTTGCTACAAGTTGGCGCTCAGATGCAAATGTTTTGTAAATTATCATGATTGCTTATACTTTTTAGCTTGTACTACCAAAGTGTCCTTGGTGTGCTTTGTTGCTTTTTTCTTAATACTCAGTCGAAAGTGTGAAGCGTTAATTCAGATACATTGTCAATTTAATTGTCGTACACTCCTTGGAATGACCATAGAATCATTAACCATTGCTTTTGAAATTTGCTATAAAATCAGAAATACAAATAACTTCTGCAGGAGTATTTAATCATGTTTTTTTAGGGATGTAATCATGTAGTCAAACACATCTTAACCGTGCAAAGTAGTGGATTATGCCAAGAGCGTCCATTTATGAGGTTTTTTTAATGTCTACGACAACAACAACATAGCCTTTTATCCCAAGCAAGTTGGGGTAGGCAGGTTTTTTTAATGTCTGAATAGACGTATTTTGTTCCAAAGTTTCTGTTTTTCCTCATTCTTTGAACATGCAGGTTTATATTCTGTATTGGTTTATATTGTATATGTATTGGGTGTTGCTGACATTCCTTATTTTGAACTCTTTCCAGGCTTGATGATTACTTGTTGCCAGTGGAGGTTTTTGCTTCAGTATTATATCTGGAGGAGCAAATAGTTATCTGTGTGTACGATTAGAATTAGAAATGGAGCCGTTCTTGTCCTACTACTTTTTAGCATAGTGGGTACACTCGTTTAGCATATGGTGCGTCCTGCTACATAATAGAGCAGTCATGTATAACCTGAACAACTATAGATTGGTTCATGCTGCAACTATGGTTTTGTCTTGGAAAATTGAGCATGGCATACTTTAGCTTTTCTTCTTTTATATGTGGTTCAGAAACGCCTTTCTTTCTTTCTTTCTTTCTTTTTGTCTATTTTATCTGGTTGTACCGTCAGATTTTATGGCGAAGGTTTGTTGAGATTGCTATAAGTGAATTGATGCTGTTACAGCTCCTGGCCTGGACAAGGCATGAATCATGCTATGCTTGGTTTAGAAGCTTCGCTATTCATTTTCACTGCCATTTCGAAAGCATGCAGTATGTAATGAATTCTGCTACATCCACAGGAGCGAAGAACTCCAAGTCTATTTCCCCTTTCCTGTCAGATGTAGTCTACTTTTTTTTTTTGAGAAGGTCAGATATAGTCTACTTGAGAATACTTGCCATTCTCTGTTAACATTGCATTATTACTGCAGGTAATTGTTGCAGAAGATATTGTAAGGCAGGTGTTGGCGTATTTAATTTCACAGTATTTTGGAGGTGTTCCTACAGGGGGCTCCTATATGTCTAGCGGAAGATTTTTAAGCAAACTATCTATAAAGCCCAATTACAATAGAAAAGGCCCAATCGATAGGAGCTGCTGAGATTATTTTTTCCGTTCCGTTTCGACGCTGCGTGATGTAACGACGCGGTGCGTGAAGTAACGACGCGCTACAAGTTTTCGTTTACGTGCGCGCGCTGCGTGAAATAAGCACGCGCTAGACTTTTTCTTTAACGAGCGCGCCCAAAAAAATTTTCTTGCTATTAATTTTTTGCTGGGTACGTGGTTCTAAGTGGGAAATTAACGGGTGGGTACCAACTCACAAATTGAAGTTTCAAGTTGCAAATTTGTAAATAAACATAACATTCTGTAGCTTCAGACTTCAGAGTACAAATTATAGGTAATATAATCTAGTTCTAATATAGCATTTTCTTTGACAACTGATCTTCCACAGCAACTTATCAGCAAGTAGTGTAGCAAGAACCTGTTAACAATGAAACAATGCTCCAAATGTTAATCATTATGTCAATTTTTATTGTGACTTTGAGCATTACAAAACAAGAAATGTTCAAAATTTCCATTCTTAATGAATACAACAATGTTGAACATTAAACATAGTAAAGTTGAAATGTACAAATAGATATGTTGAAATGTACATATAGATATGTTGAACATTCCACAAATAAAATTGAACCTAGTTCTAGTAAAGTGTTTGAAATGTTGAAATATTGTTATAACAAATGTTGTGTATAACAACAAAAAATGTTACCAAATTGAAACTAGGCATGGAGTTGCATGAGCAGGAATAATGTTGAAGATGTTGAAATACTATCAAAACAAATGTTGATAACACAAAAAAATTTACAAACCCTGAACCCGAACCGGTATATCCGAAGTCGAAGCGATTTGGCCTTCTATGGCAGGGGGTACATCGCCGCCCCAAACCCCGAACATGTTTCTGAACCCGATAGGACGGAGTCGCCCCCGAACAACCCTGAACCCTAACCGGTATATCCGAAGCCGAAGCAATTTGGCCTTCTATGGCAGGGGGTACATGGCCGCCCCAAACCCCAAACATGTTTCTGAACCCGATAGGACGGAGTCGCCCCCGAACAACCCTGAACCCTAACCGGTATATCCGAAGTCGAAACAATTTGGCCTTCTATGGCAGGGTATACATGGTCGCCCCAAAACCCAAACATGTTTCTGAACCCGATAGGACGGAGTCGCCCCCGAACAACCCTGAACCCTAACCGGTATATCCGAAGCCGAAGCAATTTGGCCTTCTATGGCAAGGTATACAAGGCAGCCCCAAAACCCAAACATGTTTCTGAACCCGATAGGACGGAGTCGCCCCCCAACAACCCTGAACCCTAACCGGTATATCCGAAGCCGAAGCAATTTGGCCTTCTATGGCAGGGGGTACATGGCCGCCCCAAACCCCAAACATGTTTCTGAACCCGATAGGACGAGTCGCCCCCCAACAACCCTGAACCCTAACCGGTATATCCGAAGCCGAAACAATTTGGCCTTCGATGGCAGGGGGTACATGGCCGCCCCAAACCCCGAACATGCTTCTGAACCCAATAGGACAGAGTCGCCCCCAACAACCCTGAATGCTAACCAGTACAACCTTCTATGACGGGGCCCGAAGCAGAATCAATTTAGCCTTCTATGGCAGGGGACATGGTCAGCCCTAACCAGTACAACATTCTATGACTGGGAGCATGATTGGCCCTAACCAGTACAACCTTCTATGACGAGAGGCCACCGCAATCAAAGTTCCATGCACCACCGCACCACGTTCAAAACGTTATTAAACTAGTATGGCTAGCGTATTAAAATGCTGGATCCAACATTTTGTAAACCAAAGTTAACATTTCAAAGAAACCATTTCAACATTTTTAAAGAAATGTTGAAATAGTTCATAAAAATGTTAAAATAGTTCGTAGAAAATGTTGAGCGAGTCCATCCAAAATGTCGAACTAGTTCAAATGTCGAAATGGTAAATACAAATGTCGAAATGATAAATTCAAGGTTTAATAATTTTACACATGTCAACATTATGAGATATTTAGTTCAACATTTTGTCAAAACTAGATCAATATCTTGAAATTACAATTTCAACATTTTCAAAAATCCATTATTGTTGTATTACAGTTAGATATTGAAAATTTTATTTAGCTAATGTATCTTCTCGTGAGATTAGCCATTATTTTTTAAAAATGTTGATATAACATATTACAAATATTGAATGGTATATATTGAAAATATTGAACTAGTAGTTGAATGTTCAAATAATTTTTTAAAAATAACATATTGGATCTTATATCGTCACATTAATTCCAGTGAACACCATAGTTCAAACGGATTTTGATTTGGATGTGTAGTTTAAGAGAAACGAGCATTTATGTTTGAAATCTATTTCCGTCTCATCCACCACTCTCCTCTCACATTGCACCACGTGTCCTCCTTCTTGCTCTGTTAACAGCTGCTGCGCGCATGCTCCGCCTGGTGTTTTCTTGTTCAGGTGGATCTCATCCATTCATATAATGCTGCACGAATCTTAGACAATGGAAGATGAGTTAAATAAAAATCTTCCGGAAGATATATAGGAACCGCGGTTATGCATGGGCCGGAAGTCGTACGCACACACGATTTTGGGCCATTAACAGAGCGGCATGGCTATATCTCAAACTAGGTCCATATCGGCCCATCCCTAAACATGTATAGCTATAAATATTCCCAACCCTAACTCGCGGTGCCCTGCTTCCTCCCCTCCCCACCGCCGCTCCTCGATCTCCCCATCTTCTCCCACCATGTCCTTCACCGCCGCTCCGCGATCCCCATCCACCATGTCCTCCACCGCCGCTCCTCGATCTCCATCTTCTCCCACCATGTCGTCCACCGCCGCTCCTCGATCCCCATCTTCTCCCATCATGTCCTCCTCTCTGCCTGATTGCCTCCTCCTCTCTCAGCCAGATTGCCTCCTCCTCGCCGTCAACGCCTCTCTCGGCCAGCATAGGAGCTTCACCACCGCCAGCACTACCACCAGCAACCACGACAAGATCGAGGTGTCCTTGTGCCCTGCGAGGCCGCCGCTCCCCTCCAAGCTGTACGTGCACTGCCCAGACCTAACCCTCACCGCCCCCCCACGCGTCATCCGCGTGGTGGAGGATCTCTTTCTCCTCCGTGTCCCCGTTGGTTCTCCGCGCGATGGGACCTCCTCGGTGGACGACTCCGACTATTTTGTCTACCGGGCCGGCAACGGAAGGCAACCGTCGCTTCAGCGGCTCATGCGTCCGCATCCCATCTTCCACGACGACGACGTTGGTCTGCTGAGCCGCGGCGCCAACTACACCGTCGCCGTGTTGCAGCCCGCCACGGGCTCATCGCTCTACGACCTCCACATCTTCCACAGTGAGAGCCCAACTGAATGGATCTATCGGCAGGTGTCAGTGACGGAGCCACAGCGCAGGTTCCCGCAGATGATTCCCAAGAACTGCAGTCGCCTCCTCTACCACGAGACGAGCACCGTGATCTCTATAGGAGGCGAAGCCGGCACCATGGGATGGGTCGATCTCTGGTACGGCATCCTTCTCTGCGATGTGCTCCGCGACGAGCCCACGCTCCGTGAAGTGCCTCTGCCTCTACCGCTGTACCTGGTGAGCTGCGACAATGGCCTGGGCACTGAACTAGGCAATCCAATCCCCTTTCGGGGTATTGCCTTCGTCAAGGGAACTGGAGATGCTGAGGACTGCCTCAAGCTTGTTCATATGGAAGCTAAGGCCACTTTGGTCCCGGGTAATAACACTGAAACATACAAAATGCACGACTGGACGATCCTCACATATACCAACGCTGCCATGACAAGCTCCTGGAAGGATTGGCGCAGGGATTGCAGGATCCAAGCTTCTGACATCACAATCGACACCCAGATCAAGTCAGAGTTGCTGCAATCTGGACTCCTTGGTTCCGCATCAGGCCAAGCCCTGCACAACCTATTTGTGTCCCACCCTGCTCCAGACATCTCTGCTGCTGCTGATCGTCAAGGTATTGTTTACCTGATGGCAAGGAGTAAATACCAGCAACCCGAGGATGAGGGATGGATGCTCGCTCTTGACACCAGAAACAAGACACTGCTAGGAGCAGCTGAGTTTGGTGTTGAATGGCAGCCATGTGCATCTCACATGTATTGGCCTACTGGCATTGCCAAGTATATTAAGCCGAGCGCAGGTATGCCATTATTTTAGAGCATCTTTCCTAAAGCAAATGCAATGTTCTATGGTTTTACATGTTTTATATTGACTGAAATCTGCTTGCCTTTAATTGATAGATATGCTAGTTCTTAGGTGTCTGAGATCTTGCGTCACCTTTATTTGAACTGGCAAATAGGGATGGGTTGGGGATTTGGGCATTATCTTGTTTTGCAGCCTTAACGGCAGCTCTGGGGAGGCTTGCTGGCTGGCAGTGGTGAGAAGTGGCATGTGGGTGGTGACTGCGGTTGGGTCTATTGTTTGCTAACTGGTTCGCATTAGTGGCGGTGAAGGGCAGCAGTGTGCTGCAGGAGCTGGGAAGGGGGAGATGGCGGATGAGAATAAGAAAGAGTGTCTGAGAGAGGTTGGGGTGTGGAGCATTGTTGTTATATAAGCAAAGGTGCATTTGAACAGTTAGGATGCGAAAGAACTGCAAATTATCATTAAACTAAGGAGGTGGGTCCTTATTATCCACACTTGGTGGCTAATTAATTGCTTCATTTGCTAACAAAAATGGCTACCCTTTGCGATCAAATAGTAGTGTATTCTTCTTGAGTGGTCTTATGACTGCTTTTGTGGAGGAAGATTTGCAAGCCTTGGATCATTGGTTTTTCTAGTTCGTGGGGTGTTGCACTGAGGAATGTGAAAAAACTAGATAAGCATAAATATTTACTAATAATTGCATGTTATGAACAGATGACATTCAATCATGGCTTCTGCATTTGGAGGATTCTTCTGTCATATGCACTGATGTTATTATCCATTATAATTGCTTTGGTTTTACCTGGTTAACTCTTTCTGTTGCGGATGGTTATTGAAATTGCTTGAAATACATACTTTGTTTTCCATACTTGCTGATACTATGACTAGGTGTATGATTAATTCAGGATATGCTGTTTTCACTGGATGTTTTTACAGGCGATAAGCGAAGGATGCTTGGTATGCTTACAGCCTGAAAATAAAGATGTAACTGTCCTGTTCGGCTGCTCATATTGCAGCTGGCATCTTTCAGCCATCCAACAGTTGCATGTAGTCTCGCCAAAACACATGCAGTAGCTGCTGGAGCAGTGGCAGCCGAGGCTGTAACAAGCAGCCGAACAGGAGATGTGTGCCCCTCTTGCTTGAGTTATTCAGTAATCATGGTCGTCATCAAACAGGAGATGTGTGTCCCTCTTGCTTGAGTTATTCAATAATCATGTCGCTATCATGGTTAGTCTGTAGATGCTCACCCGTATGACTCTGCAGTTGATATTCCGACTGCAAAGGGAGAAACAAGACACCTTAGCAGCATTAAATGGAACGGCTAATGAATATATGTCGTGAAAGGGCTTTGAGAATCCTGCTTAGCTGTTGGCACGATCTTGAGGGGGCCGAGCATAACCATATGGATTGTATCCTTGTGGATATCCATAATAGTCATTACTCCATTGTTTCTGGTCCTGTTGAGTCAGGAAGAAAAATCCAACAAAGAGATATGAAATTAAGCACTAAGTAAAGGGCAAGCAAATTTTGGCGCAGGGTTACTTAAGGGTAGTATACAGCACAATTTATTGTTACAGATTAGCATAGATACAAATTCAGATTAGTGGTTAGTACACAGCTGCAATCTGAATACTGCTTAGACTAAAAAAAATCCAAATCTGCTGCAAGAGGATTCCCCTGTGAGTCGTTTTCTGTGGGATGTCCAGTAAGAAGTTGGCTAATTACTACAGCACAATTTATTGTTACATGTTGGGGGAGCCTATATGGAATATAGGCCAACTCCCCCTGAAGAGGCCCAAGGATCAGAGGGTAAGCCAAGATCAGGCTCAAACTCCCAGAAGAAGCAACCTCTGCGCGGCCTCTGAGCGAGTGAATGCTCAGAGGCCCGGATAAGGCAACCGACGCAGCCTTCGAGCGGAGTCGAAAAGACACAACCTCAGAGGCTCAAGAGAAGCAGCCGGCACAGCCTTCGAGCGAAGTCGAAACGGACACAATCTCAAAGGCTCGAGAGGAGCAGCCGACACAGCCTTCGAGCGGAGTCGAAAGGGACACAATCTCAAAGGCTCAAGAGAAGCAGCCGACGCAGCCTTCGAGCGGAGTCGAAAGGGACACAATCTCAAAGGCTCAAGAGAAGCAGCCGACACAGCCTTCGAGCGGAGTCGAAAGGGACACAATCTCAAAGGCTCAAGAGAAGCAGCCGACGCAGCCTTCGAGCGGAGTCGAAAGGGACACAATCTCAAAGGCTCAAGAGAAGCAGCCGACACAGCCTTCGAGCAAAGACAGAACGGACACAATCTCAGAGGCCGTAGGCAAAGCGGCCGACAAAACTTCCGTGGCATTTTTGGAATTATCAGAGCCCATCAACCCGCGCTCGAGGTACGGTGACCAATCTCATGAGGTGTGCAGAAGCCCGGCGGACCGGAAGCCCACACTCGGCGGCGGCCCATTCACGGAGGCAGTTGGAAGGCGGAAAGACGTCATTGCCCTGGGAGTGCAAGACTAATTATGGGTGAATATGTGGTGATGTTCTGTACTTGCCCTAAGGGCATTCTTGTACCCGAAAAAAGCATGTAACCACACTATATAAGGGGGCCTCGCTACCCTGAAGAGAGGAGAAACAAAAACCCTAGTTTCGGTGCATCATGTCTCTGTTCGATCCGCGAAGGCCAGGAGCAGAGCCTTTAGCCTTCGCATCTCCCCCATTCTACTCTTCTCACGTTCGGGACAAATGTCTCTGTTCGATCCGCGAAGGCCAGGAGCGGAGCTTTAGCCTTCGCGTCTCCCCCATTCTACTCTTCTCACGTTCGGGACAAATTTCCCAACATTGGCGCCCACCGTGCTCGGCACGAATATTTTTTTTTAAAGTGAAGGTTTGAACCCAAGATAACCCTCGATGAAGGTAAGATCCTCAGGGCAAAGGTACGATCTCTTTAAACCTTCCTAGCTTGGGAGGCTTTATTTTCTGCTAAAACCTTTTCTTCTTTTTCAAAAAATATAAATAAGCAATAATATAAAAAATATAATAAAATAATAATGGGTTAGAAGCTTGGAATCTTGCTAGAAAAAAAGAGTTGTGAAGGCTGCCTTGGCTTCGTCTCATTGTTCTTAAAAAAAGTTACAGAGGTCCGACTCTTGTTTAATAAAAAGGAATGCAAAGACAGTCAAAACACTGTGAGATTCATTAAAAAAACCAAACACTTTGAGGCTTCAAGCCTTGTATCGCCATGGTCCTGTAACCTCTCATACTCACTAACCAAATGACGTTGTAGGGACTTGCATTCTTTTATGTGCAGACTAATGTTTTTTACAGGTCGATGAGGGAAGACTAGCTATTGTTGGCAAACAACATCTGTGTGCGATGCTCTCGGTCCTAGTGAAGGACCGAACATTTGCAGAGGACAATGAAACAGCATACAAGAGCCTCTGTACCTTGAAGCTTCGCCAAGAGTAGGCAAAGGCTCGAACTGGCAAAACAGTCGACAGGAGCCTTCGCATCGAGAGCAGCGACAAGCAACGCGCCTCTGCAAGGTCAAAGGCTTGGATACGCAGTTAAACAGTTGATGGAAGCCTCTGCACCAAGAATGGCAACGACAACCTTAGCACAATGAATGGTGTTAGTGTTGATGAAACAGCCGACAAGAGTCTTTGCACCAAGACCGAATTCTTGGGCTACCTATAAAACAACCGACAAAATCCTTCAAGTCACAAATGTTGCAAATGGCCTCAACACCACAAGCGAAGGTAGACACCTATGAAGACTATGCAAAGACCAAAGCCTATGAAGATTATGGAAAGGCCGATGCTCTATAAGGATTGGGCGAAGGCCGTAGTAGTATGGAGAGATGGTCTTTATTATTGAGTGCACTCCAACATGGAACCTTTGTCATATTCGTCTCCATCATCTGCGAAGCTAGAACCTTTTGACTATGTGGCTTTTGGTCCACTTGTGACACTTACTTTGTTGGGCTTTCACTGAACATTTCAAGGAGAAGATCGATGGTAGCCTTTAAGGCTTATAGCTTGCTGGATTTCTCTTGGAGCATTTGCCTTCGACCAATTTCATTATCCCTCGTCACTAAGCTCTGGAAATTGAGATTTCTCTCAGAGCATCAGCCTTCGATCAGTTTCATCAACCTTTGTCATTGAAGCTAAAAATTGAGACCACTCTTAGAGCTGCCTTCAACTAGTCTCATTGGCCTCTGATCATTGTTGCCAACATGGTACGTGTTGGGTAATTATTTCCCGATGGCTTCGGTATTGGACCTTCGAAAAATCAAACACAATTTTGATATATTTGCTAACTCTTTTCAAGGCTCACATTTCTTGTCTCTTTGCAGTAGTATTTTCATGGCCTAGAACAACAGTGTCTTTGCATGCAAGACCCAACACAATACGAGCTCGTAGGCTCCTATCTTTCCACTATCTTGCTTTAACCTTCGCCTTTCTAAGGAAATTTGAAAAATTAACCTTCATACACAACTTGTCACCATTGTGACCATGAAAGTTGTTGCAACCTGTGTCGGATCAAAAGCATGGCCTGAGTGGCTATACATGCTTGGCCATAATCAAAGAACTTTTTAGTTTGTTTATTTTTTGTGCAACCTCTTCTTGTTACTAACATGCAGGTCACCACCTCTGTAAGTATCTCTTATCCTCCCAAGACAACCCACAATTTTTGCAAGCCCAAAATACATTAGCTTACATGAGATAGTAGCCCTCATCAAATTCAACTTTCAGCCTTCTTGAGTTGCAGCCTTCGTCAGTCAATGGTTGTCGCCTTCATCAATCAATGGTATTCATTATCTATTGGCCTCCGTCAATCAGTGGTTGTTGCCTTCATCAATCAGCGGTATTCGTTAGTTATCGGCCTTCATCATTAGTTGTTGTTGTTGCCTTCATTAATTGGTGGTCTTTATCAGTTATTGGCCTTCATCAGTCAGTGGTCTTTGCCTTCATCAATCAGTGGTCTTCATCTGTCATTGGCCTTCGTTAGTTGGTGATTTTGATACCTGAGTGATCCCCTATTAGTCATTGGTTTTCATTAGATAGCAGCCTTTGATAGTCATCAGCCTTCGTCAGCCATTTACACTGGTCTTCATCAGCAACCTTCAATAGTCAGCAGCCTTCGTCCTTCATTGGCCTTCGTCAGTCAGCAGCCTTCGTCAGTCATTGGCCTTTGTCATTCAGGAGACTTCATGAACCATCAGACCTCACCAACAATAAGCCTTCGTCAATAATCAACCCTTGGTAGTCACCAATAATCCTTTGAACTCTACACTAACACTTCTCTTTTTTGCAGGTCGTATTATTCATTTTTTATGTCCATATATCATGTGCGTCCACCCAATGTTACTCTTCACAGGGAACTAAACCTTTTTACATTCAATACTACAAGTCAATTGATCTATACCCGTGCATGGTTTTAAATGGCGGCCTTCGCTAGACATCCGCACTATATCCCTCCTTCGAGGGCACCATCCTTCACACTCAAGGAATAATTTTTGTTCGAACATACCTAACGTTTTTTTGCAGGACTATGCAGATTCTCAAAGGGTAGCCTTAGCTAGTCATTCGAAACTCTTTTACTCACTCGAGGCTATTACTCTTATGTGCAAAGTTTTGACATTTTGCTTAGCCCAACCATCAATTTTTGCAGGACGCATGGTATTTTTACCTCCTCTAATATATTTTTATGTAGATGCATTCATTTATATCATCACATACAAGCATACATTACATAAACGTATTACATTGCATGACCTGGGTCACCTGGAAGAAGTCCTGAAATATACAGGCACCAGGACTTTACGCATCAAAATCGACTTGATGCATCAAAATCCTGGAAGAAGTCCCGAACATACACGGGCACCAGGTCGCGAAACCATCGCGCTACCGTAATACATATCATATAAATGACTAACCATCTTCTGCAGCAAGTAGAAGGCCAGTGTGTTTTTGAGTGTCGAAAGACTTGCTTACAGGCAAGTCGATATTCGACGAAGCGTTAAGGCTCAATGTAAGTCCCCGAAAAATGCACCCTATCAAATCAGGTGCATCATTCAGCGACTTCTCCGGCATTCGTCACCGGGTTTCTCCGGCTCGGCCTTCGTCAAGAGCATTCATTGACGGCCTTCTCCGGCCTTCTCCGGCTCGGCCTTCGTAAGAGACCTTCGTCGCGGTCTTCTCCAGCCTTCGTCGTTAGCCTTCTCCGGCTCGGCCTTCGTCAAGAGACCTTCATCGCGGTCTTCTCCGGCCTTCATCGTCGACCTTCTCCGGCTTTCTCCGGCTCGGCCTTCGTCAAGAGACCTTCGCCACAGCCTTCTCTGGCCTACATCGCCGGCCCTCTCCGGCTCGGCCTCCGTCAACAGGCCTTCTCCAGCTTTCGTCACCGAGCTTCAACACGCGGTTTCGGCATCCACATCAGCATTGTCCTCGACAAGCTCTCCCACATCAGGGCCTTCGACAAAAGCATGAAGACTAGCCTCCGTCAACATGGTGGCATGAGGGGCTCCGTTGACACCTTCGCTTCCTACAACAACATTGCCTTCGACAAACACCTTTTGTAGGAGGGCCTTCCCGGATATCTTTAGTAAAGCACAATGACGTGCCTCTGCCAACTCTTCAACAAGCCACTACGTCCTCCCTCCACTAACACTTCGGCGAGGGCGGCTTTGGCATCATCTTCATCCACTAAAACGGTTTGACAGCCTTTGTCGACACCTTAGACGTCAACAACTATCATGACTTAGCCTCATCACTAAGCTCGAAGAGCCATGTCAACTCTTTTGTCACCAAGACCTACTACATGCTCATCCACTACTCCGGCTCGAGGGGCTCACCAACAACATCGGATTAAACATCTACTTCCACTACTATGGCCACGTCGACTACAGCAACCATGGTTGATGATTCAGTCACGAACGCCAGCCAAGAGGGGCTAGGGGAGCACATTGGAGGACCAACTACTCCAGAGTGTGAAGATTTCTGCCTGACGCTTGTGAATGAAGATCTGAAGGCCTGTCGAGAAGACTCGGAGACAAAGGCCTAAGCCAAGAAGACCTAGAGACAAAGACCTTTGTGTCGAGAAGACCGGAGACCGACATCTTCGAGAATACTCAGAGACAAAGACCTCAGCACCAAGAAGACCCGGAGACAAAGACCTCTGCGCCAAGAAGACCTAGAGACAAAGACCTCTGTGTCGGGAAGATCGAAGATAAAGACCTCTCCGAGAAGACTCGGTGACAAAGACCTACGTACCAAGAAGACCCGAAGACAAAGACCCGTGCACCAAAAAAATCAAGAGACAAAGACTTCTACGCCAAGAAGACCCAATGACAACGACCTCCGCGCCATGGCTGGGAGATGAATACCTTTGCACCAAGTAGGCTCGAAGTTGAAGACCTCCACACTAAGAAGGTTTGGCCATTAAGACCTATGAAGGCCTCAAAGATATGGAGGCCTTTGTGCCAATATGAAGACCTTTGCACTGAGAAGACTTAGAAATGAAGACCTCTATGTTGTAAAGGCTCAGAGATGAAGATATCTACACAAAGAAGACTTAAAGATAACAGATACCTATGCACCTGGAAGATACTTAAGGCAAAGGCTTTAGAAACAAATACTTGTGCATTGAGAAGGTCCTATAGATGAATACCAATGCGCTAAGCGAAGCCAATGAACTGTGTTATAGAAGCAGTGGTAAAGGCCCAACATGAAGACATCCAAGAGATGAAGACACTTGGAGCTAAAAGCCTCAGAAATAAGAATATGCATAGGTTAGAGTCGTGCGCGTGCTCTTTTCTCCATGCCCTTTTTTCCCACTGGGTTTTTTGGGATGGAGTTTTTAGCGAGGCATGCACGTGTGGGTTGCGAAGGACAATCCTCGCAACTAAGGTTACAGTTGTATTGTGCCTCTTCTTGTATGAATGTCTACTAGGTCATGTAGTGCCGGCCATAACCTAGTAGCAGAGGGGCTACTGTTGGGGGAGCCTATATGGAATATAGGCCAACTCCCCCTGAAGAGGCCCAAGGATCAGAGGGTAAGCCAAGATCAGGCTCAAACTCCCAGAAGAAGCAACCTCTGCGCGGCCTCTGAGCGAGTGAATGCTCAGAGGCCCGGATAAGGCAACCGACGCAGCCTTCGAGCGGAGTCGAAAAGACACAACCTCAGAGGCTCAAGAGAAGCAGCCGGCACAGCCTTCGAGCGAAGTCGAAACGGACACAATCTCAAAGGCTCGAGAGGAGCAGCCGACACAGCCTTCGAGCGGAGTCGAAAGGGACACAATCTCAAAGGCTCAAGAGAAGCAGCCGACGCAGCCTTCGAGCGGAGTCGAAAGGGACACAATCTCAAAGGCTCAAGAGAAGCAGCCGACACAGCCTTCGAGCGGAGTCGAAAGGGACACAATCTCAAAGGCTCAAGAGAAGCAGCCGACGTAGCCTTCGAGCGGAGTCGAAAGGGACACAATCTCAAAGGCTCAAGAGAAGCAGCCGACACAGCCTTCGAGCAAAGACAGAACGGACACAATCTCAGAGGCCGTAGGCAAAGCGGCCGACAAAACTTCCGTGGCATTTTTGGAATTATCAGAGCCCATCAACCCGCGCTCGAGGTACGGTGACCAATCTCATGAGGTGTGCAGAAGCCCGGCGGACCGGAAGCCCACACTCGGCGGCGGCCCATTCACGGAGGCAGTTGGAAGGCGGAAAGACGTCATTGCCCTGGGAGTGCAAGACTAATTATGGGTGAATATGTGGTGATGTTCTGTACTTGCCCTAAGGGCATTCTTGTACCCGAAAAAAGCATGTAACCACACTATATAAGGGGGCCTCGCTACCCTGAAGAGAGGAGGAACGAAAACCCTAGTTTCGGTGCATCATGTCTCTGTTCGATCCGCGAAGGCCAGGAGCAGAGCCTTTAGCCTTCGCATCTCCCCCATTCTACTCTTCTCACGTTCGGGACAAATGTCTCTGTTCGATCCGCGAAGGCCAGGAGCGGAGCATTTAGCCTTCGCGTCTCCCCCATTCTACTCTTCTCACGTTCGGGACAAATTTCCCAACATTGGCGCCCACCGTGCTCGGCACGAATATTTTTTTTTAAAGTGAAGGTTTGAACCCAAGATAACCCTCGATGAAGGTAAGATCCTCAGGGCAAAGGTACGATCTCTTTAAACCTTCCTAGCTTGGGAGGCTTTATTTTCTGCTAAAACCTTTTCTTCTTTTTCAAAAAATATAAATAAGCAATAATATAAAAAATATAATAAAATAATAATGGGTTAGAAGCTTGGAATCTTGCTAGAAAAAAAGAGTTGTGAAGGCTGCCTTGGCTTCGTCTCATTGTTCTTAAAAAAAGTTACAGAGGTCCGACTCTTGTTTAATAAAAAGGAATGCAAAGACAGTCAAAACACTGTGAGATTCATTAAAAAAACCAAACACTTTGAGGCTTCAAGCCTTGTATCGCCATGGTCCTGTAACCCCACCAGGTTGAGGGCGGCCACCTCCCAGCCTTCGTGTAGCCGCTCCTCTTAACGTTCCTTTGCCCCTCCTTCGGTGTCCTGTTGGATTTGAGTGGCCGAGGAGAGGGTTCCGTCCTTAAATCCTCATCTTCCCCCTCTCCTCATTCAATTCACTCTCACCTTCATTTAACCCACTCAAAGATCCATCTCAACTCTACACCTTCCTTCCCTTCTCACCACCATGGCTGACCAGAGGATCGTCGCTGAGGCTGGATCCACCTTCAATCTCGACGGGGGATTACCCAGCGAACGTTGTGGCCCCCATCGGTGATCTACTAAAGGATTTGGCCGAGGTACTGGAGGTGGAGTCCCTAGCCGTGTTACCACCTGAAGAAGCAAGCAGGGCGCGAGGGGCACCACTGGGGGTTCGGCCGAACCCCCAGTTCGGCCGAACCAGGCCAGCGACGCCTCAGCTGCTTGTTCGTCTGCGCGCTCACCCTCGCCAAGGAAGACGACAAGGTCTCGTGCACGGTGCAATAGCCCCTTCGGAAGGCCGACCACGGGTGACCTCCACCCTAAGGGGGCGGCGATCGCTTGACCACATCATGGGATTAACATCTCAGGATCGCCCAAGGCAGCGGGGCACAACAGCTCCAATGCAGCCTCGTTCTCCAGATCTCCTTCGCCAGCTCTTCGCCAAGAGTTGTTCGGGGTACACACCTCGGAGGCCAGAAACAGGAGTGGGATCGGGCTAGGCCCGTCTCCATGGGAGAGGGGCACGGCCGAGACCCTCAAGTCACCTTCCAAGGCCATCGGGCGGTAGGACCACCAGCAGCAGTAGAAGGACGATACGGGGGGCCCTGATGACATGGAGGTCTCACCCAAGGGCCCCTCAGTTCAGCAGCTTACGGCTCTAGTTTCCAAGCTTTGCTTAGAAAATAGGAAGCTTAGTGTGGCGTTAGCTGAGCGTAAAGTAGAGGCGGATGAGCTGAAGGACAACTTCCGCACTCTCCGTCGTGGCCTTGGCACTAAGCTGCAGCGCCTTTACAAGGCCATGAGGCACGCTAAGCTCTATGATGCCCCCCATCTATAGAGCATGCCCCGACCATTTCCCTTTTTCCATAGGCACTTTAGTTTAGGATTGTTTAGTTTAATGTTCTTTACCAATTTTTATTCCCAATTCAGATTGTAAGCGCCTCAGTATTTGTTTTGAATAAAATAAAGTTGGCTAATCGGTTATCTAACCCAATGAAGCCTTTCTGTCAATAACTTGCATTTGAATGAATGAAGCACCTAGGAACAAAATAAGTGTTGGGGAGAGCCATGGTCTCTCCAGAACTGAACGCTGATCAAGCAACAATGAGATGCGACACACCACGCTGAACCTACACGCACACGAAGCAGGAACCTGAACCGAGCTCAGGTGGGTTCAGCCAAACCACTGGGTCGGCCGACCCAGGCATAGGCCCGTTCTGGCCCATCTTCTTCCCACGCGTCGGTTTGTATCCCCACATCTTTTTTCTCTCTGGTCCCTAAGTTTTTGATAAATTTTTAACACTGAATTACATAAGCAAACTCAAACCATGAAGGTTTAACAAGGATCCACAAGTTTCATTGCTCTACCCACTTCACAAAAGTTGACTTGCATATGTTTTATTCCTTACCGAACATCTTGATGCTTGTGAATAAATATCAATAGGACCTCATGCACATCTAAATAGTTGAAGTTTGCGATATGGCTTGATGACATGATGCTTGCTCTTGATGTTTAAGTACTTGGGAAGTTCTAATTGAAAATTTTGAAAATCTACGTGCAAGCGCCTCTTTTGATCATGCCAAGTCCCACCAGAGCCATAAGATGATCCTTCATGAAAACCTTATACTCTTATGCTGCTTGTTATTGCTTTGAGCTTACTCAAATGGTGGGACCCTGGTAAGAATTTCCTTTTGTACTCTCGTGATCAAGATACATGTGCATGTCATAAACCCCCCTTGCTATGCTTCTATCCTGGAAGTTGGCATTGTACCACCATACCAATCATGAAATAAAATCTCTCATTGATGACATGACCCTTCTCTTCAAAGTGATCCTTGAATGGAGAAGCTTGGGCTATGCAAAAAGAAAAATAAAAGACGCATACCCAAAGAAGGTATGCCACATGCTTAAAGGCATGTCACAAAAAGAGAGAAAGATAGCCCAAGCCTCCAAAAAAAGGAAAAGCAAGGAGAGAGAGGAGTCACACAACGGAGACTCATTATCCATGTATCATCCACCCTGTCTATACATGTGCACATTTTGATCCGATTGTATGATTTGATTTCTGCTTGGATCCGCTTTTTGACTTTGCAACATAAGTGATGCAAGTAAGCCCCATTCTTCATATCCTACCATGAGCTCCACATATAGATATCAATAGAAATAGGATGACAAAAAGGCAAAATGAATGCCTCGGTGAGAACATACATATATGAGTGATCTGAGAGTATCAATTGAGGAGCTAAGCAGGAGTTTTGTTTTAAAACTTATTGCAAAAATCCTAAGCTACTTGACAAAAAGAGTTGAAGTGATTTGATTCAAGATCGTTCCAGTCTACAACTATTCAAGATGACATGATAGACACTTCAAAGTTCACAGGTACAAGGTAAAGTTTGGAATATCTCTTATGCTTGTTTCATACCTTTGGGAGTACACCTTAGTCCTTTCTCCTTCACTCGAGGATGAGCAAAGGCTAAGTGTGGGGTGTTGTTGACGGCTACTAAGGGCCATTTTAAGGCCGTCAACTCTTGCATAAATGTACGAAATGCAAACATCAACACTAGAGGTAGGAGTTATTACTAACAAGTTCCTCAAGTGTTGGTGAATATTTGTGTGCAGGTCACTTATCTATGGAAATGAAGTAGGAATGCACTAAAGTGGCTAAACTAGCACAACTCAAGCCAACTAGAGGCTGCAACATAGGCTTCTCACGGATCCATGGCCCCGCAAGAGCAAAGAAACATACTTCTGACCAATCACGTGCAAGCACACGGATTGAAGGGCCCACATCAGGGGGTAAAATACCAAGAAACACCCAAGGCACCCCTGTACCCAAGTATGGATACACGTGTCAGCCTCCTGTGCAAACGAGGAGGAGAGTGGGGCCCATAGGGGGTCGGCCGAACCAGGGGTTTGGTCGAACCGCCCTTGGCTCCCCTCGTCTCCAGCTTCCACATGTCTAGTCTGAAGGTGGCTATGGAATATTCTCTGGAATCTACCCTCGAGTTACCGACCTCCACAGCCTATAAACACTAGAGGAGGGGGTCCAAATGAGACACACACTTTCCATTGACCTCATTCATCCCTCAAGCTTCATTGCACTCACCTCCAAGCCTCTCCACTCCTCCAAGGGGAGAGTCTTATGGTGTAGTTCAGATTAGAGTAGGGGTAGAGAGTAGAGAGAGGGAGAGAATGAGTTGAGGCTCTTGGGGAGGCGTTGGTGCAATCGGAGAAGAGATGGCTGGTTGGATAATTGGTTGACCGGATTGACTGGCACCTACTTCCGATTGCGTATCTCCGATCGATTCTTCCACAATGGGTTGGAGAGTAGCTCAAGGAATCTACAGTTGAATCAGTTAAAACTAAGGATCGTAATAGTCAAAGATGGGTTTTATAAAGAAGTTACCTATTGTGCCGATCCGATGTGGGTTTCGGGGATCTGAGCCGGTTGAGGGTCCAAGAGTGTAATATTCATTTCCTAAATGGATTTTCGTTAAAAGATTATTTGATTTTGGAAATAGAAGGCAAGACATGTGAGATCGGATTGTTATCGTTACTGCATCAATGAATAATCTTGCGGCTTCGACAGCTTGTTCGGCGGCTTCTTCGGCAGCCCTGGAGGACGATTGACCTAAGATTCGTCCTGTTTCGCCGATACGCTATGTGACAAGTGTTATTTTTTTATGAATCGAAGGAAT
>CM014270.1:52775748-52803695 GCA_004135705.1 Alloteropsis semialata | reverse complement strand
CACACACACCAGCCAGGTGCTGCCCTGTCTCGTCCAGGATGCCTCCCGCCGCCGACGCGTAGTTGACGCCGCCGAGCGCCTGCATCGCCGCCGTCCCGTTCAGACCGTGGGTGCTCGTGTACGGCGACACGTACCGGAGGCCCAGGAAATCGCCTGGATCGAATTGATGGAAAGAAACAACGGCGTGACATGCTGATTGTTTATACAGAACAGATACTCTGATTGGAGACGATCGACAGAAGTGGCCGGCCACTACTGACAGAAGCGGCCGTTTGTGTTCCGATCCTGGGCCGGATGCCGTGCAGGGTGCGGCGGGCCGGCGGCGTCGGGCATCTCTGCCACGCGACTCTTTCGTCTCATCCTGGACGCGCTGCGTAATTTATTTGAAGCAACAACATTGATCGACCTTGCAAGCTGCTGATGCTCAAAAACGATTGAAGGAGATGTCAGACAGGAGATTTTTTTGATGCAAATGGGCAATCTGACATGGGTTTCAAGGACACTTATGGGAACAATAAGGTGTTTTCTGAGCCTTTGTTTCTTCTTCTTCTTCTTCTTCTTCTTCTTCTTCTTCTTCTTCTTCTTCTTCTTCTTCTTCTTCTTCTTCTTCTTTTCCCATGATTTCTTCCATTTAACATCGATGATGACTGTTAAAGTGACACTTTACAGTATAACTTACATAAGATTTAATGATTCTTTTGTTTAACACACCACAACATGTAACTTGTACTTCTGTGCGATAATACAATTTGAAAAAAACTGCAGGCGTCAGGACTTTGTGAAAAAAAAAAATGTAACAATTTGAAGTGCTCGAGATGCACATCAGCTTCTGCCGTTTTGGACATCAGGTCCCGAAAGATGCTGTTGGCTTCACGATACATCAGAGTATGTTTCAGCTTCATGTTCATCAGAAAAGCGAAAAGCTGTGACTCGGTATGACGATGGCCGTATGTGCCAGTGTTGTATACTACAGACAGTACCAGTACGGCAATACGTGTGATGTTACAGGCATATAGCGTACAGGAACGTGTATCCGACGAGCAGGGAACACCGGACGCGGACGGGACGTCGGCACGGGCACATGGCACGGCACGCTGCCGCTTTGCCCGCGTCGGGTTCCAGGGTCACAGGGGCGCGGCGGCGGCGGCGGCGGCGAGCCCCGTGAGCGCGGGGCCGGAACGACGGCGCGCGCGACGCCCGGCAGCATGGGCGAGGTGAGCAGGCCGAGGAGGAACCAGTTGAGTCCGAGCAGCGTGACGGCGTCGCCCGCCGCAGCCGCGACACGCTGCGCATGGACACGCCCACGACGGCGAACAGCCCCGCCAGCAGCGGCAGGCATGGCGCGGCGGCCTCCACCCCCGTCGACGCGTCTTCCTCTGCACGTCCTCGCCTCGCTGGCTTCTTGTCAGGCTCGGACGCGTGGCTGCCGCCGTTGCCGTGGCGAGCCGCCGCCAGCCCTGCGCCTGGATTTCCCCTTGTGCTCGTTCAGCCGCATGTTCTCCTGCCCGAGCGCCTTGAGCTGGGTCTCGAGGACATGGATCCTGGCAAGGGCGTCCTCCTGCTCGTCCTCCATCTCGTCAAGCACCACCTCCAGGGACTCCTGCTCCCGGAGCGCCGCCCGCAGGCTGTCCTCCGGCGCCGTGTTCTCCCACGTCAGGTCGTCCATCTGCGCCTGCATCTCCGCAACCAGCCGCCCCAACTGGAACCAACAATGAATGAATCGTCAGATACCCGCAATGGAAACCATGAATAAAAGAATAAAAATGGTCACCTTGCGCTCCCTTTCGACGGCGGTGAGCATGCGGAGGGGGTAGGCGACGAAGGAGACCGCCCACGCCATGGCCTCGCAGCAGAGGAGCACGGGGAGCTGGATCAGCCGCCGGAGCGCGCGCAAGCAAGAGGCGAGCAAGAAGAAGCAGAAGCTCCAGGCCAGCTCCATGCCTGCTAGTTACGACTTACGAGCCATGGCGGGCTGGCGGCGACTCGTCTGTCCAGCACGGCAGCAGTGCACGGTCTAACGCTCCACGGCATGGAAGAAGGAAGAAGAGATGAGGTCAGCGGATGGATCGGAGCTGGAACTGATGAGCACTGCAGTCGTACGGTACTAGGCCTCAGGTTGTTCGGTTTGTTTCCTCTTGGAGTGAGCTACTCCTAGTAGCGACTAGCAAGCAGGTGATATGGTGAGGAGATGAGGTCGTCGGAGAGTGGATGGATGAGTTCCGGATTTGGGGGGTCGTGGGACACGTGGGCTCCGGCGGAGCGACACACGTGCACCTCCTCGCGTGTCTCGCAGGCGAGCACGTATCACGGCGAGCGTCGGCGTCGCCACGGATCCATGCTTCGTCACCAACTCACGCTCACCCATGCTTCTTGTTGCGAGCCTGGTCATTACGAGTACTACACTGCACTACTATTTTATACTACTTGTTACGCCGAAAGTGGTTCGAATCACACACCAGAGGGCATGGGACGCCCACGTCGCCACGGATCGTAGAACGCAGCAGATAACCAGCACCTTTCACGGTGAAAAGCGGTGAGGTTTACGAGCAAAGCACCAAAGATAACTAACGCGCTTTCAGAGCGAAGAACCTAGTTTTCAGGCAAACTAGCAAAGGCGGGAGGGACCCCATCAGGGTAAGGACTTTTGACGGTCCTTATTGCATATCTAACCCCGCCAACTGTGGGGGTACCCCCTATACCCTCACGGCTGGCCTTGGACCTGCTCGGAAGACGGTGGCCCGGCCCACGGAACTCTGCCGACCAGCGCCCCTGGGCTGGTCGGATTCCTAGGCGGACGAGTAGGGATCTGCTTGATCCGCAATCAACTGTAGAGGGTAGGATATCATTCGTATCCTCGGCAGATACGATCCTATGTAATCTCTTCCTAGATTTTAGGATCTGTAACCCTGCCCCCCGTGCTATATAAGGTGGGCAGGGACCCTCCTCCAACGCATCTGAGATCACATCTTTCCACCGCATAAGCAATAACAGAAGGCAGGACGTAGGGTATTACGCGCTCTAGCGGCCCGAACCTGGGTAAACCCCCGTGTTCTTGTCTTGTCCCTCTGTTGTTGACGTCCTCCAGAGTACAGACATAATACTGAAGCAAAGATCTCCGCTGGCAGTAAGTAAGCATCAAGCCTGGAAAGAGTTCAAAATAAGGAGTGTCAGCAACACACAACACATACACCATCTAAAAGCGATACACCATATAAACCTGCATGTTCAAATAAAAGGGAAAAATGCAAACTTTGGAGTTCGAAACAAAACATGCCAATTCAGACATAAAAAAATGCATGCATGGACGCCTTTGGAAGCTGCTAACTTTTTCCTGTGACCAAGAATGCTATGGCATATTGGCATAATTCACTACTTTGCATGGATAAGATGTGTAATGTGTTTGGCCGGATGATTGATCCCTTATCAGGAAAAAAAATGACTACATATTGTACAAATTTCAAAAGTAAAGGTTTCTTATACAAAAATTCTATGGTCATTCTAAAGAGGAGTGTACCACAATTAAACTGACAATGTATCTGACTTAGTGCTTCACATGTTCTACAGAACATTGAGCAAAATGCAACAATGCACACGGAGGACAGATTGTTAGTAGAAACTAAAAGGTATTCTACAGAATATTGAACAAAATGTAATAATACACACGGAGGACAGATTGATAGTAGAAACTAAAAAGTATACAAAAGATTTGCATCTGAGTACCAAGTTCTAGCAAATACTACTTGATATGTAAAGGTTATAAAATGCACACCAATTATAAATTATGCATTTATAATATAATAGTTATAAAAGTATAGAGATTTTTACCATGTTTTAGATAAATATATTATACACAGGGACTTGTAGGTTTCTACTTTTACACTAAATAGTTACCAGGTACATTGCCAAAATGGTTGATGTAGCATAAAAAATTCAAATACCACGGGAAATAACTGATTATTTAGGAGGAAGTGGCCTATTGACGGGATTGAGCATGACAACACAGCCCATGGAATCTGATTGCAGTTTATCCAAACCAAATAACATCTAATTAACCTCTCACAAATAGCTAACATATTTTGTTGCAACAGTTGAAGAAAATTATGTGATGTCTAGATGGTGGATAATAACAAAAGCAGGATGTTTGAAATGACTATATGGTAGACATGCAGACTTACCCCAAACCGTGCTTCCTGCTTTATCGACCATTCCGGCTCAGTTTTGCTGCAATACATGAGTCCTTTATTCCTACAAGGACACGAAGTATCTATATCAGTTTGGAGCTATCATAAGATAGGAAAATCTAAGCGGTGTTAGTTTACCATGGATCAAACAATATGATAACCACATTGACTCCTTTATTAAGTAGTATAAATAATCTATGTAAAACTTAGCTGGATAAAGACTTACCAATATCTACGGTGGCAACAGGTAAATATATGATGAGTAAACTCATGGGGGCTTGGCGGCGGCATCTTTCCAACGTTTCCATCACTGGCTGGAGTCCAGATGCCAGTATTCAGGCTGTACTGCTCAAAAACTCGTTCTTCATCAGTATTCCAATTTTCGCAGATGACAGAATTAGGTGAAACAGACGGCAGCCATTTAGTCATCCCCTTGTTTGGTGGGAGTGAAACGCAAAGAGAACGTTCCCCTTTCCCTAGAAACAAGGCGTAGTCTCCAATGCTTGTTATAGGCACGAGCCTTCCGATTGCAAGGTCAGCAAGTCTGAATACTGCTAGATCTGTGAAAGACTCGTCCTTGTAAGCAAGAGCCAATATCTCTGAGCCACACTCTACTAGGCAGAAAATTACGGGGAATCTTCCCCGCGGGCATTCAAAAATCTTCATCAGCAACGGGAATGGAGGAAATCCAGCAGCTGTAGTGCTGCACGGTGGATCAACCCGGTAGATTTGCCATTTATCACTCTCATCATAATTGTTCCTCACTGTGTAGATGTTGCCATTGCAAGACAAAGCACACCACGTTGCTCCGAGCTTACAATCCGAGAGCGTCCACCGCTGGTCACCGTCGGTGGCATAGGCCAAACGGTCACCGCTAAGCAATCTAAGGACGAGCATGACAGTGACGGTACCTCGGGAGCTGACGGAAACCGAGGCGCAGGTTCTCATGAGTAGGCTGCGCTTGTGTCTCTCGGTGTACCATCGAAGTGTCTCCAGCTGTGGCATGAGGGACGCCAGCGGCGGGAGATCTAGGATGTCGCCGGTGAAGGGGTGGAGGAGGCGCACGACGGTGTCATGGTCGCGGTGGAGGAGGAGGAGGCCGTCGACGGAGTCGAGTATGACGTGGTCCTCCAGGAGCGGGTGCGGGAGGTGGGCACGGACGAAGGCGGCGGTGGAGAGGTTGATGAAGCGCACGAAGCCGCGGAGGTCGGGGTGGCCGGGGTAGAGGCCGTGGCCCTCGGGGAACATCATCCAGCGGCGCGGGTGGAAGCGTGGGTCGCGGATGTGAGGGCGGACGGTGCTCGCGCTCCAGTGCGAGCAGGCGGCGCGGAACCGGACGTAGTCCTGCAGGTCGCCGGCGGCCAGCACCCGCCACCCGATGAGCTCCACCAGATCTGCGGCAAGGGACGCCCAATCCCCATCCTGAATTGGTGGCGGCATGTTGCTGGCACGTACGGACGGGGGCGCCGGCCGGCAGCGATTGTGTTGTGCGGGGAAGAAGAAGATGGAAGCCTCCCTTGTTCCTCCACTGCTAGTGCTAGTGCTAGCTGCTTGTCTATCTTCGCGGCAACGGCAAGGCGCACGGGTCCTTCGTGAGCCAACCACCCACTGGCCACTGCTGCATGCTGCTGGGCGAACGGAACGGTGGCCACAGCTGGAAGAAAATCTAGTGGAGACAGTATGCACCATGCAATCGTGCATACGTACATCTGATGCTGCCGTGTGGGATCTGACGGCAATGGTTGATCGCGCGCGTGAGAGAAAAGGGGAGGAGTTGAAGCACGGTTGAGCAGCAGATGAGGATAGACGTCGATATGAACACGTGGCAGTTGATGGAAGCATGTATGCACGGAAGCTATGTGCATACTGTATCCATTGAATTTTTTTCCCTGCGCGACGGGTTGCGGCGCCGCCAGTTCTGCCATGGACCTACTCATGGGCTATTCAGTGGCCCATTGAACGAGTGAATAAGGATTCAGGCTGGGCTTGCCTCGGACCATGATGACCAGCAGCCTAGCAGGAAACGGGAAAAAGGCCAGGGGTTCAGTTAAAATTGGCAAACAAAAAGACAGGCATTTCTGAATCTCTACCCCTACTAAGTTTCAAAAGAAATCGTTGACCTGTCTCCCAAGGCCACCGCTCGCTCGCCGCCACGCCCGAGGGCTCTTGGGGTCCGGGCGCTCGGACCCGAGACGCCGTCCGAGCGGCGCGCGCGCGCGGGAACAGCCCGCGCCGCCGCTCCACCGTGCCTCCGCGCCCTTCCTCCCTTTCTCTCCGGCGACCTCGCCCCCGCCTCCACCACTACCCGCCGCCGGCGAGCTAGGGTTCCGGCGGAGCTCCGGTAGGGATGGCAATTCAACCCGCGGATGCGGGTACCCGCGGGTTTTGGACCCGACGGGTGTGGATGCGGGTTCAAAATTCCACCCGCGGGTGCACCCGCACCCGAACCCGAGATTCGCGGGTGCGGGTGCGGGTCTGAAATTTCACCCGCGGGTACACCCGCACCCGCCTGCATATACTGTAAAAAGCACTACAGATTATTGATTGTTGTTGCATCTAAATACAAATGGAAGCAATATAAGATCTCTCATACATTAATTTGAATGTTAGTTGTAATAGTTTATCTATTTGATTATTTGTTGATTTGGAGACCATGTTGTTGTCCTCCCTATTGACTGCATTGTAAAACTTAAATGTATCGTTGTCTGTGAATTTTTATTTGTTGATTTGGAGACCTCTATTTGATTATATGTTTATTCGGAGACTACAGAAATTAGAATTTTTATACTACTAGATAGTTGAAAATTATATGTGTAAAAATAAAACTGTGAAATCACTTAAACCATGTTCAAATTCATTATTTGTGCATGTGATGTTCCCAGACCCGCGGGCACCCGAAACCCACCCGAAACCCGACGGGTGCGGGTGCGGGTGTACAAATCCACCCGCGGGTTTCTCGTGGGCGGGTTTTTTTCTATCCCGTGGGTTTGGCTGCGGGCGGGTTTTCACTAAACCCGCACCCGAATCCACGGGTGCCATCCCTAAGCTCCGGCGTGCTAGGGCCGCCGCCCTAGCTCGCCGACGGCCGCCCCTTAGTCCCTCCCCCTCCTCCGGCCATGCGACGCCCCCGCTGCCTACCCATACCCGCCGCCGGCCCTGACTTGCCCGGCGCTCGGCGGCGCCACCGCACCGAGCTCCCCTCCGGCCACCCGCCGGCGCGCCGCCGTGTCGACGGCCGTGGCCAGGCCGGCCGGCCGGAAACTAGAGAGGGAGAGGGAATACGAACCCTAAAACCCAAACCCCGACTCGCCGGAACCTTAACCCCCATGGCCGGAGCAGAGGAAGAAGAACTCGCTGGAGAGGAAGAGGAAGGAGGAGGAGAAGGAGGAAGGAGGAAGGAGGAAGAAGGCCTACCGCAGGTGGTCGTGGGCGCGGGCTCGGCGGAGGAGGTCGCCGCCATCGCGGGCTCGCCGCCTCGCCCCCGCGCGGGTTCCCGCGCGTTCCCGTGCACCGCTCGGACGGTGACTGGGGTCCGAGCGCTCGGACCCCAGGATTCGCCGCCATGCCCGGCTTCCAGGCCGCCTCTCGCTCGCTCGCGCTTCCCCGCATGCCTCCTCCCAATCCCGCAGTCCAACCCACTCTCTCGGTCCCCTCCGTTGCCACCGCAACCCCCACCAGAGCGGCGCCCTCCCCACTCTCTCTCCCACTCCCGGCAGCGCCCTCCTCCCTTCTCAGCGCGGCCATGGTCACGCGGCAGTACGAGGTGGCCACGGCGGCGGTGCACCCCTTCCTCCCCTCCCGTTGAAAGGCCCTAAGTTTGGTTTTGGTAATTAATGACAACCCTACTACTAATCATGTTTGCTAAGTGTGGAAGGGCAATGGTGGATTAGTAGAAGGACTTGGAGTGGTGCTAGCACATGTTGATCATGATAATGATGGTGAAGTGCTAGATCATGGAGTAGAGTTGAGCTTCTCCCAAGCATGAAGGCAAAGGTATAGCTAGTGTAGGTTTTCTATTTTGGTGGTCAAGATGCCTCGGGCATGATCACATAATAGGATACACGGCCGTACTATTAAGAGGGGAGAAAGTGTGATGGAATGTGGATTCCAAAGTGCCTCTAGATCATTTCATTCTTGCATATGCATTTCGATCTAGTGAGCAACTAACTCCGTGGAGAAAACCCTTGAAAAAGCTTGTAAAATGCTAACACACGCGCACTTTGGTGATACACTTGGTGGTTGGCACATTTGGTCAAGGGTTAGAGAGGTTTGGTGTTTTCTCTCCCTCCCCCCGAGCTTGCGAGGGGGGATTCGGCGCTTTTCGGGAAAATGAAATGCTCATTTTCCATTGCGCCGAATGCAAAAATGTTTGTGAAAATGCTAACTCACTTGCACAATTGGTTGTACACTTGTGGAGTTGGCACATTTGAGAAAGGGTGAAGTCCGGTGAAGAAAGGAGTTGAGAAGGCGCTGTTTTAGAGCGTCGGATGCTGAGTCCGGGACCGTCCCAGCGTCCGACGCGTTCAGCTGGCGCGCGGCTAAGGAGGAGGCCGCGTCGGACGCGTCTGGGGGCCTGCGTCGGACGCAGCGCTCCCACTGTTCATCGTCCGACGCGGCGAGTGACGTCAGCAACTAGTTTGAGAGCGTTCTAGGTCAACGCGCCGGATGCGTCCGGTGGTGGACCGTCGGACGCTAGGGCTTGACTCCGGACGATATCCAGAGAGCATGTCGGCTCGGGAAGACCGTCGGACCGTCCGACGCTTAGGCGACGGACACGTCCGACGTGTGTTGAGCATCGGGCGAAGCAGAGCGTTGTGGCGACGCGTTTGAACGCGTCGGACGCGTCCGACGCTGAGGGTCGGAGCGTCCGACGGTTGTTCAATGGTCGAAGGTTTGAATTCCGTTCAAACGGGGAGTTCGGGCTCGCGGTTTACACGCGTCGGACGCGTCCGACGGTGTGCGTCGGACCGTCCGACGCCTGTCCCGAGCTCAGGCTTAATTAGCCGTTGGGGCTTTACCTATTTAAGGTGAAGGGGCGTGCTTAGCTCTCTCTCTTGGCCATTTTCAGTTGTGAATCTTCATCCTAGAGCTGAGCAAGCCCTCCCACTCTCTCTCACTCATCCTTCTTGCAAGTGTGCATCCTTTGGTGAGATTGAGTTGATCCAAGTGCATTGCATGAGTGTGATCATCTAGAGGCACTTGGTGTTCTTGTTCCTAGCAAGGTTCTCTTGTTACTCTTGGTGATTCCCGTCACCTAGACGGCTTGGAGCAAGAAGAAGAGCGCGGCATCATCTCGTGGAGTTGTTGTGGCCGGCTCGATCATTGTGAGAGGTTGGAGCTCACCTTGCGGGGATCGCGAAGAGCATCCTTAGTAAAGAGCAACTTGTGTCTTGGAGTGCTCATCTCTTGTGAGATCAAGGGACCCGTTGGAGGTCATCCTTTGCGGTGAGCAAGGACCTTGATAGCCAAGGAGTGAGTCGACACAACGGGGACTAGCGTGCCGGGAAGCACGGGAACCTCGGAGGAAAAATCAACGTGTCAAGTGTGCTTGTTCGTTGGAGATTTCTCCCCGGTGATTGGTCTTCGTCAAGCTCTTCATCTCGGTGATTGGTTATTCTTCTTGGTATTCTCCTTGGTGATTGGTCTTCTCCCGGTGATTGGCATCCCCGACAATCTACTCATCAACGAAGGTATAACCATCCTCGAACGAGAACTCCGTACGCTTGTGATAGAGTGATTGCCTAGGCTTTTCGGAAGCAATCACATCGGTTCGAGTTTGGTGCTATAGTTGATATTAGGACTAGAATTGTGACTTGGACTAGGTTGGCTCCCGCACCCCAAGTAGGCTAGCGCAAAACTTGTATCGCTTGCTAATATTATTAATTATCTTGTGAGTTTGTTGTTGTGAAGTGTAGGAAATTTTTTATAGGCTATTCACCCCCTCTAGCCTATCTTGTGAGCCTCTTAGGACCTTACACCCGTCCCGGCCACCGAACTGCGCGCCCCTCCTCCCCTCTCGTCCCGGCTACGGAGCGGCGCGGGGTGGCCACGGCGGCGGTGCGCCCCTCCTCTGGGCGGATCTGGCTGCGCTCGGCGTGCCTCCTCCGGTTGCGGGCCGAGTGGATCTCGGCGGTGGTGCGCCTCCTCCGGCCTCGGCGCTCGCGGATCCGACGGCGGTGCTCCTCCTGGCCGCGGATCCGCCGGCGGTGCTCAGTGTTTCTCCTGGTGGCGGTGCTCCTCCTGGCGGCGGATCCGGCGGCGGTGCTCCTCCTGGCGGCGGATTCGGCGTCGGCGCTCCTGGCGACGGATCCTGGCGGCGGACTAAAGGGTCGGACTTGCTGGTGGAGGGAAAAGAGGCGGTCGGCGCGGCGCATCCCATCCAGCTTGGCGGGAGCTCCGTGGGTGGCCGGCAAGTCCGTACCTCGCCGTGCCGCGAGCGCCGCCGGTTGAGCCTACTACTGCGTCGCTGGTGAAGGGAAAATAGGCAGTCGGCGCGGCACATCCCGTCCAGCTCGGCGGGAGCTCCAGGGGCGGACGGCAAGGAGCGGCCACAGCCCGTGGAGCAACAGCGGCAAGTAGGGCTCGCCGGCGCGCTCCACAACTGCTGCTCAGAGGACTATGTCGCGGTTGGCTGCAACTTCTTCATCTCCTACACCCTCGCTCGATGCTGCCACCAGGTTTGCCAACCCCTTCTCGTCCATCCCTTCCTGCTGTGCACACCCATGCCCTTTACTGGATCTGCGCCTGCAGTTCTCTATGCTTTGTACTGAATGTTCCTAGCCCTTCCGCTCTTCATCCTCCCCACCTGGTGGTATTTGGATAGACGCAAATGGAATTATAAGGCATGCAAATTTCAGCAACTACGTACACACGTTCCATTGCCTTCTCTTGAATCATTTTCCTTTGTTGTTAGGCAGCCTCACATAGATACATATGAGCTTGGTGCCATGCCAGACAACAAAACCCTTTGCTGAGTTGGAACAATTTCCCTTTTTTTCGTCCAACATGGAGAATCCTTCTGGTGGGTAAGAAAGACACACAGAACAATTTAAAGCAGCCATCAATTCAAATGAGCTCGAAACATTATATATAGAACGGGTATGAATGGATTTAGTATGATTGTGAAACTGGTTTCACAAGTTGGAAGGATCCTGATAAAACTGAAACAAAAGAACTGCCTCATTGGGTTGAGCTTGAGCCCCTACCTGCTGTGCAAAACTGAATCTTCTATCATCCTAGGTCAATTTTTTTGGGTTTGGATTCTGAACCCCAAATCCCCTGCGTTCCATGGAAGAAACTTTAGATGCAATCAATATCTCCTTCTGGTACATAGGAGTACATGCAACCAACAGGTAGCTCCACAAATACCGGTTCTTCTGGTACATAGGAGTACATGTCATTATGCCAATCAATATCTTTAAAGCTCATAATAGTTCACCGATTTGTATTCCAAATTTATATCTCCTTTATGGTGAAACAATGTTCTCATCCTCTAGTCTGTTTCTCTGAAATTGTTATTACATGAAGTAGCAACAAGCATGTCTTCTACTGAGTTTATTACATGATTTCTAATGGACTGATATAGCCAGTAAACTGATCCCCTTCCTACTTGAAACATAGTCTTTGCTAATGAGACTAGATACTTCTTTGGCAATTGCCAGGCAGAGGTAGCATTTCCTCCCTCTACTATTTTTTATTGTTCCAGTTAATGATTGATGAGAGGCTTCCCTGCTGGATCAAAGATTCATGAAGTGAACTTTAAGATAAATATTGCTACATTCTTGCTCCCATCAGAGATCTGTGAATGTGATACTCTGTTTCATTCTTTGTACATATATATGGGTTGTGCATATGCTGTATTCTGTATTAAAATAATCACCATTTGTTTGGTGCCTTGATCAGGCATGGGAAGTTAGCGATGGTGTGGAAGCCATCACAACTAGGTGTTGGATGTAATGATGTATTGTTTCATGATATGCAGGTGTTGGTTATTGGAGGGGTTGACGGTGGTGTTTTGGAGGTGTTTGCTGCTCCTGTTGTGCCTTCTTCAATATTTAAAAAGTATTCATTTGCGTATTTTGATACACTAAGTAAGTGCCCGTACTTTGCTACGTGTGTACAAAACATCTCATGACATACAACGTGCACCCGTAGCGAAGCACGGGCACTTACACAGTCACATATAAAAGATGTGAACCCAGTCACATAGATGCTCATCTCAAAAGTGTCGGCTCAGTCTTCGAGGGAGTTCATCTCATAGGGGTAGGGGGATTTATATGCGTGTTGGACATCTGTGTTGTGCTGTATAATTTTTTTAAGAAAAATCATAAAGATGAGATAGTTGAGTTTTTCACTCCTTGTCGTTGGAGTTCTTCAACCTGTCACTAAGTACGCACAAACATGTTTTAGAAATGACGGTGAAAAAGTAGCGAAGCTTCTCAAGCAAGCATGGCATGATTCATGTCTCGTCCAGGCCAGGTGTTGCAAAAGTCACCAATTCACTTATAGCAATATCAACAGACTTTACCATAAAATCTGATGGCAGGGCCAGTTAAAATTGGCAAAACAAAAAGATAAGCATTTCTGAATCACATATAAAAGAAGAAAAAGGTAAAGTCTACCATGCTCAATTGTTGAAGACGAAAGCATGGTTGCAGCATGAACCGAACAGCAGTTGTCGCCTTGTTCTTTTTAGTCCTGACGTTCTAAGATCTTGGAGGGCACACCATATGCTCAACAAGTGTATCGACCATGCTAAAGAGTTGCGAGTGCGAGTAGTAGGACAAGAATGCTTCTAATTCTAATCGCACCACATAGCCTTCCATACAAGTTCCGGCTGCAGGAGGGGTGGCAACACCTCGGCACTGGAATAATGCAGCTCACTAACAGATAAGGCTATTTGGCTATTTAATGAAGCAAAGATCTCTCTGCTAGCAACAAGTGCATCAAGCCTGGAAAAGAGTTCAAAACAAGGAATGTCAGCAACGCCCAAACGATACACAATATAAACCCGCATATTAAAAAAAAAGGGAAATTGCAAACTTTGAAGTTTGGAACAAAATACGGCTATTCAACACATTAAAAAAAAACTGCATGTATTGGGAGCTGTTAACTTTTTCCTGTGACCAAGAATGCTATGGCATAATTTACTAATTTGCATGGATAAGATGTGTAATGTGTTCGACCAGATGATTACATCCCTTACCAAGAAATAAAATGACTACATACTTCTGCAGACATTATTTACATTTCTGATTTCATACAAATTTCAAAATTTGTTATACAAAAATTCTATGGTCATTCTAAAGAGGAGCGTACCACAATTAAGCTAACAGTGTATCTGACTTAGAGTTTAACAGTGGTCATTCTAAAGAGGAGCGTACCACAAAAATTCTATGGTCATTCTACAGAATATTGAGCAAAATGAAAATGCACACGGAGGACAGATTGATAGTAGAAACTAAAAAGTATATCCAATTATGGTAGTCTACAAAATATTTGCATCTGAGTACCAATTTCTAGCAAATACTATTTGATAATGTAAAAGTTATAAAATGCACACCAATTATAAATTCTGCATATTATAATATAATAGTTATAAAAGTATAGAGATTTTTACCATATTTAGATAAAATATATTATACAAAGGGACTTGTAGGTTTCTACTTTTACACTGAATAGTTACCAGGTACATTGCCAAAACGGTTGTCTAGCATAAAAAATTCAAATGCCATGGGAAATACTGTGGCAGAACCGCCTAATTTAACACCCATCCGGAGTACTTGTCTTCCATCAGACACTAAGTACTTCGAAAGAGCGCTAAACCGAGCAGTTCCGTCGAGCACACCCAACGGGAGAACTCGAAAATCCACATTTAACATCAGGATCATGAATGAGGGAGTAAAGCTTACAACAATCTTAATCATTTCATACATCACTTTACTACAACATCAGAGTATTTTTAATGCGAAAGCAGAAATTAAATTAGTTTACATACAAGGGTTTATACATGGCATGTTTACAAATTTTTATCTTGCAACAAAAATAAATATATAATCAGAGTTACAGCAGAAATAAATATTATTTAATTACATATGATGAGTATTTATATACAAAAGGTGATGGCAGATTATATAAATTTTCTTTATAAAACATTTAGGAATAGTTATAAATACTATATCCGCAGCGTAAAAGGAAATCCTCTCTGAGCCCACCAGGAGGAATCCACACACAAGGGTCAGCTCTAGCATCCACCTGTCACCTGCAACAGGGGAATAAAACCCTGAGTACTCAATTGTACTCAGCAAGACTTACCCGACAGGAGAAAATAAAAAGACTCCAAGGATATGCAAGGCTTATCTGGCTTGCTGGTTTATTGCATTGCAGGAAGCATTACTAATGTGCGTCCTTATATTTCTTTTTATTAGCAGTCATCATTAGTTCATTAGCTAACCATTCTAGGTAAGCACCTGTTCTACTTTCAAGCAAGTGGTAAGCAATCAGAACCATTTTATTTTCTCTTCCAGCAACTTTCTTGTTCCAGTTCTTACTACGATGCCATGCCATAGTCAAGCCGTACCGTCTAAGCGACGGCGATTCGCGAATCAATGTGCCCAGCTGGGTACCCCGAAAAACACACGACTCACTTGCACCCCAGGCGCAAGCAACACCAACCAATCCCACTCTTAGCGGGGGTTCCAGGTCCCCGTCCAGCCTGGACTCTAAACCAACCACACTTGAGTCTCTCGCTCAACGTGAGGCGTTTAGACCTCCACCATCCCCGCCACCAATCAAGCTGGTCCAGATAGAGCCGGATCCCACGACAAGCGAGGAACAGGTCTTCCTCACCCCCATCCGTGAGTATGTGCACGGGATAATAAGGTCTGTGACAAGACTATTGTCCAGTGGCGGAGCCAGGATTTCGAAGTTGGGTATTCCCATCTCCCAAGAAAATTGATACGGTATAAACATTTTTACTGTAGGTCTAGCCAATTTTGACATCCAAGTGTCAAAATCACACGTGCATCAAGCACTAGCAAACAATAGCCAATTTAATCTTCTGTAGTTCAGAGTTCTGTCCACGAGATGAGAGGCTTCAAGTTTCAAATTAAAGTAGTACACTTTTCAAGTTTCAAACAGTTGAGTAGTAGTTCAGCATAATACAAAGAGGCAAAGGTACCGTGCAGCGAGCATTTGGTCATGAGTAGACACACAAGTTATCACTTCTAGACAGAATGTTGTTATGACCTATTGCGCTCATTGGCCTGCTGCCGTGTTGAGCCGCACTTGCTGGCCTCTTAATGGATGCCCCGGTGCCCCATGCAGGACGCCGGAGGCGGACAGCGGCCGGCCGCTAACCGCTGCTAGGCCCCTACGGCTACGGGCCTAGCCGCCTGGGGGACAGGCCTGCCCCCCGCCGCTCAAAGCACAAGCCGGCTAGCTTCGGCTCGCCGCGCCAGGCGCCCCGTGAGTCGTCGTCACTCGGTCGCCACTTCGCCGGTCGATCGTTTAGGATTAGAGAGTTGGCCAGCTGGGGATTCGATTGCGCCGAGTGCATAAAGTAGTGAGAAGAGGTGGGGTTAGGGTGATTGAATCGTGGGCTAGTAGTGGCCTGAGGGCCAACCTGGTTGGAAGTGGAGGGGGTGCTGAGTTCTAAGTTTTAACTCAAAAACAAAGATTTTGGCCCAACATGACATGTCTACGTGTATAAACCTGATGTATTCTTGATCTTTTGCTAAAAAAAGTTGGGTATTCCCATGAATACCCATGCATCAAGCTGTCTCCGCCCATGCTATTGTCCACAACTCAATCGACACAGGCGGAACAAGCAACCAGAGCCTCGCTCTGTTGCCCAACCAAGTCCAAGTCCAAATCCAAAGTACAGTCCCGCACGGTCTCCAATTATTATCCATATATATTCCATGTGATAGTAATAATAATAAATAATCCTATCTCTCGCGAGTGACAGCCAATCACTCGACTTCTACCGGAGACCTGTAGCATAGCAGTCTACACGATCCTGTCATACTAGTAGAACTCACAGGATAAGGATATATATGCAGGTGGGTTTCATTCAACTCCTTAAAACTTAATGCACAAGAATATAGATATAATAAAGTGCAGAATAATAGGGGTTATGCACCGGGGCTTGCCTGGGTAAAAGATAACCAAAAGTTAGCATTCCATCTCCGTGTCCTGTTCGCCATGACACCATCTTTTGGGTAAACACCAAGTCCACTGGTTGATCCATCGATGCATCGTCGTTCCTAATATGATATGCAAAATGCAATGCATGCTTAAGTCAAACGAGCGTACTCGCCAGCATCACAAAACTTAAAGAACAAGCAACACATTATCACGATGAACTAGAGTATTAAACGTTATAGATTCCACTCCTATCCTATCTCATCGGAACTGATTCACAAGTTAGTTACTAACAACATAAAACAAGCTACTACAACGACTACCTTAGCATATAAACACAATAATGCAATCTAACACAGCAAGCCAAACACTCCTCTACTGCTATTAAAATTAAGCAACATCACTCAGCTAACCGTGCACACAAGTAGCATATAAAAACATGTTGCCAACACAAGGTGAAACATATACTAAAGCTAATTACTTACTAAGCCTAAATATTAAATAACAACTAGGAATAAAAAGGTGTCGGTCCAAACATCTATTTGGGGCATACAACTTTTACTGGAGATTCGTCTTAACTAATTATAATTACCGTACAAGTTTCATGATTTGCAGATAAACCTATTATTTACTATCAATTAACGAAGATTTAATATTGACAAAAACATGTGATAAATGTAAATCCATAACTCAGTAATTATACGTGATCTGGACCTGAAATTTTTATCTTAGATTGAGCATCACATGAATAGCATGCCATAAAAATTTCATAGCATTTGGAGCACAGAATTTAACGGTATAAATTTCTCTATAATTAACCATAGGAAAAATATAGCGCAATATTTTTCTACTGAAGCATGCAATATTATATATCTACAGCATAGAGCTAAACACAAGGATTCTAAAACATCTTCATTTTCCATTTTACGATTTTTCTATAATTTACTACGAATTTCTAAAGGTTCGATACATTTAAGAAACGACAAGAAGCTAATGACGTAATTAACTAATCACATACTTTCAAATAAGCTCTAAAAATCATGAAATTAATATGGAAGATAGAGTTTGATTTTAGATGAATTTAGGAAGAAAAATCCATGGAATCAGAGTTGATATGATGGAGATATAAAATTCGCAAAGTAGCTGTGCAGGTAAATAAACACGTACTTTTGACGAAGCCAGCATGCATGCGTGCTCGCTCGTCCTGCTCCGGCCAAGAGAGAGGGAGAGAGCAGGCGGTGCTCGGCGTTCGTATATAAACAACGAGATAGCGGTGGTAGGTGGGTCGAGTGGCCGAGACGGCGCCACGACGCGAGCAGCTTAGCTTAATCAAACCACAACGCTTAGCTAGTTAACAAATAAACGGCCAGCCAAAATTCAACCTTAGTATTTAACTAGATTTTTTTCAGAGTTAAATTGCCGAGATGGCACTAATTATTTGGCCAAAGATAAATCATAAAAAAAACATTTAAACATATGCCTCGATTTTTTTCCAAGAACATTTATTGACAAAATATATATATATTTTCAAAACTAAAGTTGTGTGCTCATCCCCGGTACGAGCATATCACTTTAACTTAAGCACATACACTAATTATTCAACGAATATACTTAAGCAACATACATCCAAGTTTTATTTTATTATTTTGCTACTAATCCATATACACATGTATATCTATTATATAAATATACATATATTTATCTATAGAGATACATTTGGAAAGAAATAAGCTTGTATACTATTCTAATTAATATATAACAGCATGCTTATCAAAATAAAACACGTGAGTGCATATATATCATTCTATATATTTTTATTTATCAATTAAATTGTTTCCGTGCCGAACAATTAGACAACCTATTCTATTTTTCTTACTAAGATCTTATTAGCATGGTTTCACACAAACAAGTAAACTACTTGCAACACTCATTCAAAGCGAGCCATATGAGATTCGTTTATCATCTCAAGCGCATTTTAAAATTTAAAACCACACGAAATCATTTCATTAACTCGTTTTTAGCCCTAAGCTTGGTGTTAGGCAAGCTCGTAACACCAGAGGTGTTACAAATACCCGTTTATTTAGGAGGTAATGGCCCACTGACTGGATTGAGCATGACAACACAGCCTATCTCCATATACGAATCCTGCACCAAAAGAGGGCTAACGGATCGGGCCACGTCACCCGCTAAGTCTCTAGCCGTCCGATCAAGCCATCGAGCAATATGGACCGTCCGATCAGGGTCGTAGCGGGCGCCTCACCCGTTCAGCCGTCAACCCGGAGCGTCCCGAATTCTCACGAACCCGCTAGCGGGCGACTGTCGCAGCTCCCTCTTCCGGGCGTGGGCGCTGCGTTCCCGGCCATTCTAGCGCGGGTGAGAGCCCCAGCGGCGCCGACGACTCGGGCGCCGGCGGTGTGCGGGCAACCGGTCCCGGCCATCCTAGCGCGAGTGGGAGCCCAGGGCCGTCGACAGGGGTGTGCGAGGTGGTCGACCGTACAGGGCCCCACAAATTCGTGGGCCCCCAGGTGCAACTTTTGTATCCCAATATAACGGCCTCAAAGTTACGGAGTAGTATGTGTACTATTGTGCGTCGGTGTTGCGTCCTACGAGTTGAGAATGCGCGTGCATAGGTGCTTGCCCTCCGGCCCTCATGTCCTATACTGGACGGTAGGTTTTCTCTAGCCATATCAGAGTACAGCCAGTCAGCCACGGCAGCTACATGGTGTCAGTTAATTTTCATTTAGAATTTACTCAAGGATTCTATATGCTCCCTTGATATTTTTGAAGTTAAATGTATGGTCCCTTGATCCGAATATTGTTCTTAGTGCATACAAAATTTCCACCGGAAGGAGCTTTTCAAAACAAAATTCATTGAAATCCAAGTTGTGTTTTACTGCAACGCAAGAAAGATTCAATAGGTTAGTGAAATTCCTAGGGGCCCAATTTACGTTTTGCTCCGGAGCCCCGAATTTCTGGAGACGGCCCTGTGGGAGCCCCAGCGGCCTCGGCGACCCCGGTGCGGCCGCCGGTGCGGGCGTGGCGGCTTTGGCAATCCCGGCGCAGGTGCGGACCCAGTGGCCACGACGACGCCGGCAAGCCGCGGTGAAGGCGCGGCGGCCCCGGACGCTCCGGTCTTGGCCATCCCTTCACAGGCGGGGGCCAGCGCCTCCGAGAGTCTTCTCGGCCTCACGGGTGTTAGGAATAAACCTTGCACACAAGTTAGTTAGTCTGTTAGAGCATGTTTGATACAGTCTTTGCATGCGCGCATGAGCTCCGGTCTGTGGAACGCCGTGCGCGCGTCGTAGGGGTTGTGGCCGAGAATAGCTCGCCATGATCCGGAGTTCTCGGCGGGAGAACGCGTCGCGGGCGTGGGGATGGACGCGCCATTTGCGCGACGTGCAGCTGAAGTCTAGAGCTCCCCTGCACTTTGTAATTCTGCTACTTAGTCTTGAGAAGAAAACAGAAAACGCTGCTCAGTTGTTCGCAGCACCAAAAGCTCTCGCGTTCCAAGTGTTCTCGTGTGTGTGTGTTGCTTTCCCGAGCTCCGTCGAGCTCCTGACCTCGCCGCCGGTGTACAACACGCGGTTGAGGTCTGACATTTGGCATCAGAGCCAGCCAAGGGAAGAGCGCGGCGGAAGCCATGGTCACGCCGCCGCAGAAGCCCACCGGCAGTACGCCGCCGCCGGAGAAGAAGGACGACAATCCGGAAGCATCCGGCGCTCATGACGGGAAGAAGACGTCTGGGCGCAGGTCCTCCAGCCGCAAGCCGTCGCAGAGCCGTTCTCCTTCTCGTCGCCGCGGTTCGCGCCACCACGACGCGCATCTTCCCCGGGAGCGCGTCATTGAGCGCGTCGTCCGGGACTCTGGCAGCTCCGGCACCTGGCCCCAACTGACGAAGACGAACTACAACGAGTGGTCGCTGAGGATGAAGCTGAAGCTCCAAGCCCGTGACCTCTGGGACGTCATCGAGTTCGGCGACGGCGACTTCCGCGACGACCGCAACGCACTCGACGCCATCTGCAGCGCGGTACCGTCGGAGATGATCCCCGCTCTCGCCGTGAAGGACACCGCGATGGAGGCGTGGGAGGCCATCAGGACCCTCCGCATCGGCGACGAGAAGCGGAGGGCGGTGTCGGCGCAGACGCTGCGCACGGAGTACGAGACGATCAAGCTCCGCGACGGGGAGGCCATAGAAGACTTCGCGCTCCGTTTCTCCGGGGTCCTTCAACGCCTGGCGGATCTCGGGGACCCGGAGCCCGACTCGAAGGCAATCAAGAAGTACCTGCGAGTTGTTCGGCCAAGGTATAAGCAACTTGTCGTTTCAATGGAGGCATTTGTTGATCTGTCCAAGCTCTCGATCGAGGAGATCACCGGGACGCTGAAGTCCTCCGACGACGCCGATGAGGAAGCTCTGCCGCTGCCCAACTCCACCACGGGGAAACTACTCCTCACCCACGAGGAGTGGTTGGAGAAGTACAAGCCACACTCCCAGGACGGTGGGCGTGGCGGCTCCAGTTCCGGCGGGCGCGGCAAATCTCGCGGCGGGCGCGGCAAGCCGCGTGGCCGCGGCGGACACGGGAGCTCCGGTGGCTCGTCGAGTTCGAACCGGGCCGGCCCAGGTGATACGTGCAAGCGGTGCGGCAAGAAAGGCCATTGGGCCCAACATTGCCCAGGCAAGCTGAAGACGGAGGAGCAGGCCCATGTGGCCCAAGAAGAGGAGGAGCAGACCCTCCTCTTAGCCGTAGCCGTTGACCTGGAGGAGGGGATTTTTCCCCAAATCGAATCATCGCCGCTGCAGTTCGTTCCGGCGTCCTCGCCGGAGATCTCCGCCAACGGCGAGCTCCACCTCGTTGAGAACAAGGTGTTCGCCGCGTTCGACGATTCTGGTGACCGGGACCCGAAGCGATGGGTGCTGGACACCGGGGCCTCCAACCACATGACGGGCTCGAGGGCGGCCTTCTCCAGCATCGACGGCGGTGTCACTGGATCCGTCCGGTTCGGGGACGGCTCCGTCGCCCGGATCGAAGGAATTGGCACCGTGCTGCTCTCCTGCAAGTCCGGGGAACATCGCGCGCTCCACCACGTCTACTACCTGCCTCGACTGACCGCGAACATCATTTCCGTCGGCCAGCTCGACGAACGCGGGTACCAGGTGCTCGTGGAACATGGAGTGATGCGGGTGCGTGATGAGGAACGCCGCCTGCTCGCCAAGATCAACCGCAACGCGGGCCGGCTCTACGTGCTCGACGTCGACATTGCACAGCCTGTCTGCCTGGCGGCGCGCGGGGAAGAAGAAGCTTGGATCTGGCATGCCAGGTTCGGGCACCTGCATTTCGCCGCGCTGCGCAAGATGGGGCGCGACAACCTCGTCAAGGGGATGCCTCTGCTCTCACAAGTGGAGCAGGTCTGTGAGGCGTGCCTCGCCGGCAAGCACCGGCGGACGCCATTCCCGCGTCAAGCACTGAGGCGCTCGACAGAAGTGTTGCAGCTGCTCCACGGTGACATCTGCGGCCCCATCACTCCTCCGACACCCAGCGGGAACCGGTACTTCCTCTTGCTCGTGGATGACTACTCACGCTACATGTGGCTCTGCTTGCTCCCCACCAAGGACGCGGCCGCGGACGCCATCAAGCGCGTGCAAGCGGCGGCGGAGAGGAAGACCGGGAAGAAGTTGCTGGCCCTGCGCACGGATCGCGGAGGAGAGTTTGCGGCGGCGGACTTCGTCAAGTACTGCGCCGAGCTGGGCGTGCACCGCCAACTCACGGCGCCGTACTCGCCGCAACAGAACGGCGTCGTGGAGAGGCGGAACCAATCCGTCGTGGGAACGGCGAGGAGCATGTTGAAGGCAAAGGGTCTTCCCGGCGTGTTCTGGGGGGAGGCAGTGACGACGGCGGTGTACCTGCTGAACCGATCATCGTCGAAGAGCATCGAGGGCAAGACCCCGTACGAGCTCTGGACCGGGAGCACGCCGGGCGTCCAACATCTTCGGACGTTCGGCTGCGTCGCTCATGTCAAGATGACGGCGCCGCATTTGAAGAAGCTCGACGACCGTAGCCGCCGCATGATCTTCGTCGGCTACGAGCCCGGGTCCATGGCGTACCGGGCGTATGATCCAAGTACGGGGCGCGTCACCATCAGCCGCGACGTCGTGTTCGAGGAGTTGGCCCAGTGGAGGTGGGCTGACAACTACGACGCCGGAGCAAGCGACTTCACCATTGAAGAGCAGTCCAGCGCGACGCCAGAGATCATCACCACCACGACGTCGACGACGAACCATTCCATTGCCCCAACATCGGCTTCACCAGCTCCATTACCCTCGCCAGGACAAGTTCCTGGGAGCGCTACGCCAAGCACGCCAGCACCACAGAGCGCGGCAGCATCTGCGTCGCCGGTCTTCGTCTCTCCACCAAGCTCTAGCATCTCTGAGCACCTGGATGCTGAACATGACGATGAAGCTCCGCTTCGGTTCCGCTCCATCGACAATGTACTGGGTTCTGCCACTCCGCCAGGACTGGCTGAACGAGAGCTGGAGGAGCGCCTGCTGCTGGCCAGTGAAGCAGAGCCGGCAACATTCGAGGAAGCTCTGAGGTATGAAAACTGGCGCCTTGCCATGCTTGATGAATTCACCTCAATTGAGGACAACAACACTTGGGTACTTGTTGATCCGCCGCCTGGAGTGCGGCCAATTGGTCTTAAATGGGTGTACAAGACCAAGAGAGATGAAGCTGGGGTGATTTGCAAGTACAAAGGCAGACTTGTTGCAAAGGGGTATGTTCAGCGCCAAGGGATTGACTTTGATGAAGTTTTTGCTCCTGTTGCTCGGCTGGAATCAGTGAGGCTTCTCCTAGCATGTGCTGCAGCTGAGGGATGGCAAGTCCATCACATGGATGTTAAATCAGCATTCTTGAATGGTGACCTACTGGAGGATGTATATGTGCAGCAGCCTCCAGGGTTTGTGATGAAGGGGCAAGAGCACAAGGTGCTTCATCTGATCAAGGCACTCTATGGCCTGCGCCAGGCTCCTCGCGCCTGGTACTCAAAGTTGGATGCATCTCTGCTGAAGCTTGGATTTACCAGAAGCTCATCAGAACATGCAGTGTATCTGCGTGGTCAAGGTGCAAGGCGGCTCATAGTAGGTGTATATGTTGATGATCTTGTGATCACAGGAGGGAACCAGCAAGACATTGACAAGTTCAAGCAGGAAATGAAGAATACCTTCAAGATGAGTGACTTGGGTCTGTTGAAATACTATCTTGGTTTGGAAGTGGTGCAAAGCAAGGAGGGAATTACAGTGTGCCAGAGAGCATATGCAGCAAAGATTCTGCAATCTGCAGGACTTTCAGACTGCAACCCAAGTGAAACACCAATGGAATCCAGATTGAAGTTGAGCAAGACAAGTTCTGCACCAGCTGTGGATGCTACTCAGTATAGATCCATTGTAGGCTCTCTTCGATACTTGGTGAACTCAAGGCCTGATCTTGCATTTGCTGTGGGGTATGTGAGCAGATTCATGGAGAATCCCACCACTGAACACCTGACAGCAGTGAAGAGGATCCTTAGGTATATTGCTGGAACACTTCACTATGGCTGTTTTTATCAGAGGGAGAAGGAAGCGAGCCTGGTGGGATACAGTGACAGTGATCTTGCAGGAGACATTGACACAAGAAAGAGCACCTCTGGGATCCTGTTCTTCCTCGGCAACAATGTGATCACCTGGCAGTCACAGAAGCAAAAGGTAGTTGCATTGTCTTCATGTGAAGCTGAGTACATTGCAGCTACAACAGCAGCTTGCCAGGGAGTGTGGTTGGCTCGGCTACTAGCAGAACTCAAAGGGAGGAGGCCAGCCACTATAAATCTGAAGATCGACAGTCAGTCAGCAATCCAGTTAAGTAAGAACCCTGTTTTTCATGATCGTAGTAAGCACATAGATGTGAGATATCATTTTATCCGTGACTGCATTGAGGAGGACAGGGTTGTGCTTGAGTTCATAGGAACCAAGGATCAGCTGGCTGATATCTTGACAAAGGCTCTGGGTCGGGAGCAGTTCTGTGAACTTCGTTCTAGACTTGGAGTCGTTGATGTACAAACTGTGCGCAAGGCTTAGGAGGAGATTTGTTAGGAATAAACCTTGCACACAAGTTAGTTAGTCTGTTAGAGCATGTTTGATACAGTCTTTGCATGCGCGCATGAGCTCCGGTCTGTGGAACGCCGTGCGCGCGTCGTAGGGGTTGTGGCCGAGAATAGCTCGCCATGATCCGGAGTTCTCGGCGGGAGAACGCGTCGCGGGCGTGGGGATGGACGCGCCATTTGCGCGACGTGCAGCTGAAGTCTAGAGCTCCCCTGCACTTTGTAATTCTGCTACTTAGTCTTGAGAAGAAAACAGAAAACGCTGCTCAGTTGTTCGCAGCACCAAAAGCTCTCGCGTTCCAAGTGTTCTCGTGTGTGTGTGTTGCTTTCCCGAGCTCCGTCGAGCTCCTGACCTCGCCGCCGGTGTACAACACGCGGTTGAGGTCTGACAACGGGCGTTGCTTGGATCTCCATCTGCTCTGCTGCCCGCCGCCGACATCCACTTGCCACAAGCCGGTTTCTTCCTCAGTCCACCACACTTGGCTGTCATCCGCTCCTCCCTCCTCCCCTTCTCTACTCAACGCAGCTCCTCCATTCAGCTCCAAATCTTCAAGCAGATGCCATGGTCTCGTAGCCCTCTAATGCACGCAGATTTGAGCTCGAGCAGAAGCTTATCGAGGCGGAGCACGAGGCACTGGCTGTCTCTGTCGCCGCCACCGATGCAAGAGCCCCTGGTCGTCTATGTGGCCATCACGATGGCACGAGCCGAGCTTGAGAGTAACTAGATCGACCAGGAGTCACATAGCGTCAAACTGTTAATCTTCCACCCCAAGACCACGGACCTGCATATGCTCAGAAGCTGTTCGCCAAAATGCCACAGCAGAGATTCTTCCAAGTGCACGCTAGGCGTGGTATTGTAATGCAGGAGCTGGCTGTATAGCTTTTCCACTAGACGTGATGCAAACAGACCATCTGGCACTCTGCAGTCATCTCCAAACAAAGCCAACAAGGGCGCATCTCTTGGCAAAGTGCCATCACCAAGAACCCACTCCACTATGCAAAGCAATTTCAGGTATCAAACACCTATTTGCCCCAATCTATTTTTTAAATCTGTGTTCTACACATTGGTATTTTGTCATCATGGATCCCAAAAGTAAAAACTAACTTATCCTAGTATCTTAAAATTTAAATCTTAATTTATCATTCACCTTATCAAAAGTTCAGCCTCTACAAAGAATATTAGATCAAAATGATATTCACATTTTCACCACTGCTCTTGAACCATACTTGCGAGCACACACTTTAGGTAACGTAATTAACGATTCATTTAGATAACACCGAACAGTACAAAAGATATCATCCTGCCATCATAAGGCTTTTCACATCCATATTTTCAAGCTTCTCAATGATCACTTCAGATGGAAACTACATTTTTCCTCTGGATATAGTTCAGAAGTAGCTCTATTCATGCCACTCCACTCACAGCCATGCTCAAACATGTTTCATTTCCATTTTCTCATTAAGCCGATAGGCCATTTTGTTTTTTCCCACTGGAAATCTTACCATCATTTGCACCCAACTGAAACAGGTGATGGTTGTCAATTTTTCAAGGAGGCAACTACAGACTGCTGCTAAGCATCAGGAGCAACAATGGAAGCTATGTTACAAGAACATCAAGTGAGCACCCTCAATGTAAGGGTTTGCAGAGTAACAACATCCAGTGATTTCAGTTGAATGGTTTTTGTGCTTCGTTAGCAAATGCGCTATGGCGTTATGTGGTTTACTTGCATCTGACATTGGCACTTGCAGATAGATCGAAGGTGCTGCACTTGATTTACCATTCACATACTGCTACTTCGTTTGCTGTAACAGTTGGCTACCAATTGCGTAGTGTGGTTCATAAATCGAAAGCGATGTGAGTAATACATAGGATCCTCAAACCATGTTCACATTTTGCTTTGTTAACAATCCTAATAAGTTTACTAAGGTAGGTTTTACTGGACCACATGATATATTATGAAGATTGTTGCTTTATGCTATACACCGTTAAAAAAAACAAATTTTCACTTCATTGCCTATTTAAGAAGATTGTATTTTAGCTTTTAGCCATTTAACTATTTCTGGCAAAGAAATCCCATTCTTTCTCAAAGCTCTATTGTTGTTATTACCTAGAAGAAACTCCTACAGTCGAATCAAAAATTGTGATGAACGTGCTATATTTGCTTGGGAGCTCATGAATGAGCCTAGATCTGTATGTAATTTATCGTGTCCAGTGTCCACCCTAAACCCTAACCCCCCCCCCACCCCCACCACCACCTAGAAAGTGGGCATATGAAATCATTAGTTCCTTTAATTAAACCTCGATTTAATTTGCAGGCTTCGACAGAAGAAATGGCAGCATATATTAAGAGTTTAGACACAGAGCCTCTCATTACAATTGGTATTGAAGGATTCTATGGCCCTGGTAGAGATGAGATGTTGTGTGTAAATCCTAAAGATTGGGCAGCTTCACTCTGCTCTGGCTTCATATAACTGTATCATTCCATTTTCCTTACTGAATATTTTTCATTGCACCATGTCATTGATGCATCTTTTTTACAGAATACCGAAGGCACTGTTTTGAGAAGTAGGTTACTTCCAACATGCAGAAGCTAACAGCACAGTTGATGGAGACACTTCTAAAAGTTGTTTATGATAAACTATACAATTTAGCAAATAAGCTGCAGGCAGGAGACGATGCTCTTATTTGGCAGTTCATGGTTAAAGATAATGCCATGATGGAAACCTCTAAGAGCTTGTTTGGATAAACTCAATCCCTCCCAATCCGTATGTATTGGAGTGGAAATGAACTACTTTGCACATCTTTAAATATGTATGGATTGAAGGACATTGGTATGTTTCTAAAAAAGCCCTAAAGAGTGGTGTATAGGATGGATGGCATCTGTGAAGTTGGCCAGAAGATCAACGGAGGCAAGGACAGGAATGATCAGGCTGCTCACAAAGAGTGATGAGACATGGCGATGACCAGGACTATTGGATTCCTAGGAAGAGTGATTCCTATCCCCATATGCTGCTACACTCGGTGTAATGCCGCTCTAGGAATAGTGTAGTAGATCATTGCTGAATTTTGAATATTTTGGTAATTATCTGATAAGAGTTGATTTTAGATTATTGTTTTTATAGCATTTAACTATTTCTCTGTTCCTGGAATTTTCAGTTTAGTGCTCTTTACTTGAAAAAAAAGGATTCCAGTTTGTTGCTTTGCACAGTTACATCACCATGTAGACACATATTTTCTGCCGCACAGATGAGTATAATAAATTAATAAGTGAAGCAAAAGTCATATAAAAAAAGGTTAAATAATATAAAGGGCTGCTTAATAGTACAACAAACCAGCCACATCAACTAAAAAACAATCTATACAAAAAGAGAGGATAATGTAGCGACCGAGAAACAAGAAGATGGACCCGATTTCATGTGGTGAACTGGCCATAACAACTGCAGAGAGGCGGCAACGCCGCCAGTTCTTTCTAGTCCTCAGACGGTTTCTGTTGC